>OX638302.1:9709594-10309594 GCA_951812265.1 Taphrorychus bicolor | reverse complement strand
CACTTTTGATCTTAATCCTAACGTGAATTTGGTTAGAAACTTTTAATCGGAATTTTTCTTAACTGATTTTATCCGTAATCTTAATTTGAATTTTTTCAAAGCTTCAAAATTTGTATACTTACTCTCCGTGAATCATTTTTTACGTATTTTGACTTTAAGCCTAGCCTGACTTTTTCAAGAAATATAAAAATTGTTATTTTTATGTAAATTTTTTTTTTCGTGAAATTTTAGCTCTAATTCTAATCTAAATTTCTCCAAAGACTTCAAGTTGGCATTTTTAGACGCTCTGTGTAATTTTTAAATCCTAATGCTAACCTGAATTTGCTTAGAAACTCTTATTCTGCGTTTTGATGCTTTTAGTAATTTTTAATTGATTTTTGCCATAATCTTTATTTGAATTTTTTGAAATTTCCAAATTTGTATTTTTACACACTTTGAGTCATTCTCTACGTATTTTAACCTTAATCTTAACCTGACTTTTTCAAAAAATGTCAAAGTTGTAATTTTTTAAACAATTTTCTCTAACTCTATTGTAAATTTCTTGAAAGACACCAAATTTGCATTTTTGGATTCTAGGTGTAATTTGCTAAACACTTTTGATCTTAATCCTAACGTGAATGTGGTTAGAAACTTTTAATCGGAATTTTTCTGACAGTTTGATTAATTCTTAACTGATTTTATCCGTAATCTTAATTTGAATTTTTTCAAAGCTTCAAAATTTGTATACTTACTCTCCTTGAATCATTTTTTACGTATTTTGGCTTTAAGCCTAGCCTGACTTTTCCAAAAAATATAAAAATTGTTATTTTTATGTAAAATGAGTTTGTTTTCGAGAAATTTCAGCTCTAATTCTAATCTAAATTTCTCCAAAGACTTCAAGTTTGCATTTTTAGACGCTCTGTGTAATTTTTAAATCCTAATGCTAACCTGAATTTGCTTAGAAACTCTTATTCTGCGTTTTAATGCTTTTAGTAAATTTTAATTGATTTTTGCCATAATCTTTATTTGAATTTTTTTGAAATTTCCAAATTTACGTTTTTACACAATTCCTCCTGTGAACATATTTTGACCTTATTCCTTACCTGGCCTTTTAAAAAAATGTCAAATTTGTCATTTTTAGATAAAATGAGTTTTTTTTTTCGAAAAATTTCAGTTCTAATTTTAATCTGAAATTCTACATATACTTCAAAACTGCATTTTTAGACGCTTTGTGTAATTTTTAAATCCTAATACTAACCTGAATTTGCTTAGGAACTTTTATTCTGCATTTTTGACGCTTTTAGTAATTTTTAATTGATTTTTGCCATAATCTTTATTTGAATTTTTTGAAATTTCCAAATTTGTATTTTTACACACTTTGAGTCATTCTCTACGTATTTTAACCTTAATCTTAATCTGACTTTTTAAAAAAATGTCAAAGTTGTAATTTTTTTGATGAAATGAGTTACGTTTAAACAATTTTATCCCTAACTCTATTGCAAATTTCTTGAAAGACACCAAATTTGCATTTTTGGATCCTAGGTGTAATTTGCTAAACACTTTTGATCTTAATCCTAACGTGAATGTGGTTAGAAACTTTTAATCGGAATTTTTCTTAACTGATTTTATCCGTAATCTTAATTTGAATTTTTTCAAAGCTTCAAAATTTGTATACTTACTCTCCTTGAATCATTTTTTACGTATTTTGGCTTTAAGCCTAGCCTGACTTTTCCAAAAAATATAAAAATTGTTATTTTTATGTAAAATGAGTTTGTTTTCGAGAAATTTCAGCTCTAATTCTAATATAAATTTCTCCAAAGACTTCAAGTTGGCATTTTTAGACGCTCTGTGTAATTTTTAAATCCTAATGCTAACCTGAATTTGCTCAGAAACTCTTATTCTGCGTTTTGATGCTTTTAATAATTTTTAATTGATTTTTGCCATAATCTTTATTTGAATTTTTTCGAAATTTCCAAATATACATTTTTACACACTTCCTCCTGTCAACATATTTTGACCTTATTCCTAACCTGACTTTTTAAAAAGATGTCAAATTTGTTATTTTTAGATAAAATGAGTTTTTTTTTCGAAAAATTTTAGTTCTAATTTTAATCTGAAATTCTACAAAACTTCAAAATTGAATTTTTAGACGCTCTGTCTAATTTTTAAATCCTAATGTTAACCTGAATTTGCTTAGAAACTTTTATTCTTCATTTTGACGCTTTTAGTAATTTTTAATTAATTTTTGCCATAATCTTTATTTGAATTTTTGCGAAACTTTCAAATTTATATTTTTACACACTTTGAGTCATTCTCTACGTATTTTGGCCTTAATCCTAACCGGGTTTTTTCAAAAAAATGTCAGCGTTGTCGTTTTTTTTAAACAATTTTATCTCTAATTCTATTGCAAATTTCTTAAAAGACACCAAATTTGCATTTTTAGATGCTCTGTGTAATTTGCTAACCAGTTTTGATCTTAATCCTAACGTGAATTTGGCTAGAAACTTTTAATCGGATTTTTTTGACAGTTTGATTAATTCTTAACTGATTTTAACGGTAATCCTAATGTGAATTTTTTTAAAGCCTCCAAATTTGCATATTTACCGTCCTTGAGCCTTTTTCTACGTATTTTAGCTTTAATCTTAGCCTGGCTTTTTAAAAACCATATAAATTGTTATTTTTAAATAAAATGAGTTTTTTTTTCGAAAAATTTCAGTTCTAATTCTAATCTAAAATTCTAAAAAGACCTCAAAATTGCATTTTTAGACGCTCTGTGTAATTTTTAAATCCTAATGCTAACCTGAATTTGCTTAGAAACTTTTATTCTGCATTTTTGACGCTTTTAGTAATTTTTAATTGATTTTTGCCATAATTTTTTTAAATTTCCAAATTTGTAATTTTAAACACTTTGAGTCATTCTCTACATATCTTAACTTATTCTCTACATATCCTGACTTTTTTCAAAAAATGTCAAAGTTGTCTTTTTTGATGAAATGAATTTTAAACAATTGTATCCCTAATTTTATTGCAAATTTCTAGAAAGACACCAAATTTGCATTTTTAGATGCTCTGTGTAATTTGCTAACCAGTTTTGATCTTAATCCTAACGTCAATTGGGCTATAAACTTTTAATCGGAATTTTTTGACACTTGGATTAATTCTTAACTGATTTTAACCGTAATCTTAATTTGAATTTTTTCAAAGCCTCCAAATTTGTATATTTACCCTCCTTGAGTATTTTTTAAAGTATTTTGGCTTTAATTCTAGCCTGACTGTTTCAAAAAACGTAAAAATTGTTATTTGTATGTTTTTTGAAATATATATAAATCTAAATTTCCCCAAGACCTCGAATTTGCATTTTTGTAATTTGTAATTGATTTTGGCTATAGTCTTAATTTGAGTTTTTCCTAAACCTCCAAGTTTTTATATTTACCTTCTTTGTATCGTTTTTCACGTATTTCGGCCTTAATCCTAGCCTGACTTTTCAAAAAAATATCCAAATTGCCATTTTTAAGTACTTATTATGAGTTCTTTTCAAACAATTTTATTTCTACTTCCAAACAAAATTTTTGTTCTTTTATTTTTTTTTTCTTTAATTTTTTTTTTTTTTAATCTAAATTAGGTTTTTTCTTTAGGTTTTCATTCTTGTGAGATTTTGAGAGAAGTTTGACAAAGGTGATTTTTTTAAGGATCTGTCTAATTGGAATTTATACTCATTTATATTACATATTGTAATAAGGAAAATTTGGCACAAAACTAGAAAAATTTTAAATTTACTCCTTTACCTGCAAATTTTGGATAATTTTTTTAGTTTTTTGACTTTTTTAAAATTGTTATTTTTAGGTAAAATGAGTTTTTTCAAAAAATTTCAGTTATAATTCTAATTTAAATTTCTCAAAGGCTTCAAATTTGCATTTTTGACGCTTTTAGTAATTATTAATTGATTTTGACCATTATCTTAATTTGAATTTTTTCGAAAATTTCTTTAAGGAAAAAGATATAGTTTTTTGGCATAGGAAATAGTTATGTTGCTTTTATTTAGTTTAATATTCTTATAGTGGCATTTAATTGCTGCCATTACCCAATATACCAGTGTGTTCAGTTGGTGCTACGTAGTACAAAATCTTTTTTATTTCGAAAAGTTTATTAGACTGTCGTGTTGGTTGGGAAAATTTAATTAAAAAGAAACTTTGTGGGTCTATTTTGCAAAAATTAGTAAATATTTCAAAGCCGATTTAAAAATAAAAAAAATTAATTGCATACTTGGAAACTACATTCTTGGAAAAGAGTAATTTCATGAATTTGTTTTGGAAAATAAAGACGTTAATAGATATTAAAATTTATCAAATCAAAATATCACAATTATTCAATATTTTGATAACAGTTTGAGGTGTTCAAGATTTCGATAAACAATTGAAAATTTAACTAAAAATTAATACACACTTAATGTGTTTATTTTGGAAAATTAGAATATTATTTACTACCTTAAAATGGCTTGAGGCTCTAAAAAAATACATTAAACTACCACGTTTGTTGGAAAAAATGAGCTGTACACAAACAGAAAATTCGTAATCGATTTTGAAAAATAAAAAAATGTTTAAATATCTCGAGAACCGTTTGAGGTTTCAAAACTTGTACTGAACCATTGTTTTATTTGAAAATACTAACTTCATGGATTTATTTTGGAAAGTTAGAAAATTATTAAATATTTTGGGAACGGCTTGATACTTCAAAAAATACATTACATGTTGGTTGGCAGAAATGAGCCACATAGAAACAGAAACGTTGTGATCGATTTTGGAAAATAAAAAGCATTTGTAAATATCTCGCGAACTGTTTGAGGGTTCGATATCTGGACTGAACCTTTGTTTTAATTGGAAATAATTAGCTGAAAATGAATATAATCTTTATGGCTTTATTTTGGAAAGTTAGAAAATTATTCAATACCTTGGAAACGGCCAAGAAAATGCATTAGACTACCACGTTTGTTGGAAGAAAATGAGTTACGCAGAAACAGAAACTTTGTGATCGATTTTGGAAAATGAAAAATTGTGTAAATATCTCGAGAATAGTTCGAGGTTTCAAAACTAGGACTGAACTTTTGTATTAATTGGAAACAATTATAAATGGCTGACTGTAAATGACTATAAAAGCGATAGATCAGTAATTTTCTCAAAATAGTTTTAATTTGAAATTTGTTTTCATTTAAGTTGTAAGCGATATCTATGTAAGATAACAGAAATTTAATTATTTTGTCTGAAAAAAACGTATTTGACTTACCTGTAAGTATAACATAAAATAATCATTTTACACAAGTTTAATGAAAAAAATATATTTTATTCTTTAGAGAAAACTACAAGAAGATTATGAGAATTTTCAAGAAAAAAACAAAATTGATTGTGTTTTTTTACTTGAACTAAATGAAATTTGAAGGAAGACAATAGTTTAGACGAGAGTTTAGAAAAACCTTATTCCTCTAATAAATAGAGTGCACTTATCCATCGAAGAAAAATTTGCTTGATCTGATAAAACATTTCTTAAACAAAAAAAGTATTTTTAAGAGAACGAACTTCCTTTATCAAAAAAATATTTCTATGTGTGTGACCACCTGTAAATTTAGAACGACTGGACCGATTGGAGTGAATCCAACTCCAATCGGTCCACAGTGTTTTTTCCCCTTCTTGATGTTCTCTTTTACCTCCTACCACCGGAAGTTCCGAAGGTGCAATGTTTTTGGAGATAGACCCCTTCGATGGACGATTTTTTGGCAACTTTAGAATCGCGTTTTTTTATCATTTCAAAAAAAAACATTATAGAGGTTAATTTCATTCGATTTGAGTTTGTTACGTTCTTAGGGGATTGCAAAGGTGTCATTCCGAGCAAAAGCCGCAAAAAAATTTTCCCGATTTTTTTTTTTAATGTTTAAAGGGGGGTATTACGACTTTTTTCTCAATTCTCAACTTTGACAGCTTGTAACTTGAGAACGCCTCGACCGATTGGAGTGAATCCAACTGTTTTTTCCTTTTCTTGTTGTCCTCTTCCACCTCCCACTACCGGAAGTTCTGTTGGTGCAATATTTTTAGAGATAGACCCCTTCGGTGGTCGATTTTTAGGCACTTTTAGAATTTAGTTGTTACCATACTTTAGGGCTTAATTTCATTCGAGTTAAATTTGTTACGTTCCAAAAACTAATATTAAATGAAATCTCGACATAACAACTGAACTTTCACGCATTGATGGATTAGAGTCTGATTATTCTATGGATAAACCTGAAGACAACAGAAGATCAAAAGTTGCTGTGCAAATATATATTTAAAGTTGATCTTTTAAAAAAAAACAGGTCAATTGATTTTCGTCCGCGAGAGAAAGACGTTGACGTATCGCGCCACTGCCAATCAGATTTTGTGACTCATAGCCAATAGTAAACTGGCCATAAAGTCCACGATAAGGTTTAGTCAGATCAATAACCACTTTTTTTACTTATACAATAAATTGGGTGGCCAAGACTATGTAAATATTACCATTTAAATGATTTAAATCACTGATCAGTAAATTTCTCCATTTTTGTGTGAGATTTTTCTTAGTGACTGGAAATGGGTTTCTGAATGTTAGCCCACTTACAAACGCAATGGAATCAATGGCGACTATATTACATAATCGGTTTTATCCACCCCAGGTTATCTTACCTGTGCGAATGCCAGTCAGGTGCAGATAAGTTACGTTACGCTTCGGATTACGTTAACGAATTGATTCGAAAAACGTGAAGTAACATTTATTTTGGGTCGCAGTTTAAACAGCAACTCAAATATTGAATGTGAATCCAAATTAGCTTTGTATTTTGCAAGTCCCCAACGCAAACGCATTATTATGGAACTAGTTTGTCCAATTTACACATTGCCTTAACAGGGGCGTACTTATGTTTATTAAAAAAAAAACAAAAATCAACTTAACTAATAACGTTTTTGAGTGGCCGCTTTAGGCCGTTCGTATTGTTATTCTCAAATTCTTATTGAGAAAACAAAGGATAGGAGTACTCCCATACTACCAAAGCCCCCTAGAGCCCCCATCCAAAATGGTAGATATCTTACAGTTTTTTTAGCTTGAAAAGTGTGGGGTGTAAAGCTATCAAAAGTGACCTAGATTTGTATTTAATAGAAAAAATAAAAGGGGTTAAAAAAGAAATTTTCTAAAGCCGGTTCTGTAAAAGTGCTAATGTTCAGATGAAGTAACCATTCGACGATTATGAGGAACTCGAATATTACACGCACACATGGTACTGGTCGTGCATACACGTTCCACGCTCGCTTTGTGCCCTGTTTGCTTAGAAAAGACATTCGTATCGTATAATGTCTTGCAGAGGTCTTCAACCACAGCAGGAAAAGCAGTTTCTATACCTGGAATCAATTAAAATGCAAACAATGTTTACCCGATTCCTGCATGAGTTTGTATTGTTATGCTTCCAATTACCCACCTACAAAACTCTGGTTGACGATAAAAACTGAAGACTTAAGAGGCTTATTGCTCTAGTAATAATCGTTTCCTACTTCCGCTGTTTACTTGCACTTGTAACTACTTCCTTTGCCCGTCGTCGTTTAAAAGTGCTTTTTATGAGTGACTCAACGCCCCCTTGCCAACATGTCAAGTATACCCGAAATTCATTTTCCAAGAATCATTCCCTTAATTGCCGAAAGAAAGGTATTTTATCGCTTTTTATCTCACTCTCCAAATTGTAGAGGTATAATATGTCGCTTAACGAGTAGCACTTATTGAGCCAATTAATACCAGAAAAACGTTGAAATGATTGAAATGATGTAAAAAAAAAACACATGGTTGGGGATTAACAATGTTAGGGGATTAAGCATCGTGGAAAAATGCTTAATCTGTAGGCAATAACTTTACTAATGCGCCTTTGGATACAGAGCACTCCTACAACTTACCTAGAGGCTCCTTCTGAGACAGTTAACATTAGAATCGCGTGAAAATGATATGATTAAAAAAGATGCAAATATTATATACTTAACGTGGAAAAAATGCCTAATATTCTGTCGAAAAAGAGTGTTAGTCCTTTACATGTTATTAAAAAAAATCAAATTAATATAACTTTGTTGATGCAGGTTAGCGCCATCAAGATTCCAAAAGCTCGTGTTTTAGTGGGTTTAGGACAAAAAAAAAACTCCTTTTTTCTCTCGAAAAACGCCTACGTTTCGACGCTTAATTTACGTCTTCATCAGGACATCATGAAACATATGCAGGAACGTTACCACACACGACAAAGGCTCTCATAGAAGAATAAAATTTAAATTACAAAATATGCAGAAGGCATCACTTGTATGATGCATCACAACAAGTGATGCCAACCACGAGTACTATTTAAACTACACACAGATTTCTACCACTTTGTGTGTAGCTTTGAGTTCGATAATAATAAAGCATTAAAACCCTACTCGTGTTTATTCTTTTCTGCCCCTTTTGAACTTAAAACGACCTCTACACTACAAAATTACAAAAGACTTCTAAAAGTTCAAATTTGTCTTTTGCTCTGTTTTCTTCCGAAAAACAATTTCTCTGCTGATCGCAGTCAGGACTATCAAAATGAGATATCAGAGACAATTCAACTTTGTTATTCCTGAAAAATTTACTAAAGCTTATTCCAAGGACTCACTGGAGTGAATCGAACTATTTCTTGTTCCTTCTGAAGTCCTCTTGACTTCCCACCAAAGAAAATTTTGCAGGTTTAATAGTTTGGGAGATAGACCCCTTCGATTTTTAGGCACTTTGAAGACATTTAGAAAAAAATCCATTTATGAGTCTATGTTCACTCTTATTTTGTTTGTTAGGGGATTAAAATCGCCATATTAGAAAAAAACAGCAAAAAAAATGCATTTTTTTTTCGAAATTGACCAAAGCAGAAGGGTTTTTTCTCTTTTTTCGCATTTTCAACTTGACTACCTGTAACTTGAGAACGAATAAACCGATTAGAGTGAATCCAACTGTTTCTTGTTCTTTCTGATTTCCCCTTTCGCCTCCCACTATGAAAAGTTTTGCAGGTTTAACAGTTTGGGAGATAGAGCCTTTCGGTGGTTGATTTTTAGGCACTTTTAGAATGTGGTTTGGAGGCATTTAAAAAAAAGTCCACTTACGGAACTAATTTAATTCTTATTATGTTTGTTAGGTTCATAATGAATTGAAATTGCCTCATTTCGATGAAAAACAGCAAATAAAAGACTACCAGAATTTTTTCGAAACTGACCAAAAGGAGGGGAGAGATTTCCCCTTTTTTCGCATTTCCAAAATTGACCACCTGTCACTTTAGAACGAATAAACCGATTAGAGTGAATCCCACGGTTTCTTGTTCTTTCTGATATCCTCTTTCACCTCCCAGCAAAGAAAGTCTTGCAGGTTTAATAGTTTGGGTGATAAATCCTTTCGGTGGTTGAAAATTGAAATTTTACCCGCTTTTAGAATTTGCTTTATTTATGTATATTTGTTATAGAACTAATTTCATTCTTATTATGTTTGTGACGTTCATAGGTAATTGAAATCGCCTGATTTCGAACAAAAACAGCAAAATAAAATACCAAATTTTCGAAACCCACCAAAGGGTGGGGGGGGGGGGGAGATTTCCTCTTTTTTTTGCATTTCCAACTTTGACCACCTGTAACTTTAGAACGAATCAACCGATTGGAGTGAATACAACGGTTTCTTGTTCTTTCTGATGTCCGCTTTCACCTCCCACCAAAGAAAGTCTTGCAGGTTTAACAGTTTGGGAGATAGATCCTTTCGGTGGTTGATTTTTACCCACTTTTAGAATGTGCTTTGGAGGAATTTAGAAAAAAGTCCTCTTGTGGAACTAATTTCAGTCTAATTATGTTTGTTACGTTGATAGGGAATTTAAATCGCCTCTTTTCGATCAAAAACAGCAAAAGAAAATTACGAAATTTTTTTCGAAATTGACCAAAGGGATGGATTTCCTCTTTTTTTTTCGCATTTCCAACTTTGATCACCTATAACTTTAGAACGAATAAACTGATTGGAGTGAATAAAACGGTTTCTTGGTCTTTCTGATGTCCTCTTTCACCTTCCGCCAAAGAAAGTCTTGCTGGTTTAACAGTTTGGGTGATAAATCCTTTCGGTGGTTGATTTTTAACCGCTTTTAGAATGTGCTTTGGACGCATTTAGAAAAAAGCCACTTATGGAACTAATTTCATTCTTATTATGTTTGTGACGTTCACAGGGAATTGAAATCGCCTGATTTCGATCAAAAACAGCAAAATAAAATAACAAATGTTTTTCGAAACTCACCAAAAGGAGGGGGGGGGGGAGATTTCCTCTTTTCTTTGCATTTCCAACTTTGACCACCTGTAACTTTAGAACGAATCAACCGATTGGAGTGAATACAACGGTTTCTTGTTCTTTCTGATGTCCGCTTTCACCTCCCACCAAAGAAAGTCTTGCAGGTTTAACAGTTTGGGAGATAGATCCTTTCGGTGGTTGATTTTTACCCACTTTTAGAATGTGCTTTGGAGGAATTTAGAAAAAAGTCCTCTTGTGGAACTAATTTCAGTCTAATTATGTTTGTTACGTTGATAGGGAATTTAAATCGCCTCTTTTCGATCAAAAACAGCAAAAGAAAATTACGAAATTTTTTTCGAAATTGACCAAAGGGATGGATTTCCTCTTTTTTTTCGCATTTCCAACTTTGATCACCTATAACTTTAGAACGAATAAACTGATTGGAGTGAATAAAACGGTTTCTTGGTCTTTCTGATGTCCTCTTTCACCTTCCGCCAAAGAAAGTCTTGCTGGTTTAACAGTTTGGGTGATAAATCCTTTCGGTGGTTGATTTTTAACCGCTTTTAGAATGTGCTTTGGACGCATTTAGAAAAAAGCCACTTATGGAACTAATTTCATTCTTATTATGTTTGTGACGTTCACAGGGAATTGAAATCGCCTGATTTCGATCAAAAACAGCAAAATAAAATAACAAATGTTTTTCGAAACTCACCAAAAGGAGGGGGGGGGAGATTTCCTCTTTTCTTTGCATTTCCAACTTTGACCACCTGTAACTTTAGAACGAATCAACTGATTGGAGTGAATACAACGGTTTCTTGTTCTTTCTGATGTCCGCTTTCACCTCCCACCAAAGAAAGTCTTGCAGGTTTAACAGTTTGGGAGATAGATCCTTTCGGTGGTTGATTTTTACCCACTTTTAGAATGTGCTTTGGAGGAATTTAGAAAAAAGTCCTCTTGTGGAACTAATTTCAGTCTAATTATGTTTGTTACGTTGATAGGGAATTTAAATCGCCTCTTTTCGATCAAAAACAGCAAAAGAAAATTACGAAATTTTTTTCGAAATTGACCAAAGGGATGGATTTCCTCTTTTTTTTCGCATTTCCAACTTTGATCACCTATAACTTTAGAACGAATAAACTGATTGGAGTGAATAAAACGGTTTCTTGGTCTTTCTGATGTCCTCTTTCACCTTCCGCCAAAGAAAGTCTTGCTGGTTTAACAGTTTGGGTGATAAATCCTTTCGGTGGTTGATTTTTAACCGCTTTTAGAATGTGCTTTGGACGCATTTAGAAAAAAGCCACTTATGGAACTAATTTCATTCTTATTATGTTTGTGACGTTCACAGGGAATTGAAATCGCCTGATTTCGATCAAAAACAGCAAAATAAAATAACAAATGTTTTTCGAAACTCACCAAAAGGAGGGGGGGGGGGGGAGATTTCCTCTTTTCTTTGCATTTCCAACTTTGACCACCTGTCACTTTAGAACGAACAAACCGATTGGAGTGGATTCCACGGTTTCTTGTTCTTTCTGATATCCTCTTTCACCTCCCACCAAAGAAAGTCTTGCAGGTTTAACAGTTTGGGTGATAAATCCTTTGGGTGGTTGATTTTTACCCACTTTTAGAATGTGCTTTGGAGGCATTTTGAAAAAAGTCCACTTATGGAACTAATTTCATTCTTATTATGTTTGTTACGTTCATAGGAAATCCCTCATTTCGATCCAAAAAAAAGCAAAAAAAAATTATTAAAATTTTTTCGAAATTGACCAAAGGGAGGGGAAAAATTTCCACTTTTTTCGCATTTCTAACTTTAACATCTGTCATTTTATAAGGAATAAACTGATTGGAGTGAATCCAACGGTTTCTTGATCTTTCGGATGTCCTCTTTCACTTTCCACCAAAGAAAGTCTTGCAGGTTTAATAGTTTGGGAGATAGAGCCTTTCGGTGGTTGATTTTAATCCACTTTTAGAATGTGCTTCATTTTGAAAAAGGGGCATTTTGAAAAAAGTCCATTTATGGAACTAGTTTCATTCTTATTATGTTTGTTACGTTGATAGGGAATTTAAATCGCCTCTTTTCGATCAAAAACAGCAAAAGAAAATTACGAAATTTTTTTCGAAATTGACCAAAGGGGGGGGGGTAGATTTCCTCTTTTTTTCGCATTTCCAACTTTGATCACCTATAACTTTAGAACGAATAAACTGATTGGAGTGAATAAAACGGTTTCTTGGTCTTTCTGATGTCCTCTTTCACCTTCCGCCAAAGAAAGTCTTGCAGGTTTAACACTTTGGGTGATAAATCCTTTCGGTGGTTGATTTTTAACCGCTTTTAGAATGTGCTTTGGACGCATTTAGAAAAAAGCCGCTTATGGAACTAATTTCATTCTTATTATGTTTGTGACGTTCACAGGGAATTGAAATCGCCTGATTTCGATCAAAAACAGCAAAATAAAATAACAAATTTTTTTCGAAACTCACCAAAAGGAGGGGGGGGGGGGAGATTTCCTCTTTTCTTTGCATTTCCAACTTTGACCACCTGTCACTTTAGAACGAACAAACCGATTGGAGTGGATTCTACGGTTTCTTGTCCTTTCTGATATCCTCTTTCACCTCCCACCAAAGAAAGTCTTGCAGGTTAACAGTTTGGGTGATAAATCCTTTGGGTGGTTGATTTTTACCCACTTTTAGAATGTGCTTTGGAGGCATTTTGAAAAAAGTCCACTTATGGAACTAATTTCATTCTTATTATGTTTGTTACGTTCATAGGAAATCCCTCATTTCGATCCAAAAAAAAGCAAAAAAAAATATTAAAATTTTTTCGAAATTGACCAAAGGGAGGGGGAAAATTTCCACTTTTTTCGCATTTCTAACTTTAACATCTGTCATTTTATAAAGAATAAACTGATTGGAGTGAATCCAACGGTTTCTTGATCTTTCGGATGTCCTCTTTCACTTTCCACCAAAGAAAGTCTTGCAGGTTTAATAGTTTGGGAGATAGAGCCTTTCGGTGGTTGATTTTAATCCACTTTTAGAATGTGCTTCATTTTGAAAAAAGGGCATTTATGGAACTACTTTCATTCTTATTATGTTTGTTACGTTCATAGGGAATTGTAATCGCGTCATTTCGATCACAAACAGCAAAAAAAAATACCAAATTTTTTTCCAAATTGATTAATGGGAGGGAGAGGATTTTCTCTTTTTTCGAATTTCCAACTTTGACCACCTGTAACTTTAGAACGAGTTAACCGATTGGAGTAAAGCCAACGGTTTATTGTTCTTTCTGATGTTCTCTTTCACCTCCCACCAAAGAAAATCTTGCAGGTTTAATAGTTTGGGAGATAGACCCCTTCGATGGTTCATTTTTACCCACTTTTAGAATGTACTTTGGACGCATTTAGAAAAAAGCCACTTATGGATGACTGTGAATCCAACGGTTTTTTTTTTCTGATGTCCTCTTTCACTTCCCACCAAAGAAAGTCTTGCAGCTTTAACAGTTTAATAGATAGATCCTTTCGGTGGTTGATTTTTACCCACTTTTAGAATGTGCTTTGGAGGCATTTAGAAAAAAGTGCACTTATGGAACATGTTTCATTCTTATTATGTTTGTTACGTTCATAGGGAATTTAAATTGAGTCATTTCGATCAAAAACAGCAAAAAAAAATTCCAAAATTTTCTCGCAAATGACCAAAGGGAGGGGAGAAATTTCCTCTTTTTTTTGCATTTCCAACTTTGACCACCTTTCACTTTAGAAAGAATAGACCGATTGGAGTGAATCCAACGGTTTTTTGTTCTTTCTGAAGTCTTCTTTCACCTCCCTCCAAAGAAGGTCTTGCAGGTTTAACAGTTTGGGAGATAGAGCCTTTGGGTGGTTGATTTTTACCCACTTTTAGAATGTGCTTTGGATGCATTTAGAAAAAAAAGTACACTTATGGAACTAATATCATTCTTATTATGTTTGTTACGTTCATAGGGAATTGAAATCACCTCATTTCGATCAAAAACAGCAAAAAAAAAAAAAATTTTTTTCGAAATTGACCAAAGGAGGGGTATTTTCTCTTTTTTCGCATTTACAACTTTCACCACCTGTAACTTTAGAACTAATAAACCGATTGGAGTGAATGTGGTTGTTCTTTCTGATATTATCTTTCACTTCCCACCAAAGAAAGACTTGCAGGTTTAACAGTTTGGGTGATAAATCCTTTCGGTAGTTAATTTTTACGCACTTTTAGAATGTGCTTTGGAGGCATTTTGAAAAAAGCCACTTATGGAACTAATTTCATTCTTATTATGTTTGTGACGTTCACAGGGAATTGAAATCTCCTGATTTCGATCAAAAACAGCAAAATAAAATAACAAATGTTTTTGGAAACTCACCAAAAGGAGGGGGGGGAGATTTCCTCTTTTCTTTGCATTTCCAACTTTGACCACCTGTCACTTTAGAACGAACAAACCGATTGGAGTGGATTCCACGGTTTCTTGTTCTTTCTGATATCCTCTTTCACCTCCCACCAAAGAAAGTCTTGCAGGTTTAACAGTTTGGGTGATAAATCCTTTCGGTGGTTGATTTTTACCCACTTTTAGAATGTGCTTTGGAGGCATTTTGAAAAAAGTCCACTTATGGAACTAATTTCATTCTTATTATGTTTGTTACGTTCATAGGAAATCCCTCATTTCGATCCAAAAAAAAGCAAAAAAAAATTATTAAAATTTTTTTGAAATTGACCAAAGGGAGGAGGAAAATTTCCACTTTTTTCGCATTTCTAACTTTAACCATCTGTCATTTTATAAGGAATAAACTGATTGGAGTGAATCCAACGGTTTCTTGATCTTTCGGATGTCCTCTTTCACTTTCAACCAAAGAAAGTCTTGCAGGTTTAATAGTTTGGGAGATAGAGCCTTTCGGTGGTTGATTTTAATCCACTTTTAGAATGTGCTTCATTTTCAAAAAAAGGGCATTTTGAAAAAAGTCCATTTATGGAACTAGTTTCATTCTTATTATGTTTGTTACGTTCATAGGGAATTGTAATCGCGTCATTTCGATCAAAAACAGCAAAAAAAATTACCAAAATTTTTTCGAAATTGATTAATGGGAGGGAGAGGATTTTCTCTTTTTTCGAATTTCCAGCTTTGACCACCTGTAACTTTAGAACGAGTTAACCGATTGTAGTGAATCCAACGGTGTTTTGTTTTTTTTTCTGATGTCCGCTTTCACCTCCCACCAAAGAAAGTCTTGCAGGTTTAACAGTTTGGGAGATAGATCCTTTCGGTGGTTGATTTTTACCCACTTTTAGAATGTGCTTTGGAGGAATTTAGAAAAAGTCCTCTTGTGGAACTAACTTCAGTCTAATTATGTTTGTTACGTTCATTGGGAATTTAAATCGCCTCTTTTCGATCAAAAACAGCAAAAGAAAATTACGAAATTTTTTTCGAAATTGACCAAAGGGAGGGGGGGATGGATTTTTTCTTTTTTTTCGCATTTCCAACTTTGATCACCTCTAACTTTAGAACGAATAAACTGATTGGAGTGAATAAAACGGTTTCTTGTTCTTTCTGATATCCTCTTTCACCTCCCACCAAAGAAAGTCTTGCAGGTTTAACAGTTTGGGTGATAAATCCTTTCGGTGGTTGATTTTTAACCGCTTTTAGAATGTGCTTTGGACGCATTTAGAAAAAAACCACTTATGGAACTAATTTCATTCTTATTATGTTTGTGACGTTCACAGGGAATTGAAATCGCCTGATTTCGATCAAAAACAGCAAAATAAAATTCCAATTTTTTTTCGAAACTCACCAAAAGGAGGGGGGGGAGATTTCCTCTTTTTGGAGTGAATTCAACGGTTTCTTGATCTTTCGGATGTCCTCTTTCACCTTCGATCAAAAACAGCCAAAAAAGGTAAAAAATTTTTTCGAAATTGACCAAGGGGAGGGGAGAGATTTTCTCTTTTTTGCATTTCCAACTTTGACCACCTGTAGCTTTAGAACGAATAAACCGATTGGAGTGAATCCAACGGTTTCTTGATCTTTCAGATGTCCTCTTTCACCTTCCACCAAAGAAAGTCTTGCAGGTTTAACAGTTTGGGAGATAGATCCTTTCGGTGGTTGATTTTTACCCACTTTTAGAATGTGCTTTGGAGGAATTTAGAAAAAAGTCCTCTTGTGGAACTAATTTCAGTCTAATTATGTTTGTTACGTTCATTGGGAATTTAAATCGCCTCTTTTCGATCAAAAACAGCAAAAGAAAATAACTAAAATTTTTTCGAAATTGACCAAAGGGAGGGTGGATGGATTTTCTCTTTTTTTTTTCGCATTTCCAACTTTGATCACCTATAACTTTAGAACGAATAAACTGATTGGAGTGAATAAAACGGTTTCTTGGTCTTGCAGGTTTAATAGTTTGGGAGATAGAGCCTTTCGGTGATTGATTTTAATCCACTTTTAGAATGTGCTTCATTTTGAAAAAAGGGCATTTTGAAAAAAGTCCATTTATGGAACTAATTTTATTATTATTATGTTTGTTACGTTCATAGGGAATTGTAATCGCGTCATTTCGATCAAAAACAGCAAAAAAAATTACCAAAATTTTTTCGAAATTGACCAATGGGAGGGAGAGGATTTTCTCTTTTTTCGAATTTCCAACTTTGACCACCTGTAGCTTTAGAACGAGTTAACCGATTGTAGTGAATCCAACGGTTTTTTGTTTTTTTTCTGATGTCCTCTTTCACTTCCCACCAAAGAAAGTCTTGCAGCTTTAACAGTTTGGGAGATAGATCCTTTCTGCGATTGATTTTTACCCACTTTTAGAATGTGCTTTGAAGGCATTTAGAAAAAAGTCCACTTATGGAACACGTTTCATTCTTATTATGTTTGTTACGTTCATAGGGAATTTAAATTGAGTCATTTCGATCAAAAACAGCAAAAAAAAATCCAAAATTTTCTCGAAATTGACCAAAGGGAGGGGAGAAATTTCCTCTTTTTTTGCATTTCCAATTTCCACTTCCAACGAATAGACCGATTGGAGTGAATCCAACGGTTTTTTGTTCTTTCTGAAGTCTTGTTTCACCTCCCTCCAAAGAAGGTCTTGCAGGTTTAACAGTTTGGGAGATAGAGCCTTTCGGTGGTTGATTTTTACCCACTTTTAGAATGTGCTTTGGAGGCATTTTGAAAAAAGTCCACTTGTGGAACTAATATCATTCTTATTATGTTTGTTACGTTCATAGGGAATTGAAATCACCTCATTTCGATCAAAAACAGCAAAAAAAAACCAAAATTTTTTCGAAATTGACCAAAGGAGGGGTATTTCCTTTTTTTCGCATTTCTAACTTTGACCGCCTGTAACTTTAGAACTAATAAACCGATTGGAGTGAATCTAATGGTTTCTTGTTCCTTCTGATGTCCTCTTTCATAAATCTTGCAGGTTTAACAGTTTGGGAGATAGATCCTTTCTGCGATTGATTTTTACCCACTTTTAGAATGTGCTTTGAAGGCATTTAGAAAAAAGTCCACTTATGGAACTAATTTTATTATTATTATGTTTGTTGCATTCATAGGGAATTGAAATCGCCTCATTTCGATCAAGAACGGCAAAAAAAATTACCAAACATTTTTCGAAATTGACCAAAGGGAGGAGAGAGTTTTCCTAATTTTTTCGCATTTTCAACTTTGACCACCTGTCACATTAGAACGAATAAACCGATTAGAGTGAATCCCACGGTTTCTTGTTCTTTCTGATATCCTCTTTCAACTCCCACCAAAGAAAGTCTTACAGGTTTAACAGTTTGGGTGATAGATCCTTTCGGTGGTTGATTTTTACTCACTTTTAGAATGTGCTTTGGAGGCATTTTGAAAAAAGTCCACTTATGGAACTAATTTCATTCTTATTATGTTTGTTACGTCCTTAGGGAATTGAAATCGCCTCATTTCGTTCAATAACAGCAAAAAAAATTTTCAAATTGTTTTCGAAATTGACCAAAGCGGGGGGGGGGGGGGGGGAGATTTCCTCTTTTTTCGCATTTCCAACTTTGACCACCTGTCACTTTAGAACGAATAAACCGATTGGAGTAAAGCCAACGGTTTATTGTTCTTTCTGATGTTCTCTTTCACCTCCCACCAAAGAAAATCTTGCAGGTTTAATAGTTTGGGAGATAGACCCCTTCGATAGTTCATTTTTGGGCACTTTGAAGGCGTTTCTACAAAAAGTGTGAAAGTCAAGTAGATAGTTGTCAGTTTGGATTTCAGAATAGTGTGGGTAGACGGAAGCACGGTTCCCTCTAAACGTCTTAACTCAAAGATGCAGAGATATGAACGTGAATGTATATGCATGTTTCCTTGATTACAAAAAAGCGTTTGACTGCGTTAAGCATGACAAACTAATAGAAATTCTTCAAGCGACGAGGATAGATAAAGAAGAAATCATAATCATCTCACAGTTATACAGGCATCAAAAGGCAGAAGTTAAAATTAAGCGATCAACATCAGAGGCTATTATAATAAAAAGGGGAGTACCGATCTATCTCCCAAACTATCATCACTTCTGTTTAATTTATATTCTGAAACTATATTTAGAGAAGCGCTGCAAGGGGTCCAAAGAGGAATCAAAATCAATGGAGTCATTGTTAGAGACAGTAGAGTTAGAACAAGTAAGTTCATTCAGATACTTAGGGACTACCATTAATAATCAGTGCGAACCAAAGATCGGAATAAAAGCACGAATTGAGTAGGCCAGAAAAACATTTATCATACTGATCTTAAGCAATTTTTTACGAGATCCGAACTGAACCTAGAACTTAGAATGCGCATGATCAGATGTTATATATTTTCAATCTTGCTATATGGCAGTGGAGGGTGGACTCTCAATGAGTATGAATGAGTCTATACAGAGAGTCACTAACTTGGAAGTCCTTGCGCGGATGAGAAAATCAAAAGAACTGATGCTGATTGTTAAGAAAAGAAAGACGAGATACATAGGCCACAAAATGACAGGCGAAAGGTATGAACTCTTGAGACTAATCACTGAAGGAAAAATACAAGGAAAAAGAAGAGTGGGAAGAAGACAGAACTCCTGGCTGAAAGACTTAAGAAGATGGTTTGGATGTACCTCAATCGACATCTTCAGAGCCGCTACATCCAGAAAAATGATTGCCAATTGGATCGCCAACCTCCGGCGGGAGACGGCGGATTAAGAAGAAAAAGAAAAAGGCGTTTAGATAAAAAGTTCATTTATGAGACTATGTTCACTCTTATTTTGTTTAAAAAGAAGCAAAACTTGATTCTTCGGTCGAGACACTCACCATTCTTATTTTGTTTGTTGGGGATTGAAATCACCTCATTAAAAAAATTATCAAAATGTTTTCGAAATTGACCAAAGGAAAGGGTATTTGCTCTTTTTTCGCATTTCCAACTTTGCCCACCTGTAACTTTAGAACGAATAAACCGACTGGAGTGAGTCCAACGGTTTCATATTCTTTCTGATGTCCGCTTTCACCTCCCACCAAAGAAAGTCTTGCAGGTTTAACAGTTTGGGAGATACATCCTTTTTCGGTGATTGATTTTTACCCACTTTTAGAATGTGCTTTGGAGGCATTTAGAAAAAAGTCTTCTTCTGTTTGTTACGTTGTAGGGAATTGAGATCGCCTCATTTCGATCAAAAACAGCAAAAAAAACAAGATATTTCAAGTTTGATCGTCTGGAAGTTTGAAGTGAAGCGATTGGAGTGAATCCAACTGCTTTTTGTACCTTTTGATGTATTTTCCCTTTTAACAATTCACCTTTTACCAATGAAAGTCCTTAAGGTTTAATACTTTGAGGGATAGACCCTCCTAGGTCGATTTTCAAGCACTTTTAAAATGTGCTTTGAAGGCATTAAGAAAAAGTCCAATTATGAGACTAATTTCGCTTTTATTATGCTTGCTACGTTCATAGGGAATTAAAATCGCCTCATTTTGATCAAAAAGGGCAAAAAAAAACAAAACATTTTTGAAATTGAACAACGGTGGGGTTCTTTCTCTTTTTTTCTCAATTTTCAAGTTTGACCGCTTGTGATTTTAGAATGAGGGCAGTGACTGGAATGAATCCATTGGCTTTTTGTACCTTTTTTTACCAAAGAAAGTCCTCAAGGTTTAATACTTTGAGAGATAGACCTTCCTAGGTCGATTTTCAGGTTCTTTTAAAATACGCTTTGGAGGCATTTAGAAAAAGTCCACTTATGGGACTAATTTCGCTCTTATTATGATTGTTACGCTTGCATTCTAATAACCCTGCTCTCTCTGAGACTGTTTCTCAATATAAATTTTATACAACATTATTGTTAAACTCGTGTTATTATAAACATTATCAAAATAGTATCTATTTCGAACTTATTGGTCTGATTTATGATCTCCAAGGCTTTTTCATACCCTTATACATAGGTATAAGTACAGAGACGAAATAATATGTATTTTCAAAACTACTCAAAATTGACAAAATTTGACTCTTGACAATCCGATTGGTTGCACCAAGGGGTAATATATATCACACGGTAACATCAGCCTGGAATATTCCAGGAATTAAAATTCAAGTTTGAAACTAGTCAACTTTAAGTCAACAGTCTCAAGTTTATTATGTTGTACGGCTACATGTTTCGCCTAAAAAGGCATCATCAGGCCACAATCACAACACACGTTAAAATAGTTAAAAATTTAAAACACGCTCACATATTTACAAATTGGCTAGAAGGAAGTAAAATATTCATAGAATATTCCAAGAATATCTCGGAATACACATTTTATTGAATTAAGTCTCACACCTTGCATAATAAAGAGGGAATTTCCAGTTATTTCTGCATCAAGAACACAAAATACTCGAAGCTGTTTTCTGAAGGTTGATAAGCATTTCAATAGAGGTATGTGACTTTATCTAAAGTAGGTATGCGTTGACGCATCTTGAGCTGAAAAACTCCACTTTGCATAGCAAAAACAAAATCTGTTGTTGTTGGCGCGGGCAAAGATCAATTTTGATAAAAATTCTCAGAAAATAAAAAACATTTTATTAAAACTAAAGTGGTGCAAATGCACCAGTTTCATTAATAATGGTGGTCTCGTTTCGGGCTGGCTGACCCCGGTGCTTGGCCAAAGCCAATCTAAGACAATTGATGTAACAGCTGCCCAATCTAGCTAAATTAGTTAAAAAGGAGACATGTTGTTAAGTCGTGACAACGGGATATGGGACATGATTTTGGGATGTACAGACGTAGTTAAAGTGGTCTTAACACGCCCTGCTGTAATTTTTAAGGAATTACGTTATATTGAAAGCAATGTTGGTCTGCAAACACATACAGCCTTACTCGTAATATTTATCTAAGACAAATAGTACCGCCATTCCTTTTTAAACAAGGTTCCAAACATCTTGAAATTTGTATGGGGATTCGTGTGTCCTTGTCGACTTCTCAACCCAACTATATTCTGTAGCATACCTACAGATAATGTATGGAGAAGATTTCATCGAAATAGAACCTTGAAATTTTCATGTTAGCCAAGGAATATATACGTTTTGGAAGGTAAACACTGTTAAAATTAGAGACGTACTATCGTACACAACTAATATGAACTTGTGGTTATGGTATCTAAAGTACAGTAACGAAAAATGTACCTGCCACTAGCCAAGAAAATGCTTTTCTAAGTAATTCAATTAATCAAATCAAGTACGTAACAATGATGGATGATTTTATTAGGCAAAGACCATATCTCCCTAATCCAATAATGGAAATAATATGGTAATGCTTGGGTTTCGGGCATTTACATTTCAGAATTCACGTTTAGAATGAAATTTAAATTATGTTTTCTTCTTTATTGGAGTTTTGCAATAATTCTTCTATTCTGTTTATTGCCACAAAAACTAGTCTCGTCTTGATGTTTGTCACGATCAACAAAACAACAGCTACTTCTAATTAAGTTCTAAACACTTCAAGTCACCACTTTAGTTAACAAAAAAACGAAAATAACAATTGAGGTTAGGTTAGAAGTCAATCTGCACGTTTGGCTCGATAAAGCCTGATTACATTGCGTACACTAAGTTTTCCGTCACCAACAAGTACGTACTTTATGAAACTATGTAATATGATAAGGGACTACTTCAAAGTTGTATAAAAATGAAGCTTCGAAACCACTATGACACACTTGCTAGATTTTGCCTTTAGTATGAGGTGGTTTCTGGTTGCCTTTCTGGCCACTGCAGCCTGCTGGTTGCGGCAAAGGTACTACCTAGTTCTTCACTACCAATTTCGTAACCTAACTAGTGTCTCTGAATTGCAGTAACGCTGTGGGTACCCCTGGTAGCCATGCCCACCTCTTCGCAGAAGAAGTGAGCAACATCTCCTTTCCTGAGGGCTTCATGTGGGGATACGCCTCCGCCGCTTACCAAGTAGAGGGAGCGTGGGATGAAGATGGCAAAGGTACGTTTTTACATTTTTGTAACAAACAATTAACTAAACAGTTACTTTTTTAGGAGAGAGCATTTGGGACTACGACGCCCACAACCACCCCGACTGGTTTCCAGAAGGTGAAAATGGAGACGAGGCCTGTGATTGTTACCACAAAACCGATGAAGATGTAGGACTTTTAGTGAATCAGGGAGTAAACACTTACAGGTTCTCCATTGCATGGCCTAGAATCCTCCCTAATGGGCGTATTGACAATATCAATCAATTAGGTAATGCTGAAGAGTCTCGGCTGGTTTAAGCGTGATTTTACTAAAAATATTGTTGTAGGCATTGACTACTACAAGGACTTAATTAAAAAGCTAAAGCAGAACAACATTGAACCTTTGGTGACTATGCATCACTGGGACAACCCTAGGGCCCTTGAGGACGAAGGTGGTTTCTTAAACGAGGTATGTGATGAGATGGTTATGGTTAATAGCGGTTTTTTGAGTACTTTCTTCTTTTTGCAGAGCGTCATCATCCCTGCTTTCGTTGACTACGCAGACCTCTTGTTCAAAACTTTCGGAGATGACGTCAAATGGTGGATCACCTTCAACGAACCGAAACAAACTTGCGCTGGAGGTTACGACTCTGGCGGTATCTCTCCTCAGAACCTTCATCCAGGCCAAGGAGGCTACATCTGCGCCCACAATTTGTTGAGGGCTCACGCCAAGGCGTACCGTCTTTACGATGAAAAATACCGTGCAACTCAAAACGGTACTTAAATTTTAAAATTCTAAATGCGTCTTGTAAATGTATCTTTTGATCAGGCAAAGTCTCCATTGTCATCGATGAGTCGTGGATTGAGCCTGCCTCAAACTCGACTGCTGATATTGAAGCTGCTGAACGTATTAATCTGATGACGGTAAGTCGAAAATAAGTCACTGAATGTCGCATAGAAAAAGAGCTTCAATGGAACATTCAGTTATATTTCAATTTTAAACTGACACTCAAAGATGGAAAATACATATCCAAACGTCTGTAACTTCATAAATATGAAATAGCTATCACTGTTCTACGCCCCTGATCCACCACTTAAATATGTCGGTAGTCCGACTTGGGCGCAATAGAAATTGAGAAATCAGGCTTATCTTCTGTTTCTTCTTAAATCTCTATTAAACAATAAAAAAAATAATAGAATACAATTTTTTTTCTATTAAAAGTCCCATGAGCTAAGGAAAATAAAAATGAAAGTTAAACATAATTTGGCGCTGAAAGTGGGGCAGCCTTCTCTATCAATTCGTATTCCTCACCACATTATTGTCTTTTAAAACAGCTTTAAATCGTTTTAAAATGAATCATTTTCAACTTAAAAAAATGGTGTGTCAGAGCTTAGTACACTCTGCACTGATAAATTTCCAACAAAAAAGTCTTTAACACTAAACGTATCATATTTTATTATTCATGTTGTTGTGCTGACTGAAGTCACGTACGCATTTTTGCTCGGTTCAACCAATTACAAGTTGCATTAGTCTTGGCTGAAAACATAGACTACAACAATGGTGTGTTTACTGTAGTTTTTATAATTTGTATTTATATTCTGTCGACTTGCTTACTGCCAGGTCTTGACCCCTTTGGTGGTCAATTTTTAGGCACTTTTAAATTCGCGTTTTGTGACCATTAAAAAAACACTTTAGTGATCTCATTCAAATTGAGTTTTTTACGTTTTTACTTTTACTTACTACGTTCTTAATTTTGTCTCAATTCTCAACTTTGACCGCCTGTAACTTGAGAACGCCTCGACCGATTGGAGTGACTCCAACTGGTTTTTCCTCTTCTTGATGTCCTCTTTCACCTCCCACCATCAGATTTCCTATGGTGCAATATTTTTGGAGATACACCTTGTCGGTGGTCCATTTTTATGCATTTCTAAAATCGCGTTTTTTGACCATTTAAAAAAAAAACTCTTTAGAAACTTCATTTCATTGGAATAGAGTTTGTTACGTTTTTAGGGGATTGCAAACGTGCCATTCCGATCTAAAACAAGAAAAAAAATTCCTGATTTTTTTTTTTAAATATCCAAAAAGGAAAAAGTTGGGTTTCTTGGGTAGTCGGTCTGGGCGACAAGTATTAAAACTCCTAAACTGCCAAGCTTTCGACAATTTTTATTGTCTTCATCAGGGCTATATTACAGTAAGTGCAAATAAGTTACAATAAGAGGCTACAATGGTTATAGATAGCTTACCGTCTAATGTTTTATGTCTATGTGGGTCCGCAACAGAAAAATGTTAAAAAAGGTATTAAAAAGACGGACACATGTTTACGACAGACATTGTTGAACTCTGTTGAACATGATGATGGGACATTTTTATTTCCCTTACAGTTAAAAAACACATAATATAAAAATCACACGCCAAACAGAATATAAAACAAAAATTTTTTTTATATTTTTTTATATTATGTGTTTTTTAACTGTAAGAGAAATAAAAATGTCCCATCATCATGTTCAACATAGTTCAACAATGTCTGTCGTAAACATGTGTCCGTCTTTTTAATACCTTTTTTAACATTTTTCTGTTGCGGACCCACATAGACATAAAACATTAGACGGTAAGCTATCTATAACCATTGTAGCCTCTTATTGTGACTTATTTGCACTTACTGTAATATAGCCCTCATGAAGACAATAAAAATTGTCGAAAGCTTGGCAGTTTAGGAGTTTTAATACTTGTCGCCCAGACCGACTACCCAAGAATCCCAACTTTTGCTCAACTAGGCGGTCAAGAACAGTCTCTCCGTTATCCAAAGAGGGTTATTACGACTTTTGCCGCAGTTCTCAACTTTGACCGCCTGTAACTGAGAACGCCTCGACCGATTGGAGTGAATCCAACTGCTTTTTCCTCTTCTTGATGTCCTCTTGGACTGCCTACCAGCGGAAGTTCCGCGAGAGCAATATTTTTGAAGATAGACTCTTTCGGTGGTCGACTTTTAAGCACTTTTAGAATCGCGTTTTTTGACCATTAAAAAAAAACACCTTAGAGATTTAATTTCATTCTCATCTCTGACCGTCTGTAACTTGAAAACGCCTCGACGGATTGGAGTCAATCCGTCCTCTCCTTGATGTCCTTTTTCACCTCCCACCATCGGAAGTTTCGTAGGTGCAATGTTTCCGGAGATAGACCCCTTCGGTGGTCGATTCTTAGGTACTTGTAGAATCGCATTTTTAAAAAACCCTTTTAGAGGTTAATTTCATTCGAATTGAGTTTGTTACGTTATTAGGGATTGCAAATGTGCCCTTCCCCATCAAAAACAGCCAAAAAAATAGGTCTCTATTATTTTGAAAATGTCCGATGGGTGGGGGGGGGGGGGGAATCCAATCACGACTTTTTAATCTCAATTCTTAAATTTTGGTAATCCAAATGTGTTTTCCCCTTCTTGATGAAGTGCAATATTCTGGGAGATAGACCTCTTCGGTTGTCGATTTTTAGGCATTTTTTGAATCGACTTTTTTACCCTTTTTCAAAAACTTACTTATGGGGCTGATTTCACTGTAATTAAGTTTGTTTACGTTTGTCTTTGTTTCGTTTTTGAGGCATTGCAAACATCCCAGTCCAAAAAAAACTGCAAAAAAAATATTTTCAAGATTTTTTCAAAAATGACCAAAGGGGAGGGAGGTATTACGTCTTTTTTTTTGCACAATTTCCAAATTTAACCGCCTGTAACTTTAAAACAACTGAACCCACTGGCATGAATACACCTATTTTTTGCTTTTCTTGATGTCGTCTTTCACTTCCCACAAAGTTAGTCATAGGCAGCAAGCTACACAATTGTCTCTATGCCGACGTTTCGTTTAATTCCGCATCAAACTTCATCAGGGCTCGGGATAAATATGTTGCCAGCAGCTACAAACGTTTTTATTCTATAATACTCATCAGTATTATACACCGTTTACTACCGCATTTTTCCAGCTTTATCAAACTCCCGTAGGGTTTGCCCCTATCCTGCGGCGTGCACTAATATTCAAGACTTAAAAACCTTGAGTCTCTCTATCCAATTTCCCTGTCCCTCCAATTCAATATTGATTCAAAAATTGTTTTTTTTTTAATTGCAAAAAATGTCAGTTTAACGTTTGATTGGCTTTGATTTTAATATAGTGTTGAACGGATTTAATTAAAAACTATTTTCATTTATAAAAAACTTTTTTGCGTAAAGTAGGGACGTCCCTCCTCAGGTCTTCGTCAGGGCTTTTTCAGTCAGTGACCCTCAGTGGCCCTGAAGAAGACCTAAAAATAAAGGTCGAAGCGTTGGCGATTTCGAGAAAGTGAAGTGGCTATTTGTCCTACACCTGCCATTCAACACCTTTCTAGTTATTGATAATATGCAAAGCGCAATGTGATAAAAAAAAAGATAATGAACTGTTTCTATGATAAAAAAAAATTGTTTTAGGTTTATTGGAAGAAAAATCCTAAATTTTGCATATCGCAACAGCTATTTTCGTCTTAAACGTGTTTAAAAAATTGGCTCTTTCCTTCTAATGAACCAAAATATTATAAGAAATATTTCCATGTTTTTAGTACGGTTGGTATGCCCATCCAGTGGTTTACGGTGACTACCCAGAAATCATGAGGAAGCGTGTAGACGCCCGTAGCGTTCTTCAAGGATTCAAAGAATCCAGGCTGCCAGTGTTCACCGAAGAAGAAAAAGCGGAACTTAAAGGTAGCAGCTGAACAATCACTAATATTATACCTTATTTAATGTGCATATATTTAATAGGAAGTTACGATTATTTGACCATTAACATGTATACAAGTGTCTTGGGAGCTGCCACTGACGAAGCCCCAATCTCCGAAGTTAGCCTTGCATCTGACGTTTCGGTTTACACCTACCAACCAGACGACTGGGAGAAGACTGTAACCAATTGGTTTAAGGTAATGACAGTTTGGATTTTTCTAATATAACTAACAGCGTTTTCGAGGGACCGCTCTAGAGCGCCCTGAGAATATCCCCACCCTTTGATTTCTCAATAAAAACCTAAGGATGGCAATACTCTCAGAGCGGAAAACGCTGTACGAAATAGTGACCTTTTAGGTAGTTCCTTGGGGCGCTCGCCACTTGGTTCGTTGGATTCGTGACACTTACGGAGATGAAAAGGGTATTATCGTAACTGAGAACGGATACCACGATTCCGGTAATGAGCTGGACGATTTGGAGACTAGAGGACGTTACCACAAGGTACGTTTTATATGGCCTTTACCTTTAATTAACTAAATAGTTTTTTTCTAATTTTGACATATAAAGTGACACATTTCAATACTGATGACAGTGACGTAACGTCCTACTTCTCGTAACTAGTTACGAAAAGTAAAATCTTTCGTAACTGGTGATGATAAGTTGGTGTCACCACCAGTTGCAGGCTTCACTTGTGGCACACCGTTGCTACGGTTTTACGGTATTAAGTAGATACAAAGTGGTTTAAAAGTAAATATTGAAGTTTAATAATAATAACTCTCTCTCTAAGTAGGTATTTGTAGTCAAAATTAGAAAAAATCTTGTATGAAACACGTGACGAAAAGCCTTTTTTGTGTATCTCATTCAAATTGCGGGAACTCGCTGCGATCGTCCCGCAAACATTCATTCGTTACACAAAATCAGACTTTTCGTAACTGGTTACATAAATAGATATTATTGTTCTAGTTGTACCTTAGCAATATCAATGACGCGATCTACAAAGACGGCGTGAACGTTACTGGCTACATGGCATGGGCTTTATTGAATGACATTGAGTGGTACGCTGGATGGCTGTAAGTTCCTAATTCTGCCGTTTTCTTAAAAGCAAAAACTGATCATTTGCAAGCTATATGGCACGGACAGGACGCAAACGAAATGAAACTTGTAGTCTTTCACCGAAATTTTGCCAATGTTTCGAGGTTTATTTCACGCAGTTATCAAGGCCTTGAAAAAGACGTCAAATAAACATCGAAACGACAGCAAATGTTCTGCGGAAGAGTAGAAGTTTTTCAACTAAAACCCTATAATATTGCTATTAATTTCTAAGGGTTAATCTTGGTCACTACCACGTGGACTTCGAGAGTGCGAACAAAACCAGGACTCCCAAGAAATCGTCCGAGTACTACAAGAAGGTGGTGACCACGGGGTGCCTTGTAGACACTTGCGAACCATCCCCAATCAAACTCACATGGTAAAAACCAACAATTTTAACATAGAACTAGACGTTTTTCAGTGAGCTGTTGTTTTATTTAATATTCATTGGCTGCACCCTCATGCTTCGCATTAAAATTCGAGCCGCGAGTAGTTTATCGGCGCTGTTGCTCGTTTTGTCTGAAGTCAATATACGCTTTGGACATAAATAAACCAGGGTGGGACTAGGTGTGCAGTGATGACGTATCACCTCTTGCCGGTTTATTTGATCTCGCTTTAAACTATCAGAACAAGGAAGCTGTTCCGCACTTGCCTAAATTGGCAAAGCAAAAAGGCGATACTGTTTGAAAAGTGGAAATAATAAAATGAGTGAGTATGATTAGTCTCTTCCCTGTCACGTTAATCTATGACAGAAACTTTATCAACACAATTTGGAGCATATTAATTGATTTTTCTTGTTGGCTAAGTTAGTGTTGCATTCTATGAGACAATCCTACAAATTTGGTGGTTTAGTAAACTTTGACACGCTTTGGAGGCACGGTTACCAGGGTAACCGTCTCCGTGACCATTAGGAATTCAGTTTTCGCCGTAAAGGCTAATAGTAAGTTGCAGGCTTACCAATGTTTTGGTAAAGAGGTCGAAGGGCGGACAAAAATTTTAAATTTACGCCAACATATGAGAAATTTTACTTGAAACAATGTGACTATAAAGTATAAGAGGTGAATAGCGGATGTAGGACATAAAAAATACTTCACGTTTGCGATATTGCCCACTTTTTAACCTTTATTGAAGTTTTCCATATTACCAAAATATAAGTATACTTACATAGAGCAAAACTATAATCAGTTGCAAGAAGGGGGTGTTTATTTGAAAACTTCATCGAGTAGGCTGTGAAATGTCAAAAGAAAAAGATGAAGGAACAAAAGTCAATTTACTTTGATTATGTCATCCTTTTCTGTCAAAAATTCATAGCCTTCTAGATGACTTTTTCTAGTGAACTCGCCGTACTTAACACAACAAAGTGGGTTTTGTTTTGGTCCTAGGCTATGCAAAAAAAAGATCTATGCATCTTTCTTTTTAAAGCTGTCTTCTCCCTAAGTTTTTTTCTGTCGCACTCATTACTAATTAAAAACTTTGTTTTCCCGCGAGATATTTCACTTTAATTTTTTTTGGCGCTATCAAACGTCACAAATAAGTTTTACTATAACAATCGACATATTCGTTAATTGTGTTTATTTTTTCCGAATTTTTAATAAGAATGGCCATTGAAAAAAAAGTGATTTTTTTCCTGACATAAGTAGCTTCGAGCTAGAAAGTTTCGGTTTAACTCCACCATCCTCGGGTTAACGGTGCAGACTAATGCAAAAAAAAAGATTTATGCATCTCTGTTTTAAACTGTTTTTTCCATAAGTCTTTCTCTATCGCACTCATTATTATTTAAAAATGGTTACGAATTTTTTCTCGTGACATATTTTACTATAATGTTTGGCTTTTTCAAAAGACCTGAAAGCAACTAACTAAAACTAACCAGATATAATTTATTCTAAAAAAGGCTTTTACAACATTTTACAGGCAACAAGATGACATTTTTAAATGAACCCTCCCTATATAGAGTTGGACCATAGTGCCATAGACTATTACTTAATACTGGGTTCCAATAATTTATCGTCAATTAACTGCACACTTTTATTTACCTTTAGCTATTACAACATGATTAAAACACAATTACACTCTACTAACAATTCGCACTGTTCGCTTGTCCGCTTATTTCGCTTACTTACTACACTGCACTCTCTATTCGATCCTGTCTCGCGCGGCTCGCTGGTTTATATACCCGGCCTGAACACACTCTCGTACTTTCTAGAACGGAGGCAACTGTTCCCGGTTCTCGTTTATTCTAGATGGGTTCCCGGGGTCGCGGTCGACGCTCGGCGTTGCCGCTTCGGCCCGAATCTCTGTGGACCGACGGTCGGGCGTAACATTGCCCTCTTCTTAGCTCTGATCGACCCGAAACAAAGTAAGTTTTGGGAATTTTCTTTACTTTACGAGTTATAAACCTGATCTTGAAGTAACTCGTCAAAAGTAATTTTATTAAGCTTTAAAGACTGGTTGAAAAAATGAGCAAAGTCATTTTTTTTTTGTTCTGGGTCACAAAGTAACAAAGGAATTCAAAGTAGCTTGTCAAAAACAAGGTGCGTTTTGGGAATTTTCTTTACTTTACGAGTTACAAACCTGATCTTGAAGTAACTCGTCAAAAGTAATTTTGTTAAGCTTTAAAAAGTAAAATTGATTTGAAAAATGAGCAGGCAAACTTTTCTTGTTCTGTGTCACAAACCAAAGAGGAGACTCCGAGTAGCTTGTCAAAAACAAAGTAAGTGTAGGAATTTTCTTTAGTTGTGGAGTTTCAAACCTGATCCTGAAGCAACTCGTTAAAAGTAATTTTATTAAACTTTAAAGCCTAAAAACTGATTGAAAGAATGAACAAAGTCAATTAGTTTTTGTTCTGTCTCACAAAGTAACGAAGGAATTCAAAGTAACTTGTCAAAAACAAAGTGAGTTTTGGGAATTTTCTTTAGTTTACGGGTTGCAAACCTGATCTTGAAGTAACTCATCAGAAGTAATTTTATTAAACTTTAAAGAGTAAAATTGATTGGAAAAATGAGCAGTCAAACTTTTCTTGTTCTGTGCCACAAACTAAAGAGAACACTGCAAGTAACTTGTCAAAAACAAAGTAAGTGTAGGAATTTCTTTAGTTGTGGAGTTTCAAACCTGGTTCTGAAGCAACTCGTTAAAAGTAATTTTATTAACCTTTAAAGTCAAAAACTGATTGAAATAATGAGCAAAATCAAATTTTTCTTGTTCTGTGTCACAAAGTAAGAAGGAATTCAAAGTAACTTATCAAAAACAAAGTGAGTTTTGGGAATTTTCTTTAGCTGTGGAGTTACGGACCTGATCCTGAATAAGCAACTCGTTAAAAGACTTTTATTAACTTTAAAGCCTAAAACTGATTGAAAGAATCAACAAAGTCAAATTTTTCTTGCTCTGTGTTACAAAGTAAAATTAAATTACTACTTTAATTGAATTTAATTTAATGAAATTAAATCTTGTCAAAAACAAAGTGAGTTTTGGGAATATTCTTTAGTTTACGGTTACAAACCTGATCTTGAAATAACTCGTTAAAAGTAATTTTATTAAGCTTTAAAAACTGATCGAAAAAATGAGCAAAATCAAACTTCTCTGGTCCTGTGGCACAAAGTAAAGATGAGACTCAAAAGTAACTTGTTAAAAACAAAGTAAGTGTAGGAATTTTCTATAGTTGAGGTGTTACGCACCTGATCCTGAAGTAAATGGCTAAAAGCAATTTTATTAACCTTTAAAGACTAAAACTGATTGAAAGAATGAGCAAAATCAAATTTTTCTTGTTCTGTGTCACAAAGTAATGAAGAAATTCGAATTAACTTGTCAAAAACAAAGTAAGTTTTGGGAATTTTCTTTACTTTACGAGTTATAAACCTGATCTTGAAGTAACTCGTCAAAAGTAATTTTATTAAGCTTTAAAGACTGGTTGAAAAAATGAGCAAAGTCAATTTTTTTTGTTCTGTGTCACAAAGTAACAAAGGAATTCAAAGTAGCTTGTCAAAAACAAGGTGAGTTTTGGGAATTTTCTTTACTTTACGAGTTACAAACCTGATCTTGAAGTAACTCGTCAAAAGTACTTTTATTGTGTATTTAAAGTGTAGCAATTTTTTATGGTTGAGGTGTTACGCACCTGATCCTGAAGTAAATGGCTAAAAGTAATTTTATTATCCTTTAAAGGCTAAAACTGATTGAAACAACGAGCAAAATAAATTTTTTCTTGTTCTGTGTCACAAAGTAACAAAGAAATTCAAATTAACTTGTCAAAAACAAAGTAAGTTTCGGGAATTTTCTTTACTTTACGAGTTACAAACCTGATCTTGAAGTAACTCGTCAAAAGTAATTTTATTAAGCTTTAAAGACTGGTTGAAAAAATGAGCAAAGTCAATTTTTTTTTGTTCTGTGTCACAAAGTAACAAAGGAATTCAAAGTAGCTTGTCAAAAACAAGGTGAGTTTTGGGAATTTTCTTTACTTTACGAGTTACAAACCTGATCTTGAAGTAAGTAACTCGTCAAAAGTAATTTTATTAAGCTTTAAAGAGTAAAATTGATTTGAAAAATGAGCAGGCAAACTTTTCTTGTTCTGTGTCACAAGTAAAGAGGAGACTCCAAGTAGCTTGTCAAAAACAAAGTAAGCTAACAAAAGTAACTACTTTCATCTTTGCTCTAGGGGTGCGTATACAACATCGTTGATCCGTTTGATGACTGTATATGGACCCTACCAACTTGGAGATAACTCGGGAGAATTTCCTTTCTTCATATGTGGATTATACAGCCAAACCAAGTCACTTGCCTTAAATCCTGCAGAATTCGTCCTTAGGTCATATCTGGCTTTCATCCGATCGCTGGCAATCTTTATTTTTGTCCTCACGTTTCGATGGATTTCCTTTAATCTTTCTCGAAGTTCATCAGCATAGTGCTGGACATCTTGCACCGGTTCTTCTGGTGATCCGTAAACCAAATCTACCAGAAAACGAAGTACTTTACCAAATATAACCTTGGCAGGGGTATGTCCTTGGCAGGGTTATGCATTACGCCTCTGTAAGCCATCATTAGAAGAGGCAGAAATTTGTCCCAATCTTTCTGGTGGTCCACTACCATTTGGCAGAGGTATTGTTCCATGGTTCATGGTTCGATTGAAACGCTCGACCATGCCACCTAATTGTGGATGGAGCGGAGTTGTCCTTGTTTTGCGGATTCCCAGAAGTTCCATGATCTTCTTGAAAAGTTGCGATTCAAAATTCCGTCCCTGGTCCGAATGAAGCTCTAATGGTAGGCCGAATCTACTGAAGAATTCGTCAACCAAAACCCTTGTCACACACTGAAATAATCCATTGCAACTAAGATGTATTTGTGCCATCGTCCGTTTCTGGAAAAGGACCTGCCACGTAGATCGCAATTCGTTCAAATGGGGCGGCAACATTGTATTGCTTTATTTGCCTCCTAATCTTTTTTTGGGCTCTAAGGAGAAGATACTAGATGAACTTGATTCTGTCTGCACGCTTATGAAGCCTACTTAACATAGAAAAAACACTATTGAAAATGTTGCTTCAATGGAGCGATATTAAACAGTAAAATTGAGCTTCAGAGCTGAATCTTTACTCTTCCTTTCCACTTAGCAATTGTACTGCACAGTACCGCTTTAAAGAGGCACCTCATAATTTTGCAAGCGCCTAATGTGAATGATGGGAGACCTCCCAGTTTGGAAACCACTGGTCTAGAAGACTATGTAAAGAAAACTGTAAGGAGAACATCAGTGGAACCGGAATGATGGATAGACTACCCAGGCACTTCGAGATGAACAACCAAACAACCCTTACTACCTTACTCGTAGCTCTACTAGTAGACTCGGACCCATACTCTTAGCAACAATTGATGCTAAGAAGCCGGAGTGGCAAAATATTGCTCATTCTGTCCAAATTTGAAGTGGTTATAGACTTCGTGGTACCCTTTTAGAATAAGAAATGGATTACTGAAGAGATCGTGGGAGAGTACCAACCGCAAGACTGTAGTCTCTCAATTGGTTGTTCATGACAACAGTAAATCAGATGTTTTAAAAGAAATGGAAACGGTTCAAGTGGAGGTAACTTTGAATTGAATAAGACTAGGGTACGAATTAAAGAGCGGTTGTACTGGGTGAATTATCATGATGCCGTCGAATCTTGTTGTTGCAAGTGTAAAGTTTGTTGTGCTACAAAAGGACCTCAAATAAGTTCACTTGGTCAAATGGTGCAATACACTGTAGCCCTATCGAGAGGGTAGTAATTGATTTCTCAGGACCATTTCCTCAGCCTGGGACGGGCAGCAATGAAAAAGAATGTAATATAGGTTTTCCAGAAGTTACATGATCTTCTTGAAAAGTTGCGATTCAAAATTCCGTCCCTGGTCCGAATGAAGCTCTAATGGCCGAATCTACTGAAGAATTTGTCAACCAAGAACCTTGCCACGGTGTTAGTTTCCTGATTTGGTAGTGCATAAGCTTCAGGCCATTTACTGAAATAATCCATGGCAACTAAGATGTATTTGTTGCCATCATCCGTTTCTAGAAAAGGACCTGCCACGTGGATCGCAATTCTTTCAAACGGGGCGCCAACATGGTATTGCTTCATTTGCCCCATCACTTTCTTTTTGGAGCGGAGCAGCAGGTATCACAATTTCTGCACCACTCTTCGATGTCATCTTGGCAATTCACCCAGTAGTACCTTTCCCGAATTCTACCCAGGGTCTTATTCATTCCAAATTGGCCTCCAGACACTCCATTGTGCATTTCTCGAAAGACATCTTTCCCCTCTATTTTCTGGTACAACAAGCTGGAGCGTGGCACTTTTCTCGTCTCGACTCGACTTCCCCAAGTCTTCTTCAGTAAACCATTCTGAATCGCCAAGGAATCTCATTGAGCCCACATAGCTTTTATTTCCGGGCTCTTATCTGCTATGTCTTTCCAAATTCCATTGACGTGTTAACCCCACAGCATTATCGGTTGTTTGTTTGACCTTCATTTGTTCAGTGGTCCAACGTTCGTCGACGTCAATACTAGTTCTCCTAAGAATGCTTGGTCCTTCTCGTTGTTCTACTCGTTGGCAGTGTCGACATTCCCCTTTGCAAGGCCTGCGTGATAATGCATGTACGTTATCATGAAATCTGGACGATGTTCAATCTTGCTAGGGATGGTGAGGCTTCTTCCAAGCTGTCCAATTCTATTGATCCTGAGGCCTTCTGTGGGGCTAGTCAGCGGTCGCCCCTTCACACTGACTGGTCTTAGTTTTCCGGCTGATCTACGTCTTGTTGGACTTCAGTCATTTTTCTTGTTCTTCCAGAAAGTTTCTTTGTTCCTCTTTGTCGAGCTGCCTTTGTTTTTTTTTGTTCCTTTTTCTCAACTTGCCTTTGTTATTGTTGTTCTTCCAAAAAATTCCTTTGTTCCTCTTTGTCCTTCTTCAGCATTTCCATAAGTGCTGTTAGTTGTTCATCCATAATTTTTGTCGTAGATCGAGTATGTAAAAATGGCATGTCCTTAGTCCGTACAGTCACAAGACGAAAATTAGTTTTAACTATTACAACACGATTAAAACACAATTACTCTCTATTAACAATTCGCACTGTTCGCTTACTTACTTACTACACTGCACTCTCTATTCGATCCTATGTCGCGCGACTCGCTGGTTTATATATCCGGCCTGAACACACTCTCGTACTTTCGAGAACGGATGCGACTGTTCCCGGTTCTCGTTTATTCTAGATGGGTTCCCAGGGTCGCAATCGGCGTTCCGTTTAAGCCCGAATCTCTGTAGAACGACGGTCGGGCGTAATAATACCTTTCTATAGATCTATCTCAAAATAACAAAATTTGGCACTTACCCCCTTATTACTTCCACTCTTCAATTGAAATTTAGAATTTAATGCTAGATTTCACTTTTCTGTGAGTGCAAATGGTAGACCGAAAAAGAGGTTCGTTTACCGTTTATGTAACCGTCGACAGTATTTTCTTAACCCAAATACAATCCTAATGTTTGCAGTGCACTAGTGAATCGGTTACGGAACTGTCAAGGCAACAATAAAAAGTGAAATTGGTTATTTTTGTATTGGGTAGGTATTCATTAAGGTAGGTCAAAATGTCTACCCTATGTAGCACAATCATTGAGGAAATTGCGCTAAAATTTGTTAAAGGGTCCATACATTAAAAAACAATTCTTTGTTTTTCCATGTCGCAAGTTATATATCTGTGACATTGATTGGAAATTTGGTGCCCTATTTGGGATCGGCGCCTTTCTAATTATTGAACACTAACAAATTTAGCTTTAAGCAAAATGCATTTATTATGTTTTGCTCTAAAGGTGCTCAATTTTACTGTTTATTAGGGCGATAAGATAAGAATTCAAGAGCTAACTAACCCTCGTCGCCGATCCCATCGGCGACTTTATTTATTCAGCAATCGCTGGGGTGGTAAAAAGCAAACTTATCCGGGGGGTGGTTGGAATTAGTGAACCGGCATTCGCCCGCATGGTGGCGAACATACCGGGTGGGTTGTTCAAACGCGTGACCCGTATGTAATTTTACAATCATTGGGGCTTTAAAACGGGGAATATTGTTGGACGACAGGGTAGAACTAAGTTGTCTTTGGTCAGAGGAAGTTGTCATTGGTGACTTTAGCTATTCTTTCTTTTTGGTTTTACGCTTTTCGAATATAAAGAAAAATGAATATTTCACCTGTTTAGTTAAGTTAAATTAAATATTTCTACCCTGCTCTAATAACTCTAATATTATATTTATTAAAATATAATACACCTTGTTGAAGAATTATAATTTTTATAGAAAGAAGAAAAGAAGTTATAAAATCGACTAAAGCACAAACCCTCTAAAAAGGACAACTTAAATAAAACTGAAAATAAGATATATCACATCTCTACTATATGTATAGCATCTTCTAGTCAAAAAACTTCTTAAATCTACAAGGCTTGAACAATGACTCTTCATTGTTGGAAAGGACCACAATTTCCCTAGAAATATGTTAAAATACACTCCTTCCAGTGCAAGTCTCACCTCCTTAGCCAAAAAAAATTATCACTTATTCATGGTAATATTATTCAGCATTACAATTTAGATAATCGACTCTTAGCCTTTCACTTTTGTTCGGCAATTTTATTCAAATGTTCGGTTCATGGCAGGTTGCCAGCAATGACAATACCTACTTGAAATTATTATTGTCCTGAGCGATTAATCATAGTTTTTATCAATTCCTTGGTATTTTTTACACGACTTGTTAATTAACAATAGAACGAAAAATAGCCATATTATGCGCAACGGTAATATGTTTATTATAAGGCCTGACTGCTCTATTTTCTGAGGGCAATAGATGGGTTTCACAAAAGGACTGATGATCACCATCCAATGAAAGGTGTTCTAGTAATTCCCCCTCAATTAATATGTAACCCTTTGTATGTTAATCAGAGGTAATTTAAAATCAAATTTTCTGTCGTCACGTTGTAAGTTGCCCAAGATTGTCAATGCCAGTTGTATGTAATATGAATGTGGGTTCTGCACCACACCTGAGACTTATCTACACACAGGAAACGTTTTTTTTGGTCTCTAACTCTTTATCCTATTAATAATAAATATTTATCAGAAAAATTCCCACAATGAAGAATAAAGCGCACCCTCATATGGGCCTAGTTTTGCCTGACTGGATGTTAATGGCTTTAGGGTGTGATAGAATATATGGGACGATAAAGCCAGTTAAAAGGTGACTAAATAGGCAGAAATCCTCTATTTTTGACATAGGCGTACAGGAGTTTTTAGAGATTGTGTTTTTTGTTAATCGACAACTTGTTATGTTCCGCCACTGAAATATACCATTAACCACCCCATTTCTCATTCAACATCATTTGTTTGTTAAATTACCTAATGAAAATAACGAATCCACTGGTAAGTGGTTTTCCCATTATCACACTTCGTATATAAACATCTTGAGGTCTAATCGTACCGCCCTGTTGACATATTAAAAACTAAATTCCCATCCAGCTGACGACCCTCACTTTCGTGAAGAGACTTTCCGGGATTGAGTGTGTTAAACGTAATTTATAAAAAAGACACAAGTACCTTATGGGTCCCCTATGGATAAAATAACTAATAGGTCCCATTAAGGCCCAAGACACGATGGGGATTCGAATATAATCACGTTAGGCAGTTGCACGCGACTGAAGAGCAAAAATCCCATGGTATGATGTGTCCACTGTTGCACAGGACCGTAACGATACATTTTTATGCATCACTTTGTGTGAAAATTAGTTGAAATTGTTTCCAAGTTTGCTGTGGAATATGATAACGAGCAGTTCTTCATTGTGGGAAGCTGCGTTCTGGGTTCTGGGAGTGGTCCCCAACTTGTAAGAGGGTTGAGATTATGGAAATTAACTTTGCAAAAATCAACTTTATGAGGGATTTGATTGATGAGATTTTTCAGTAAATGGAGAACCTGCGAAGAACAGCCCAACAGCAGTCAGGTATTTACTAAAAAAGTTTATAAGTGCTGAAACTGTGGAAGAATAACACACATCAATAGGAACTGTAGACAATAGTCAAGTACAAGCCATTCACATCAAGTAGAATTTGGAAATCTGACTTTGACATTTTTGTCAACATGTGCTGAAAGAAGATAGATATAAATAATGAAAGTTTCAAAAGTAACGAGATGATAAAAATAAGTGAATGAATTATAGTGCTCTAGTTGTGGACACAATAGTTTCTCAATGAGGTTAGTGTTACGTTACGATTTTTTCCACCACCAAAATGTCAAGGAACCGGTCTTCAGGCGTTAGCAACGTAATCGCCTCAATAGGAGCTGGAAAAGAAGATTCGGGGAGGTTTACGAACTATTAGAACCCCTATTCTTGACTTATCGGGAAGAGAACTTGCGAAAGAAGTAGGCGTGGCCTTATTAAAAAGGCAGAAATTCCCTACTTTAGGAAAACGGTGTAGAAAGAGACTTACTCCTTGGAGAATCTGAACCTTCTCTCAGTCGCTATAAGTTCCTAGAGGGTATTGCCTTCTGTTGGTTTCAAGAATTGGGGTCCTGGGGCGTTCTACGGTTCTCGTAAATTCTCCATTAATCACGTGCGACAGACGGTTTTTTTATCGTGTCTAACCTGAAACCACTGCGAATTTTTTTCCCTTAAATCTATTGTCACGATGGAGCCGATAGTCTACTTTTAGGTTGCTAAAAGAAAAAAGTACATTGTGTTCGAATAAACCTAATAGCAGGACTGATTCTAAACTACTGGCCACCCTTGTGGACGCAAATTGATTTCGGTCCCCTCCAAATATTAACAATAGCTACAATGTCTACCAAAAAACGCCTTTATTGAGAAGAACCTAATCTAAGAAAAGAAAGTTGAAAATTAGTGAAAATAATAACAAACTAAGCAACACAATAAACAAAACCTTGCTATACATACACAACAAAACAAATTATACACTTGCTATTCTCGCTTTTTTTTAAGAAATTGAAGAAAATGATGAGTGAAGAAACTTGAAGTGAAAGACTTTGAAGAAAATAGACAAAAGTCAGATTTGTGCCCACAAAAAGAAGCAACAAGACATCTTTGTATCTACGTATCTTTGAGTTGAGAGCTGCTTTGAGTTAAGACACCACTTTTGGTGCCGTTTTGGCTATGGTTTTTTTTTATCATGAACATAAATGGTGAATATTTTCAGGTAGTGACTCATATCATTTGGACTTTGTAATCAACCATATGATGGAAAAATAAACTCCATTTTTAAAGGAGATTTTGAAAGGATCGGTTACTGGATTTAGCTCTAAAAGCTATTTGAAAAATCAATGTGTTATATATGTTATATTAATAAACTTCTGGGAAATGGTGGGTCGGCCGGGCGTCTATGACGAGTGCTGATGATTCCTTGCGCCACCTACTGGCCACTTTTAAAACTACACCTGCGTACCAAAAATGACGTCAATAAGACGGCTTTGGGACACCATATTGTTACGCCACAGAAGCGGCAACGCCGATCGCCGACCACGACCCCGGGAACCCATCTAGAATAAACGAGAACCAGGAACCGTCGCCTCCGTTCTCGAAAGTACGAGGGTATGTTCAGGCCGGGTATATTAACCAGTGATCCGAGCGAGATAGGATGGAATAGATAGTGCAGTGTAGTAAATAAGCGGACAAGTGCACAGTGCGAATTGTTAGTAGAGAGTAATTGTGTTTTAATCGTGTTGTAATAGTTAAAAGTAAATAAAAGTCTGTCGTTAATTGACGATAAATTATTGGAACCCTTATCCCGTAACAATATCTATGTCTTGTTTTAATCAACTGACCGAATTGGACCAAAATAATAGGTCGTTTTGAGGGCTATGTTTTTAAAGGATAAAAAGTCACCCAAATTGACGCCTGTCGTCAATTTTGAAAATGAGGTAACCTGAACTAACCTGAATCAACCTAAACTAACCAGCCCTAAAATGAGGTAACCTGAATCAATTTTATCGCAAATGAAAGAAAAATATCGTTGTTGGCCACCCTGATCGTACAAAAAGGTCAGAAAAGTTCATGACAAATTCGGAGAAATTAGATCTGAGCCAAAAAGTTTATCCTGGGGCGTCCCACAGGGCTGCATATTCATCCTGTCTATTAAATAGTGTACTGTAGACTTGAAAAATTAGAATTTTGACACTTGACTTTTGATTTTTTCAAACACAATTTTGGATATATTTATTCCTTTATCATCCTCTTCATAAATTCGTCTGCTCTCTTTAGCTTCTCGAACAGTCTATGGAAAGTCTCTAATTGATCAATTATTAATTATGTCATTGCAATCTTTAGTTGTATAAGAACGGTCTATAAAATTCAGCTTGAAATGTGTCATATAAAATGCATTGCTATTAAAAATATATATATATATATACAGGGTGACTCACTCATTAAAATCTCATATGCTTTGGTTGATTTTAAGGGGGTGTGTCATTCAATTCTGTTACGTATCGAGCTTCGGTAAAAAGTTACAGGGTGCTGAAGTTAGAATTTCAAATTTTTATTTTTCAAAATACCAGTGGCATTTTTTCTTCAAATAATATGCGTCGACATGCTGGTACGCGTGCCACTGGCGGTAATAAAAATATTTTTGTTGCAAAATGTACGTCATCTTTAGCGGTTAAAAGTATCAAATTTCATTAAAATATTTCTAACGCTTTGGGAATACTCAAGACATACGCATTTGAACCAACCTGTCCAAGCTCGTTAGGTAACAATTGTATGACAGACCTTAAAATTGTCCAAAGAATATGAGATGTCGACTACCCACTATGATTTACCCTGTATATACAAATTTTATATAGAGACGATTTATATTTTTCACTATTTATGTAACTCAGATTAAAATAAAAAAAAAAAACAGAAAACATAGAGCATTGAACCCCGCAATAAACGTTCCCTCTTTCCAAACTATATGCTGGTTGATACGAATTGAGTGTATTGAGGTATTTTTTCTTGTTTCTGGTACTCAAGCCTATTAATAATATTTGTTTAAAGATTGACATTTTTTGCTCTTTCCAAATATGTAGCGGCTTACTTTAAATTAAAAAAAAACGCAAACCTGAAGGATCGAACCCCACAATAAACGCTCTCTTCTTGCAAACTATAGGTTGGTTGATACAAAATGATTGTATTTTTCCTCAGTTCCAAATATGTTTATTTTTTTTAATACAATCGCATACAGCAAATTAAAAAAAAACACAAACATGAAGGATTGAACCCCATAATAAACGCTCTATCTTTGCGAACTATAGGCTGGTTGATACAAATTGAGTGTATTGAAGTATTTTTTCTTGTTTCTGGTACTCAAGCCTATTAATAATAATTGTTTAAAGATTGACATTTTTTGCTCTCTCCAAATATGTATATTTATTTTTTTTTAATACAGCGGCTTACTTTAAATAAAAAAAAAACACAAACCTGAAGGATTGAACTCCACAATAAACGCTCTCTCCTTGCAAACTATAGGTTGGTTGATACAAAATGATTGTATTTTTCCTTACTTCCAAATATGATTAATTTTTTTTTAATACAATCGCATACAGTAAATTAAAAAAAAAACACAAACCTGAAGGATTGAACCCCACAATAAATGCTCTCTCCTTGCAAATTATAGGGTGGTTGGTACGAATTGAGTGTATTGAGGTATTTTTTCTTGTTTCTCGTACTCAAGCCTATTAATAATAATTGTTTAAAGATTGACAGTTTTTGCTATTTCCAAATATGTATATGTATTTTTTTTAATACAGCGGCTTATATTAAATAAAAAAAAACACAAACATGACGGCTTGAACCCCACAATAAACGCTCTGTCTTTGGAAACTATAGGCTGGTTGATACAAAATGATTGTATTTTTCCTTAGTTGCAAATATGTTTATTTTTTTTAATACAATCGCATACAGCAAATTAAAAAAAAAACACAAACATGAAGGATTGAACCCCACAATAAACGCTCTCTCTTTGCAAACTATAGACTGGTTGATACAAAATGATTGTATTTTTCCTGAGTTCCAAATATGTTTAATTTTTTTTAATACAATCGCATACAGCAAATAAAAAAACACACAAACATGAAGGTTGAACCCTACAATAAACGCTCTATCTTTGCGAACTATAGGCTGGTTGATACGAATTGAGTGTATTGAGGTATTTTTTCTTGTTTCTCGTACTCAAGCCTGTTAATAATAATTGTTTAAAGATTGACATTTTTTGCTCTTTCCAAATATGTTTATTTATGTTTTTAATACAGCGGCTTATATTAAATTAAAAAAAAACACAAACATGAAGGATTGAACCCCACAATAAACGCTCTCTCTTTGCAAACTATAGGCTGGTTGATACGAATTGAGTGTATTGAGGTATTTTTTCTTGTTTCTTGTACTCAAGCCTGTTAATAATAATTGTTTAAAGATTGACAGTTTTTGCTATTTCCAAATATGTATATTTATTTTTTTTAATACAGCGGCTTATATTAAATAAAAAAAAAACACAAACATGACGGATTGAACCCCACAATAAACGTTCTGTCTTTGCAAACTATAGGCTGGTTGATACAAAATGATTGTATTTTTCCTTAGTTGCAAATATGTTTTTTTTAATACAATCGCATACAGCAAATAAAAAAAAACACAAACATGAAGGATTGAACCTCACAATAAACGCTCTCTCTTTGCAAACTATAGGCTGGTTGATACGAATTGAGTGTATTGAGGTATTTTTTCTTGTTTCTCGTACTCAAGCCTATTAATAATAATTGTTTAAAGATTGACATTTTTTGCTCTCTCCAAATATGTATATTTATTTTTTTTTAATACAGCGGCTTACTTTAAATTAAAAAAAAACACAAACCTGAAGGATTGAACCCCACAATAAACGCTCTCTCCTTGCAAACTATAGGCTGGTTGATACAAAATGATTGTATTTTTCCTTAGTTGCAAATATGTTTTTTTTTAATACAATCGCATACAGCAAATAAAAAAAAACACAAACCTGAAGGATTGAACCCCACAATAAACGCTCTCTCTTTGCAAACTATAGGCTGGTTGGGACGAATTGAGTGTATTGAGGTTTTTTCATTTGTTTGATAGCATCTGGTAAAATATACCTGAAATTGTTCCAGACAAATTGGTGCGGCAGAGGGAAGGAAGAGCTAAAGCGCCAAAGTAGGAAGAGAACACTGAAAGTCAGATGAGTAACAAAGGAGCTGAAACTAAAAAAAAAAACACAGAGGAAGAGGAAGCTACAGAGGGATACGATAGCGAGGATACTAAAAATAAAGCTGAAAAGACAAGAGAGAAAAAAGAGCTGCAGTTAAAAGTAAGAAGCATATTTTGGCTTTAAAGTTCCTTCTATTTTTGTACGGTAAATATTATCAGGAGCTTCTTTTACCATGCCTATTAACCTAAAGTTCCTTTCAGATTGATAGGTACCTGCCTCAAGTTACGCTCGAAATTCCTTTAATTAACTGCCTATAAACTAATTAAATAAACGGTTTAAAACATTAATTAAAACCGGGGCTGTCGCAATGTTCCTGAATCATCTCGTTATATATATTTCTTGCGCCTGATGGTGAAGAAACAATGAGCGGTGCTTAGATCAGGGCCATCCTCCCGAAATTAAACATCCTTTCTATGCGGGCATCCACTTGACATTCTGCATTAACTGGTACGACGACGTTGATTCGAGTTCTTCTTCAAAACCAGGGCTCCTCCGGAGGTTACGTAACTCCAAGGATATCTATGCGGAAAAGTACCATCACCTTCAAGTTAAAAATAAAATCACCGGTACTTTCACTCTCACTCGGTCTTGTTTTTGCTAAATAATTCCTTGGGAACTTTCACTTCACTCGCCTGCCATTTATGTAAGACTCATATAATTATTGTTGTTATTTAAACTCATGTTTGATGGTTTATCGGCGAAGAAGATTTTAATATACATTCAGCGAGCATCAATTGTTGTTGTTGGTCATTTTTAAGGCTTCCTGTTTTGGTCGATTTGTGTTTTAAATTACTCGGTATAGGTATTCAAAACGGGCCCTGAATAATGTAAAAATGGCATCGCCGCCTTTAAATATTAATTTCCTTATTTGAATTACATGAGAGTACCAGCGTACACAAAAGGCTGACACATCCATTATTATTTCTGTCTATATGACGTCTTGCCTGATAGAGAGGAGTGGGTACCACCGAGGACAATAAAAATTTTCAGCAAAAAGGTGTAGATAGGCTCCCCCGTCTACTCACCTGCAGATTTAAATTTCCAACTCTTATTATACTAAAAGTGTGGACTGTTGTGGTGCACATCCGGGCATCACTCAAAGCTGAACAAACTTTAGGTTCCAACCAAAATCAATATGATCGATACGACTGTAACAACGAAACCTGGAGTCATATAATCGCAATCTGTGTCACGGTCCTCGATTTGGTTTCACTCTTTTTCCGTAATTAAAATCGCTCACTTTCTCCACTAAGTGAAATGTGCACGCGAATTTGCATCTGCTCTGTTGCAATTCGTTTGGAGCTTTTTTTACAATTTCCTACTGATGACTCAAAGCGTAATAAAATCCATTTTAAAGTCAAATTTTTAAACCTTCGTCTCTGATGATGTAGTGGCGAACTTCATAGCGTTTGCTTGGCGAAAACTACATTAATGCAAAGTAAACTAGTCGCACTTTCATAATTTTCAAATACCAAATGTAACGCCATCGACTATGTATGAATAATTAGCATATTAGACAAATACGTTATGCAATGCAAATATTTACTTAAACGTGTAATTCTTTAAGGATATAGACATGTGTATGTCTTTTTTTTGTTTTGACAATCAACACTAATAGATTCCGGCTTGCAATGTAAAGAATTACGCAATTTTAGTAGGTACCTACAGAAACCGGAGGTTCCATTAGCCAAGAATTGATTCAGTATATTTATGTGATTTGTTTACTTACTATTTACGAGGTGTGCAAAATTAGCAATAAGTATGAAGAAGTAGTAATAAAGATAGATGACGGTGGTACGTGGTCTTGATGATGAGCTTTTTTAGAAACTAACTTTTTATCTACTTTTTGAATTTGACCCTTATTTTCCTAGGTTTTGGCAATTTCTTAGTCTGCCCCAGATATTAGAAACGCTCCACATACGAAAATCTTTTTTTGGTGTTTCTTATTCCCTATACTTTCCTTCTCTTCAAACAGAAGTTTTGCCTGTGTACTGTGTATCACCAGTAGCTTTCAGGAACCATTAAGTGTTATTTTTTATTTTAGGTATGATGCCATTAGCTGCCATAGGTTGTGGTAAAATGACCAATACGAACTCAACTAAAGTCCCTACAATTCATGATAAGTTGTGGAATAGTTCAGAGAGTCAAGGGAACTGCATATACTTTAAGGAGTGTTCGTGGCAATGGCCAATCGTATGGTAGAAAAAGCTAAAGGGATGCTGTTAAATTTCCTTCCTGATGTTATATTGAACAATGCGCGGAAAAGCAGGCAGGAAAAAATCCAGGTTTTGGTGTCCATTTGTATATGGTTCTAATGCAAGGAGTGATATTTTCTGCAGAACAGGTAAGTTTTAGGGATTCACGGTTTAACTTGATTTTTAAGCTACTTGACTTGATTTTAAGTCAAGCTCAAATCTAGCTTGACTTAAACCAAGTCAAGTAAGTTTGAGGCAACAGTGAATGTCAGGCAAAAAAAACGCACACTTGGGCTTGCCTAGTGTTGCCGCGAGACAAGGCAATACAATATAGAACTTACTTTTGTCTTATCTTGAAATCAAGATAAAAACTTGTCAAGGCAACCAAGACAGTGGCAAGCTGGTATTAATATATCTAGTAACCTTATCTTGTTTTCCGAAAAATCTAGGCCAGAATTAGGGTAAAAATGGTTTAAAAATGGCTTAAACCGTCTAAAAATGCAAATTAGGAATTTTTGAAAAAATACAGGTTACGAATCTTGTTTTTACCAAAAATTAATTGTTGGATCAAAGTACGTAAATTAAGACTAAAAATACCTCAAAATAAAAATGTGGTGTTTTTTTTAGAAAGTCAGGTTAGGAGGAAGGTCAAAAATTATTAAAAATGACTCAAAGCGTGCAAAGATACAAATTTGAGTTTCGTAAAAAATTAAGATCATAGTATTAAAGCAAAAATTGATTTAAAAATGACATATGTAGGCTTTTTTTATGTTGTCTAGGGAATAAAACACTTCCGGTCCGGCGATATTGATATAAGGATTTATTGAATACAAAGAAAATACACTGGAGAAATGAATAAAATACGGATGGTAATTAAATATGAGAATACAACAAATGAATCGTCCTATCGGCTTTATACGTTTTTCGGCAAAAATGCGTCGCGTCTCGAACTGCAAATTAAGCCCCGTCTTTCGTCGTCTACTCGTCGTTGTAATCTGCTTTTTTATAAATCGAAAAGCCTAAACAAACCTTGAATACTCTATTCTCCGAATATAAGAACTCGATAGAAACAAGGCGTTATGCTGACGCTCGAGTTGCTAAAACAAAAAGCTCTTTCAAAGTTTAAAACCGGAGCGGCATTTCCTTTTGTCGAATAATACGATACCTATAATGATTTAATAGTTTCTACGGATAAGAAAAAATAACATTGAAAGCTTGCAGTTGCGAGGACCGAAAATATGGATTCCCACACATATAGCATTTAAAAATCCAAATTTGATTTTTTTTAAGAAATGCAGGATTAGAAATTGAGCTAGAAATATAAATTTTTATGTTTTTGATATAATAAACTCATATTAGAAGTAGTTATGAGGAAAATGGTTCAAATCTTCTGATGTATTGTTTTTGGTAAAATACATTTTTGGACTAAAATACGAAAAGAAACTTGTCTCAAAATGCAAAGTTGAAATTTTTCGAGAAAATCAGATTAGGAATAGTACCAAAATTGGTTAAAAATTACTCCAAACATTTATTTTAGGAATATTACCAAATCGGTTTAAAAATGACTCAAGGCGTTTAAAAATGCAAAATAAAAGTTTTTGAAAAAACATCAAGTTATAAGGGTGAAAATCAGGTAAAAATGACATAAAGCGTTTAAAAATGTTGAAAAATTGCGGGTTAAAATTAGGACAAAAACTTGTTAAAATGATTCAAAGCAATCTAAAAATCCAAATCAATAGTTTTTGGAAAAATTCAGGTTTTTAAGGTCAAAATCCATTAACTCAAAGCGTTGAAAATAGCCAATTTAGAATTTTTGGGAAAATACAGGTTAGGATCAAGGCCAAAATCAGTTAATATCGATGCAAATCGTTTAAAAATTCAAATTTGGGTAGGAAGATTCAAGTTAGGATTGGGACGAAAATCCGTTCAAAATGACCCGAGGCGTCTAAAAAGTAGTTTTTGGAGAAAAATGAGTTAAGAATTAAAGGCAAAGTCGGGACTTTAAAATGCAAATTTGGAAATGCAGGTTAAGATTACGGTCAAAGTTGTTTAAAAATGACTCAAGAACTCAAGGCATGTTTTGTCTTCACCCACGTTGTCTTGTCTTGTTTCTTATTGTTGACTAAAGTAAACTAAACCAATTTTTTTTTAATTCCATAAAGAAATGGGCAAATTGGGTGAGGTTCTTAAAATGATGTCCCTGTAGTTTTTGCAATTTGGATAGTACCTAGGTATCTCTAGAAAAACAGAACCAACCAATGCCCCGATATTTCCCTAAAAATGGTTCCGGTTTTTGGCCGAACGTCCGCCATTTTTACGGTACCCATGACGTAATTTCATTCATCATCAGCGGATATCTCCTGGATCATTTGATTTTGGAATGAATGTAAGAGGACAAATTTATCAATTCCTTAGCCTGCTAGATGAAATATCTGGGTGAAACAAACCATATAGGTATTACTATTGAACTATTTTTGTGTTCTATTTATATATAAAATAATTTATCTTATTCTACATGTAGTAAACATCCAATTAAAATTATTTACATCGTCCGCAACTATTGATGCTGACTATAAAGATAATTACAGTACAATTTCCATCGAAAAAACGAACGCTATTCGAGTTTAACCTTCATGGTACGGGAATCCGATTCGTTATTATGTAACGTTAAAATTAAGAAAAACACTTCCTTTCCATCAGCCGGTTAGTATTTATAATTAAATTTCAGCAAAATAAAATAACTCAAAAGAGTAAAACGTCTAAACTAAAACCAATGACGTAGAAGATGTGAACAGAACCAACAAATGACGATATTTTCTTAAAAATGGTTCCGTTTTTTTGCCGGCCCTCTTAAGGTTCCTTTGACGTCATGTTGTTTTCAGCGGACGTCATACAAGCGTCATAGCAACTTAAAGCCGCACCGGTTATTAACTGTGTCGATTGTTTTTGGTTTGTGTTAGGTTGGGAGTTAAGTTTTAGAAAACCTTGAAGCTATAGGTCAGCTAAGGGTTAGGAGCCCTCTAGCTAGGAGATGGATACAATTCCAGTATTTGATTGGATTGGAAATAAGAAATAATAAAAATAATGACAGTTACAACTGATTGCAATAATTTGACGTCACCAGTTTAAAGGTTCCTACTGCTAAAAGGGGACCAAAACTGTAAAACAGAAGGGGGTCTCCAGATTAGCTCGATTGCTCGATGACTAAAACCAAATCTCTTATTACCCAACTCTACGCTGATGAATATATCACTGTTTTCGGGTGGCCGCTTTAGAGCGCTCTGAGAATACTACCATCCTTTATTTTCTCAATAAGAGCGTAAGGGATGGCAATACTCTCAGAGCAAGTTTGAAATTAGCGAACTCCAAGTCAACAGTCTCTAATTTATTAAAATTTTTGCCAGTCTCTTAGAAAAGAAATGAACTTACTAAGTGTTGAAATATGACCAAACTGAACTCACTGACAGTCGAGGTGTCATGTTGACAATGACACGCCTTAATTTTTGAAAGAAATACTCGGTAGAGATTGTTTTTAAAGTTATTGAAGAGTTAATGTTAGCATGGTCGAAGAAAAACTATAGTGTTTTACTCGTCAAAAAAGCATTCTCTATCGCTCCAGAGCATTACCAAACTCGGCTGCGCCTCGGCTGGTAAACTGTTCTCTTGTGAGAGAAAATGCCTTTTTCGTCACTAGTTAAATAATATATGGTCCATTTCAAATAGATATTCATCTAGCAGGCTGAGAAATTGACAGATTTGTCCTATTTCCTCCATGTAAATGTGTCATTTATATGTCACCTTCTTAGCTTACTAGATGAATATCTATTTGAAATGGACTCTTCTATACTATTTTCTACAACTCTCAGAGCAGTCTATAGGGTCACCCAAAAGCGCTGAGAGTAACGTGCAAGATTTGCTTCTTGTCCGAGAGATGGAGTGGTGCCCATAAGTACCGAAGCAGCGCCATCTCGTGGAAGGAAACAACTGTCTACATTATTATGATAAAAACGTCCTTTTTTAATTCGTTAGTTTCTTACCTGAAACTTGTTCCTCCAACTGTACAGGTTCTCGCTTCTTGACTGTGGAACAGAATCAACATACCTATTTGATTAAAGGGGTATTCACTCCATTAGTCAGCACTTTATTACCTGTCACATTTGTCAATCCTGGCACTAGTTCAAATATTTTGTTGTGGCGTGTAAATAGCCGCAAAATAAGAAAATAACCGTTTTACGTTCGCGCGATTCCAAAATAGCCACATAGTACGACGACACCTTTGTTTGAATGGTATTTTTAAGACGTGTGGCACAAAATTGCGTGTGTGTTTGCCAGGAAAAGGTGGTTGCGCTGCGTAGACTTAAATAGTCATCCAACATCAAGTTTTATTTGTTCCAAATACATCCAAAAACAAATATGTAGCCCGAGCAAATGGTATGGTATGGTAGGCATGTCCGTGCATGAGGCTGTGCACAAACCTATCGCAAAAAATGGGAAGTTTAAGTAAAATATCACTTCGCAATTGGACTCGTTGTTGCAATTATCGACAATCATATACGGTTGCAGCCGCAGAAAGCGCCCATTACATAACCGGTTGAAAATCGCCAGTTTCTTAATACGTATAGGTGGGCAAAACAAGTGCGAAATAATAAATTAAGGCAATACCTTAATACGGCAAATAAATTTTAATATCACTTACCAAATAGAAAGAAATCATTGTAGGTAACTATTTTCTATAAATTATTGCGCCAATAGTCTACGAAATGATTATTTTGCCTATTATTGGTACTAATATTATGAAAATGTGATCTATAATAAATTAACTAAATTTAAAATGTTTTCCCGCATTCATTTAAAATTTGTTCTGCGCCTGGCTGTGCTGCCATCTATACATCAAAGTGCTAGTGAGACGATTCTTGTCATAACGGAATCTACAACTGTCTGAAGGACCCTTGATCTAGCCGCCACAGATGGCACTACCTGTAGTAACATCAGCTTTGATCCCAATTATTAATTATTATTACATCAGAAAATAATATACGTCTTATGGTACAAAATTATAACAATTTTTTGATAAAAATTATAAATACTGCTTACAAGTTTTGAAATAAAACAAAAAATCCGGTGTCTTCTCTGAGAGGGCGCCACAGACGTTAATCAGGAATGACAATTGACTTCTGACAATTGACATTATTTATTAACCTCACAATTTAAATTTTTTGTGCATTTTTAAAAATTATAATTAATTAATAAATAGAGAATAGCTGTTATTATAATTAAATAAGTTTATTAACTGTTATTACTATATAACCATAAGCATGAATATTTTACAAAAACTCCTTCAGTTTACACCACTGAGGTCCGTGGTCGGTAAGAGTCCCATTGAGAACCTGGTCCAGGGTGCAAATTCCTTGAAGAGGACTTCCCTTTCTGGCACGCTTACAAACCAGTTCAGTGTCTTATCAACGCAAGGTAAATTATTATTAATTAAAAGATATATTTGAATCTTCACGACTGACAAGCAAAGCATTGGGTTTTGGTATCTGAAATTGTATCTTCTGTTCTCTCCTTGGTTCTTTCACAGTATTGGTTGTTATCAGGATAGACCATATTAATTTATTTGGGGTATTTGAAATTTTGATTTGCGAGCAGAAATCACCATCATTCTGCTTCTTTATGGACCATTTTCCCAATCTGCCTTAACCCATTGGTATATCATACCAAGGGCTTGCACATTAGATAGAGATGGGTTCTAAAAACTAGACTGACATTTACACCTTAGGGTGAAAATACTTCAATAAACTAGATGTTCTGAATCCACAAGTATTATTGTATTGTTCTGTATTCAATGTGAGTGGACTTATACAGTCCACCCACAGTCTATTGTGGTTCATTCAAAGTGTTACCAGCAAGGTTTGCCCCTGCTAGATAGCCCCTGCACTAGTTATCACCAGTTGTGCCCAGACCCTCAACAAATCTGCTGAGTCTCTTGGGCGACTGCTTTGCATCTTGAGGTTTAATGATCATGTTTCCGAACAGTGAGTACCTCGATCTGGCAATAGCTGGGCAGTAGCATAGGGCATGCTCAACTGTCTCGTCATTCTTCAAGCACAGCTCTGTCTCTTCGGACAGTCTGAGCCTGTGCATGTGAAATCTTAGGTGGCTATATCCTGTGTACAGGGTGTTTCAAATTCGAGCCACATTATTGGGATCTCAGCAACGGTAAGAGATACAGAGTGGGTAAAATTGAGGCAAAGTTGCGCAATTTGGAGTTAAATAATATGCCATTTCAACATTTGAAAAATTTCCATTACTTCCAGACATATTAAAAAAAATAAAAAATTTTGAAACATCGTTTTTATTTTGTTTTGAGCTTATTCCAAGAGATAATTCAAAATGATTGATATTTCGTCATTGCAACTTTTTCTGCCCTATAAGATGGCATAAGTTTCTTCCCGCGACGTTTCGTTTTTCGGGAACCATCATCAACTTTACATTTTTAAATACAGACCTGGATTTTTTATTTGTTATTTTGATCGCTCTTTTTAATCCAAACAACACGATATGCAATATGATATATTTTGCAATTACAGTTTAGCTACGTGCAACTAGCAACTTGCTTAGAAGAACTCAAAAAAGTATTGAGGTGCAGGGAGAGTCATTCGAGTATGTATTTACTTTAATGTTATATCTTTTTGTTTAGTGCTTTATTTAGTAATAAAATCGGTCTTATATAATAAATAAGAATTTTATTTAATAAAATTTAAAGAAAAAACGATTTCTAGCTAGACTTTAATTGTAATATATGTCATATTGCATATCGTGTTGTTTTGATTAAAGAGAGCCACAAAATAATGAATCCAGGTCCGTATTTAAAAAAGTAAAGTTGGTGATGTTAACAAAAACGAAACGTCGCAGGAAGAAACTAAATGTGCCATCTTACAGGGCAGAAAAAGTTGCAATGACGAAATGTCAATTATTTTGAATTACCTCTTCGAATAAGCTCAAAACAAAATAAAAACGTTAATTCAAAATTTCGTATTTTTTCCTATATCTCCCGAAGTAATTGGAATTTTTCAAATGTTAAAACGGCATATTACCTTCTATCTCTTACGATTGCTGAGATACCAGTGATGTGGCTTGAATTTGAAACACCCTGTACAGTGCAGTGGCCATTCTGATTTGTATATGTATCCAATGTACGTTTTGATGCCATTAGGTCGGAGACCATGTTCAATACCTCATCAGATTTGTTGAGGGTCAGGGCTTAACGGGTGACAATTAGTGGGGCAAGCAGGGGTAAACCCTGCTGGCGACACTTCAGGTGAGCCACAATAGACCGCAGGTCGCGGTGGAGGACTGTACCTACGTCCACTCACATCGAATACAATACAATACAATGTCGGCCTGGACATTGTTGGTCCCACCATCGAATGGCTGCGGTGCTATGTTCATCACTTGTTGCAGCCGGTATGTCGCTTTCATTGCCTCTCGTTCCAGGAGTGTTGGAAGTGGAAGCAGGTCGAGCAAGCGCTCCATTGCTGCCATGAACCATGGAGCTGTTTTCATTGCCCCCATAATGCAGAGATACATTTGTCTTTGCAGAGAGAACAATTTAGCTTCGATGGAGCTTTGTCTGCTCTTTCGATACCAAACTATGGCCCCATACGTGATTATCGGTCTTATTACCGTCATGTATAGCTACATAGTTTGTTGGGGTCCCATCCCCATGATTTGCCGCACAGATTCTTGCAGGACCAGAGGGAGAGCTGTGCCCTCCTAACGGTACGAATTACACTTGGGATCCATGTGAGTGATTTGTCCAGGATAACTCCTACTAATTTTACTTCGTTGGTAAACGGGATTGTCGTCCCGAACAAGGATGGCGCTTTCAAGAAGTCCAGCCTCCTTCGGATAAATGGCCCAATCCCCGTTTTCCTAGGGTTTATTACTAGTTTTTCCTTTGAACACCAGCTGCGTGCAACATCCAGCACCTCTTGCAACGTGCTGGAGATTTGTTGATATGGGTGGTTTCTTATAAGGATAACGATGTCGTCTGCGTATGCTTGGACCTCGACTCCCAGCCAGAAGGTTGTCTACTACTAGGGACCACAGGAGTGGTGGTGGACTCCACCCTGTGGGCAACCTCCCGCTGTCGTGATTCGGACAGTGTCATCGTTGTTGCGAATCCAGTTGGTTATTGTTGGTTCGATCCTTTTCGCTTTACTGGCCCTGAGGAGGGAGTCTGTAGGTGCATTATTAAAGCTCCCTTTGATGTCTATTAAAATACCAACTGCGACACCATTTGAATCCAGGGTATCTTGGATTTTCACCACCAGGTTGTGGAGTGCTAGTTCTGTTGATTGTTAAAAATTCATCTAGCAGACTATGAAATTTTGACAGAAATGGATGACATAATCAAAATAAATGGACTTTTGTTTCTCTATCCTTTTCTTTTGACATTTCATAGCCAACTAGATGAAGTTTTATAATGAACACACCGTACTGTTCCATATTAAGGGGGTTCCTTTGTTAGCGCTCCCTCCCTTATGTATAGGTCTTATAGGTCTAGCAGCTTTTCCAAGCTTTTCAGCAGCAGAAACGAGGTTAGACTGATTGGCCTGAGCGATTTAAGATCTTTTCCCCTACATCCCATCTTTGGTATGTAGGGGTACAACCCCCACCACACCACCACCACAAGTATTAAAGCAACTAAGATTGGAAAAGTTAACATTGAAAGTTCTAAACCTTGGGCGAATTTGATAACACACCTACATATCTATTGGTTAAACTGGCTCTCTAGCTATTCAGTGGTTGCAACTTTAACCAGTAAAGGCACTGTTGAGTTTTGAAATTCTACCCTTTATGTAGAAAAATTAGTGTACACATTGCAACTTTTTGCAATTCTTATTATTATTTTCACTCTTGACTAGTATTTAAGGTTGCTGTTGGTGATTTCCATGACGGTAACCTGGAGGTACCAAACAATTGCTGATATTTTCCTAAAATCTTGGCTGGTCCACCATAGTTGTGCAACCCATGACTTTTCTTTTCTTTTATTATCTCTTTGGAGAGGAATCCATAATTTTATTTGTTATTCTGAAATGTTGTTGTAATTTATTGTATTTATTGTTATTTGGTTTATTATACTAGTGAAAACTGAAAAATAAGTAACTCATTAATCATCATTGTATGTTAAAATTAACACAATTAGATACAAATAAAATACAGGGTGGCACCTTTTTGATGGATTTATGAAGTATAGGGAAAACCATTATAGATAGATGAACTTTAATTACACATTCTCAACTCTGATTTTCATCATACATTTGATACATCGTAATTTCCAGCCAGTTTGATTCAATTTGCATATACAGGATATTTTTGATAAAACTACAATTTTAGTATGACACTGCATCTCTGTTATTACAGGAAATACTACAATTTTGGCATGACACTGTATCTCTGTTATTACAGGAAATAGAACAAAAAGTTAAATAGAAATAATTTAGAGATTTTTATATATTATTTAGTGGAGCAGTTTTGAATTTTTAATAGATAGTGATTTTTGAGTTATGATTTAAAAAGGTAGGTTTTTTTTTAAATGGGACACCTATATTATTAGTTTGTTTGATTGCTCTTTTTTTAGCTGATTTGAATGGTGTAAAGTTCAGATCACAGAAGGTTCTGTGGCGGGATTGAAGACCTGCCAGCATGAGCCTAAATCCATAGGATTCTCTCCAGGGAGCCGTGCCAGGTGCTTGGGTCGATAAAACGGTCCGATGGAACCTACGTCTCCACTGGTAGCGAAACGTTAGAGATACTCACAAGCTGTCGTCTTCCGGGTAGCTGGCTGACTACTTTGGCGACTAATTCAAGCCCCCTTGGGACGATGTAAACGACCCAACGGGGCAGATTGGGAGCTCTCCAAAAAAGTGATCAGACCAACCCTGCTAAAATCCACGATTATGGCTTTTCAATACAAATCCCCAGGGAGGATGGAGTGTTCCCGGCACTACTACAACAGGGCCGAACAGGGCCTGGATCAACTCGCACCTCTACTAACAAAGCTCTTCAGAGCGAGCCTTGCATGGAACTTTATTCCAAACTGCTGGTCCAGGGTGAGGGTCGTCTAGATACCAAGGATGGGATGTAGGGGAAAAGATTCTAAATCTCTCAGGCCATTCAGTCTAACCTCGTTTCTGCTGAAAAGCTTGGAAGAGCTGCTAGACCTATACATAAGGGAGGGAACGCTAACAACGTAACCCCTTAATATGGAATAGTATGCATACCAGGCTGAGAAATCAACAGAACTAGCACTCCACAATCTGGTGGTGAAAATCCAAGATACCCTGGTTTCAAAGGGTGTCGCAGTTGGTATTTTCATAGATATTGAAGGGGCCTTAATAATGCACCTACAGACTCCCTCCTCAGCGCCAGTAAAGCGAGAAAGATACAACCAACACTAACGAACTGGATTCGCAACATGTTAGAATCCAGACTGATCACTACATCATTAAACGATGACACTATCAGATTTACAACAGCGGGAGGTTGTCCACAGGGCGGAGTCCTTTCACCACTCCTGTGGTCCCTACTAGTGGACGACCTTCTGGCTACTTTGGAACTATGGGGAGTCGACGTCCAAGCATACGCTGACGACATCGTTATCCTTATAAGAAACCACCCATACCAACAAATCTCCAGCACGTTGCTGGATGTTGTACACAGCTGGTGTTCAAAGGAAAACCTAGCAATAAACCCTAGGAAAACGGTGATTGTGCCATTTACCCGAAGGAACTGTTTACCAATGAAGTAAAATTTCCATTTGAGGGTCTGGTCATAACTGGTGACAACTAGCTGAGCTAGCAGGGGCAAACCTTGCTGGTAACACTTTGAGTGAGCCACAATAGACTGCAGGTCGCGGTGGAGAACTGTATAAGTCCACTCACATTGAGTACAATACAAATACAATACAATGGTGTAAAGTTTTATACCTTTACCTTTAGTGGTTTTCGAAGAATCAATAAAAAACAAATTTTTCCCGTAAGGAGTAATGTGTTGGAAAGAGGCAGCACATCGCAAATCAAAAAAAAAAAAAACAAAATGCAATCAATTGTTTCTTTGTTACAAATGACTCCTTATGGGAATAAGTTTTTTATTACTTCTTTGAAAACTTCTAGAGATAAATGTACGAAATTCTACATCAATTGAGTCAGTTAAGCAAGGACTATCAAAAGATCCTATAGAGTGTTCCATTTAAAACCAAATTTACGCAATAAGTAGTTAAATGAAGAAACTAAAGTTACTTGAATATTATCAACTGAATTTTCAAGTAATTTTATGATTTCTTTTGCTTACAAAGTGGTTTTTGCCCAACGTGTGTGGGTGTGTGGTCATCTTATTGTCATGCTTCACTTTGTTGGTCCCCACATAATCCGACCATTATTTTTGGTCGGCCTCCATCCCCAGATGAATGCGCGCTATGTTTTGCGGTTTTCCGCATTGAGCTGTCACTGTCCGACACAGGACATTGTTCCTCAAGGGAATCCATAAGGGAATGGACACATCACCTGCCCCGTTAAAGGGTAGCCCCAAGCCCGAATGGATTGTAGGGACACAGAGGCGGCCTAGGCGTAGGTGTCAATATGTCTTATATAAAAATGTGTCAATGAGTAATTCGCCTCAACTTGATTTAAACTTGTGTTTAGCAAACCAAACTGACGACTAATTAAAGCAAATGGCAGATTTGTTTGAAAAAACTATCTCTTAGAAAGTGAACTAGAAAACAAAGGTGATTAGTGTTCTTAGGACCCATACACAAAGAACTGTCTTCTCCTTCTAACTGGTCGGTCAAGATTCTTTATCATCTAGTAAGCACAGTTGCATACCCCTTATTGAAAACTAGAATCCGACCCTGGTATGTCCGGCATACAGGATGCAATCTCAATAATGAGCCCAGCGTGGTGTGACAGATCGTAATCTTGCAGATTTCGCTTATTGCATTTTTGGCCAATGAATATAAGGGTGGTTAGGAAACCCTTTGTCCGAGCGATAAAGCGTTTGGTTTAATGAAAACATCCTTGAACCGTGAGATTACCACTAACCAGTAATTCGTTTTTAGAAAGGAGCATGGCGACTTTAGCGCGCATGCATCGTAATGGACCCCATGTGAAGCCGAGAAACCCGAAACGACCGTTGGATGGTAATCCGTTCATGAAGGGGGTGGTCCTGAAAACACTAATCAAAAAACCGAAAAAACCAAATTCAGCTAACAGGAAGTGCGTTCTAGTTAGGTTGTCAAATGGTAAGGAAATGGTGGCTTATATTCCGGGAATAGGACACAATTTGCAGGAACATAATATTGTACTGTGTCGCGTGGGACGTGTCCAGGACTGTCCTGGAGTAAAGCTAAAGTGCGTTAGAGGTAAATTCGACCTTGGACATGTGATCAAACAAAAATAGTTTTATTTTCATTGTTTAGTAACTAATTATACATTTTTGTTTCTTAGACCGAAATTTTCATTAAAACTGTAAAGTAGGTATACCTTGAGAGCTAAAATCTCACGCGATACAATGCAAAGAACTGAACAAAAACCAGGTGACACGCGCTAAAGGGTTGTCCGAAAAACTCCCACACATCTTCCAACATAATGCTGGGCAAATACGATGTCAACACCGCAATCTTCGAACGCATTGTACAGTTAGCCTGGGAAAAGGCTAGGTACCTGATTAAGGGATGGGCAGCCCATTATGTAGCCATCCTATTTTGCTTGCTCACTTCCAGTTTGCAGTACCGTTTGATTTTATGCATTCGTTTCTCAAACGGCAGTTTATTCCTTTTGTCGGCTTAAGAAGCGACCAGACCACCTTTTTTTTAACAATCCACATTTTTTTTGCAAGCCCGCAAATAACCACAATAAATTTGCAATAACGCAACGAGGGCCCTTCTAGATTGAAAAGGCACTTTTATATGCAATGTCGGACATGTCGAAATAGGTTATTTTCCTCGCTATATTATGAACCCGATTTCATTCTGAATTCGAGGCAATCGTAAAAAATTTACGACGGCACTAAAATTTAAGCTCACGATTATTGAATACTTTGGCAAGGAGATTACCTAGAAGCAGTAAAAGCGTGGCCAAAATTACAACCCTTTCTTGTCTCCACCCAAAATTGATTTAGTGAATTTCAAACGCTGGGTTACTCAGGAGATAGGGATGAAATTGTTCAATGAAATATGCATGTGACAAGATCTCAAACCGGAAATTTCGCCTTTCTTTGAATGTGTGTCAGTCCTAAGAATGGGATTAAGTTCGACAGGTTTGACGTGACTCAAGACGAAAACATGTTTGTCTGATTGTTTACTTGCTATCTGAACAATTTTTCTTTCGCGATTATTATCTGAGAGTTTTATCTAAGTCCGGAAATTCGTGTGAGATTACTTCGGAATGTCAAAAATGGTCAAGCTGTAAGATCAGTCTGGTGGAGAAAGGGGCCTTTTTTGCAGTGTTCCATTTTTTTGTACGACTCCCAAAGGAAGTAGAACTTTCCTGCCTCATTTAAGGGATGAAAGTAGCACTTGTTGAATGTATTGTTCAAAGAAACGGGTCTTTTTTATGCCATTTTCGGAGAAATTCTGGTCAAAATGGGTTAAAATTGACTCAAATCTTTTAAAAATGCAGTTCAAGTTTTTCAAGATATTCAGCCTGATTAGTATCAAATTCGAATCAAAGCATCTAAAAATGCAAATTTGTTTAGAAGAAATTTCCTACTAGTCTTACTAGGACTAATCTAGTAAAATTGACTCAAAGCGTCTATAAAAGCAGAAATCATTGTGTTTTTGAAAAAGTCCAAATTTAGGATAGAATTTTGTTGTTTTTTGTAAAATTATATTCTGAACACAACGTGTTTAAAATTGATTCAAAACGTCTAAAAATAGTTATATATTCGGTGCTATGTGAAATTCAATTTCAACGAATCAGTGTGTATAAATGAAAATTTGAGGAGCTTTCGTAAAAATTGTTGTTTTTGGAAGAGATACGGTAAAGAAGGATTGTTGAATTAGACTGAAATTCGTAGTTATGGTGTGTTATATGAGACGGTTGCTCAAAGGTAGTGCGATTAGCTGACTAATTTCAGCTTAAAGTGTAAATCTTTTGCATTATTGAATCGTAGTTGTAACCTTTTGGATGGTAACACTGTATCCAAATTTCAAGTGAATGTAGTTTATATCTAAACCTCTTCGGATTTCGAGCTTGAGTAACATTCGCTTATCCTTGTTCTGCGTTAAAGTTACAAATAAACCCTTAAACAAATATTACTTTTAAAAAGAGCGCAATGCTTTTCGAAATTGATACCTTTGGTGGTCTACTTTTAGAGACTTTTTATCCATGTGTATACAATTAAATAGAGTGATGTGAGCGACGTTTAGAGATTGTTACCAATTCGTGGTTAGTCTCAAGATCCTTCAGGAGCTCAAGTCTATTGCAGATTTTGTAACAGATACGATGAAGAAAGATTTTTGAATGAGACTGACGTTCGAAGTTATGATGTCTCCTACGAGATGGTTTCTCAAAGGCAAAAAAACTGTGATGACATATTAAGATTCTCTCTCTCAGCTGACGAATTTCAGCTTGAAGTGTAAGTCATCATCATATCTAATCTTTGTAAAACGGTAGAAAAAGTCCATTTTTCTCTCTCAAAGACACTGATAGAAATCCAAGGTCGTAAATGTTGGAGAAATTGAGTCAGTCCTCAACAATATGTAAATCTTGTGTGTGTATTTTAACCTATTTAAAAAAAAAATTAGCATATGTGTATTGTATTCAATGTGAGTGGACTTATACAGTCCTCCACCGCGACTTGCGGTTTATTGTGGCTCCCTCAAAGTCTTACCAACAAGGTTTGCCCCTGCTAGCTTCACTAGTTGTCCCGTTATGCCCAGACCCTCAACGAATCTGATGAGTCTCTCGGGCGACACTGTGTTTGCATCTTGAGATTCAATGACCGTGTTTCCGAACAGTGAGTATCTCGATCTGGCAATAGTCTTAACTGTCTCGTCCTCCAGGCACAGCCGACACTCCGTCTCTTCGGACAGTCCGAGTCTGTGCATGTCAGCTCTTAGGTGTTTATGTCCTGTGTACAGTGCAGTGGCCACTCTGTTTTTTAGACTGAGGAATGTTTGGGCTTTTGCCCCCCCCCCCCCCTGTTCCTGCGATAAATTTTTTGGAGTGTGATAGTCCCGGTAGGTTCTCTTACCAGTCCAGCGACTTGGCATTGCTCCATTTCTGGACTTCAGCCTTGACCAGAGAGTATGGGACTCCCAGTGCCGGCTACGGGCCTACGAACGCAGAGCCCTTCTAGCTAGAGTCGGCTCTCTCATTGCCTTCGTGACCACGATGGCCCTGGATCCATACCAGTGTGACGCGGCTCTTCTGCGATAGGGTGTTCAGAGTCCTGTCGCAGTTCCAAACCGTTTTGGAATTGCAGTGCAGAGACATAAGCGCTAGAAGCGCTGCCCCACTATCCGAGCAGAAATTTGTAAATCTATTGTGTCCTCCCTCCTCTAATAGGTACTCTGCCTGAAACAGTGTGGTGAATCGGCCCACGCTCTCTTCTATGCAGATGCGATACTCCCGTACACTCCGAGCCAGCCTCTTCGTCGGTTTTGGATCCGTCCGTGTAGCAGGTACTTCCTGCCAATTGTAGATCTTCGCCTTGTTCGTCGCAGTCTGCCCGTGAGGGAACCCTGACGACGTAGCGAGTGTCCAATGTATGTTTTGATGTCATTAGGTCGGAGACTGTTGGTCCCACCATCGACTTGTTGGTCCCACCATCGAAAGGCTGCGGTGCTATGTTCGTCACTTGTTGCATGCGGTATGTCGCCTTCATTGCCTCTCGTTCTAAAAGTATTGGAAGTGGAAGCAGGTCGAGTATGCGCTCCATGGCTGCCGTGGGCGTTGTTCTCATTGCCCCCGTGATTCGACACATTTGTCTTTGCAAAGAGGACAGTTTAGCTTTGATGGAGCTGTGTCTGCTCTTTCGATACCAAACTATATGGCCCCATACGTGATTATCAGTCTTATTACCGTCCCATCCCTCATGATTTGCGCTCAAGTTCTTGTACGACCAAAGGGAGAGCTGAGCCCTCCTAACGGTACGAGTCACATGTGGGGTCCATGTGAGTGATTTGTACAGGATGACTTCTAGAAATTTTAATCCGTTGGGAAACGGGATTGTAGTCCCGAACAAGGATGGCGCTTTCAAGAAGTCCTGCCTCTTCCTTCGGGTAAATGGCACAATCACCACCGTTTTTCCTAGGGTTTATTACTAGGTTTTCCTTTAGACATCAGCTGTGTATAACATCCAGCACCTCTTCATCTCAACGTGCTGGAGATTTGTTGGTGTGGGGAGTTTCTTTTAAGGGTGACGATGTCGTCTGCGTATGCTTGGATCTCGACTCCCCATAGTTCCAAAGTAGCCAGAAGGTCGTCCACTAATAGGGACCCCGCCCTGTGGACAACCTCCCGCTGTTGTGAATCTGGTAGTGGCATCGTTTAATGATGTAGTGATCAGTCTGGATTGTAACAAATTGGGAATCCAGTTGGTTATTGTTGGTTCGATCCTTCCCGCTCTACTGGCGCTGAGGAGGGAGTATGTAGGTGCATTATTAAAGGCGCCTTCGATGTCTATGAAAATACCAACTGCGACACCCTTTGAATCCAGGGTATCTGGGATTTTCACCACCAGGTTGTGGGGTGCTAGTTCTGTTGATTTGTTCGCCTGGTATGCATATTGTTCCGTATTAAGGGGATACGTTGTTAGCGCTAGGTCTAGCAGCTTCTCCAAGCGTTTCAGCAGAAACGAGGTTAGACTGATTGACCTGAGCGACTTAGGATCTTTTTCCCTACATCCCTCTTTGGTATGTAGACGACCCTCACCCTGGACCAGCAGTTTGGAATAAAGTTCCATGCAAAGCTCGCTCTGAAGAGCTTTGTTAGTAAAGGTGCGAGTTGATACAGGCCCTGTTGTAGTAGTGCTGCGAGCACTCCATCCTCCCCGGGGGATTTGTATGGTTGAAAAGCCATAATCGTGGATTTTAGCAAGGTTGGTCTGACGACTTTTTTGGAGAGCTCCCATGTTGCCCTGACAAGTCGTTTAAATCGTTCCAAGGGGCTTGTGTTAGTCTCCAAATTTGTCAACCAGCTACCCGGAAAAATGACAGCTTGCGAGTATCTCTAACGTTTCACTACCAGTGGAGGTGTATGTTCCATTATCGATGCAAGCTCCTGACACGGCTCCCTGGAGAGAATCCTTTGGATTCGGGATCCTGTTGGCAGGTCTTCAATCCCGCCACATAACCTTCTCCAAGTCTCTCTTTTAGCAGCCCTAACCTCGCATGTGTGTTGGTTGCGGCCTGGTGATGCCTTTTTAAACTAAACTAAATTTTGTCAAGGCGGTATAAAACTATAGGGCTGTTCCAACAGAAAGTCAAGCGTCAAAATGTGCGGGAGGAGTCCTAACCGGTTACTGTTCTGTGGAAGCCTTCACTGTGAACTATCAAAGGAACCATAAGAGGCCCCTTTTTCCTTGCTGCTCTTCTAGCCATCAACACATCCCAAAAGTGATAAAAACTAAAAATTTTAATTAAATAATATTCAAGAGTCTATTTCAAATATATATTCATATAGCAGGCTGAGAAAATGCCATATTTACATGGATGGAGGAGGAGAATAGAACACATCTTATCAATTCCTCAGCTTACTAGATGAGTATCTAATTGAAAAAGACTATATCAACCAGAATTCCTGCTAAAAGTGATTTTGAAACTTCTATTTGACTGTTGACCCCCTAGGGTCAGGTGGTGATCTACTGATTCTTCAATGAATGTGAATTCAGTGAGTCTCGTAAGTTATCTACTGTTCTTCAATGCTACGTACTAAAGTCCGTAGAAATGCAAGCCTGGGTCGAAAGTAAACAAAAACTAGTCAAAAAAAAAGCTCCAAAGAGTCATGGGTCATCTTGACTGGATTAACTCTTTTAGTAGTTCTCGGACATGTCGGTGTGAACCATTTATCAACCACCCTTTGATGACTGCAGAGCTTTTTTTTTGGTCTGGTTTTTGTTTTTTTTTGGTTGGAAAATAAAACTAAAAATTTTAATGATTTTATACAAGATTTTGTCCAATTGTAGTAGACATTCATATAGTGGGTTGAGAAAATGACATATAAAACCATATTTACATGATTAGAAAAGCAAAATAGGACAAATCTTGTCGATTCTTCAGCTTACTACATGAATATCTAATTGAAATGGACCATATCGATCAGTATTCCTGCTAAAAGTAATTTTGAAACCGGCAACTATGCATAGGGTTTAATTTTAACTCAATTTTTCACAATCTGGCAACACAGGCGCTGGCGATTGACAGTTAACCTCCGAACGAAATCCAGGTCACACCCTTCTCTGTCGCACTAATCACATATCGATGCATTTCACTCCAAATAAACAAATATCGCCCGTAGCAACGCGCGCCTGCACTCAATTGTTTTTTGGTTGCATTTTTTTGACAAGACGTAAAGATTATGATTTAGTTCGACGTACCTGCGGAGTATTTTATTGAAAAATGTCGCGAATTTCCAGGTTTTCGTCGTGAAAAGACTTGAATAACGTGATTTAGATGTTTCTACGTGTTTTGCGGTAAGTTAAAGTGAGTAGATGTTTAATTATTTGGCTAAAATGAACGATATAATAGCGTCGTGACTAGCGTACCCACAGGGTAGTATCAATAAAAGTGATCTACTGTTCTTCAATTCTCCCAGTTTCTATTAATGGGTTAAATAGGGATTTTACTGACTAAAGTCTGTTTAAATCCTAGCCAGGGTTAAAGTAAACAAAAACTACTAGATTAACAAACAGCTTTGGAGAGTCATCAGTCATCTTGATCATCGATTTTTCTTTTAATCGAGGAAAATCTTCTAAAGACACCCGATCTGGTCTTCTGGCGGTCGGGTAGACTTAGTCAGTTCTTTCCCCCTTGACTCGTCCGGCTTGGTTAGACCTGCCAGTAGCTACGCTACCGCCGGCATGGCTTTCAGGTTCATCAAAGACGCTCAAGCCCCCTCACTACGAGCAAAGTGGAGACACCTAAAGGGGGTGATCATCGATTACCTCTTAGTAGTGAGTCAACTCGGACATGGTGTGAACCAATGACCTAGGACGTCCTGGGAGATATGGACACAGCCAACAAATACTGATATTTCCCTCAAAATGGTCCCGTTTTTTTGGCCAGAAGTCCGCCACTTTTAAGGTTTCCATGACGTAATATTGTCGTCATCACACGTCGCAGTAGCTTAAACCCGGACCGGATATTGATTGTTGATTGTTTTTTTTTGTTTGGTTGGAAGTTAAGTTCTAGAAAACCTTACATCTAGATCAACTAAGGGTTGAGAGCTCTAGCGTTCTATCTAAATGGATATAAATTCGATATTCGATTGGATTGGAAATAAGAAGTAATAAAACAATTGTTTTCCAATAATTTGACGTAAGACGTCATGACGTTACCGAGACATTACGGCAGATATCGCCGCCATTTTTAAGGTTCCCACTGCGGAAAAGGGGGCCAAAACTGTAAAACAGGAGGGGTCTCCAGAGCTCGTTGGTGTGAACCATATATCCGTCACTCTCTAATGACTCTCTTTAGAGGTTCTCTTTGATTTAGTTTTCGTTTACTTTGACCTAGCGTTGGATTTTAATAGACTATAGTAATAAGTAATTTTAATCCTTTCAAATATTTGTTTCGTGATGTAGTGCTGTCCATTCTACGGCATAGAAATCACTTTTTTTTTTAAATTCTCATAGCGCGCAGCTTATTTACATTTTTGCCATAACATGCCATTCTTTGAGCAAAATTTGCCAAAAAATGTTAATCACGAGCACAGCTTTCGTTGTCCCTAACGCCTGTGTGAGTTTTGTAACTTTTTCTTCCGTTCAACCACTCTCTTCTCTTCTCAGTAGATGGTTTTTATAACAATTTTAAAATTTTCAAAAAAGGTGTTTTTTAATAGTTCTTTTTGGTTGCTAAATGGAGGCTGAATGTCAACTAGAAAATTTTTAACTTTAGAGACCTTGTAAGTTAATAACAATTGATTCTATGTCATGGTCTCTAAAACGTTCGAGCTCGTTTCTATAAAGTATTGAGGACGAGTTTTGTCATTTGTTATTGAAAAGTTTTGATTTTAAAACTTGCCCTTCAAAATAACCTAAAACTTTTCTGTACAAGTAACTATTGTAATATCTGGAATTGCTACAAAATGTACCAATTCTTAGTTACAACCAAGAAGCTTAAGTCAGCATTATATTCGCTATGCAATTTCTTCTTAATGCCGGCAATAAATACCGAATCAAGTCTACGTGGTACCGTTAGCTTTACAGTGAAAACGTCTGCAAAAAAGATATTCCAAAAGGATTTTATTACACCGACACCCTTTAGAATCAAGGGGTGCATTGCGAATTTCAGTTTTTTAAAGGATTTATTGCAGGCAAAAGGCACTTTTACGAGCAGTAATAATTCGCAAGTTTACCCTCTTAAAATCGGGGACATTTCGCCCTATTATACCCCGGGTTGTAAAAGAGTTTATTTAAGGGTAAACTAACGGTAAAAAATATTGTATGTACTAAAAAGTCACATCAAATACTTGTCCAATGATCGATTGAGTTATCAAAAGTTCGTGAGAAATCTGCTGACCACCGGAGGTCTCTATTATTGACCACTTTCAAATCTTCATCTCAGTTAAAACTCTTTTTACCTACTTGTCACTTCTCAGCGTGGGTCAGCCTTTACAAATACGCGCATTATGAAAGGTTTTTGACGTGAAATGCCACAAAACTAGCCCTTTGTGTTTGGTTATGATGGATGTCTGCGACACGGTAATAACTGTACATATATTTGACCAAAATCTAATCCCTATTGCAAATACGACTAACGCTTTTGACCTACATATATTGACGAAAAACATCTGCCACTGCGGCAAGAGAAAGGGTTTTGTGCCATTGCCAAATTTCGGGTTCTTGTATTAAGCCGTTTGTGGTCAGTCCAATGTAATATGTGATAAGGACGAATGAAATTCGCTGGTCATCTTGGACGTGACTCGCAGAAAGGAAAAATTTGTTATTTTAGAGTTATGACCATTCCAGGAATGGGTATTATTAGTGGGTAACCACTGTGCAAACAACTTTGTTATACAAATTGCAACAATATAAAAGTGAGAAGTACACGTACTAAAAAACACTGACCTACCTCTTTGCAATACATACATTGCAAATAGATGTGGACAGAAAAAGTTACGTCTTGTTTACGTAATTTTAACAGAGGCTGTGGAGATCGTTATCATAGTTATCATAGAGCTTTTCCGTTAGAAAAATACCCAGACTAAAAAGACCACCAAAGAAAGGCAAATCCCTTTAGGATCTGTCAACCGTAGTTATGTTTCTTAGCCATTCCTTTCTACGAAGTTCATTATAATAGCAGCTTAGTTTTCAGCATGAAAAGTCGTTAGGCAAAGGGCTCAACTTTGCGTAAATTTACCTGGGCTATTGTAGGTGTTTGGCTAAGAAGTATTATAATTTTTGTCTGTTTCTAAATACGTCTTTGCTTTCAGTGACGCTTTTTAATGTTTTGCGGTTTGGCACACGGTTTTGCGTCTCAAAGCATAAAAAAAATGGCCAGTTTTCCTTGAAGTTTGATTTACGTTGAACAGTTAAGTCTTTAGATCAAAATTTGAGACACTCCATTTGGAAAACTTATTATAAATATACAAATTATTATAAAAGAGAAGTTTTCAGACTTTGGTTTGAATCACATCCATATCGCGGCATAAGGCGAGAAAACGATTGCTTTTATTTTTTTATACGTTTCGTTTTGCCCACTAAAGAGGGACTTCCAGAGGGTTGCTCTTGACGCATTTTTTTGGACAAATTTATACACTTTTTTCCATGAATTCTCAAAACATTATCACTTTTGAATGATCCAAAAGGGATTTGCTCAATGGAGCAACAAACAACGTTTTACATTGTTTTTAGATGATGTGGACAGAAATTGCTTTTTTTTGTGACCAATCTGATGGAGAAAGTACGGTGCCTCATAGTTTTAAGACGATGCTTAATAGGGGGTTTTATTTAAAAACTTCATCTGGTAGGGTGTAAAATGTCAAAAGAAAAGGATGAAGAAACAAAAGTCGGTTTACTTTGTTTATGTCATTATTTTTTTGTCAAAAAATCACAAACTTCTAGATGTTTTCTAATGCACCTATTTAGTCTATTTCCAGCGAACCTTTCTCCAAGAGGACCTCAGTAGCTATACGCAATTAAACGTCGGTCAGTACACAAATTTGGCCTAGTACCATAAATATACCCTTCCAAGTATAAGCTGTGGTAAACTTGTCACCCAGAACGCGTTTCAACTAGGTTTCTAAAAGCTCCCTATTGGAATCTTGTAATAGACTTTTATAGGGCCATAGAGATAAGCTTAAGCCTGCCCTTCTAAGAACTTTCAGATCTTGACGAAAAGCGGAATTGGACACCCTTTATGCAAATTTGGCCGAAACGCGTTTGGCTTGTCATAATAAAACTTTTGTATCCAAACCGATCACAAGACGCCGCCTGATCTGATCCAAGGAAGAAGAAATGCCTAAAAACTGCATTTCTTCTTCCTCGGTTCAGGAGGTTTCGATACTTATTACCTAATAAACTGACCATCACGACGAGGGTTGCGACAATGCGGGTCAGTTAGTGACGCGGAATAATCAGAAACAATTCACATTTTTCCTTATGGTTATAATCAATCCTTTAAATGTCTGATATTCTTGGCTCACAACATCATTATTTTAGAGCGCAAGTTTAAATGTTTAGAAAGATGTCCATATATCTAGAGAAATACGGAAGTATCAGGGAAAAAAATAATTATTTTGAATTTAATATTTATAGAATTTAGCATAGCACTAATCGACTGATACTGATCTCATTAGTTCAAGACTAGTAAAAAAGTGAGAACGCAGGTATTGTACCTAATTTCGGTGTACCCCACTCATAACCAGGTTAACTGGCTCTAACTACAGGGTTATTGAGCCTAAATTATTAATAACAGGTGTAACAACAAATTTTTAAAGAGACTCAGGTACAGGTAGCAACTATGCCACCTGTGAGTGCCGATGTGGACAATTTTGAGTGAAAAAGGTGCTTTTTGGACCGAGTCCACAGTCACTTCCATTTTCGAGCTGGTCGATCTTAATTATCCTCACGTGTATCGAAAAAAAAACGGAATTACGTAATCAATCCATTTTCTTTAGTTAAAATTCCATAGTACATCTAAGCAAATTATAGTGATTTAAATTGCAAGCCTAGGAAGTAACTATTAACATACGAGCTTGAAATGTATTAAAACTTGAAATCATCGTCATAGACTTTACAAAAAAAAATAAATAAAAAAAATGTTGTCTCAACTGGGAATTGAACTCCTGATCTCGTGACCCCAAATTTCGGCATCATCCGAATTAAATTACTAATTTTGCTGCTTTTATTATGTGTGCGTGACATTAGTAGGTGTACTCTTGTCATAGTAGGAAATAGTGAAAAAAATGTGCAATGAGAAATGCAAGAGAGAAGGAAGATATAGAAAAATTAGATTAGTAAGATCTACCAGGAAGAAAATTTTATTAAGACGAAACTAAAATTTGTACAGAATGTATCAAAAAGGAGCAGAAAATGTATCGACCTTCAAACAACATCGTATTATGCAAACAAACAAAAAAAATGAAAGAACAAAGAATCTGAGTAAAACATGACAAGTAGGAGAACGTTGGTAAGGAAAAGAAATAGTGGAAAAAATATGAGATGAAAAATAGAAGACAGAATAGAAGAAACAACAAGAGGAAATAGCTAAAAGCAGATCTGCACATCTAGTCACAAATCAATAAAGACTGAATTTTAAATTGAAAATAACTTAACAATTATGTTTCATGAACACTTTCACCAAAAAAATAAGAAAAAACCGGAAAGAAAAAAATCAAGGAAAACAAGACAAGTAAAAAATGTTGGCAAAGAAAAGAAATAGTGAAAAAAATGTGCAATGAGAAATGCAAGAGAGAAGGAAGATATAGAAAAATTAGAATAGTGAGATTTACAAGGAAGAAAATTTTATTAAGACAAAACTAAAATTTGTACAGAATGTATTAAAAAGGAGCAGAAAATATATCGACCTTCAAACAACATCGTATTATGCAAACAAACAAAAAAAAATGAAAAAACAAAGAATTCGTGTAAAAGATGACAAGTAGGAGAACGTTGGCAAGGAAAAGAAATAGTGGAAAAAATATTAGATGAAAAATAGAAGACAGAATAGAAGAAACAACAAGAGGAAATAGCTAAAAACAGATCCGCACATCTAGTCACAAATCAATAAAGGCTGAATTTAAAATTGAAAATAATTTAACAATTATGTTTCATGAACATTTTCACCAAAAAAATAAGAAAACACCGGAAAGAAAAAAATCAAGGATAACAAGACAAGTAGGAAATGTTGGCAAAGAAAAGTAATAGTGAAAAAAATGTGCAATGAGAAATGCAAGAGAGAAGGAAGATATAGAAAAATGAGATTAGTGAGATCTATAAGGAGGAATTCGTCAACTAACAAACAAAGAAAAAAATGGAAAGAAAAAAGAATTCATGTCAAATATGACAAGTAGGAAAATATTGATGAGGAAAAGAGCTGGCGGAAAAAATGTAAAATGAAAAGTGGAAGACAGTAAAATTAGATTTGGAAAGAAATAACTAAAGAAAATTGCTCAAAACAGATCTACAAGAAAACCTAGGCACAAATTAATTAAGACACAACTTAAAGTTGAACAGAATGTAACAAGAAGCAGCAGGAAGTTCAACATGCAATGATCAGACAACAGCAGATCAAGCAAAACGAGCAAAAAAGTGGAAATAGGAAAACGCAAAATGGAAGACGACAAGTAGAAAATGTTGGTTACAGAGAAATTCCATCAAAATAGACTTTTTTTTCAAGCATCCATTTTTGCTTTTGAATCTGTGTGACCTACAAACAAATAGTGGAAAAAGTGTGAGAGGAAAATGGAAGAAAGACGGAAGACGCAGCAAATTAGATTAGAAAGTAAGGAAACAATAGAAAATAGCTAAAAATAGATCCATAATGAAAAAGAATTAAGACGAAACTTTAAAAAAAATCAAAAAGAATATAACAATGAAAAAAAATAGCAGGAAAAAAAATAGTCTTGCAAATCAAGGAAAAAACTGGAAAGAAAAAAATCGAAGTAAAAGATATAGGGAAATGTTGGTAAGGGAAAGAAATGATGAAAAATAATGAGATGAAAAATGGAAGGCATAAAAAAGAAACAGAAAAATTAGAATAGTAAATCGGAAAACAGAAAGTAGATAAAAACAAATCACAGAAAGTAAAAAAAAAGTTGAAAAAATATAACAAAAAGGTGCAAAATATTCATCAATGAAATAAAATAGCGGATGATGCAAAACGAAGAAAAAATGGAAAGAACAAAAATTGAAGTAGTTGACGACAAGGACAAGTTGAGGACAAGGACAATGTCGCTAGGGGAAAGAAATGGTGGAAAAAAATATGAGATGAAAAATTAAATACAGGGTGTTCATTAGAAAACTTCATCTAGCAGCCTATGAAATTTTTACAGAAAAGGATGACATAATCAACGTAAATGGACTCTTGTTTCTCCATCCTCTTCTTATGACATTTCACAGCCAACTAGATGAAGTTTTCTAATGAACACATGGTAGAAACAAAAAAATTAGATTAGTCAGAAAGGAAAACACAGATTTATAAGGAAATCTTATTACATATGAATTAAGACAAAACTTTAAAAAAAATTGTGGAAAGAATATGGCAGAATAAGAGCGAAAAATATTTGTTATGGCAGAAAATGGGGGTCATGAAAAACCAAAAAAAAAAAAACGAAAAAAAAAATCAAAGTAAAAAGTGACAAGTACGTAAATGTTGGTGAGGAGAAGAAATGCTGGAAAAAATCTGAGATTAAAAAAGGAAGATGTAAGGAAGAAACAGAGAAATTGTATTAGTCAGGAAAGGTAAAAAAGAAAAGAGCTAAAAACAGATCAACAAAAAAATTTAGTTACAAATTAATTAAAACAAAACTTTAAATTAATTAAATGAATATAACACTGAATTTTTTTCATCAATTCATCAATGAAAAAAAATTAGCGGGTCTTGAAACATGAAAAAAAAAACAAGGAAAAAACTGGAAAAAAAATTCAGTAAAAGATGATTAGTATGAAAACGTTGAAAAAAAAAGGGAAAAAAGATGGTAAAAAAATTTGAGATGAAAAATGGAAGACATAAGGAAGAAACAGAAAAATTAGATCAGGAAGTAAGAAAACAAAAAATAAATCAAAACAAATGTTTAAGAAAATCTAGTCAGAAATGAATTAAGACAAAACTGAAAAAGTTTGAAAAGAGCATAAGAAAGGGGCGCAGATTATTCATCAATGAAATAAAATAATGCATGATGCAAAACGAAGAAAAAATGGAAAAAACAAAAATTGAATTAATAGACGACATGCAGGAAAATGCCGCTGAGGGAAAGAAATGGTGGTAAAAAATGTGAGATGACAAATTAAATACATAAGGAAGAAACAGAAAAATTTGATTAGTCAGGAAGGAGAAAACTGGTTTATAAGGAAATCTAATTACAAATGAATTAAGACAAAACTTTAAAGAAATGAAAATATAGGACTATAATAGACGACATGTTGGAAAATGTCGCTAAGGGAAAGAAAAGGTGGAAAAAAAGTGAAATGAAAAATTAAATATATAAGGAAGAATTTATAAGGAAATCTAATTACAAATGATATAAGACAAAACTTAAAACAAAAAATGCAACGAATATGACAAAGAGCCCAAAATATTTATCAATGAAGAAAATAGGGGGTCATGGAAAACGAACAGAAAACTGGAAAGAAAAATAGAGTAAGAAAACAGAAAATAGATAAAAACAAATCTTTAAGAAAATCTAGTCAGATATGAATTAAGACAAAACTGAAAAAGTTTGAAAAGAGTATAACAAAGATTCGCAAAATATTCGTCAATAAAATAAAATAGCGGATGATGCAAACCGAAGAAAAACTGGAAAGAACAAAAACTGAATAGATGACATTGAGGAAAATGTTGCTAAGGGCAAGAAACGATGGAAAAAAATGTGACATGAAAAATGGATTACTTAAGGAGCAAACAGAAAAATTAGATTACTTAGGAAGAAAAAAACAGATTTATAAGGACATCTCATTATACATTAATTATAACAAAACTTTAAAAAAAATGTGAGATTAAAAATGGAAGATGTAAAGAAGAAATAGAAAAATTAGATTAGTAAGGAAGGAAATAACAGAAAATAGCTATAAACAGATCTATGACGAAATTTAGGCACAAATTAATTATCTAAGACGAAACGTAAAAATATTGAAAAGAATATAGCAATGAATAGATAATGAAAAAAATAGCGGGTATTGCAAAATAAGGAAAAAGCTGGAAAAAAATTCGAAGTAAAAGATGACAAGTAGGAAAACGTTGTTAAGAGAAAGAAATGGTAACAAATTTGAGATGAAAAATGGAAGACATAAGGAATAAGCAGAAAAATGAGATTAGTAAGTAAGAAAACACAAAATAGATAAAAACAAAATTTGAAACAAAACTGAAAAAGTTTGAAAAGAATATAACAAAGAGGCGTAAAATATTCATCAATGAAATAAAATAGCGGATGATGCAAGACGAAGAAAAATGGAGAGAACAAAAATTGAAATAATAGACGACATGTAGGAAAATGTCGCTAAGGGAAAGAAATGGTGAAAAAAATGTGAGATGAAAAATTAAATACATAAGGAAGAAACAGAAAAATTAAATTAGTCAGTAAGGAAAAAACAGATTTATAAGGAAATCTATTTAAAAATGAATTACGACAAAACTTTAAAAAAAATTGGAACCAGTATGACAAAGAGACCAAAATATTTATTAATGAAGAAAATAGGGGGTCATGGAAAACGAACAAAAAAAAACGGGAAAGAAAAAAATCAAAGTAAAAAATGACAAGTAGGAAAATGTTGGTGAGGAAAAGGAATGGTGGAACAAAATCTCAGATTAAAAATGAAAGATGTAAGGAAGAAACAGAAAAATTAGATTAGTCAGGAAGGAAAAAAAAAGAAACAAGCTAAAAAGAGATCTAAAAAAAATTTAGTCACAAATGAATTAATATAAATGGAAAGAATATAATAATGATTAAATATTCATCAATGAAAAAAAAATAGCGGTTCTTGAAAAAACAAGGGAAAAAGTGGAAAAAAATAGAAGTAGAAGATGAAAATTAGGAAAACGTTGTTAAGAAAAAAAAATGTGACATAAAAAATTTTAAGACATAAGGTAGAAACAGAAAAATTAGATTAGTGAGTAAGAAAATAGAAAATAGGCAAAAAACAAATCTTTAAGAAAATCTAGTAAATATTAGACGGCATGTAGGAAAATGTTGCTAATGGAAAGAAATGGTGAAAAAAAATATGAGATGAAAAATGGAATACATAAAAAGAAAACAGAAAAATGTTATTAGTTAAGAAGGAAAAAACAGATTTATAAGGAAATCAGATTACCTATTAATTAAGTCAAAACTTAAAAAAATATGTGGAAAGAATATGATAAAGAGTCAAAAATATTTGTCAATGTAGGAAATAGGGGGTCATGAAAAACGAAAAAAAAACTGAAAATAAAAAAATCGAAGTAAAGGATGACAATTAGGAAAACGTTGTTAAGGGAAAAATGTGGTAAAAAAATGTGAGATAAAAAATGGAAGGCATAAAAAAGAAACAGAAAAGTTAGATTAGTAAGTGAGAAAAGAGAAAATAGATAGAAACAAATCTTTAAAAAAATCTATTCAGAAATGAATTAAGACAAAACTGAAAAAGTTTGAAAGGAATATGACAAAGAGGCGCAAAATATTCATCAATGAAATTAAATAGCAGATGATGCAAAACGAAGAAAAAACTGCAAAGAACGAAAATTGAGTAGACGGCATTGAGGAAAATGTTGGTAAGGGAAAGAAATGGTGGAAAAAAATGTGAGATGAAAAATGGAATACCTAGAGAGGAAACAGAAAAATTAGATTAGTTAGGAACGAAAAAACAGATTTATAAGGACAATTCATTACATATTAATTAAGACAAAACTTAAAAAAAATGTGAGATTAAAAATGGAAGATGTAAAGAAGAAATAGAAAAATCAGATTAGTGAGCAAATAACAGAAAATAATTAATTACAAACACAAATTAATTAAGACGAAACGTAAAAATATTGAAAAGAATATAACAGTGGATAAATCATTGAAAAAAAATCGAAGTAAAAGATGACAAGTAGGAAAACGTTATTAAGGGAAAGAAATGGTAACAAATTTGAGATGAAAAATGGAAAACATAATACATAAATACAATAAACAAGGAATAAGCAGAAAAATGATAGAAATACATATAGAAAATAGATAAAAACAAAAGTTGAAACAAACTGAAAAAGTTTGAAAAGAATATAACAAAAAAGGCGTAAAATATTCATCAATGAAATAAAATAGCGGATGATGCAAAACGAAGAAAAAATGGAAAGAACAAAAAATTAAGTAATAGACATTATGTAGGTGCTAAGGGAAAGAAATGATGGAAGAAAAGTGAGAAGAAAAATTAAATACATAACAAAAAAATTAGATTAGTCAGGAAGGAAGACACAGATTTATAAAGAAATCTCTTTACATATGAATTAAGACAAAACTTTTAAAAAATGTGGAAAGAATATGACAAAGAGCCAAAAATATTAGTCAATTAATAAAATGGGGGTCATGGAAAACGAACAAAAAACTGGAAAGAAAAACTAAAAGTAAAAAATTACAAGTAGGAAAATGTTGGTGAGGGAAAGTAATGGTGGAAAAAATGTGTGATTAAAAATGGAAGATGTAAGGAAGAAATAGAAAAATTAGATTAGTAAGTAAGGAAACAAACAGCTAAAAACAGATCTATAACGAAATCTAGGCAAAAATGAATTAAGACGAAACTTTAAAAAAATTGAAAAGAATATAAGAATGAATAAATCAATAAAGAAAAAATAGCGGGTCTTGCAACAAGGAAAAAACTGGAAAGAAAAAAAATCGAAGTAAAAAATGACAAGTATGAAAAGGTTGTTAAGGGAAAAAAATGGTAAAAAGTGAGATGAAAAATGGAAGACTTAAAAAAGAAAAATAACACAGTAGGAAAACAGAAAATAGTTAAAAACAAACCTTTAAGAAAATCTAGTCAGAAAGGAATTAAGGCAAAACTGAAAAAGTTTGAATAAAATATTACAAAGAGGCGCAAAGAATTTATCAAATACATTAATAGCGGATGATGAAACGAAGAAAAAACTGGAAAGAGCAAAAAATGAAGTAATAGACGACATGTGAGGTTTATAAAAAAATCTCATTATATATTAATTAAGACAAAATTAAAAAAAAAAATGTGAGATTAAAAATTAAAGATGTGAAGAAGAAACAGAAAAACAGATTTATAATGAAAACTAGGCAAAATGTTAATAAGGGAAAAACCGTGAGATGAAGAATAGAAGCGATAAAGAAGAAACAGAAAAATTAGAATAGTAAGTATAGAATGGGTTTATGAAAATCCTGCAAAACAATAAAAAAAAGGAGAAGTAGCGGCAATACCTTATAACACAATATATGAATTAAAGCAGGGAAAAGAAAAAAAATGGACTGAAGTAACGATACACGATAGCAAGAGGAATGTGAGTGTGTACAACAGGAAACAGTATAGAAGAGATGAAGAAACTCAAGAAACAAATTTTTCGAAAATTTCAATTTTTTTGTTTATTTCTATAAGAACGTAAATAAAATGTGAATGTTGATAATTATAAAAAGAAGAATAAAACATTAAAAATTGTAACTAAAAACATGAAAAATGGACTGATATTCAGTTTGTATACTTAATTTAATTTAAATTTATTAGACGGGATATACTAGCCATGATCTTTTTTGAATAAAAGATATTCAGTGTGAAGGCAGAACAGAGTATTAAGTTCATCCTTTTTTGTCTTATAGAGGATAGTAAATTTAAAATGTAATTTTATGTATTTGTTTTCTTTATTGGAATATTATAGAAACAGTTGAAGAATCGGGAAAATTAGATTGTTGAATCTGTGGTTTAGACTATTGTGCTATTTTTTATGATGGACTTTTAGTATTACAACACACCTGATGAAATCAAAATTTTTGATAATAAAAATCTTTATTTATTACACACATTTTTACACTATTATTTATCTTTGGAAATAGCCAAAACATATTTTAACGCTGGCGAATCACATCAAATTTGCAGTCTTAAAGGATATTTTTCGTTCTTTATTTGTCTCATTCTATGGCCAACTCCTCCTTCTTGGTCTTTCTAACATCTGATTTTTTTTACCCTTAAAACTACTTTTAAAGCAACTGAATCAAACATTCCTTCTGGATAAAAGGGCTTGTTTTTCGTTGTGTATTTGCGCCAATTGCATCTGACATTTTAGTATTTGAGCCTCGAAGAAGGCCACTCGTATGGCTAGCTCGTCCTCCTTGGCCTTCCTGGCCTCCCTCGATTTTTTGGCTGCCATATTATTTTTTTTTCTCTTTTCCAAATATTCCGGATCGTTCAGTTTTTCCGGGTTAATGGGAACATTTCTCCTCATGTTCCTGTGAGTGTCGCTGCTGCCGGCCAACCCTGCCATAATCTTCCTCCTGAATTGTTCGTATTCCGCCTCAAAGGCTGGGTCCAAGGCTGATAGCAAAGGCATACAGGAGGCAGAAGAGGTGACGTTTTTAAAGGGCCTTTTAGGGGCGAATACAGGAGACGTGGCGGTCGGCGCTGCATTATCGTTGCTGGGAGGAGACTCCAGAGAACTGCGGGAAACTGGGGAAATCGTGTAAGAGCTGCTAGGTGATGGTTGTGGAGTACTATTCCAGGACCATCCGCTTAGAGCTGGTGGCGACTGCCGCGGAATCTCGTAGTCCATTGGCTCGGTTTTGATATGGAGTCTTTGTTGGGGGTACGGGGCGAAACGGATGACACCGCGGTACTCCAAAGGAGCCTGATGGTGAACAAACGGCAAAGGTCGGAATGCTGGGTGCTGAATGTTGCTCAGCTCCATCTGAGGAACAGATACAAACACATTTTTATAAACACTATTTTTTATTTTATTTATGATTGAATGAAGTTAGTAAAACTAATTAAACTTCTTACCTTAAACGCAATAAGTAAAACACACACAAGACACAATTGTATCTACACAAGACCCAATTTGGCTGATCGGCCTTCGTCGTATTGGAGTTAAGACAGACTGACCAAAACGGAGGTGTTATCGACAAAGTCACGGGAGCAAGTTTGCTCTAGGTGACGGAAGAAATTCAAATTTGTGCCGCAAATCTGCCGTCCTTTTCCTTTTCGAACCGTTGAAGAAAGACGGAAAGCCGGAAATTGAGCCAAAATTTTGCAAGTGTCGCGGGGGTGATGACGATGACCAATAGAACGGTCCGTTAGGATAGGGTGGGAGTGGTTCGCACAACAAGGCAGATTTGCCTAGTTTCCGATGAATTCCGTTGTGCGGATATATTTTACATGGTACCGTTATGAAGATTTTGGCACGCATAGGTACCTGCTTTGCGGGGTACTAGAGCCTTTTTGCGACTTTATGGGATTGTAGATAAGAGTAATAAAATTTTTTCGTGTGTCTGTTTTGAACATTAACAACCATTCTAGTGTTCTAAATAAAATTTCGTTGCCCCTCAATTAAGTAATTTGGTCTATTTTTCACTTTGATTATCTTCAAGCGGCACAGTGCATTTTGTATCAGCAAAAACTAAATTAAGCCCCTTTGTTCTTGTCTTGGTACGCTGTATATCACAGATTTGTGTAAATAGATCTATCTGCATAAATTATTTTTTATGAGATCGAACTACACTTGATGTATCCGCGCAAAATCATTTGCATATAAAACAAAGAAGTGTAAGAAGTTTGGTATTCCGACTCTAAATAGTTCACCCGGGGCTGGAATTGGGAAAATATAAATTTGATGGCAGAGGTCTTGAAATTGTGAAACTATCACAAATGGGAATCTTTACTTAACTCACTTAAACCAGTTTAATTAATTACCGAATCGGCTGGAGCTAAAGGGCTTGAAACCAGTCTTCGAGGGACCAATCATGCATGGATTGGAAAAAGGCGCTCTGTCTTGTTGGCTTTCTAGGGTTTTTTCTTTTTAGTTGGTTCCAGCACTATAGTTTAAAAAACAAAAATTTACGCTTTCTAAATCATTAAAACTTAGTCTTTTACCTCAGTTTTTCCATTTTTTGTCTTAATTGCTCTTACCATCTACCGTTTTCTAGATCAACATTGTTAGCTCATGTTGAGCGTCATTGCGTTTCATACCAGAAATTTTTTTTCGTCTATGACATTTAACAAATATTCAGAAACAAAAGGCATTTTTGGGAATCGTGATATCCATCAGATCCCACAGGACACGTAACGGTACTCTTTCAGCAATACATTAGTTTTGAAAGTATGTACTGGTAACCTTTAGGTTAACTCAGTCCAGTTTAGGTTTCAGTAATCGTTCAAGTTAGGTCAAATCGATTACGTTTTTTCCCTACTTTTTTAATTTACTTTACATTTGACAATGTTGCATATCGGCCTTTGCAATATAAGACGTTATTTGTATGAAATGTCTCTGATTCCAAATGTTCTTGGTATGCAATCCAGCATGTATACTTAGTTAACACTCCAATTTCGAAACAACGGAAAAGTGAGAGCTTAGAATCTTTTCAGTTGCCTAAAAACAAACTATAAAATTTGGACAACCCAAATGTGATCTTAAAACCAGGACCAACCAATAGTGCCAGTAAGAGCTCCGAAGAGAAAGAGCTTGGATTTGAAAGGGTTAAAGTGTCAGTTTGAAGAAATAGTTCGGTTAACGTTTGGTTAACTTAAGTATCCTGGTTTTTCTGGATTTACTCAGTTTGATAACCAAAAATAATGTTAGTAGGAAGCATTTCCATTGGACCACGGCTTTATAGCCCGGAAAACACTTTAGATAGTACAAAAATAATGTGTTTTAACTCCACAAGTTTGGGCTCTATGTTATTGGTTATCTTGAACTTGTCTTGTTTTTTGTTTTAACCCAGATCATTGTTTACTGTCGAGAGTTATCGTGTGAGCCCAAAACACCATTTTTCCTACTAAAGCTTAGCTTAATTAAATTTCTTCTGGTTAGCTCATAATTAATGAATTATGAAATTAATTATTTCGAATAAAAAATACTGTTTTGGTAACTAAAAAATAGCTTAGACTCTTTATGGCAACGCAATTTTTTTTTGTGCAATATTTTGTTACGTTTCTTAGATATAATGCGATAACCCAAATTTTCGAATTTAAATTGTAGGAAAATATATCTTTTTAGTTTGAATATAACAGCTTTTTTTGTTGACTTTTTTAGCTAATTCAAATTTCTAAGATGTCCTGTGATAACTCAGATTTGCAAATATAAATTCGAGGAAAACTTATTCTAGTGTAAAATTACAGTGTCGGTCAGCAACATTTTTGGTTAATTTATATGTATCAAGATTCCTGTTACATCCAAAGTTTTCGAAAGTATGTTTTAGTGCAAATACGACAGTTTATTGGTTAACATTTTTGGTTAAATTAAACTTCTCAGTTTTTTTTGTTTGCTTAATTTTTTATGTCATTTTTGAAATTAAGTTTGAAAAAACTACTATAGTTCTTTAGTGTGAAATTACTAGTTTATGCACATTATTTGAACGTATTTTTTTGCATATTTTACAATCAGTATATTAAGGTTCTAAGATTTCTTCCGATAACCCAGATTTTCCAAATTAAATTTGAGAAAAACGTATTGTTTTAGTTACAAGTTGTACAAACAATTTTCTGGTTAACATTATACAAACGGTTTTCTGGTTAACATATTTGAATAACTCTTCTGAGATTTTCTGTCACAATTTAGATTTTCAAAATCAATTTTGATGAACTGTAATGTTTTAGTTTAAAAATTAACAGTTTATGCTCATTAATTAAAAGTAAAACAGCATTATTGAAATTAAAATCGGAGAAGCTATAGTGTTTTAGTGAGAAGTTAACACCGTATGCTCAATATTTCAATGCAGAACACTTTTTGAATTTTTTTTATTAACTTAAGCTTCTAAGACTGACCAGATTATTGAAATTAAACCCGAAGAAGCTCTAGTGTTATGGCGATGAAACAACAACAGTCTATGCTCAATATTTGAATATAGAACACTTTTTTTTGCACATTTTTAGTTTAAGCTGTTAAGACTGCTTGAAACAACCCAGATTATCGAAATTAGATTCGAAGAAGCTATAATGTTTTAGTAAGGAATTAACAGTTTATGCTTATTATTTAATCGAAAAACACTATTTTTTTGTAAATTTTTGGATAACTTAAGATTCTAAAACTATTTGACACAACCCAGATTATTGAAATTATATTCGGAGAAATTGTAGTGTTTTGGTGAGAAGTTAACAGCTTATGGGCAATATTTCAATACAGAACACTTTTTTTTGAAAATTTTTGGTTAATTTAAGCTTCTAAGACCGCTTGATAAAACCCAGATTATCGAAATTAACTCTGGAGAAGTTCTAGTGTTTGGTGAGGAAACAACAACCGTCTATGCTTAATATTTGAATGTAGAACACTTTTTTTTGCAAATTCTTGGTTAACTTGAGCTATTAAGACGGCTTGACAAAACCCAGATTATCGAAATTAGATTCTAAGAAGCTATAGTGAGGAATTAACAGTTTATGCTGATCACTAAAGAGAAAAACACTATTTTTTTGCAAATTTTTGGTTAATTTAAACTTCTGAGCGAAGAGAGAGTTACTGTTTGCTGTTAACTTCTAAGAGAAGTTAACAGTAAATTTGCTGTTTACTTCTAAGAGAAGTTGACAGCTTATGCTCAGTATTTTAATGCAGAACACTTATTTTAAAAATTTTTGGTTAACTTAAGTTTATAAGACTGCTCGATACAACCCAGATTATCGAAATTAAATCTGAAGAAGTTCTAGTGTTATGGTGAGGAAACAACAACAGTCTATGCTCAATATTTGAATATAGAACACTTTTTTTTGCACATTTTTAGTTTAAGCTGTTAAGACTGCTTGAAACAACCCAGATTATCGAAATTAGATTCGAAGAAGCTAGAGTGTTTTAGTAAGGAATTAACAGTTTATGCTTATTATTTAATCGAAAAACGTTACTTTTTTTGCAAATTTTTGTATAACTTAAGATTCTAAAACTATTAGACACAACTCAGACTATTGAAATTATATTTGGAGAAACTGTAGTGTGTTCGTGAGAAGTTAACAGCTTATGGTCAATATTTCAATGCAAAACACTTTTTTTTTTGAAAATTTTTGGTTAACTTAAGCTTCTAAGACCGCTTGATAAAACCCAGATTATCGAAATTAAGTCTGAAGAAGTTCCTAGTGTTATGGTGAAGAAACAACAGTCTATGGTTGATATTTGAATGCAGAACACTTTTTTTGCACATTGTTGGTTAACTTAAGCCATTAAGACGGCTTGACAGAACCCAGATTATCGAAATTAGATTATAAGAAGCTATAGTGTTTTGTGAGGAATTAACAGTTTATGCTGATTGCTAAAGAGAAAAACACTATTTTTTTGCAAATTTTTGGTTAATTTAGCTTCTGAGCGAAGAGAGAGTTACTGTTTGCTGTTAACTTCTAACAGATCAGCTTATGCTGAATATTTTAATGCAGAACACTTGTTTTGAAAATTTTTGGTTAACTTAAGTTTATAAGACTGCTCGATACAATCCAGATTATCGAAATTAAATCTGAAGAAGTTCTAGTGTTATGGTGAGGAAAAAATAGCAGTCTATGCTTAATAATTGAATGTAGAACACTTTTTTTGCAAATTTTTGGTTAATTTAAATTTATAAGACTGTTTAATAGAACCCAGATTATTGAAATTAAATCCGAAGAAGCTCTAGTGTTATGGTGAGGAAACAACAACAGTCTATGCTCAATATTTGAATGTAGAACACTTTTTTTGTAAGCTTTTGGTTAACGTAAGCTGTTAAGACTTCTTTACACAACCCAGATTTGTAGTTAAACAACAATTTTTAGTTAATTTTAGCTTCTAAGACTTTTTGACATATCCAGATTATGGAAATTATATTCGGAGAAGCTATAGTGTTTTAGGGAGAGGTTAACAGCTTGTGCTCAATGTTTCAATGCTGAACACTTTTTTTGCAAATTTTTGGTTAACTTAAGCTTATAAGACTCTTTGATAAAACCCAGATTATCGAAATTAAATCCGAAGAAGCTCTAGTGTTATGGAGAGGAAACAACAACAGTCTATGTTTAATATTTGAATATAGTACACTTTTTTTTGCAAATTTTTGGTTAACTTAAGCTTATAAGACCGTTTGATACAACCCAGATTATCGAAATTAAATCCGAAAAAGGTCTAGTGTTGTGGTGAGGAAACACCAACCGTCTATGCTCAATATTTGAATGTAGAACACTTTGTTTGCAAGCTTTTGGTTAACGTAAGCTGTTATGACTTCTTGACACAACACAGATTTGTAGTTAAACAACAATTTTTAGTTAGCTTAAGCTTCTAAGACTTTTTGACACATCCAGATTATGGAAATTATATTCGGAGAAGCTATAGTGTTTTAGGGAGAGGTTAACAGCTTGTGCTCAATGTTTCAATGCAGAACACTTTTTTTGCAAATTTTTGGTTAACTTAAGCTTATAAGACTGTTTGATACAAACCAGATTATCGAAATTAAATCCGAAGAAGCTCTAGTGTTATGGAGAGGAAACAACAACAGTCTATGTTTAATATTTGAATATAGTACACTTTTTTTTGCAAATTTTTGGTTAACTTAAGCTTATAAGACCGTTTGATACAACCCAGATTATCGAAATTAAATCCGAAAAAGGTCTAGTGTTGTGGTGAGGAAACACCAACCGTCTATGCTCAATATTTAAATGTAGAACACTTTGTTTGCAAGCTTTTGGTTAACGTAAGCTGTTAAGACTTCTTGACACAACACAGATTTGTAGTTAAACAACAATTTTTAGTTAGTTTAAGCTTCTAAGACTTTTTGACACATCCAGATTATGGAAATTATATTCGGAGAAGTTATAGTGTTTTAGGGAGAGGTTAACAGCTTGTGCTCAATGTTTCAATGCAGAACACTTTTTTTGCAAATTTTTGGTTAACTTAAGCTTATAAGACTGTTTGATAAAACCCAGATTATCGAAATTAAATCCGAAGAAACTCAAGTGTTATGGAGAGGAAACAACAACAGTCTATGTTTAATATTTGAATAGAGTACACTTTTTTTTGCAAATTTTTGGTTAACTTAAGCTTATAAGACCGTTTGATACAACCTAGATTATCGAAATTAAATCCGAAAAAGGTCTAGTGTTGTGGTGAGGAAACACCAACAGTCTATGCTCAATATCTGAATGTAGAACACTTTTTTTGCAAGCTTTTGGTTAACGTAAGCTGTTAAGACTTCTTGACACAACCCAGATAAAGTTAAACAACAATTTTGTGTTAATTTAAGCTTCTAAGACTTTTTGACACAACCCAGATTATCGAAATTAGATTCGAAGAAGCTATAGTGTTTTGAGTGAGGAATTAGCAATTTATGCTGATTATTTAACTGAGAAACACTCCTTTTTTTGCAACTTTTTGGGTTAATTTAAGCCTCTAAATCTTTTTGACGCAAGCCAGATTATTGAAATTAGATTCGCAATAGTTATAGTGTTTTTGTGAGGAAACAACAGCCTGTACTTAATATTTGAATGTAGAATACTTTATTTTGTAAATTTTTGGTTAACTTTGGTTAACCGATAATTATCGTAATTGAGTTTGAAGAATCTATAGTGTTTTAGTGAGAAATCAACAGCTTATGCTGATTACTTAACCGAAAAACACTATTTTTTAGAGAGAAACACTACTTTTTTAAGAACAAACACTTTAGAAATTTTTTGTAGTGTTTTTGTAGGATTTTTCTTCACTTGTAGCTTCTGTCTTTGAAAATTGATTTCCGACAATTTTTTTTTTGTTTATAACATGGACAAGCTTTAGCAAAATCGCTTAATTACCCCAAAGTTTTCGGATTTTTGCGGTCTACGTTGTAACATACAAACTCTGATACATCGAAAACAACCCCTTTTAAGCCCATATGCCCGAACCCCAGCAATGTACAGATTTGCGGAAGCGGAAGGGTGAAGCGTGGCCCTTGATATCTTCCTATTTAGATTTCTATTTATTTGGTATATCGAAGGAAAAGGGGGTCAAACCGTTATTTCGTCCGCCAAGTGGATGAGTCACAATAAATAATACCGCACGAGGGTGAGAAAGGGTTGACACACATATTGGTCAAAGCGGCACAACGATCACATGTTGGCCAATCCCGTTGCCATTTGGGATGATGAGAGATTGTGGTATGTGCTAAGAAGGCGGGAGAAGGTTAGTTATGGATGGTTTTCGTATATCATAGACGAGACGTTTTTGTATGAATATTAAAAGTGAGACTATGGCCAGTCTTATCACTTTCGATGGTTATTGCAGTATATTAAAAATTGTCTCGGAAGAGTGTTTCAGACAAATAGAGAAAAAGGTTTATTATAGGGCCTTTTGTGCTTATGGAATGTACTACCTATGTAATCTCTGGTGGCATTCCGGTAGACAAACAAAGCAATAAACCGGTGCCCTTAATTAATAACTGGGTAGGTACTAGTGATAATATTGGTCAATAATCTAGATATCCGCCGACTCGTCCAGATGATCCTTATTAGTCTGACGTAATATTATTGTACCCTCATCAGCTCTAAATCAGGTCACAATAATATCATAAAGCTGTGTTTTTCAAATATCTCAAATTGCAGATTACTCAGAAACCTTTTATTAGTCAGTAAACACTAACATGGCCGTACTGTATTTCCGAAATATCCAACCAATTCTTTTTTCTACTCCTCTCTGTATCTCTATATTACGACTTGTGATAAGGTTATCTTCAATCGGTTTTAAGGTTAATGAAATTACTTTTAATCAGTTACTTCAAGGTCTGTAACCTATTAACTAAAGAAAATTCCTAAAGTTTAATTTGTTTTTGACAAGTTACTTTGAATTTCCTCGTTGCTTTGTCACACAGAACAAGAAAAGTTTATCTTTGCTCATTTTTTCAATCAGTCTTTAAAGCCTAATAAAATGACTTTTGACGAGTTACTTCAAGATCAGGTTTGTAACCCGTAAACTAAAGAAATTCCCAAAACTCACTTTGTTTTTGACAAAATAATTTGAATTCCTTCGTTACTTTGTGAGACAGAACAAAAACTAATTGACTTTGTTCATTCTTTCAATCAGTTTTTAGGCTTTAAAGTTTAATAAAATTACTTTTAACGAGTTGCTTCAGAATCAGGTTTGAAACTCCACAACTAAAGAAATTTCCTACTCTTACTTTGTTTTTGACAAGCTACCTCTAGTCTCCTCTTTGCTTTGTGACACAGAACAAGAAAAGTTTGCCTGCTCATTTTTCAAATAAATTTTACTCTTTAAAGCTTAATAAAATTACTTTTGACGAGTTACTTCAAGATCAGGTTTCTAACTCGTAAAGTAAAGAAAATTCCCAAAACTTACTTTGTTTTTGACAAGTTACTTTGAATTCCTTCGTTACTTTGTGAGACAGAACAAAAACTAATTGACCTTGTTCATTCTTTCAATCAGTTTTTAGGCTTTAAAGTTTAATAAAATTACTTTTAACGAGTTGCTTCAAGATCAGGTTTGTAACCCGTAAACTAAAGAAAATTCCCAAAACTCACTTTGTTTTTGACAAGTTACTTTGAATTCCTTCGTTACTTTGTGAGACACAACAAAAACTAATTGACTTTGTTCATTCTTTCAATCAGTTTTTAGGGTTTAAAGTTTAATAAAATTACTTTTAACGAGTTGCTTCAGGGTCAGGTTTGAAACTCCACAACTAAAGAAAATTCCTACACTTACTTTGTTTTTGACAAGCTACTTGGAGTCTCCTCTTTGGTTTGTGACACAGAACAAGAAAAGTTTGCCTGCTCATTTTTCAAATCAATTTTACTTTTTAAAGCTTAATAAAATTACTTTTGACGAGTTACCTCAAGATCAGGTTTGTAACTCATAAAGTAAAGAAAATTCCCAAAACTCACCTTGTTTTTGACAAGCTACTTTGAATTCCTTTGTTACTTTGTGACACAGAACAAAAAAAAATTGATTTTGCTCATTTTTTCAACCAGTCTTTAAAGCCTAATAAAAGTACTTTTGACGAGTTCTTCAAGATCAGGTTTTTAACTTGTAAAGTAAAGAAAATTCTCAAAACTTACTTTGTTTTTGACAAGTTAATTCGAATTTCTTCGTTACTTTGTGACACAGAACAAGAAAAATTTGATTTTGCTCATTCTTTCAATCAGTTTTAGCCTTTAAAGGTTAATAAAATTACTTTTAGCCATTTACTTCAGGATCAGGTGCGTAACACCTCAACTATAGAAAATTCCTACACTTACTTTGTTTTTAACAAGTTACTTTTGAGTCTCATCTTTACTTTTTGCCACAGGACAAGAAAAGTTTGACTTTGCTCATTTTTTCGATCAGTCTTTAAAGCTTAATAAAATTACTTTTAACGAGTTATTTCAAGATCAGGTTTGTAACCCGTAAACTAAAGAAAATTCCCAAAACTCACTTTGTTTTTGACAAGATTTAATTTCATTAAATTAAATTCAATTAAAGTAGTAATTTAATTTTATTTTGTGACACAGAACAAGAAAAATTTGACTTTGTTGATTCTTTCAATCAGTTTTAGGCTTTAAAGTTAATAAAAGTCTTTTAACGAGTTGCTTATTCAGGATCAGGTTTGTAACTCCACAGCTAAAGAAAATTCCCAAAACTCACTTTGTTTTTGATAAGTTACTTTGAATTCCTTCTTACTTTGTGACACAGAACAAGAAAAATTTGATTTTGCTCATTATTTCAATCAGTTTTTGACTTTAAAGGTTAATAAAATTACTTTTAACGAGTTGCTTCAGGACCAGGTTTGAAACTCCACAACTAAAGAAATTCCTACACTTACTTTGTTTTTGACAAGTTACTTGCACTGTTCTCTTTAGTTTGTGACACAGAACAAGAAAAGTTTGACTGCTCATTTTTCCAATCAATTTTACTCTTTAAAGCTTAATAAAATTACTTCTGACGAGTTACTTCAAGATCAGGTTTGTAACCCGCAAACTAAAGAAAATTCCCAAAACTCACTTTGTTTTTGACAAGTTACTTTGAATTCCTTCGTTACTTTGTGAGACACAACAAAAACTAATTGACTTTGTTCATTCTTTCAATCAGTTTTTAGGGTTTAAAGTTTAATAAAATTACTTTTAACGAGTTGCTTCAGGGTCAGGTTTGAAACTCCACAACTAAAGAAAATTCCTACACTTACTTTGTTTTTGACAAGCTACTTGGAGTCTCCTCTTTGGTTTGTGACACAGAACAAGAAAAGTTTGCCTGCTCATTTTTCAAATCAATTTTACTTTTCAAGATCAGGTTTGTAACTCGTAAAGTAAAGAAAATTCCCAAAACTCACCTTGTTTTTGACAAGCTACTTTGAATTTCTTTGTTACTTTGTGACACAGAACAAAAAAAAATTGACTTTGCTCATTTTTTCAACCAGTCTTTAAAGCTTAATAAAATTACTTTTGACGAGTTACTTCAAGATCAGGTTTGTAACTCGTAAAGTAAAGAAAATTCCCAAAACTTACTTTGTTTTTGACAAGTTACTTTGAATTCCTTCGTTACTTTGTGAGACAGAAAAAAAACTAATTGACTTTGTTCATTCTTTCAATCAGTTTTTAGGCTTTAAAGTTTAATAAAATTACTTTTAACGAGTTGCTTCAGGATCAGGTTTGAAACTCCACAACTAAAGAAAATTACTTTGTTTTTGACAAGTTGCTTTGAATTTCTTCGTTACTTTGTGACACAAAACAAGAAAAATGTGACCTTGTACCTTCTTTCAATCAGTGTTGGGCTTTAAAGGCTAATTAAATTAGTTTTAGCCATTTACTTCAGGAACAGGTGTGCAACTCCTCAACTAAAGGAAATTCCTACTCTTACTTCGTTTTTCACAAGTTACTTTGAGTCTCCTCTTTCCTTTGTGACACAGAACAAAAAAAGTTTGATTTTGCTCATTTTTCCAATCAGTTTTAGTCTTTAGAGTTTAATAAAATTATTTTTGACAAATTACTTCAAAATCAGGTTTGTAACTAGTATACTAAAGAAAATTCCAAAAACTCATTTTGTTTTTGACAAGTTACTTTGAATTCTTTCGTTACTTTGTTACACAAAACAAAAAAAAGTGACTATGTTCATTCTTTCAATCAGTTTTAGCCTTTAAGGTTAATAAAATAACTTTTAAAAAGTTGCTTCAGGATCAGGTTCGTAACTCCACAACTAAAGAAAACTCCTACACTTACTTTGTTTATAACAAGTTACTTCGAGTCTTATCTTTATCTTGTGACAAAGAATAAGAAAAGTTTAAATTTGATAATTTTTTCAGTCACTCTTTAAATCTTAATAAAATTACTTTTAGTTACTTCAAGATCAGGTTTGTAACTAATAAACTAAGGAAAATTCCCAAAACTCACTTTGTTTTTGACAAGTTACTTTTAATTACTTCTTTACGTTGTGACAAAGAACAAAGAAAATTTGCTTTGTTCATTTTTTCAATCAGCTTTAGGCTTAAAAGCTTGATAAAATTACTTTTTACAGATTACTTCAAAACCACGTTTACAGTTCCTTTCGATTGTTACTTATTTAAACTTTATTGTTAGCGTATTTTTGCCTATTTTTTTAAGTCGTAGATTGGTAGCCCTTCTCAAAAAAATGCCGCGCACCCCCCTGGGGGTCCGCGAGCCACTATTTAGAAAACACTGCTGCATAGAAATTAAGAAAATATCAATACACGCCTCAGGCTTTAGAAATCGCCAACTGTATTATAGACGAACCCTTAAAGGGCAACTTTCTTTTTTAGGCTTCCAGTCAGCGGTCCTTTTGAGCTCTTTTTTAAAAATTCGTAGAATTGCGTTTTTTTAGCTTGCAGTTTTACGATGGTGCAATAATAATTTGTTTGCGAATTTTTATGGGGCAGAGCTCCTTCGTTTTTTACCAGGTACCCCAAACGAAACCCGACGAAAACGAAGAGTTGGAGGCTGTTTTCAACAATTTAGGGCAAAATGTCAAAACAAGAAAAAAAATAAGAAAAACACAAGTTCATAAAAAAAAACACAAGTTCATAAGAGTTTTACCATTAATTTTTAGAGTTTGAAAAAAAAAATTAATTTGAGGTAAACTGTCATAAATTTGCAGCATTCGTTCAAGATTAAATCTATAAATTCAGATGCAAAAGTGAAAGTACTACAGCATTATTTAGCATAAAAAATCCGAAAGTTATTGCGAGATACTGGGAAATTGTTTTAGAAAAAAAAAGAAGATCGCAGGTCAGAATTTTATCGTGTGACACCTCATTTCAAAGACAATTTCATACTCTTTTTGATTTATGTAAAAAAAATCTGAGAACTTTGGCTAAAATTTTTTTTATTATTTTAGTGGTTTAAGTTAAAAATTAATGGAGTTACATTTCTTTACAACACATTTCTTTAAGTCATAACTCTATTTTGCATTATTCCACTATCTAAACATTTGCAGACCAAAATACGCAATTTTTCATTTATGCGTTTTGGAAAATTAGGCGCCATCTTGAATTGAAAAAAAAAACATCCTGCTTGTCTGTCTTCATTTTGCAATTAGAATTTTTTCAAACAACGTAATGGGCACTTCTTCTTGCCCATTACGCGTTTGTTACAAATTTCGAAACTGTTTTTTGAAATTAGGCGCCATCTTGAAATTAAAAAAAAGGTTAACCTGTTTCTCCCTTATTTTAAATCAGAACTTTACTGTGAGCCATGTCATTTTAAATTTTTTTTTATACTATTATCGAATATGTAAAAATATCTAAAAATCTTTTTTCAAAATGATATTTTTTTTTATTTTAGTTTAAGTTAAAAATAAATAATTATAATTATTCTTTACAACAAAAGTCACTCTCATGACCTGTGGTTTTTCGACTATTTCACTATCGCAACATTTGCTGACCAGAATACCTTGTTAGTGCAGATTTTGAAACGGTTTTTGGAAATTAAGCGCCATCTTGATGTGAAAAAAAAACCTGTTCTACGGTCAGTTTGATTCAGAAATGTATCGTGTAACACCTCATTTTAAAGAACTCTTTATGCTTTTTTTTTTAAATATGTAGTAATATCTGAGAATTTTCGCTCAGAGTAATGAAATATGTTTTGTCAAAAAGAATCAGTTGGGAAATTAGGAGACCTCTTAATACGAAAAGAATACCTGTTTCTCTGCCATTTGAATCAGAACTACATAGTGTGAGACATCATTTTAAAGGATTCTTTTTCACTTTTTTTTTTAAATATGTAGTACTATTTGAGAAATTTTACTCAGAACAATTACAAATATTTCTCATTAGTTGACTCGAATGATTTTTTTTTTTTTTTGATTATTAAATATTGAACTCTTTTTGAATATGTAATTATGTTTGAGTTTTTAACTGTTTATCTTTCCCTCTATCTACCCTATTCTGAAATAAAGAGATTATTACTTCAGAATAAGGAATTTTTTTAGTTAAAAACAATCTTTTTAGCCGCATTTTAAATCATTTGAAATTATTTAAAAATGTTTGGTATGAAAAAGAAAACCTGTTCCTGCGCCATTTTAAATCAAAACTTTTTTTTGTTTAACCGATTTTTTTGTGCTCTTTTTGACTTTTTTGTCTCAAAATAAGAAAGTTTTTAATTTTATTTGTTTAAAAAGTAAAAAATCTTCGTATAGTTACATTTCTTTATAACAGAAGCCACTATCATGACTTTATTTTTCCGGTATATTACTATCTACACATGTCCTGATCAGAATCTGTTGTTATTACAATTTTTGAACTGTTTGGGGAAATTGGGCGCCATCTTGGTATGAAAAAGAAAACCCGTTCCTCTGCCATTTTAAATCAGAACTTTATCATGTGACACCTCATTTTAAAGGACTATTTGTGCTCTTTTTGAATGTGTAATAATATCTAAGATTTTTCTTTCAAAATATTACATTTTTTAAATTTTATTTGTTTAAGTTAAAAATCTTGGTTTAGTTACAATTCTTTAAAACAGAAGCCAGTATCATGACTTTATTTTTCCAGTTTATTACTATCTACATATATGCCGTCCAGAATTTGTGGCTATTGCAAATTTTTGAACAGTTTTGGGAAATTAGGCGCCATGTTGGTATGAAAAAGAAAACCCGTTCCTCTGCCATTTTAAATCAGAACTTTCTCATGTGACACCTCATTTTAAAGGATTATTTGTGCTCTTTTTGAATGTATAATAATATCTCAATATTTTTCTTTCAAAATAAGACATTTTTTTAATTTTATTTATTTAAGTTAAAAATCTTGGTTAGTTACATTTCTTTATGTCATAAGCCACCATCATGACTTTTAGGTTTGATTTTTAGCCGCGTTTTAAATCATTTTAAATGATTTAAAATTGTTTTTGATTACGTAGTAGTACCTGTTTTTTAAACTGTTTTGGGAATTTAGGCGCCATCTTGGTATGAAAAAGAAAACCTGTTCCTCCGCCGTTTTAAATCAGAACTTTATCATGTGACACCTCATTTTAAATGATTCTTTGTGCTCTTTTTGAATGTGTAATAATATCTAAGATTTTTCTCTCAAAATATCACATTTTTTTAATTTTATTTGTTTAAGTTAAAAATCTTGGTTTAGTTACAATTCTTTAAAACAGAAGCCAGTATCATGACTTTATTTTTCCAGTTTATTACTATCTACATATATGCCGTCCAGAATCATTGGCTATTGCATATTTTTGAACAGTTTTTTTAAAATTAGGCGCCATCTTAGTATAAAAAAGAAAACCTGTTCCTTCGCTATTTTAAATCAGAATTTTATCATGTGACACCTCATTTTAAAGGATTCTTTATGCTCTTTTCAAATGTGTAATAATATCTAAGATTTTTCTCTCAAAATAAGACATGTTTTAATTTTATTTGTTTAAGTTAAAAATCTTGGTATAGTTACATTTCTTTATGTCATAAGCCACCATCATGACTTTTAGGTTTGATTTTTAGTCGCGTTTTAAATCATTTTAAATGATTTAAAATTGTTTTTGATTACGTAGTAATACCTGTTTTTTAAACTGTTTTGGGAATTTAGGCGCCATCTTGGTATGAAAAAGAAAACCTGTTCCTCCGCCGTTTTAAATCAAAACTTTATCATGTGATACCTCATTTTAAAGGATTATTTGTGCTTTTTTTTTTAAATATGTAGTAATATCTGAGAATTTTCGTTCAGAGTAATGAAAAATGTTTTTTATTGGTCAAAAAGAATCAGTTGGGAAATTAGGAGACCTCTTAATACGAAAAGAATACCTGTTTCTCTGCCATTTGAATCAGAACTACATAGTGTGAGACATCATTTTAAAGGATTCTTTTTTACTTTTTTTTTTAAATATTTAGTACTATTTGAGAAATTTTACTCAGAACAATTACAAATATTTCTCATTAGTTGGCTCAAATGATTTTTTTGAACTCTTTTTGAATATGTAATTATGTTTGAGTTTTTAACTGTTTATCTTTCCCTCTATCTACCTTATTCTGAAATAAAGAGAATATTACTTCAGAATAAGGATTGTTTTTTAGTTAAAAACAATCTTTTTACCGCATTTTAAATCATTTGAAATTATTTAAAACTGTTTGGTATGAAAAAGAAAACCTGTTCCTCCGCCATTTTAAATCAAAACTTTTTTTTGTTTAACTGATTTTTTGTGTTTTTTTTGACTTTTTTGTCTCAAAATAAGAAATTTTTTAATTTTATTTGATTAAAAAGTTAAAAATCTTCGTATGGTTACATTTCTTTATAACAGAAGCCACTATCATGACTTTATTTTTCCGGTATATTACTATCTACACATGTCCTGATCAGAATCTGTTGTTATTGCAATTTTTGAACTGTTTAGGGAAATTAGGCGCCATCTTGGTATGAAAAAGAAAACCCGTTCCTCTGCCATTTTAAATCAGAACTTTATCATGTGACACCTCATTTTAAAGGACTATTTGTGCTCTTTTTGAATGTATAATAATATCTCAAAATTTTTCTCTCAAAATAAGACATTTTTTAAATTTTATTTGTTTAAGTTAAAAATCTTGGTATAGTTACATTTCTTTATAACATAAGCCACTATCATGACTTTATTTTTCCAGTATATTACTATCTGCACATATGCTGACCAGAATTTGTGGCTATTGCAAATTTTTGAACAGTTTTGGGAAATTAGGCGCCATGTTGGTATGAAAAATAAAACCCGTTCCTCTGTCATTTTATATCAGAACTTTATCATGTAACACCTCATTTTAAAGGATTATTTGTGCTCTTTTTGTATGTATAATAATATCTCAAAATAAGACATTTTTTAAATTTTATTTGTTTAAGTTAAAAATCTTGGTATAGTTACATTTCTTTATGTCATAAGCCACCATCATGACTTTTAGATTTGATTTTTAGCCGCGTTTTAAATCATTTTAAACGATTTAAAATTGTTTTTGATTACGTAGTAGTACCTGTTTTTTAAACTGTTTTGGGAATTTAGGCGCCATCTTGGTATGAAAAAGAAAACCTGTTCCTCCGCCGTTTTAAATCAGAACTTTATCATGTGACACCTCATTTTAAAGGATTCTTTGTGCTCTTTTTGAATGTGTAATAATATCTAAGATTTTTCTCTCAAAATATCACATTTTTTTAATTTTATTTGTTTAAGTTAAAAATCTTGGTTTAGTTACAATTCTTTAAAACAGAAGCCAGTATCATGACTTTATTTTTCCAGTTTATTACTATCTACATATATGCCGTCCAGAATCATTGGCTATTGCATATTTTTGAACAGTTTTTTTAAAATTAGGCGCCATCTTAGTATAAAAAAGAAAACCTGTTCCTTCGCTATTTTAAATCAGAATTTTATCATGTGACACCTCATTTTAAAGGATTCTTTATGCTCTTTTTAAATGTGTAATAATATCTAAGATTTTTCTCTCAAAATAAGACATGTTTTAATTTTATTTGTTTAAGTTAAAAATCTTGGTATAGTTACATTTCTTTATGTCATAAGCCACCATCATGACTTTTAGGTTTGATTTTTAGCCGCGTTTTAAATCATTTTAAATGGCTTAAAATTGTTTTTGATTACGTAGTAATACCTGTTTTTTTAAACTGTTTTGGGAAATGAGGCGCCATCTTGGTATGAAAAAGAAAACCTGTTCCTCCGCCGTTTTAAATCAAAACTTTATCATGTGACACCTCATTTTAAAGGATTCTCTGTGCTCTTTTTGAATGTGTAATAATATCTAAGATTTTTCTCTCAAAATATCTCACTTTTAAAATTTTATTTAAGTTAAAAATCTTGTTATAGTTAAATTTCTTTATAACATAAACCACTATCATGCCTTTATTTTTCCAGTGTATTACTATCTAGATACATGTACATATATGTATAAGTAGATATATACGAGGTGTTCATTATAAAACTTCATCTAGTTGGCTGTGAAATGTCAAAAGAAAAATTATTTTGATTATGTAATCCTTTTCTGTCAAAATTTCATAGCCTGCTAGATGAAGTTTTATAATGAATGCACCGTACATATTCTGACCAGAATCTGCGGCTATTGCAAATTTTTGAACAGTTTTGGGAAATTAGGCGCCATCTTGATATGAAAAAGGAAAACCTGTTCCTCCGCTATTTTAAATCAGAACTTTATTACGTGACACCTCATTTTAAATGATTCTTTGTGCTCTTTTTGATTGCGTAATAATGTCTAAGAATTTTATCTCAAAATAAGACATTTTTTAAATTTAATTTGTTTAAATTACATTTCTTTATGACATAAGCCACTATCATGACTTATAGGTTTGATTTTTAGCCGCGTTTTAAATTATTATAAATGATTTAAAATTGTTTTTGATTACGTAGTAATGCCTGTTTTTTTAAACTGTTTTAGGAAATTAGGCGCCATCTTGGTATGAAAAAGAAAACCCGTTCCTCTGCCATTTTAAATCAGGTGTTTTTATCATGTGACACCTCATTTTAAAGGATTATTTGTGTTCTTTTTGAATGTATATTAATATCTGATACTTCATGTCATCAGTTTCATTTGTTTAAGTTAATCAGTAGTTGGAGAAAGTTGAAAGATTGGAGATGGACATTTTTGCAACAATTATGGTCTAGTGAAGAAGACGTAATCAGGCTTTTAGTTTGACATTATAACTTAATTGAAGTCTGCTACACAGGAATGTCCTGTTTTTTTTATAGTTATCGAAGATAAAATCGAAGAATAGAATCGAAGAATTTTCGCCAAACAAAATTGTTTTTTTTTGGTCGAACCTGTAATGGTTTTCTGGTGCAACGTGCAGAACTTCAAAGTTAGTCAATCCGGTATGATCATTACAACCTGATTTAAAAAATCTTTAAAGTCGTTTTTGAGATTTAAAGTGTGACATTTGATACCATATATTTCGTAAATTTTGTTTGCCCAGCGTTTTTATGCCTAAGTGTATACTGCTTGCTAATTGTACCAATTCTCCGAACTCGTCGGCTCGGGCCGATTTGAACACGATTTTCAAGCAGTACTTTTGTCCTTATCGCTCAACTAGAAATTTGGCCAATGGGTCACTTCAGTGAGAGGTGGTGGGAGTGGCAAAACATCTTACCCTCTCCCAAAGGGTTACTGTGCTGTTTACTGCACATTACCACTCATTTTATTTGATTTCAATCCTTCCTCGAGACAAGCTGATACTGCCTTGAAATCAGTGCTACTTTGTTGTTGTATATTGTATTGCGTTGTGTTTTTTTTTGTGTTTACTTTGTCCAAAGCAGAGGTAAGTGTTGATGTTCCCAATATGTATTTCATTATTTTTCTAGTTATTCATGTTAAATTAAAACTACGTTAATTTAGTTATTATTGTTTGCTACAATTTTTTTATTTTATTTTTTCAGACATGTATTCTTACGTCAACAATACGAATAACTATTCTCGCTACTCCGCGGACATCTTCCGCCCCTATTGCCTACCCCCGATGCCGCTTGCACAGCCAGAGACAGCAGCCTTGGACTTGAGCGTTAAAAAAACTTTGCCAGATTCGAGTGTTCCTGAGGTCTATCATAGCCCTGGCTCAAGTCTAGAGCGTAGCTCACCCATGACATCCTGCGGTTCTAAATCGCCTGAGAATGCCGAATCGTTGAAGGTCAAAGCAGAGAGACCTTTTAAAGTTATTTCCAAACAAGACCTTCTTGCGGGTATCAGCCACGAGGACGAAGTAATTCAGAGCTACATAGAGGACTCAGCGAGGCGGTACGCGGAATTTCGAGCGAAATTGATAACGCAGCTGACATCCGGAACGTCCAGCACCAACGAAAACATGCGAAGAGCTCAACACAATGAAGACAAGGCCTTGGACGTTGAATACCTCGCAAAAAGGAAAAAAAACAATGATTCCGCCAAAAAGTCCCGTGATGCGCGTAAGTTAAAACAGGACGAGATTGCCATCCGGGCTGCTTTTTTGGAGCAGGAATATGCGAGGCTCAGTTTGAAGGTCCAAGCAGAGACTGAGGTGCTGGAAAGGCTCAGGAGTTTGGAAGCGGCAAGGATGACGGCGAACTTTAAGTGAAGATTATTGACGTAGACATTTAAGTTTGTGTATATGTTTGTATATATCTATTATTATATAGCCGATTTATTATTATACGTTAAATGTATATAACAAACCCACAAAGCAGTGAGATGGTATTATAAAAATCGGATAACAACAGTGAAAATATTTTTTGCTTGTAAATGTACCTGTATTAGGAAATAAGAATTTTTGTTGTATAATTTCTATAAAGTTTCTAATAAAATTGTTTAAAAAATCTTTAAGACACCTTATTTCTTTACACCCCCCCATAGATTATATATTTTTTTCTTATTCAGCGCTGAAAATAAGTAAAACTTTGTGCAAGGATGTCTCATCGAAAATTTTGTTTTAGTAATATTTTGGAATTGCGTTTTTTTTAGAACAAAAATTTTATTCAAGCATAATTTTTAAATTAATTAGATAGGTGGTAGGAAAATTATTGTACTCTAAATACGCAAAAATTTATTTTTTCCATTAAAAATTTTACCATTAATGCCAATCTCAGAGTAGATTAGAGATGAAAGGATTTTTATAACATAACTAAAGAAGTTGCTAAAGAGTCTGCTAAAAAAGCAGATTAAAATGGGGTGTCACTTGGCTAGGCTATGATAAAAATTAAAAAAGTTTTTTTTGGTGGAAAAGTACAGGAAAAAGCAAAGATTCGTGGGTTTGGTTAGGAATTGGTGAAACTTTTGACTGAAAATCTTAGAAATTTATTCGTTTTCTATATGCATTAATTGTTTTGTAAATATTAAATTATTCTCATTAATTATTCTCACAATTAATCCTCATCTGAAAGTCGATTAGAGATAAGATTTTGATTGAAAATGTTTCTGGTCGAAAAACGTAGGAAAAAAGCCTAAATTTGAGAGTTTTGTTGTCTATCAGTACTCATATCAGTACTATCTTTGTTGTGTGTATAAATATCGGTAGTATAAATATCGGTTCAGCTAAAATAAGTTTTTTGACCACGATCACTTAATAATATACTGATATTCAGCTTGTTGACAAAAGTAAAATAGGGCTTATATAGCGTCAGATGGATATATGAGTTGAAACAGCAGGAATAATATCATTACTCCCGCTCGCCATTTAAGTTATATATGTTGCCTTGGCAACCAGTTATGCAACAACGCAATATCAAATGCCGCAGCGTAAAAAATGGACTGGTGGCACCGGTTTTGCCGTCAAACGCGAGTGTCACTTTGACATTTCAATAATTTTATATACACTACCTATAGATTTGATAATTTGTAATTATTATTAGACGATGGCCGTGGACAAAGTATAGTATTATACTCGCTTTTTATGGCCATTATTCCCTTAGGGGGACGTTTGCGTCACCAGCCGTAGGCGAGGGGCGCAAGTTGCAAACTTGCGCCCCTCGCCTACTGCTCGTGACGCAAACGTCCCCCTAAGGGAATAATGGCAATCATAAAAAGCTTGCTTAATAATATACTATTAATACATTTTTTCCAATACTTTATGGCCATAAATGGGAAATATATTTATTCCCAGACAAGATTTTTGTTATTTATGGAAACACCAATGGGACGATCTGACATCGTTGTAGCCTATGTATATGGTGGTCCGTCTCGAGTTCTACCTTGGACTCGTCAGTAAGGCGTGGTAGACCTCTGCCTTATACGCCGCCTTATATTCGGCGCAGGAAAGGGGGTGTGATGTTGTGAAGAATTTTGACTGATGCTGCCACCTGTGAGTCGGTGGGTGAAGATTTAGCGCTGCCACCTGTGGTGAGTCGGTGGATGAAGTTGCGCCACAATTTGAATGCCTACAGCAAGTCAATAAAAATACAGGGTGTTCATTATAAAACTTCATCTAGTTGACTGTGAAATGTCAAAAGAAAAGGATGGAGTAACAAAAGTTCATTTATTTTGATTATGTCATCCTTTTCTGTCAAAATTTCATAGCCTGCTAGATGAAGTTTTATAATGAACACCCCATATGTTTGTTGTTCTCTTACAACTTTAAAAACCACACTTTTGTAGTGACTACAAAACTTGAAATAAATAACTGAGGGGCATAGTGAAATTCTACAAATGACCACTTTCAGCTAGGAATCTTCTCTTAATAGAAACTTTAAAAGGGGTTTCGATATTGATAAACTTTCTTCTTAGCTTTTGTGGACCAGCTTATATGGTGCCTTACCTAATGGTTTAGGTGCTATTTGATGTGCTGAACCCATCCTGCTTCTCTTCAGACTACCCCTTTCGGGTTGTCCTGGAAGTATGGTAAATAATATGACAGCTTGGATATTGTCATACCTTTACCACACTTCTAAGGAGGGGATTGGGTCTGTGGGTGTGAAAGAAGTACCTCCCTACTGAGGGGGCTGGGATTGTGGAAAGAGCTGGTTAGCACCAGTTATCCACGGAGTGAGTTTTATATACCCAGGCTTCGAAAGTCCTATCTCGCTGCCCGTTGCAGGGGGGGGGGGGCTGCTTTGTCAGTTGGTAGGGAATTTTGTCTGCCTCTTCTGTCCTCTTGGGTGGTCCTGGTTTTGCCTTCATATGAAACAAATGCAAAACTAGTAGTGAGCCATTATCGATTAACTGGACACTGGCACGTTTATGCGCCCTTTCGAAATCGGGGTCGTAGTTGATTGCCGTCCTTAGCAAGGGGTTGGGGTGGCCTTCTGTCTTGCATGACACTTGATCATCTCGGTGGCGGTGGTATAGTGCAGATCCGTTTGTATGTCCGCATTGCGAACGTACTAGGGTGCGTCTACTGCCATCCTGAGAGCCACGTTTTCTACTGCCTGAAGACCTTTCAGGTGTGTCTTTGCTGCATAGCTCCACGCAATTGAGGCGCATTTTAACTGTGGCTGGTTCCCTTGCCTGATCAGTGTGATCTTGTAAGAGTCATCTTGTGCGACCTTCCAATCATCGAGAGGAGCTTATTTCTTGTAAGCTTTGCCCTATTTATGGTCTTGGTGATGTGTGCTTTCCAAGTAAGCGATTTGTCCAGTTCCCCATATAAGTACGTCACTGTGTCCTGCCAGGGAATAGCTTCGCCTTTCAGCTCGACATGGTTGTGTGGCCTTAGGCGTCGTTTCCTGAAGATTATGACCTGAGTTTTGTCTGAGTTTAGGTCTACCTTCCACACCACTTTTCCAGGGCTGTTACTTCCTCTTGAAGGTACTTTGATAGTAGCCTCCCGTTTCTAAACATCGCAATTATAGCTGTGTCATCAGCGTATAATGCAAGGATGGTCCTCCATGTCCTAGGGGTCTGCCACGTGCAGGTTGTAGAGTAAGGGAGAGACCGCATCCATCATCTCGTATCTAGCTTCATCCTGAAAAACCTGTCAGAAAGAAAAGATCTGATTAGTTTGACAAAGGACACAGGAAATTCGGGGTCTAGAATCTTGAGTAGTAAACCTGTCAAAGGCCTTAGCTACATCTGGCAGGATCGTCCCTGCTGCTTCCTGTCTGTTGAATGACTCAGTGATGTATTTTACCATCCAAGGCAACTGCAACTCTATCGAAAGTGGTGCCCTGAATCCAAACTGCTCGTCTGGTAGGGCCTGTAGCTCTTCTACCTTGTCCTTCAGCCGTCTCAGGATGACCTTCGTTCTGCCACCTTCCCCATGGTTGGTAGCAGGCTGATTGGCCTGTAATTCTGTTGAAAAGATGATTTTTACCCGGTTTTGGAAATAGTATGTGATCCGCCTGCTTCCATCTCAAGGGAAAGTGCTTCAGACTTAGCATTGCATTCACAATATTGACCAAAGCCGCAGTTCCTCGCGCTGGCAGCACGCGAAGTAGTCGGTTGCCTATTTCGTCACATCCTGGTGCTGTCGTAAGGTCTAGATGGACTACTATGTCCCAAACTTCTTCAGGGGATGTATGTCGGATAGGTTCAGCATCTGGCATCCTATCCAGTCGTCTAGCTCTTCGTTCAACCGTCTCTTCCCACACATTAGCGTAGTCATCGTCGATGGTGCTTTCCTGAAACTGACTTTCCAAGGTGTTAACAAATACTTACGCTTTGTCAAACTTGGGGGTGTTCAACCCCGTTTGGTCCGTATACGGCCGGGTTTGGTTTCCTCTTTTGCCGCACTGCCTTGCCTGTTTTCCAAAGGCTCCGGTCCTGATGGTCCAGTTCTGACAGGTGCGCCTTCCCGGACTTCTCTTAGTGCAGCCCTAACTTGGCTGTTGAGACGGTTAAGTCTGTACCTGTCTTCTGGTAGGTTGGTCCTGATACCTCTAATTTTGGCTTTTCTAGTTTCCTGGAGGAGTTCCTTAGTTTTATACGGAATCCCTGCTAAATCACTTTTAATTAGTGGCTTTGTTTGTGTCACAGTACTGGCTTCAATAGCATTTTTAATAATATTTGGCAGTACTGCAACAGTTTGTTGCAGTACACCTCTGCAGAAATACTGCAGCTATTACTAGTTGGTATTTCTGCAGTTGATGATGGCCTCATGCGGTGCTCTCTCTCCTAATTGAAGCATCAGTGGATTGGGGTCGGAGGAGTCTTCATGGGCAACTTGAAGTTCAGTTACCATGTATAGTTCTTTGGTGAGAACTATGTCCAAGACGTCGTTTCTCCCATTGGCGCATAGGTGAGTGGGTCCATCTGGTCTCAGAACCTGGATGTCCTCTGTTCTGTCCAAAAAAGATACAAGAAATCCGGCGACTTGATTAGTTGACCCGTGTACCATACTTTGTACCATACTTAGCTACATCTGGCAGGATTGCCCCTGCTGCTTCCTGTCAGTTGAATGACTCAGTGATGTATTTCACCATCCAAAGTACCTGCAGCTCTATCGAAAGTGGTGCCCTGAATCCAAACTGCTCGTTTGGTAGGGCATGTAGCTCTTCTGCCTTGTTCTTTAGCCGCCTCAGGATGACCTTCGTTCTGCCACCTTTCCTATGGTTGGTAGCAGGCTGATTAGCCTGTATTTCTGTGGAAAAAGATGTTTTTTACCCGGTTTTGGAAATAGTGACATCCGCCTGCTTCCATCTCGAGGGAATGAAAGTGCTTCAGTCTTAGCATTGCATTCACAAAACATTGTCAACCAAAGCCGCAATTCCTCGCGCTGGCTGCTCGCGGAGTGGTCGGTTGGCTATTTCGTCATATCCTGGTTCCTTCTTGAGGTTTAGATGGACTGCTATGTCCCAAACTTCTTCGGGGGATGTGTGTAGGGTAGGCTCTGCATCTGGTATCCTATCCAGTAGCCTAGTCCTTCGTTCAACCGTCTCTTGCCACACGTCAGCGTCGTCATCGTCGATGTTGTTTTCTAGAAACTGACTTTCCAAGGTGTTAACAAATACTTGCTCTTTGTCCAACTTGGTGTAGACAATCCCGTTTGGTCCGTGGTTTCCTCTTTTGCCGCATTGGCTTGGCTGCATTCCAAAGGCATCGGTCCTAAGGGTCCAGTTCTGACAGGTGCGCCTGCCACTGCTCTTCCCGGACTTCTCGTAACGCAGCCTTAACTTGTCTGATGAGGTGGTTAAGTCTGTGCCTGTCCTCTGGTATGTTGGTCCTGATAGCTCTCCTCTTCTGGATGAGTTCCTTAGGTTCATCCAGAATGCTTCCTAAATAATTTTTAATTAGTGGCTTTATTTGTGTGACAACAGCTTGTTCAATCCCGTCCACATTCTCTATTTGAGGAAGCACCGGCAGGTCCCTCTGCAGAAATACTGCAAACTGTTGCCAGTTGATATTTCTGCAGCTGATGGTGGCCTCGGGCGGTGCTCTCTCCTAGTTGAAGCGTCAGTGGATTGTGGTCGAAGGAGCCTTCATGGGCAACTTTAAGTTCAGTTCCCATGTATAGTTCTTTGGTGAAAAAGACTGCAGCAATGCACTCATTGCTGAGAACATTTGTTTCAACTGGTCTAGGGCTGCAACGAAGTCAACTGGCTGGTTGGGGCTTTCGCTTCGCTACTGTCCGCCTTAGGGTGACTTTTACAACAAACTTCAGTTTGAATTTAAAACACCAGTAATAACTGAACTGAAGTTTTACTGATAGTTGTAAAAGCTGCCCTCAGTGGCGGCAGCGTACTTGCTTTATTGTTAATGAAGAACCTGATTCTGTTCATGAGGTTAATTTTGATTGATTGATGGGAAGAAGGAGTTGGTTGAAGATCCACCCACTCTATCTTCCACCGAAGTGACAAAAGCTATTCGAGCAAGAAGAGAGAGAGCAAGAATCCTTGCTCAATCCACTCTTGGTACGATACTTTTGAGTTTTTTCTTTTGGATTGATATCTTATATGGGGGAATGACCGGAAATCAAACCAGTAAGTGGCTGATGCTGTTGATACACCTGAAAATATCAGATTTTTCCAGACGATCCTGCTATTAAACTACTATATAATTCTATAGAAAAAAGGCGACAAGTTGGCAATGCATTTTTGACAGAAAGAGGTAAAGTAATAAAATTATGTCATTTTTTTCATTCGACATTTTATAGCCAACTTGACTTTTTTTGTTGATAACCCTTGTTGAGCAATGGAAAATTGCATCTTAGAGTAGTTAACTATCTTTGTTGAGCTTACCTTGTTGAGCAATGGAAAATTGCATCTTAGAGTAGTTAACTTGAATTTAAGGGCGGATCTGAATCTAATTTCCTACTTAGTCAAGTTTGAACTTTGTCTGACATTTAAACTCCAGATTTGAGGTATCTGCTCAAAAGCGAATTATAGGACATTTTAAGTCGTTTTATGTCGATTTCTACGAAGGCGTAGAAGGGCCAACAAGATTTTTTTTCTTAAATTCCGAGTTCAAAGTCGGAATTTAGTTAAATTCCGAGATTGAAGTCGGAATTTCGTTAAATTCCGAGTTTAAAGTCGAAATTTTGTTAAATTTCGAGTTTAAAGTCGGAATTTAGTTAAATTCCGAGTTTAAAGTCGGAATTAAGTTAAATTCCGAGTTCAAAGTCGGAATTTAGTTAAATTCCGAGTTCAAAGTCGGAATTTAGTTAAATTCCGAGTTCAAAGTCGGAATTTAGTTAAATTGCGAGTTTGAAGTCGGAATTTAGTCAAACTCCGAGTATATGATTGACAAATCAGTGGCGTAGACGCAAGGTTAATAAAACATTTCTTTTCCATGAAGGGCCAACAAGATTTGTTTTCCTAAATTCCGAGTTCAAAGTTGGAATTTAGTTAAATTCCGAGATTAAAGTCGGAATTTAGTAAAATTCCGAGTTTAAAGTCGGAATTTAGTTAAATTCCGAGTTTAAAGTCGGAATTTAGTTAAATTCGGAGTTTAAAGTCGGAATTTAGTTAAATTCCGAGTTCAAAGTCGGAATTTAGTTAAATTCCGAGTTCAAAGTCGGAATTTAGTTAAATTCCGAGTTTAAAGTCGGAATTTAGTCAAACTCCGAGTATATGATTGACAAATCAGTGGCGTAGACGCAAGGTTAATAAAACATTTTTTTTCCATGTTGTACAAGAACGGCACAATATTCTTTGTGAAATGGATCAATATTTTGTTAACTACGACGTCCTCTTTAAGACTCCTATTGTGATTACTTTTAAGAGTTATGATCGATATCTCAGGACGTTTTTTGCGGGAATACCCGCGCCAATAAAACACATAGGCTTTAAAAGTTCATTGATTTTAAAATCATTGGCGTATATTGATAGTTAATAATGAAAAAAAATTAAATTGTAGAGATAATAAAATAAAAAAGAAAACTGCTACCATAAAAGTCGATACGACATAATTTTTCGTAATTTTGAAAGCGTTTCATCTCAGAAACCACTTATGATAAATTCATAGTTTAAAAAAGCTCTGAAAGAACGTTTCTTCTAGAACTAACTACCTTGGACAATCTTTAAGCAAAGCAGTTTTATCAATGTGATACGGTGTAAAACTTTAAAATTGAACTCACTCCATTTGATTGGCGTTGGGCAGAAGAACATTTGCACTGGGGAATGGCAGAGTGGAACAATAATTGCATTTTTACAAATGAATGTAGATTTTTGTTGTATGCATCAGATGGACGTATTTTAGTGTTAAGAGGCAGGAATGAACGAAACCTGTAAGAAAACATAGAACCCAGAGTGCCATTTGGGGGTGAAAGTGTCAGCGTATGGGGAGGCGTAATGGGAAATGGAAAGACTGACTTAGTGGTTTTGATTGGTTTTAATTTTAACCTGAACTAACCTGAAAGCAGTTAGATATCGATATTTGTGTATGAATGAAATTGTTATTCCCTTCGCTCAGAACTTTGGAGATGGTTTTATCTTAGTTGACGATAATGCATGTCCACACCGGGCTCAAATTGTTAATGAAGTTCTGAGAGAGAATGGCATCGAGGGCATGAAATGGCCTGCTAGGTCGTCCGATATGACTGTTATAAAGTGTGGAGCAGAATGAAACTAAAACTGAAAGAAAGAGATCAAAAATTTCAAAACTTGGACGAATTGGAAGTGGCACTTAGGGAGGAATGGGAAGCCATTCCTCCCTAAATCGGTTTTTATTTTTTTGCGTCTGTACAGTTGAATTGATTGAAAAACTTTTAAGAGTAAAGTTGTAGAGCGTATGGTCAGCATCATCCTGTAATTTTTCAGTACCCCAGTTTCGGCCGTTTTTCGGAAAAATGCCTCGAAAAATGCAAAAATTTGAATTTGGCGCGTCACCCCCACCATGCATGTGCAGTTTCGCCAACATATTTTCACTGCATAATCACGTTAATTACTACATGATAGTCCCTCAAAGTAAATAAGAAAGGAAAATCGGCTCGGACTCTGACATAAGAAATTATTATGTTGGCGACACTACACATGCATGGCAATTCTTGCACTTTTCGAGGCGTTTCTTCAAAAAACAGCCAAAACTGAAGTATTGAAAAAATTACAGGATGATAGCTGACCATAAGCTCTACAACTTTACTCTTAAAAGTTTTTCAATCAAATCAACCGTACAGGCGCAAAAAAACAAAAACCGATTTCCCATGTTAATCTCCTATGTCCAGAGTTCTGATGGACACCCGGTAGTACACTTTTGAAGTTACAGCAAAGGAGCTGGGAAATCATTAACAGTGATGATGTCACAGAAGTAATATTAAAGTTTTGCGAAAACATCCGAAGCAATCTTTATGAACTAGAGTTCTACGTCACTGATTTTGTACTTAATGAGCTTTTAAATTTCGTTTATATCATTAAAATCAGGTGACCTACACTGCTATACAGAGCACAAAATAAAAATACTCAAAACTTTCTGAAAATACCCTGTAACTTTTTCTCGAGCATAAAAACAAAAACCGCCGAACGTGTCCCGAGATATCTACCAAGCCTATAAAATGACATGACAAAGTTGAAAAGTTAAGATTTACCGTAGATATCAAATAATGTAGTGAGTTCAAATTTTACATTTTTGCGCCGTATCACAATGATAAAACTGGTTTAGTTAAAGATTGGTTCAGGTAGTTAGTTCTAGAAGAAAAGTTCTTTCAGAGCCTTTTTAAACTATGAATTTATCATAAATGATATCTGAGATAAAACGCCTTGAAAATTACCAAAAATTAGGTCGTATGGATCTTTTTCGTTAGCAGTTTACTTTTTTATTTTATTATCTCTACAATTTTATTTGTTTGTCATTATTAACTGTCAATATACGCCAATGATTTTCAAATCAATGAACTTTTAAAGTCTATTAGTTTTATTGACGCGGGTTTATTCCCGCAAAACAGTGTTACTTATAGAAAACTGCAAAACTTTTTGTAAACGTCCCGTAACTTTTCTTGTCGACAAAAGAAAACAAAAAACTGCAAAAAACGTCCCGAGATATCGATCGCAGCTCTTAAATGTAATCACTAGAGGAGTCTTAAAGTTAGGACACCCACCATGATGTCGTAGTTAACAAAATATTGATCCGCCTTTTAAAATTTTTTTTGCCGTCCTTGTACAACACGGAACACAAACGTTTTATTAATCTTGCGTCTACGCCACTGATTTGTGAATCATATTTAACTAAATTCCGACTTTAAACTCGGAATTTCACTAAATTCCGACTTTGAACTCGGAATTTAACTAAATTCCGACTTTGAACTCGGAATTTAACTAAAATCCGACTTTAAACTCGGAATTTAACCAAATTCCGACTTTGAACTCGGAATTTAACTAAATTCCGACTTTAAACTCGGAATTTAAGAAAAAAAATCTTGTTGGCCCTTCTACGCCTTCGTACTTTAGAGCCCTTGATAAAAAGTTTTTGGGTGGTTGCAAAGAGAATTTCATTCACCACCTGTTATTCAATATTTGTCTAATATTCTATTGTTACAGAACAATTGTAACCATAGTAATATTCAACAACAGAAAAATTATTGCGATAATTTTTCTGTCAAAGTCAAATGAAAAGTAACTGGCTCAATGTCATAGCATAAACCATGCAAATTAATTTATATTCAATCCATAGTCATACCATCTGGTCCCGCAATAAGTTTTCTGATATTGATTCGAATCAAAATGGCTATACTTAGAGGGGTGTCGCAAATGTCGCAAGGGTTTTTAATTATTTTGTTCATGAAATTCTCCTTTGAATATAACTCGTGCATTGAAAATTATAGGTAATTTTAGACCGATATGCAATTCATGCTATTTGAATCAGAAAAAAGGACTCGTGCACTGAGTGCACTCGTGCTTTTTTCATCCCAAATTGCATTCTTGCATATCGTCCAAAAATTTATTTACATATGATAATAAATTTAAAATAACATTTTAAAAACTGAGATTACTTTGAACATGATATCCAGAAAACCCCAAAGATACTTTTTTACAAGCTAACATTTTAAACCTTGTAATAATAAAGTTTTCAAAGAAGTGATAAGAAGCCATAAAGCATAGTTTTATTATTCATAGTCGTCGGAATTTCTTTTGAAACTGAAAAAGAAAAAATGTATGTCACTAGGTCTCTTTTCGCTAGGCCAATTGGCACAACTTTGCAAACTACTATTTCTAACAAGGAACCGTAAATTGGCGGGTGGTCGCTTGTAAAAGGATTACCAACCCTTGACGACATTTCAAGAATTTGCATAAAGGTTTGCCGTTCGCAGACACAAGATGCTTCTTGTGCCTGCGTCAATAAACTAGGTAGAACCTACCTTATTGTGGAAACATCACACGGAAAGTTCGTGATTTATGAATCAATGTTGCGAATTTTTGGTGAAAGTCAAAGGGTTGTCCTAGAACTTGTTGTCTCAGCTATACGAATGCACGTTTTTGATGGATTTATGCCCTTCTGCAGTTAAACTACCATTCTAAAGAAATCGATATTTTGGCTTTAATAAAACAAAGTTTTAGTGCAAGTGATGTAATAGTATTATTATCTGACGTGCATTAATGAGCTACATAAAGTTGTGCTTATAGTTTCTAAATTCTATCAAATTTAATAGTATCGAACAAGTATCGATTGAGCTAATCTGGAGACCCCCTCCTGTTTTACAGTTTTGGCCCCCCTTTTTATCAGTGCGAACCTTTGAACGGCAGCGATGCAGTGACAACTTCAGGAAGCGGCATCTCGGTGACGTCACGACGACTTCGGTCAAATTATTGCTAAAGATTTGTCACTGTCACTATGTTTATTGCTTCTTATTTCCAATCCAATCGAATATCGAACATATACCCATCTCCTAGCTAGGGCGCTAGAGCTTGTAGCCCTTAGCTGCCTTAGCTTGAAGGTTTTCTAAAAGTTAACTTCCAATCTAACAAAAACCGAAACAATTGACACAATCAATATCCGTGTGACGTGTGCTGAGGACAAAATTACGTCAGGGGAACATTTGAAAAGAGAGACTTTTAGGGAACACTTTTAGGGAAATATCGGCATTTGTTGGCTCTGTCAATATCGGCTAGGTCATTGGTCTAGTCTTCAAGTTTTTGGTACTCATGACCATTTGCAGCGACCTGCTTAAGGGGAGCTTAAGAAAAGCTTAAGGGAAGTGTTATAAATGCCGTTCTCAGGTTGTCAGTGTACTTTACCTTATTAGTAAAACCCCTCTTTAATAATTTTTAATCGATACTACTTGTAGGTGTGTAATTTACTTAACCTAAAAAAATTTACTTAACCTTAACCTAATGTATTAGTGGCCTTTTGTATCAATGGGTTAATGGAAAGCTTGAAACCACACTTAGCCTAAGCTCCACTTAAACACTTCCAATATAAAAATTATTTTGGTTTGTACTTTAGTAAAAAAAAAACTAGAAAATTATGTCCCAGGTAGAATGGTTTTGGTGGTCAATTCCGCCAATTGACAACCAAGAAAAAATTTTTTTGAGTGAAGATAAAATAGTAGATTATGTCACTAGGAGTAAAAGTGGGTCTTTTCGTGCTGAGCCTAGAGATTGACGGCCGAAGCGAAGCTGAGGCCTGCAACTGGGCGAAACACAAAAATACCTTTTACTCCGAATAACATATACTATTTTTTTTCAAGCATGCAGGATAAGAAGTCTGTTTCAGTTTTGCAATTTTCTCTCATCCTCTTTAAGCGGGTCTAGGTACTTACCCCATTAGTGGTGTGTATTATTTGTAAAATAAATATAATGTGTTAGAACGGTGGTTTTCAATGTTCAATGGTTTTAGGGTGACTTTTACAAGTTCAAGTAAAACTTCAGATTGAAGATAAAACTCCAGATATAACCTACATTGCATTGTTCATCTGTCATGTAAACAATGCAATGTACATCAAGTCTGGTGTTTTATCTTCAATCTGAAGTTTTACTTGAACTTGTAAAAGTCGCCCTTAATGGTAAAAAATAACCAATGGTTTAGATGGTTTAGGTAAATTATGGTAAACTAAAAATTTGTGGCATTATTATCAATACTAAATTAATAAAAATGGCATTGAACCTATGCGATTTCTAATAACGATTTCGGGTGGTGTTCTCGAGCGCTCTGAGAGTATTCCTGTCTTTTGTTTTTTCATTAAGAATGTAAAGATGACAATACACTCAGATCGGTCTATCTAGTGTTTAAATAATTTTGGTGAATGAAAATCGTTTATCTATGCGCCACCATGACAGTAGCGGTGAATTTTGACTTTACTTTTACTGCCTAGGACTTTTTTGGTCTCAGGATTAGAAAGCGTATGGAGAAAACAAGTGACGTACTTTTAGTTCGCTTTAAAAAAAATATTTGCGGATGTTTGCATTGTTGCCTAGCAACCAACATACAATTGATGTACTAGATGGGTAATTTTTGTATTTTTTTTTTAATTTTGTTGATTAGCTTAACAATTATCACATTACGTATACTAAAAAAAGATTGTTTGCTGGCGGCAAATCGTTAGAAAACCCTGCGTTTACCAATAAAGACCTAAAAAAAGGGTCTTCCTCCACCTTCCAAGAGAATACAGTTATTTTATATAGCACCCACGTTTGCGAAACAACGGGCAATTCAGGGCCTTATTAGTGCTAAAACTGGGACAATTCTCGGAAACGTTTTTTACCTTTTTTTTCCGCAAATTTTACAACCCCCGATAATTTTATTGTCCGTGGACCGTTATAAGATCAGACGTATTGCTAAAAGAAGGAACCGAGACCAATAAAATCAAATACGCGATGGCACCCATTCCAATTTTTCAATTATTGTGTGACACATATTTGATCATTTTTATTATTACATTATTCCCTGACTAATAAACTAAAACCATTGAATCACATCACTTATTTTCGTTATTTGATTGCTTTTGTCGAAAAAAATTTACATTTTTTGTCGATAAGCGCCAGACGAACCATAAACCAATATCCAAGACCGTCCCAAAGAGGTCCCGTGCTCCAATTTCAGCAGCGGCGGTGAATTGCCTCATTATCACTCCATTCTTCGGCCTTTTATGGTATTGTGAAACGGCGGCATTTACAAAAACGACCTGCTATATTACATTAGGGCAACGTTGCGTAATTCTACCTCAAAACTAGTCCAATTCCGGTCGTAAAATTGCACAAGAGATCCGTTATTAGGGCACTATTTTGCCTATATAGAACTTCTATGCATTCCGAGCAGTTAGTCAGCAACTGTCCGCCGTAGAGCAAGGCAATGGCCTACAACCGACCCTTCAAGGCCCTTCCTAAAGACTCCTTAGAATTGGCTCAGCGTCAGGCATTTGTAACGGGAGAGTACTCGTCAACAATAAGGTACTTTCAGTACCGGCAGCAGAATCTACAACTAAGAGAGCCGGATGGCAGTGAAGTAAAGAAGAACATGGCCAGGTTCGAAACTTATCAACAAAATTGCCATCCAGAGTACGTCGAGAAGAGAAAAAAAAATAACGAGGCCGCAAAGAGGTCACGAGAAGCCAGGCGGGCCAAACAGGACGAGCTAGCAGTGCGAGCTAAGTTTCTGGAACAGGAGGTTATTGGGCTGAAGCTGAAGCTGAACGAGAGCGCTAGGGAAAGGGATTTTTTGCGCAGGTTACTGATGGGGCGTTGTTGCTCATGATGTGGAGTGTTTAATCTTATATGAACGTACATGTATGTCAAAAGAAAATTATTTAAACTTTTAGTTTTCAAAAGTGTGAAAAATGGTTTAAAATGAATTTTATTAAATTATTTTGCAAAGTAATTATGTATATGGTGCCTTTACCCTACCTTTAAAAAAAAATTTAAGCCAAAACTGTGACCATGTAGAATTATTGATTACATAAGCAACGAGAGATACAGAATAGTAGACCTTTCTCACTTCAACTTAGGTGGTTTTTAGTAACTTGTCTATGTCTGCCTCTTGATCTTGTCAAACTGTAACGCTTCGGTTACCATATCCTTACTGAGAATCATGACCACTAGACACATCCCTAGTGCCTTATTCTGTATAAATCTCATCCTCACTCTATATAATAAAGAAGAAAAAATTATAAAATCTTGTTCAGTGTGGCGCAATTTTTGACTTTCACGGCAAAGAAGTCTCAGGAATCAACAATATAAAAAATTGTAACGCGTCGCCACATTCCTATTAAAAACCATGACGATCGATACATGTCTCTAATGCCCTATAACCTCACCTCACTTTGTATATATTTTTGTTCTTATATTGTTTACGTTTGAGGCTTGAGGCAGTGCCCTTCTTAAAAACAAATTTCTTTGTCTTTTTTGTGTTCGACGAGATCAATCCCTAGTGCCCTATAACCTCACCTCATTCTGTATAAAGTTGTTACTGTTATTTTGTTTACTTTTGAGGGAGAGTCCTTCTTCGCCTTGGTCTTCTTGTACTTTGTGTGTGGAGAAGGAAAAATAATAAAAGCTTGTTCAGTGAAGCGCTATTTTTCTTCGAATTTAAATGCAAAAACCCTCATGAACCAATAATATGAAAACTGTAACGCGTTGCCGCATCCCTACTGAGAATCATGCTAAAACTCCTCCCTAGTGCCCTATAACCTTACCTAACCATGTAGGTATAAAGTTGTTATCGTTGTTTTGTTTTGTTTCCGTTTGAGGCAGAGCCCTTGTTCGACTTTGTCTTCTTTTACTTTGTGTGTAATGAAGAAAAAATAATAAAAGTTAGTTCAGTGAAGCGTTACTTTTTCCCAATTTTAATGCAAAGTACTCTAAGGAACCAACAATATGAAAACTGTAACATGTGGCCACATTCCCACTGAACATAATGACGCGACCCATTCCTAGTGCCCTACACCTCACCTAACTCTTTATAAAGTTGTTATCGTTGTTTTGTTTTGTTTAGGTTTGGGGCAGATTCTTTCTTCGTCTTTGTCTTCTTTTGCTTTGTGTATAATGAAGAAAAAATGATAAAATATTGTTCACTGTTTGAATTTCACGGCAAAGAACTCTCAGGAATCAACAATATAAAAAATTGTAACGCGTCGCCACATTCCTATTAAAAACCATGGCGATCGATACATGTCTCTAATGCCCTATAACCTCACCTCACTTTGTATATAGTTGTTATTTTTGTTAAAGTTTGAGGCAGTGCCCTTCTTAAAAAAACATGTTTTTATCTTCTTCGTGTTCGACAAAACCCATCCCTAGTGCCCTAAAACCTCACCTCATTCTGTAAAAGCTTGTTCACTGTAGCGCAACTTTTTCCGAATTTCAATGCAAAAAACACTGAAAAACCAACATTATGAAAACTGTAACTCGTCGCCACATTCCTACTGAAAATAATGACGAGGCCCATCCCTAATGCCCTACAACCTCACCTAACTCTTTATAAAGTTGTTATCGTTGTTTTGTTTTATTTACGTTTGGGGCAGAGTCCTTCTTCGTCATTGCCTTCTTTTGCTTTCACACATTCCAAGAATTTTTTTTTGTATAAGTTTGGTTCCTAAGATGACGTTTTCTCTCTCTCTCTATCTAGTATCAGCATTGATGCAATAATACAGGGTGGCCCCAGTTTGACCGTCAAATAAATTTTAACCCGCCCCCTAGACAATTTATAACTGGATGAAACGACTGCTACTAGTCTAGATTTTAACCCTAGTGACTTTTCAATTATTATTAATAAACAATAATCTGTTGTCTATTATATAATGTTTAATGTAAATAGTTGGTGAAGTTAGCGGGATTGGGACAAATAATGCACCTCTTCTTTATTCGAAAATGGCCGACGTTTCGACTGTTTATTTAGTCTTCATCAGGGCTAAAACCCAATTAGTTAAATAGTAACAAGTCCCTGGGCCCAACATAAAATTGCAAATAATGTTTGTTACATAATGGAACGTAAAATCATATACATCTATTACATCTATAAAATTTTTTGCCTTTTTTAAAAATTTTAAAATTAAAAAAAAATAACAAAATTAAATATACAGACAAATTATAAACAACTACGAGAATTAACATTTGACAATTACTGACAGTACCAAGTAACCAGTAAACATTGAGGCGTACATTACGGAAGACAGAACTTACCTATTCTCACTTAGAGAGGGTAGTCATTTAAAATTCTATTCTAAATTTAACCATCTTCTATTCTAATTTTAACCATCTTGAATAGAATTTTAAATGACTACCCTCTCTAAGTGAGAATAGGTAGGTTCTGTCTTCCGTAATGTACGCCTCAATGTTTACTGGTTACTTGGTACTGTCAGTAATTGTCAAATGTTAATTCTTGTAGTTGTTTATAATTTGTCTGTATATTTAATTTTGTTATTTTTTTTTAAATTTTGAAAATTTTTAAAAAAGAAAAAAATTTTATAGATGTAATAGATGTATATGATTTTACGTTCCATTATGTAACAAACATTATTTGCAATTTTATGTTGGGCCCAGGGACTTGTTACTATTTAACTCATTGGGTTTTAGCCCTGATGAAGACTAAATAAACAGTCGAAACGTCGGCCATTTTCGAATAAAGAAGAGGTGCATTATTTGTCCTAATCCCGCTAACTTCACCAACTACTTACAACTTAAGGACGCTAATTACAACAATGAGTTTAATGTAAATATCGATATAGTTAAAAGAAGTTATTTTCAACCGACAGATGGCACTTTACTATACTTTAGTCAAGATAATAGTGATTAATCGAAATGTATTGCTATTATAAATGTCTCTCTGTGTCCACTGTATTTAAAAAGCTGTTCCAGCAGGGTTATACAGGGTGCGTCACGTGTTTTCCTTTTTTCTTCACGCCCCCTGTGTAAAAATCTGAGCCTATTGTATATTTAAAAGTATATTTTATAAAATATGAATAAACCGTCGTTTTCTAGGGACAAAAATCATTTATTAGGACACGATTTGAAATTTTTTGAGAAATAATAACGTTTAACACTGTTGATTCTTGGATATGTTACTTTTTTTGAGCAACTTTTTCTGAATCTCATTGCAAAGATCCAACAATATGAAAAATTTAACGCGTCACTACATCCCTACTGAGAATCAGAGAGTCCTTCTTCGTCTTTTTCTTGTTTTACTTTGTTAGTTTTGTTGAAGGCTTTGATTTAGCTTTGTTAGTTTGTTGTTTGTTAGAAGGAAAAATATTAAAAGCTTGTTCAGTCTTGAGCAACTTTTTCCGAATCTCAATGCAAAGAACCAACAATATGAAAAATGTAACGCGTCACCACATCCCTACTGAGAATCATGACGAGACCCATCCCTAGTGCCTTATAACCTCATCTCACTGTGTATAAAGATGTAAGGTTGTGCAGGGATAGGACAAAAAAAAGTCCCTTGTCGTTTGAATAACGGCCAACGTTTCGACGTTTAATTCACGCCTTCTTCAGGGCTAAAAGTAAATGCAAAAAAACACAACAAACAATTGAAGAGTGGCCACACATAGACACAAAAATAAAAAAACGTTTCAAAAAAATATTTAATATGTTTTGTTTTCAAAAACATGCGGTCTGCAGAACCAACAATATGAAAATTGTAAAGAAGGAAAATATTAAAAGCTTGTTCAGTGTTGAGCAACTTTTTCCGAATTTCAATGCAAAAAACCCTGCGGAACCAACAATATGAAAACTGTAACGCGTCGCCACATTCCTACTGAAAATAGTGACGAGACCCATTCCTAGTACCCTATAACCTCACCTAACTCTGTATAGTAAGTTATTATCGTTGCTTTGTTTTGTTTACGTTTGAGGCAGAGTCCTTCTTCGTCTTTGTTTTCTTTTGCTTTGTGTCTAAAGAAGAAAAAATTATAAAATCGTGTTCACTGTGGCAGAGCTTTTTTGAATTTCAAGGCAAAGAACTCTCAGGAATCAATAATATGAAAACTGTAACGCCACATTCCTATTAAAGTCCATGATGACGATCATACATGTCTCTAAGGCCCTATAACCTCACCTCGCTCTGATAGTTGTTATTTTTATTTTGTTTACGTTTGAGGCAGTGCCCTTCTTTAAAGAAAAAATGTCTTTGTCTTCTTTGTGTTCGACGAGACCCATCCCTAGTGCCCTATAACGTCACTTCATTATGTATAAAGTTGTTACTGATGTTTTGTTTACTTTTGAGGGAGAGTCCTTCTTCGTCTTGGTCTTCTTTTACTTGGTGTGTAAAGAAGGAAACATATTAAAAGCTTGTTCAGTGTTGAGCAACTTTGCCGAATATCAATGCAAAGAACCAACAATATGAAAAATGTAACGCGACACTACATCTCTACTGAGAATCATCACGAGACCCATCCCTAGTGCCCTATAACTTAATTTCACCCTTTATAAAGTTGTTATCGTTGTTTCGTTTTGTTTGGTTTACGTTTGGGGAAGAGTCCTTCTTCGTCTTTGTCTTGTTTTGCTTTGTGTGTAAAGAAGAAAAAATATTAAAAGCTTGTTCAGTGTTCAGCAACTTTTTCCGAATCTCAATGCAAGGAACCAACAGTATGAAAAATGTAACGCGTTACCACATCCCTACTGAAAATCATGACGAGACTCATCCCTAGTACTCTGTAACTTCATCTCACTCAGTTTAAAGTTGTTATCATTGTTCTGAATTGTTTACGTTTGGGGCAGAGTCCTTCTTCTTCTTTGTCTTGTTTTGCTTTGTGTACTAAAGATATTAAAAGCTTGTTTAATGTCGAGCAACTTTCTCCGAATCTCTATGCAAAGAAACAACAATATGAAAAATGTCACCACATCCCTACTGAGAATCATGACGAGACACATCCCTAGTACCCTGTAACCTCTTCTCACTCTTTTTGTTTACGTTTGGGACAGAGACCTTCTTCGCCTTTGTCTTGTTTTGATTTGTGTGTAAAGAAGAAAAAATATTGAAAACTTAAAAACACCACAACCCTACTGAGAATCATGACGGGACCCATTCCTAGTGCCCTATAGCCTCATTTCACTCTGCGTAAAGTTGCTATTGTTGTTTTGTTTTGTTTACGTTCAGGACAGACTCCTTCTTCTTCTTTGTCTTCATTTCCTTTGTGTGTAAAAGAGAAAAAATACAAAAAGCTTGTTCAGGGTGGTGCAGCTTTTTCAGGCTTTCAATGCAAGGAACCAAGAATATGGAAAGTGTAACATTCTTAACACTCTGTGTAAAGTTGTTATTGTTGTTTTGTTTAAGTTCAGGGCAGACTCCTTCTTCTTTGTCTTCTTTTCCTTTGTGTGTAAAAGAGAAAAAAAATACTAAAAGCTTGTTCAGTGTAGAGCAACTTTTCCGAATTTCAAAGCAAAGAACCAAGAATATGCAAAATGTAACGCGTAACACGTCGTTACTGAAAATCATGACGAGACCCATTCCTAGTGCCCCATAAACTCATCTCACTCTGTGTAAAGTTGTTATCGTTGTTTCGTTTTGTTTACGTTTGGGGCAGAGTCCTTCTTCGTCTTTGTCTTGTTTTACTTTGTGTGTAAAGAAGAAAAAAATATTGAAAGCTTAAAAGCACCACAACCCTACTGAGAATCATGACGGGACCCATCCCTAGTGCCCCATAACTTCGTCTGACTCTGTATAAAGTTGTTATCGTGTTTACGTTTGGGGCAGAGTCATTCTTCGTCTCTGTCTTGTTTTGCTTTGTGTGTAAAGAAGGAAAAATATTAAAAGCTTGTTCAGTGTTGAGCAACTTTTTCCGAATCTCAATGCAAAGAACCAACAATATGAAAAATGTAACGCGGCACCACATCCCTACTGATAATCATGACGAGACACATCCCTAGTGCCCTGTAACCTCATCTCACTCTGTATAAAGTTGTTGTCATTGGTTTGTTTTGTTTACGTTTGGGGCAGAGTCCTTCTTTGTCTTTGTCTTGTTTTACTTTGTGTGTAAAGAAGAAAAAATATTGAAAGCTTAAAGGCACCACAGCCCTACTGAGAATCATGACGGGACCCATTTCTAGTGCCCCATAACCTCATCTCACTCTGTATAAAGTTGTAATCGTTGTTTTGTTTTGCTTACGTTTGGAGAAGAGTTCTTCGTCGTCTTTGTCTTGTTTCATTTTGTGTGTAAAGAAGGAAAAATATTAAAAGCTTGTTCAGTGTTGAGCAACTTTTTCCGAATCTCAATGCAAAGAACCAACAATATGAAAAATGTAACGCGTCACCACATCCCTACTGATAATCATGACGAGACACATCCCTAGTGCCCTGTAACCTCATCTCACTCTGTATAAAGTTGTTGTCATTGGTTTGTTTTGTTTACGTTTGGGGCAGAGTCCTTCTTTGTCTTTGTCTTGTTTTACTTTGTGTGTAAAGAAGAAAAAATATTGAAAGCTTAAAGGCACCACAGCCCTACTGAGAATCATGACGGGACCCATTTCTAGTGCCCCATAACCTCATCTCACTCTGTATAAAGTTGTAATCGTTGTTTTGTTTTGCTTACGTTTGGAGAAGAGTTCTTCGTCGTCTTTGTCTTGTTTCATTTTGTGTGTAAAGAAGGAAAAATATTAAAATCTTGTTCAGTGTCGAGCAACTTTTTCCGAATCTGAATGCAAAGAACCAATAATATGAAACATGTAACGCGTCACCACATCCCTACTGAGAATCATGACGAGACACATCCCTAGTACCCTGTAACCTCATCTCACTTTGTATGAAGTTGTTATCGTTGTTTGGTTTGTTTACGTTTGAGGCAGAGTCCTTCTTCGTCTTTGTCTTGTTTTGCTTTGTGTGTAAAGAAGAAGAAATATTAAAAGCTTGTTCAGTGTTGAGCAACTTCTTCCGAATTTCAAAGCAAAGAACCAACAATATAAAAAATGTAACGCGTCACCACATCCCTACTACAAATCATGACGGGACCCATCCCTAGTGCCCTTTAAACTCGTCTCGCTCTGTGTAAAGTTGTTATCGTTGTTTTGTTTTGTTTAAGTTTGGGGCAGAGTCCTTCTTCGTCTTTGCCTTGTTTTACGTCTTTGCCTTTATGTGTAAAGAAGGAAAAATATTAAAAGCTTGTTCAGTGTTGAGCAACTTTTTCCGAGTCTCAATGCAAAGAACCAACAATATGAAAAATGTAACGCGTCACCACATCGCGACTGAGAATCATGACGAGACACATCCCTAGTGCCCTGTAACCTCATCTCACTCTGTATAAAGTTGGTATCGCTGTTTTGTTTTGTATATGTGTGGGGCAGTCTTTCTTCGCCTTTGTCTTGTTTTGCTTTGTGTGTAAAGAAGGAAAAATATGAAAAGCTTGTTCAGTGTTGAGCAACTTTTTCTGAATCTCATTGCAAATATCCAATATTATGAAAATTGTAACGCGTCACCACATTCCCACTGAGAATCATGACGAGACACATCCCTAGTGCCCTGTAACCTCATCTCACTCTGTATAAAGTTGTTATCGTTGTTTTGTTTTGTATACGTGTGGGGCAGAGTCCTTCTTCGCCTTTGTCTTGTTTTGCTTTGTGTGTAAAGAAGGAAAAATATTAAAAGCTTGTTCAGGGTTGAGTAAGTTCTTCCGAATCTCAATGCAAAAAACCAACAATATGAAAAATGTAATGCGTCACCACATCCCTACTGAGAATCATGACGCGACACATTTCTAGTACCCTGAAACCTCATCTCACTCATTTTGTTTACGTTTGGGACAGAGACCTTCTTCGCCTTTGTCTTGTTTTGATTTGTGGGTAAAGAAGAAAAAATATTGAAAGCTTAAAAACACCACAACCCTACTGAGAATCATGACGGGACCCATCCCTAGTGCCCTATAGCCTCATTTCACTCTGTGTAAAGTTGCTATTGTTGTTTTGTTTTGTTTACGTTCAGGACAGACTCCTTCTTCTTCTTTGTCTTCATTTCCTTTGTGTGTAAAAGAGAAAAAATACAAAAAGCTTGTTCAGGGTGGTGCAGCTTTTTCAGAATTTCAATGCAAGGAACCACGAATATGGAAAGTGTAACGCGTCACCACAACCCTATTGAAAATCATGAGAGGACCCATCCCTAGTGCCCTATAGTTCCCTGTAGCCTCATCTCACTCTGTGTAAAGTTGTTATTGTTGTTTTGTTTAAGTTCAGAGCAGACTCCTTCTTTGTCTTCTTTTCCTTTGTGTGTAAAAAAGAAAAAAAATACTAAAAGCTTGTTCAGTGTAGAGCAACTTTTTCCGAATTTCAAAGCAAAGAACCAAGAAAATGCAAAATGTAACGCGTACCACATCGTTACTGAAAATCATGACGCGACCCATCCCTAGTACCCCATAACCTCGTCTGACTCTGTATAAAGTTGTTATCGTGTTTACGTTTGGGGCAGAGTCATTCTTCGTCTCTGTCTTGTTTTGCTTTGTATGTAAAAAAGGAAAAAATATTAAAAGCTTGTTCAGTGTTGAGCAACTTTTTCCGAATCTCAATGCAAAGAACCAACAATATGAAAAATGTAACGCGTCACCACATCCCTACTGATAATCATGACGAGACACATCCCTTGTGCCCTGTAACCTCATCTCACTCTGTATAAAGTTGTTGTCGTTGGTTTGTTTTCTTTACGTTTGGGGCAGAATCCTTCTTTGTCTTTGTCTTGTTTTACTTTGTGTGTAAAGAAGAAAAAATATTGAAAGCTTAAAGGCACCACAGCCCTACTGAGAATCATGACGGGACCCATTTCTAGTGCCCCATAACCTCATCTCACTCTGTATAAAGTTGTAATCGTTGTTTTGTTTTGCTTACGTTTGGAGAAGAGTTCTTCGTCGTCTTTGTCTTGTTTCATTTTGTGTGTAAAGAAGGAAAAATATTAAAATCTTGTTCAGTGTCGAGCAACTTTTTCCGAATCTGAATGCAAAGAACCAATAATATGAAACATGTAACGCGTCACCACATCCCTACTGAGAATCATGACGAGACACATCCCTAGTACCCTGTAACCTCATCTCACTTTGTATGAAGTTGTTATCGTTGTTTGGTTTGTTTACGTTTGAGGCAGAGTCCTTCTTCGTCTTTGTCTTGTTTTGCTTTGTGTGTAAAGAAGAAGAAATATTAAAAGCTTGTTCAGTGTTGAGCAACTTCTTCCGAATTTCAAAGCAAAGAACCAACAATATAAAAAATGTAACGCGTCACCACATCCCTACTACAAATCATGACGGGACCCATCCCTAGTGCCCTTTAAACTCGTCTCGCTCTGTGTAAAGTTGTTATCGTTGTTTTGTTTTGTTTAAGTTTGGGGCAGAGTCCTTCTTCGTCTTTGCCTTGTTTTACGTCTTTGCCTTTATGTGTAAAGAAGGAAAAATATTAAAAGCTTGTTCAGTGTTGAGCAACTTTTTCCGAGTCTCAATGCAAAGAACCAACAATATGAAAAATGTAACGCGTCACCACATCGCGACTGAGAATCATGACGAGACACATCCCTAGTGCCCTGTAACCTCATCTCACTCTGTATAAAGTTGGTATCGCTGTTTTGTTTTGTATATGTGTGGGGCAGTCTTTCTTCGCCTTTGTCTTGTTTTGCTTTGTGTGTAAAGAAGGAAAAATATGAAAAGCTTGTTCAGTGTTGAGCAACTTTTTCTGAATCTCATTGCAAATATCCAATATTATGAAAATTGTAACGCGTCACCACATTCCCACTGAGAATCATGACGAGACACATCCCTAGTGCCCTGTAACCTCATCTCACTCTGTATAAAGTTGTTATCGTTGTTTTGTTTTGTATACGTGTGGGGCAGAGTCCTTCTTCGCCTTTGTCTTGTTTTGCTTTGTGTGTAAAGAAGGAAAAATATTAAAAGCTTGTTCAGGGTTGAGTAAGTTCTTCCGAATCTCAATGCAAAAAACCAACAATATGAAAAATGTAATGCGTCACCACATCCCTACTGAGAATCATGACGCGACACATTTCTAGTACCCTGAAACCTCATCTCACTCATTTTGTTTACGTTTGGGACAGAGACCTTCTTCGCCTTTGTCTTGTTTTGATTTGTGGGTAAAGAAGAAAAAATATTGAAAGCTTAAAAACACCACAACCCTACTGAGAATCATGACGGGACCCATCCCTAGTGCCCTATAGCCTCATTTCACTCTGTGTAAAGTTGCTATTGTTGTTTTGTTTTGTTTACGTTCAGGACAGACTCCTTCTTCTTCTTTGTCTTCATTTCCTTTGTGTGTAAAAGAGAAAAAATACAAAAAGCTTGTTCAGGGTGGTGCAGCTTTTTCAGAATTTCAATGCAAGGAACCACGAATATGGAAAGTGTAACGCGTCACCACAACCCTATTGAAAATCATGAGAGGACCCATCCCTAGTGCCCTATAGTTCCCTGTAGCCTCATCTCACTCTGTGTAAAGTTGTTATTGTTGTTTTGTTTAAGTTCAGAGCAGACTCCTTCTTTGTCTTCTTTTCCTTTGTGTGTAAAAAAGAAAAAAAATACTAAAAGCTTGTTCAGTGTAGAGCAACTTTTTCCGAATTTCAAAGCAAAGAACCAAGAAAATGCAAAATGTAACGCGTACCACATCGTTACTGAAAATCATGACGCGACCCATCCCTAGTACCCCATAACCTCGTCTGACTCTGTATAAAGTTGTTATCGTGTTTACGTTTGGGGCAGAGTCATTCTTCGTCTCTGTCTTGTTTTGCTTTGTATGTAAAAAAGGAAAAAATATTAAAAGCTTGTTCAGTGTTGAGCAACTTTTTCCGAATCTCAATGCAAAGAACCAACAATATGAAAAATGTAACGCGTCACCACATCCCTACTGATAATCATGACGAGACACATCCCTTGTGCCCTGTAACCTCATCTCACTCTGTATAAAGTTGTTGTCGTTGGTTTGTTTTCTTTACGTTTGGGGCAGAATCCTTCTTTGTCTTTGTCTTGTTTTACTTTGTGTGTAAAGAAGAAAAAATATTGAAAGCTTAAAGGCACCACAGCCCTACTGAGAATCATGACGGGACCCATTTCTAGTGCCCCATAACCTCATCTCACTCTGTATAAAGTTGTAATCGTTGTTTTGTTTTGCTTACGTTTGGAGAAGAGTTCTTCGTCGTCTTTGTCTTGTTTCATTTTGTGTGTAAAGAAGGAAAAATATTAAAAGCTTGTTCAGTGTCGAGCAACTTTTTCCGAATCTGAATGCAAAGAACCAATAATATGAAACATGTAACGCGTCACCACATCCCTACTGAGAATCATGACGAGACACATCCCTAGTACCCTGTAACCTCATCTCACTTTGTATGAAGTTGTTATCGTTGTTTGGTTTGTTTACGTTTGAGGCAGAGTCATTCTTCGTCTTTGTCTTGTTTTGCTTTGTGTGTAAAGAAGAAGAAATATTAAAAGCTTGTTCAGTGTTGAGCAACTTCTTCCGAATTTCAAAGCAAAGAACCAACAATATAAAAAATGTAACGCGTCACCACATCCCTACTACAAATCATGACGGGACCCATCCCTAGTGCCCTTTAAACTCGTCTCGCTCTGTGTAAAGTTGTTATCGTTGTTTTGTTTTGTTTAAGTTTGGGGCAGAGTCCTTCTTCGTCTTTGCCTTGTTTTACGTCTTTGCCTTTATGTGTAAAGAAGGAAAAATATTAAAAGCTTGTTCAGTGTTGAGCAACTTTTTCCGAGTCTCAATGCAAAGAACCAACAATATGAAAAATGTAACGCGTCACCACATCGCGACTGAGAATCATGACGAGACACATCCCTAGTGCCCTGTAACCTCATCTCACTCTGTATAAAGTTGGTATCGCTGTTTTGTTTTGTATATGTGTGGGGCAGTCTTTCTTCGCCTTTGTCTTGTTTTGCTTTGTGTGTAAAGAAGGAAAAATATGAAAAGCTTGTTCAGTGTTGAGCAACTTTTTCTGAATCTCATTGCAAATATCCAATATTATGAAAATTGTAACGCGTCACCACATTCCCACTGAGAATCATGACGAGACACATCCCTAGTGCCCTGTAACCTCATCTCACTCTGTATAAAGTTGTTATCGTTGTTTTGTTTTGTATACGTGTGGGGCAGAGTCCTTCTTCGCCTTTGTCTTGTTTTGCTTTGTGTGTAAAGAAGGAAAAATATTAAAAGCTTGTTCAGGGTTGAGTAAGTTCTTCCGAATCTCAATGCAAAAAACCAACAATATGAAAAATGTAATGCGTCACCACATCCCTACTGAGAATCATGACGCGACACATTTCTAGTACCCTGAAACCTCATCTCACTCATTTTGTTTACGTTTGGGACAGAGACCTTCTTCGCCTTTGTCTTGTTTTGATTTGTGGGTAAAGAAGAAAAAATATTGAAAGCTTAAAAACACCACAACCCTACTGAGAATCATGACGGGACCCATCCCTAGTGCCCTATAGCCTCATTTCACTCTGTGTAAAGTTGCTATTGTTGTTTTGTTTTGTTTACGTTCAGGACAGACTCCTTCTTCTTCTTTGTCTTCATTTCCTTTGTGTGTAAAAGAGAAAAAATACAAAAAGCTTGTTCAGGGTGGTGCAGCTTTTTCAGAATTTCAATGCAAGGAACCACGAATATGGAAAGTGTAACGCGTCACCACAACCCTATTGAAAATCATGAGAGGACCCATCCCTAGTGCCCTATAGTTCCCTGTAGCCTCATCTCACTCTGTGTAAAGTTGTTATTGTTGTTTTGTTTAAGTTCAGAGCAGACTCCTTCTTTGTCTTCTTTTCCTTTGTGTGTAAAAAAGAAAAAAAATACTAAAAGCTTGTTCAGTGTAGAGCAACTTTTTCCGAATTTCAAAGCAAAGAACCAAGAAAATGCAAAATGTAACGCGTACCACATCGTTACTGAAAATCATGACGCGACCCATCCCTAGTACCCCATAACCTCGTCTGACTCTGTATAAAGTTGTTATCGTGTTTACGTTTGGGGCAGAGTCATTCTTCGTCTCTGTCTTGTTTTGCTTTGTATGTAAAAAAGGAAAAAATATTAAAAGCTTGTTCAGTGTTGAGCAACTTTTTCCGAATCTCAATGCAAAGAACCAACAATATGAAAAATGTAACGCGTCACCACATCCCTACTGATAATCATGACGAGACACATCCCTTGTGCCCTGTAACCTCATCTCACTCTGTATAAAGTTGTTGTCGTTGGTTTGTTTTCTTTACGTTTGGGGCAGAATCCTTCTTTGTCTTTGTCTTGTTTTACTTTGTGTGTAAAGAAGAAAAAATATTGAAAGCTTAAAGGCACCACAGCCCTACTGAGAATCATGACGGGACCCATTTCTAGTGCCCCATAACCTCATCTCACTCTGTATAAAGTTGTAATCGTTGTTTTGTTTTGCTTACGTTTGGAGAAGAGTTCTTCGTCGTCTTTGTCTTGTTTCATTTTGTGTGTAAAGAAGGAAAAATATTAAAAGCTTGTTCAGTGTCGAGCAACTTTTTCCGAATCTGAATGCAAAGAACCAATAATATGAAACATGTAACGCGTCACCACATCCCTACTGAGAATCATGACGAGACACATCCCTAGTACCCTGTAACCTCATCTCACTTTGTATGAAGTTGTTATCGTTGTTTGGTTTGTTTACGTTTGAGGCAGAGTCCTTCTTCGTCTTTGTCTTGTTTTGCTTTGTGTGTAAAGAAGAAGAAATATTAAAAGCTTGTTCAGTGTTGAGCAACTTCTTCCGAATTTCAAAGCAAAGAACCAACAATATAAAAAATGTAACGCGTCACCACATCCCTACTACAAATCATGACGGGACCCATCCCTAGTGCCCTTTAAACTCGTCTCGCTCTGTGTAAAGTTGTTATCGTTGTTTTGTTTTGTTTAAGTTTGGGGCAGAGTCCTTCTTCGTCTTTGCCTTGTTTTACTTTGTGTGTAAAGAAGAAAAAATATTGAAAGCTTAAAAGCAGCACTACCCTACTGAGAATCACGACGCGACCCATCCCTAGTGCCCTATAGCCTCATCTCACTCTGTGTAAAGTTGCTATTGTTGTTTTGTTTTGTTTACGTTCAGGGCAGACTCCTTCTTCTTCTTTGTCTTCATTTCTTTTGTGTGTAAAATAGAAAAAATACTAAAAGCATGTTCAGGGTGGTGCAGCTTTTTCCGAATTTCAATGCAAGGAACTAAGAATATGGAAAGTGTAACGCGTCACCACAACCTTACTGAGAATCATGAGAAGACCCATCCCTAGTGCCCTATAACTTCATCTAACTCTGTGTAAAGTTGTTATGGTGGTTTTGGTTCGGTTGCGTTTGAGCCAAATTCCTTCTTCGTCTTTGTCTCATTTTCCTTTGTATTTAAAGAAGAAAAATAATAAAAACTTGTTCCGCACCTTTTCCCAATTTCAGTACTATGAACCCTCAGGAACCCCAAAACGAAATCGTCTCGACTAGAATACTACGCATTTATGTTACAACAACAAATGGTTTCAATTAATCTGTTGAGAATGGTGAATTAATTCAACTTTCAAAAAAGTAATACATAAAATGTTTATTTATTAGCAAAATTATATAGCAAAAAGTATAACAAAATTTGGATTGTGCAAAAAAAAATTAAAATATTTTACAAAATAGTTTAAGAAATCCGATTAAGCCGCACCTCACCAGTACCATCCTCCGTAACCGTGATGCAGTCCGTACCCAAGGGAGAAATATGGGTAATGTCCGTAGTATCCTCCATAGTGCCCTAAAATCATGATTAAATATGTTTTATCTTCCAAAAACACTTTTTTTAGGTAATTGATGTTTAATCACAATTGCTTCATTAAAGAAAAATGTTGCTCATTATTATTAAAAAAATATTGTTTTGTTTTTGTTTCCGCAATGGAATGTCATTAATATAAACTAAACTCTACCGCCAAGTGCACAAAATATATTATTTTTAAATTTTGATATTAAATTATTATATAAATAGGAAAAATCTGATCACGTAAAACTAACTTTAAGGTGGGAACTAACCTACCATTTTGTGTTTTGAGTCACGATTTTCACAAAGACGGTCCTGATTTGTTTTTTTCACAAGTCTTAGCCGCATTTATAAAAATAGATATTTTCCATTTAATTCTCGGTATTAGAAAAACTTTTTTGCAGACAATAATAGCATTTTTGTTAATTTTTTTTTGTTTCGTGTTAAAAAAAAATTCTACTCTAAAAGTACAAAAAAAAAACAATACGTTACCATAGGGATAATGCCCATAACTGTAGGGGTAATACCCGAAACCATATCCGAACGAACCACCGTACGCCCCCCTTTTCGTCTTCTTGGAGGCTGAGGCCTCAATATTCTCCACGTCTTCGGGCGCTGGTACCAGTTCCACGGCTTGCCCTTGGTCTTTGGCCGCTGGGGCACACATTACGTAGGCGACGCACAGCAAAACAACGTGGCCCCAAAGCTAAAGTTTCAAACCAAACTTTAAGAAATTGTGTTCACGAAAACGTGTTTGAACTGGGACTCACCGAGTACTTGTTCATTTTTGTGATATTTTTCTATGCACCAAAGTACCTAGTTTCGATGATCGGACGATCGATAAGTACTAATAAACCTAAAGACGCGATTGGGTTTTTATATGGTTGGTAGAAAACGTGCATCAACCCTGTACCAAGGTCTTCGTCGTATGGTGCAGGACAGAGGAAATTACCATTGTCGGGTTAAGGTCGAAGCGATCGGTTGGGTTTCCATCGCTTCTTTGGGTCTATGGAGTGCACGCTACCATTATAAAGTAGTGCCATGCATAAAGGGACTTTGCGATTTTCTTTAATAGTACTAAATCAATACAAAAAATTGCTTTATTGTTCGCAGTTAATCCAATTTTAAAGTATACGTAAAAACATGGAAAACATTTTTTTACCACCTTTTTGGGTATTATTATTAAATAAAACACTTTTTATAATGAATTGAAACAAACGTATTAGTTTGGTTTTAACCTGAACTAACCTCAACAACTTCTAAAGTCGTGGTATTAAAAAAAAATTAAAATTTTTTGACTGGTGTTCTCCTTTATTTACCAATTAAACTCTCGACCGCAACCACCCAAAATTAGAGAAATAAACTTTTTTTTTTTGGTCCAAAACTTAAGAATTGTGGTAGTACTCTTAAAAGACCCGTCACCGTGAGACTACCAGATGTAAGTTTAGAAATGCGATATTTGTTCAAAAGGTTTCAGCATTTGGTTACCTTTATTTGCCTTATACCTTCAAACTCTTAAGTGAAAGAGGTGTAGAGTAGCACCTTGCTTGAAAAGTCTTTCAATTTTAAATTTTAACTACTAGAAATGGGATTTTTATACGAAAATTTCTTAAATATTCAAAAAATGTGCAATTGAGTGCATACATTTGTAAAGATTTTTCTCTAAACGCTTTTATATATTTGCAACTTTATGACGAAATGCGCATTAATTCAACTTTAACCCAGACTATTGAGGATCATGAAGAATACAATAAAATCTATTTCATATTTCGACAAGTAAGATAGTACTTGAATCAAAGATTTATGGGGCAGTAGACGGGCAAGAGAAGGGCAATTGAATGCTCCCAGCGTTCACCAGATTTGTCTCTTCTACAACATTTTTTTGGGGTCTTTCTAACACTAAAATCTGAAGAAATCGCAGAAAAAGTAAATTATTCGTCCAACAGATACTGATGTAATTCCAAAGTCGAAAATATTAAAACTCTATGTGAGTAGTGAAAATTGTGTCCCTGCTACATGTTTCTCCTAAAAAGGCATCATCAGGACCACAATCAACACTGACTATAAAAAGTTTTAAAAACTGATTAAAAACACACAGATTTATGTAATGCCGAGGATTAAATATTTAACAATTGTTTTGCAATTATATGGTCTTGTGTGCCTATATAACTAATGCATTGAACATAAATTATTTTTAATCGACCTATTTCGGTCTGTAGTATCTCCAGTTGAGAGATATCCCAACTTTTCGGGACCCAGCCCAAACATCTAAAACTATTGATTTGGAGATAATAACATAACAAGTTATCTTATCTTCAAATGATAATATAAGCCCTAATATACTGTTTCAAATTAGGTGTTTTTGTAGACCTAGGTGGCACATAATAAACTTTCCCAAGAAATCTGCCTAATTAGCCGCATGCGTCACTAATTAATCTAATTAGAATAAGAACCCAATTGTCACACTTTAAACTGTATTCTATTGAATGGTTGGTGAACAGTGAAAAGCGCGAGTCATCGTTGGAAGGCTTCTTCATTGTTTTGAACGCGTGTGATGTAAACGTTTTGAGACCTTAAACAGATTTTTCACAAATTAATTTAAAATTATTCACTTAAACCTTTTGTTTCTTCGGAATGGTCCACCACCTTGAGGGGATTCCTTTTCAATGGGCTACATTGTGCGTTCTTCTATAGATGATGATTTTTGGGGATCGGCTCCAATTTTAATTACGAAGTTTTATTGTATGTCTCATTTATTTGTTATTGCCACCTGATTGGCGTTGGAAATTTGATTTTGATATGTGTTGAAAGGATATAGGTTTATAACTAAACGCTAATAACAAGTGAATGCGACATATGTACATACATACAGTGCAGCAGAATGGTAAATTATAACTTCAAGAGTGTAATATGCCCTACATTGATATTATTATAATTAATTTACACACAATTTGTTGGTAAATACGAGTAGGTGTTCACGCTATTAAAAGTCATTATCTATGTCCAATTTGATACTCACAGAATATGCGTAATAACCGTAATTTTTCGTGTGTTTCGATCATAGACTATAACCAGGTATCAGGCTTTTCAGGCTTAAATTGTCGATTCATTTCCCTTGTTAAATTCAATAGAAATATGCCCGTGTTTAAGAGCTATTATCTTCGGCAAGATGCAAATTAAGCTTGTTTTTAACACTAAATACCAATTATTATTTCCCAATAAAAAGTCTCCTTCGAAGAGTTCGCCGAGTCGATTGTTGCCCTCGGCCGCGACTATTATTTTATTCATACGGTTCTGATTCAAGTAATAAGTAGGTTTCCTCATTTCTAACTAATTTTACTCGTTAATCATTAATAAGCTTACGAATTTACGTGATGCTTGTTTAAATAGTAATTATTGTTTTTGTTGTCGGCGACAGGTCACTGAATGCTGATGGCAATGCTTGAGTGCCCACCTTCAAAACGGTGTAGGTCAGAAGATAACCGTTATATAGATTCAATTTTTCTCACCGTGTATTATACGACAAAATAAGGAAAAACTTGAAAATTTACTTTTATTGTATTGATAGATATGAGAGTAATTTGTGTGCTATTTACTGCACTGATGATGAAGATGTTAATCTTCATCGAAACGTCCAAGTACTTATAATAACTCTGAATTGGTTTTTCTCTCACTGCTTCTTCAAGGTCAATATCACAAAACCCACCGTCTCATGATATAATAATAATAATAATAACAATAATTTATTCATGGTTGGTACTTAACAAAACTTTGCTGGAACACATCATAAAAGAATATTCTTGTAAGATCAGCTGAAGCGCTCTCAGCTAATTTTCAGCCAATCGAGTTGACTGCCCTGTGATCGGTCATCACTCCAGTTGCCTGGAAATCAGGTGTAGACATCAGTCTGATCCAGGATTAAAATTTTCGAAAAATTACACTTTTTTTTCAAGCGGACTAAAAGTACGACATGTGTTTTCTTCATACGCACACCTAAAGTGGGCTTTCTAATCTTGACACCAAAAAAGTAGCAAAAAAGTCCTAGGAAGTAAAAGTAAAGTAAAGTCACCGCTACTCTCATGGTGGCGCATGTATAAACGATTTTCGTTCACCAAAATTATTTGAACACTAGATGACGCCAGATAGACCAATCTGAGTGTATTGCCATCATTACATTCTTATTAAAAAACAAAGGATAGGAATACTCTCAGAGCGCTCTCGAAACCGTTATTTGTCGAAATCACATAGGTTCTCGAATTTTGTGTTCGTCTCTTAAATGTCATGCGCGTCATCATATTATCTGTTATTGTGATTTTTATTAATTTAGTATTTATAATAATGATATAAATTTTTAGTTTACCATAACCATTGATTATGATTTACCTAATACCATTAAAACCATCAAACATTTAAAACCACCATTCTAACACATTCTATTTATTTTAAAAATAATATACACCACTAATTGGGTAAGTACCTAGACCCGCTTAAAGAGGATGAGAGAAAATTGCAAAACTGAATCACTCTGAAATAGACTTCCTATTTCTTGCATGCTTGAAAAAAAAAATGGGCTCAGCACGAAAAGATCCACTTTTACTCCTAGTGACGTAATCTACTATTTATCTTAGGTTTTCGGGTGGCCGCTTTAGATCGGTCTGAGAGTATTCCCATTTTTAGTAGTAGTGTTAGTAGACATTGGGGTGTCCGAAGCCTTGCGGCTAGGCATGAAGGCCCTTTTTACAATCCCCCGATCCACCCATCCCTACTCCGCCTGTCAACCCTCTAATGAAGGAGAGTATCCCGTCCCACCTGAGTCGGAAGCTCCTCTCGATGGAGGAATGAGGCTCCCAGCATCCTGTGGCGCAGTGGCGCCCCCTTGTAGCATACTCACAGAAAGTGGTATGACGACTCTTTCCCTGCTCCACAGTGGGTGCAAAGTTGATTGTCCACCATTCATACGTGGTGCATGTGTATGTTTTGTCTGCAGTGGCCAGTGAGGATTCCGATAAGGTCTCCCGGGCACTGCCGACTTCTCCCAAATAGCCACGAGGCCTTGGATCTATGCGGGATAGGGTAGATTTCCTTGATCTGTCTACATATTCCTGACTGTGTCCAGTTTGTCCTTGTACTCTCTCATGCCCACTCATTTAGAATGTAAGAAACGTACCTATTGCTTACTCCTAGACATGGCTCCGGTCCATGAAAGCACGTCTGGGAACCACACTTGGTCGATTCATCGGCGCGCTCTTTTTCCTCAATGTCCAGGAACCCATCCCACCCAATAAACATTTTGCATTGCCTTAAAGGCTTATAAGTTTTCTAACGAATATATAAGGGTGTGTATGGAACAAAAAGCGCCCATAAAGGATTTATAAGATTACCAACAGACACTTGAAGTTTATAAAAGTGTTAGTACAACACCATAACTCACAGGATTATAAGAAAGTGATTAAAATATTTCAGATACTTCCTAATAAAACTCCAACGGGTGGTTATCAAAAGTTATATAACAGATTTATTTAAAGCGCTCCATCACCTAACTGTAACCTCGAGATAAATAGTAGTTGAATACGTTACTTTTATAAAAATTGTAAGTTTGAAGGTGATGGAAGGATGCTTATAAAACTTTTGTGATAAGAAGACCAATAAATCATCTTTATATATCCTTAAGTTACATTTTGGTTACCAATAAACACATCTTCCCGCCAAAAGAATGAATTTGTTGTAATTAACCAAAAACATGTTTAAACAATACGTCGACGTGATTTCTTTGTTAATTTTTTCATACGTTTGTTCTAAAAATTTGTTTATATAGGCAGGATAGCAGAATGAGCGATTGGCGAAAAGTGAAACGAAATAGTGCTTTCAACAGAAAAGCTTCAATAAAATTTCGTGAAATTATATCAAGTTCAGTCAGCTTAGTGGAATCAACAATAATAAGTGTTGTCGATTTGTGTAAAGATGAAGCATCACACTTAAAAGCATACTCTGATGAACCTATGTCATGTTCTGATGATAAGCAACTAATTTTTAATCAGGATATCAATAATTGTTCACTTGATTTTTCGCCAGGGTTTTGTGCCTTAAATGAAGACGAATGCAGAATAAGTATTTGGGTGAATGAATTTATTGACGATAAAACTGAAGAGGACAATAATGATGAATGTAGAAAAAATGAACGGTTTCGTACTAAGTTTAAAACATGGGTTGTAAATTTTAATATCACACCGCGAGCGATAAAACAGCTAATGGAAATTATAAATGTATCCCTTCTAGAAACTCCTAAAGCAGTTTTGATAAAAGAAATTGGCCCAAGACAGTAACTTTATTTTTTATTTCCACAGAGTTTATGCCTAGTTTATACCTCTAAATTAAGAAATAAACTATTTTTTATTTAAACTAAATTAACACTTGTCAAAGTTAAATGTGCACCTTTAGGTAGATCTGTTTGGACTTTCATTATTAATTATTAAATGGAAGTATAAACGGGTCGAATTAAAAGTTGACATTTAACTTTGACAAGTGTTAATTTAGTGTAAATGAAACTTAGTTTAATTCTTAATTTGGAGGTATAAATCTGGCATAACGTAATTATTGTCGTAATTTCATTTCAATCAAAATTCGATAAGAATGAGGTTGGGAATGACAAATGACAATTTAGGAGTGGCTACTGGGCTATAAGCTCGTAAAAATAACGTTTTCGATAGCACCGCCGCACCGCCGCCAACTTTTTCGATTTTTCGATTCGACGATGTTCTACAGTTTTGTCTTTGTCTCTAATATCTCAATTTTCAGTGTATTTTTATTAATTAAGCATTGCTATGTAAACTTTCTAAACCAAAAAAATAGAATAAGTCAAATCATGAAATCTATTCGTCATACGAGACATTAGACAGAGCCTATGATATACCAATGTCGAAAGGAGCATGTTATATAACGGTTTTTATAGTAGACACTATTTTACTAAAGGTGATGTAGTGGACTCAAATAGTTTATAAAGGTTGTCACGTTTACTCCCCCATGTTTCCGTATTAATAATTTTAAAATCCGGAAAAGATTTGATCTTCGTAATTAAACAAATACAAACTGGCTTTCATATTGTATAAGAAGGTTATTTAATGACTTTTAAGTTAAAAGGAACATCTTTCATGCAATAAATTTGTCTTTTACCTGATTGGGTAGGCGTTTTGACTGACACTGATTAGGCCCGGCTCAAATAAAACTCATATAAATAATCCTAAACTTATATATATTTAAGGCCCATGAGTTGTACTGAAGTATCTCGCATATATTCACAGTAAAACTTGGATTGCAGGAAAATTTTCATCCATGGAATCGCAAAACTAACCACCAGTTAAATATTGTTACTATAATATCCGATAAAAACACCACGCCATTCAGGCATAGAATTTAGGAAGACTCGAGAATGAGGAACAGTAAAATGATAACGCAAGGCAAAGTTGTGGTAACCAATTACTCTGACGAAAATAAAAATGAGACGGTTGCTATTTAAAAGTTCAATGTGTAAAAGAGAAAGCAGTTTTGTATCCTCCTACTGTCATTTGTCAAACGTACGCAAATATACACAACTAAACCATTACTTTACGAACACCTTTATAGGCAATATTTATAAGAGTCACGGAAGAGTTGTGAACACTATAAGTCACGGTTAATTTCCAGTTATGTAAGGGTGGCCAACAAAGTTATATAATAGTATTCAAAAGTTTTTCATAACAATAGTTATAAATCCTTAAGTCCTATAACGTTACTAAATCAGTGTTACCGCAACCTCTATAAATTGCCCCATTTAAGCTCTTTAAGCGGTATATAAGGGTGTGCAAGAGGTATTGCGAACTTTTTTATAAAGCTTATAGTTATATACTCAAGTGATATAATATTTGCGGTTACTCATATATAACGAAAAATGTTTATTGGGCAGAGTTACCCTTTTTGTTTCTGCCAGTGACGCTAGAGCATCCCTGCAGTCCTGAATGAACATTCCCATCTTCGAATACCAGTTAAGAAAACAAAGGATGGGAATAGTCTCAGAGCAGTCTAGAACGGCCAACCGAAAAGGGGGAGCGCCTTTTTTTTTAAAAGCGAAAACTCCAAAAAACTTTGTTCCAACGATCAGAACACCCAAAATATTTAACACCAAACGTATTTTGCTCCAACTGTACTTTCTTCCAACCGTCGTTTCTTCCAACGTCGTTTGTTCCAAAAGTGACCTTGACGAATAATTGATGGTTGTGCTTATTTGTCCACTGAACGGTAGTATTACTATACAATGCCATAGATTCACATTATTAATTAATATTATTATTTGCAGTTTGCACATTTTACAATTAAAAACTAAAATTATTGTACATGGTGGCAATTTAAGGCTTTAAAGAAGTGCCAACAGGGCAGCCTTCCTATGGTGATTGTTTTTAACCTAGGTATAACCAATATTGTTAAATTACCGATGTTGTTAAGTTAACAAGGATTTCTACTACGATTTACGGTGATCATTAAATTGTTTCCCTTAACAAATTATTGCTAAATATCTTGTTATGATAACAAGGGAAATCAGTAACAATATTGCTACCTAAAGACGTTAGGCATTGCATTATTTGAAACAAATTGTAAATATAAAGCTCTATTTCTATTAAAATGATTGATCAGGGCATACTCTTCTTATTAAATGAAATTGAGGATGATGAAGGAAGGTAAGAAATATAGAAAACAATATTTATCTCAGTTTCACCAGGATGCATTATATACAGGCACAAATTACGAATAGAAAGGCGATATATGAGGAACTTTGAAGATCCCTTTAGTACGCCTGAAAAGAGCTTTCGAGGAATATACCGATTATCAAGGGAAATTGCATGGGATCTCATCGATGAAATAACTCCTTATTTGGTAGGTACCCCAAAAAGAAATAGCAATACCAATCATTCACAAAGTGCTGGCTGCATTTCATTTCTTATCACAAGGAAGTTATCAAAAAAGTGTTGGCCAAGATATGTTTGTGCTGATGGCTCAACAAACTCTCTCAAAATCACTCCACTACTGTAATAGTCAAAAATTTGGGACCTTTTATTCAATTCCCCATTACAGAAGAAGAACTAAGCAAGGATTTGTGGAGAACGGAGGATTTCCCAGTATATTTGGAGCTATATGTTGTACCCACGTAGCTTTTCAAGCTCCTCCACTCAACAATCATGAAATGCCCAGAATTATTTTCTTTAATTAAAAGGGCTTTTATAGCATCAACACGATGATTGCTGTGGACTCAAAAACTGAAAATTTTGGCTGTTAATGGACAATTTCTAGGATCAGTCCAGGATTCTACAGTATGGAGTACCTCATCAGTTAAAAGATATATGAAAGACAGGTACTGGAATGGTGGCAGAAGTTCCTGGCTAATCGGAGATTCGGGGTATCCATTGCAGCCGTTTCTAATGACTCCCATATTTGGCAGAATTTAAACAAATCTGAAGTAAACTTCAGTCTAGTACATAAGTCTTCCAGAAACTTTGTAGAAAGACTAAATAGAGTGCTAAAGGCAAAATTCTGATGCTGCTTTGGCCACAGAACTTTACATTATAAGCCTGAAATGGCAGCTAATATCATAAATACCTGCTGCATTTTACATAATATCTGTATCAACAGAGGTGAAGGGGAGCCAGATAATCCAGCAGATGATGGACAAGATATTTATGTTATGCCGGACGATCTAGATGATCCTGATGTAGATAATGTCCATCAAATAAATTGTCTGAATGAAAGAAGAATGACTAGTATAGAGAATTTTAAATACATTTTTTAATTAAGAAAAATAAAACTATTTACATAAAATGTCCTATTTTGTTCTAACTGTTTACTTACGCATCTAAAAATGTTGTAAATGCTCTATATACTTATGTACATTCACAAACATCGCTTAATAAAGTATATAATTTAATTGCCACATTTTGTAATCTAAGTAATGATTTTGTAATTTTCAAATCGACCACTCTTTATGAAAACGTTTTCGAGGAGTAAGCAGTTGGCCAATAATCTTACTGGAAACGTTCAAATATATATTTTTTTCCACGCTTTTCCGCCTATTTTCCTTGGTTTAAGTCTAAGGGCGACGTCACATACAGCGGAATTTAGTTAAAAGCGGAACAGAGCGTAATTTGACTGTTGAATTTAAAGAATCAGATTAAACTCGCTTAGCAATTTTACATTCTTATCATCTGACAAGAATATGCCTTCGAGGAAATGGAATGTGATATTCGGGTGAAAAATTATCATTTGGAACTTGAATATCACATGAGAAGAACGTGTCCCGCGAGCCCGCGACCTCCTTTTGAGGTTCTCGATTAGAACGTGCCAATTATGTTCTGTGGCATATGATTATTACGTGATAAACACGTTCTTTTGTGATATGATAAACATGCACCATTTATGTTCCTTTGGGACATTCCTAGCACCTGACAAAAATAAGCCTTTGAAGAGAAGAACATGTGATATTCATGTGAAATATCATTCGGAACTTGAATATCATATGAAAAGAACGTGTCCGGCGACCCCCTGTACAAGTACTTGGGACGCTCTAGTTATATTCCGTAAAGTACATGCTCTACTTTCACAAAAAACAGCGGGCTGTAAAGAACCTATTCCACACGCATTTTTTTGTATAAGTAACTCTTTATAGAAAATAACTGGTACGTCCTGGAAACCTGGAAAGGAGATCTTATGATACGTACAATATTTTTTCAACTAGTCTATATTTGCCAACTTTCTTTTCTTCTCTTAATTAAGTTTAAAATGAGCCTGCGGTTGAGCTTTACAGTTCACATTCTATGGAAACGGCTTATACATTTTTATAAAATTCCACCTAGATATGTTATTGGCATTTTATATAATAAAACCAGAAAATGGCAACTTTTAAAATATTCACTTCTATTATAACTATTATTTTTTATTTAATGGTAATTTAATAAATGGGATATAAATATTTTACTAATTGACTAAGTTCATTTAAAGTACGTTCTTATCATATTATTCATTAGAACTTCTTTTCAGTAACCTCCTTGTCATGTACTATTCTCGTACCGAAAAGTACGTGATGTGTGGGGTCATGGTAGAGATGGGTTTTCACCAGGTTTTTTCATTTTTGAGGGTTTATTCCCTGCACCCATCCGGGAAAATTCCGGGTTTATTCCATTATAACCTGTAAATTTAACTTTTTCAATACGCCTAACTCTTACCAATTAAGCAATAATTTGTTGGTTTGTACAGCTTGAAGCTTTTGATCAATTGACCAGTGTTTAGTTTATCAAAAAATAAACTAGAATCTGGATTTATCGAATTCGAATCTAAAATCTAACCTCAAAATCTTGAAACTGCCGGGTGCTTTCAAGAAAAATGGGAAAAAACCCGGATAAAAACCCTAAATTGGGTTTAAAGGTTTTTTTTGGGAATTTTCCCTTCGCCCATCTATAGGTCATGACAAGAACGTACTTTTTGGACATTATTATAGAGAACATTACACTCATGTTACCTTCATATTACTTAAAGAATGTTCTTTTTGGGTAGCTTGAGGGAATGTGATAGGAACGTGAATATTCTTTTAATGTTATGTGGGAAGCTATGTCGCGCAACATGGTATTGCCAAACGGATATAATTAATAAATGCTAATTTAAATGAGTCAGAGTTAATATTTTGGGGATCCCATCAAGGTTTTATTGTTTAAGAGAAACCTGCAAAACGCCTTAAAAAAATCTAATCGAATAGTAATTAATTATGAAAAAAAAAACAATATTCCTTTTTCTCAGGAATCTGAAATAAAATAGCGGTGGACGTGAACTTTTCGCGATAAGCTCGGTGGTCCCCAGAAACGTGCTTGACGGGTACACGATTTTTTACTAAAATTGAAAAAAAACAACAACAAAGGAAAGTAAACTATCGACGCAGTGTAGAAGAGAAAAAATGCCAGCTAATTAAAAATAAAAATTATTAGCGCGGCGGACTTAACACGGGATTCAAAAAGGGAAAAAAAATTACGAATTTACGATAATCAGAACGGCGGAGCCAAGGACTGACTTCTTTCTCGCGGTAAAATTCGAACTTTTTCGTCTTCCCGGTTAGGTAATCACTCTCTCGAGTTCAAAGCGCGTCTCTCTCTTTAGGTCATAACTCAAGCGAGTTCAAAAACCACCTCTTTTCTAGGTCGTAACTCTCGCGAGTTCAAAACGCGTCTCCCTTTTTCCGAAGATCCTCGGAACCACCCTTTCGGTACTTCTCATCCCCGAAAGGGTACTGCAGAAAAAATCGATACCACCCTGGCCCGTGGCGACTATATGGCGCTTATTCGGACAGCCGGGCATAAATTTAGAAAATGAGCTTTTCTAGAAATTCTGCTGGAAAAAGGAAATAAAATGTGTTCACAGGACAGAATAAATGATGCACTTTAAAATGTGAAATGGGTAATGACGTTATTGACATTTCTGCTCCATTCCGTTTCGTTATATGTGACGGCGGCCTGTGACGGCGGAACGGAGCAGAAATGTCAATAACGTCATTACACTTGTCAATTCCTATTTTAGCTTTAATCTCATTGGTTTAAATTCAACTGTCAAATTACGCTCCGTTCTTCTTTTAACCAAATTCCGCTGTATGTGACGTCGCCCTCAGTGTTTAAAGTTTGATCTGTCAAATGAGAAATTTCCGGAGTCAAAAAATGCGATCGCAGCGCACGTTTACCCCTTTACTCATGCGTCAATTGCCGGAACTAACGGAAATTTTGCCGAAATTAAAAAAATCTGCATCTTTTGTTTCTAAATTCAATTAAGACCATTTCACGATGTCCCAGCGAAAAAGTGGTTTCTTAGTGCCGAAAAGAAAACATTCCAAGGTATCCTCTCGGATAGAAAGCCATTCGATCGGATGCACAGTCTCGGCACAATTAGACCTCAAAGTGGCAGTTTGAAATTTAAAGTTTAAAAAATTGTCAAAATATCAAATTCACAGCTAGGACCTCGGTTTTTGGCCAGATGGAGGGCCCATATGTGTGCTATCTCCCTGAACTATTTCAGATTTTTCGCTGCATAAATGTGGAATCTACAGAGTGAAATGTGAGAAAAGTACACCCAAATTGGCAAAAAATGCGTCACAGAAAAAATTTTTTGGCTCGCCCGGTATAAGAACTAGGCCAAAACTAATGACTGATTTTTTTTCCGAAAACCGTCCTAAACTTTCATATCGAAAAAAACACATTTTTGAGTTTGGGACGCCACTGTTCGCCCCCCTTCCCCCACACATACCACCAAACCGTTCACATTTTTGAAAAGCCCGTTCATTTCTGTACCTGGGTCTTTTGGGTGAAAATCCCGTCAAATGAACAGTTTAAAAGTTATAAGGGTCGAAAGGAATAAAACACCAAATATATACACAAAAATCGCTTCTGGCACACGGCTTTATATCCTTACTGACGTTCGGATAAAAGGCAAAACGTTCCAACTGTAGCTCTCAAGAAGTTCGAAATTATTACAGGAACCATTGTTGAACTACAAATGATACCTGATAAACTACATACCTAATTTGAACAGTCAATGTCTAAAAATAGAGTAAGAATATCATAAAAGTGGTAAAAATCCTTTAGTGTCGGACAAGTCTATTATTTCATAATAATTGAGTTCTATCAAAGTCATTTATCCACGACCATACTATAATAATCACTTTATTCTTGTACATTCTCAAGACTAACGATAATCATTATTCACTTGTGAATAATGAACATTATTTACAAGTGAATAATGAGTTGTCATGGAAACAAAACATGTCGTAGGCAACTGACAACTCAAAAAGTGAACTGCCCTAAACATGAAATCGGTAGTTACCACTGGTTCATTCAAATAATTATCCTTCCATTAGGATGTATTGAGGCAAATGTAGGTTACAGTGTCTCTTTTGCCCTAAAATATGTACTTTTCACTGAAAAATACTTAAAATAGGCCATAAAATGAAGTAATTTACCGTCCACCCTCGTAGCATTGAAATGAACATGCGGTGACATGCGCGGGTGACTAGACTGTCATCTATCGACAAGACGCATCAAACGTCGCGCCATTGAATAGCGAAACCAGTCGTGGTCGTGGTTTTAAAATTGTAAATTATCTTTGTGGCATCTATAACCTATCATATTTGAGAAAACCCAGAATCTTGGTCGTGGATAAAGTCTAGTATTCAACGCGCATTTAATGAGCGTTATTCTCTCGGGCAACTTGTGCCACTCGCTTCTCATTAAATGCTTGTTGTATAATATACTATTATATTAAAAATAATGCCCTAGAGCGCATAAACAAAAAAATAACGCCCTTGGACATTACAAATTTAAACTGACAGTAATTGGATCAGTAAATAATTTATAAATCAAAATAATCATTGTTGTGTGTTGCCACGGTAAATGCCCGGTCAAGTATAGGCACCTATAATTTATATCAAATTATAATACATAAAAGTTAATTTTTTAAGTACAAGCAGTCGAATATTACACGTTGAAGAAACCATGAGCATTATAAGACATAACGCCTTCCATCTAAGTATACTCCTTGGGCCAAAAGCCCTCGGATTCTACACTATCGACCTCATGCGTTATTATCCTTATAATGCTCTAGATATCTTAATCACTATAAGATTTATTTTGTCATAAAATCTAGAATATGTCATTCTATGTTACCTGTTAGGGCGCCATATTTGTTTAACTTTGAATTCACCGCCCTAACGGTAATTCTAATGGCGAAGACTACGGACCGTACTCGCGGATAAATAAGCACAACCATCAACTATTTGTCAAGGTCATTTTTGGAACAAACGCGTTGGAAGAAACGACGGTTGGAAGAAAATACAGTTGGAGCAAAAAACGTTTGGTGTTAAATATTTTGGGTGTTCTGATCGTTGGAACAAAGTTTTTTGGAGCTAATAACTTTGGAATTTTTACTTTTGGAAAAAACGGTGTGCGTCCAACCGAAAACTCTATTAGATCCGAACTCAGAATAAGTAGACTAATGGAATCCACTCGCGCAATTCTCCGCTACATTGACTGCTGCTACCAAAAATGATGAGACGCCATGTTTAAGGCGAAAACTAAACGTTTCGTTGGCTAGGTGTTTTTTGCAAGAAATTGCATTTTGCAAGACTTTAATATTATAAATAATTGTGTTGTTTACAATAGTGGGTTGTGCAGCTTACGGTTGTAAAAGCAGCGGCTATAAAAAGGAGCCTGGAGTTACGTTTCACAGGTAAACAGTAATGGTGTTTTTTCAGCAACAATTAAATTCTTTCAAATAACGGGGGAATGCGTTGGGTACCTACACATTGCTAAGCACGGTTCCCTTATGTTTGTCCACGCTTTGTCTGTTTTTGTTTTTGTTTCAATGTACGTCACTCACCGTGGTTATCCAATAGCCTTGAAAAAAGACGTAAAATAAACGTTGAAACGTCGGCAATTTCTGCGGAAGCGTAGAAGTGTTATTTTGGGTCCTTCTCCCGCCACCTTTCTCCTGGAAATAAAAATTTTGAGGACGCTACACCTAAACCACTATTTTAAATAACTTTAAAACCAGTTATTTTACAGCCAAATCTTTGAAATATGACACCGCATTGAAGTCAATAACGCTATTTTGGGAAATATTTTTCTAATCCTGTAACTTGTAGATAGTTTTTTTATTTAAATTTTTGAGCAGTTTTTCCAGTGGCGCAGGAGATGTAATCCCAGAGTTATCAACGACTATTTTTCACAATTATTTTTATTTATTTAATAGTAAGTCGATGTTCGCTAATAATATTACGTATAATATTACTAATGTTACAAATAGTAATTTAGTTGCATTATTATTTTTAACTGCAGTATTCACGTCCTATCTAAGTCAATGGTGAAAGGTAACAGGTTTAGGACTGGAAATAAAACTTCCAATTTCTCGACACGCCTACATTTCGGCTCTATATTGAGCCTTCCTCAGGGCTAAAAAAGAATCAAACAAACACATACGCAAGTAATGCACTTAATGGACAATTACAGAAAAATCAAAAGGTATACCAACAATTTCACAAAAAAGTCTTTATGGTCTTTAATCTTTATGGTGTTTTTTATGGTTACAGAAAAAACAAAAAAGGTATACCAACAATTTCACAAAAGAGTTTTTATGGTCTTTTTTTGCGAAATTGTTGGTATACCTTTTGTTTTTTCTGTAATTGTCCATTAAGTGCATTACTTGCGTGATCACGCCCTGTATGTGTTTGTTTGATTTTTTTTAGCCCTGAGGAAGGCTCAGTATAGAGCCGAAACGTTGGCGTGTCGAGAAATTGGAAGTTTTATTTCCAGTCCTAAACCTGTTACCTTTCACCATTATTATTTTTAATAAAATATTTTCTTATGTGCTGGCATTTTCACTCTTGACGAATTGGAGCAAACTGGTAACAGACGCCGGCATCGTATCCTACTTCCTCTGGTTTACCTTTTCTAAGGATCCGAAGAAAAACACAATCGGCAACTATACAGTTCTTACTTCACAATCTGGCAACGTAGACGGTTAACTGACATCTCACACGTCAACGAAATCTCGTTATAACCATCTCTGTCGCACTAATAGCAAATCAAAAATTCTCCCTCCTAATAAACAAATATCACCCTAGCAACGGGTGACATTCCATTTCAACATTCAACTGTTTTTTGCATCTCCAAAATGGCTGCGCGTTTTTGACATGTAAAACTGATTTGAGTTATTTAGAGATTTTTTTTTAATTTCGGGATTTTTGCAGTTAAAAGACTTGAATAATGTAATTTAGATGCTTCTGTGTGTCTCTGGTGAGTTAAAGACAATGTCAACAATTATCAATTATAAAATGTAAAAGTTAGGTTCTATATATTATAGGTTATGTTATTGGATCGATTATTGTCCTGTTATTGATTGCTTTCGCTTTCCTTTCAAATTAAAATGTCTTTTAGAGGGAGAAAGCTGAATGCAACACCCGGTAGATAAAGAGGAAGAAGTATTCTAGGATATGTGTGTATTTGAACTTTTCATCTTTTCCTTTTCGTTCTTTTTCGTCTTGAGTTTGATCCAGGATTCACCCCTTTCATTTTTTACCTTCTATTCGGATAAACTCTTTATAAAATCTCATATCGTTTTCTAAAATATTTACCTTATTGCTACAAGTACAAACTGACACTGGCTGAAACTAAATGGAAATAGTATATTATGCAACAAGCATGAAATGGTACTCAAGAAAATGGAAATTTCGTGCAAGTTCCGTACGATATATTTTCTATGAATATAAAATTTTTCAAATTGTTCAAAAAAGAACAGAGATTTTACAGAAAGTAGCATGACGACTCTTTACCTGCTCCACTGTGGGTGCAAAGTGGACTGTCCACCATTCCTAGGAGGTGCATGTGTCTGTTTAGGCTACAGTGGCCGTTGAGGATTTCTATAAGGTCTCTCAGGCACTGCCGATTTCTCCCGAATAGCCACAAGGCCTTGGATCTATGCGGGGTAGAGTAGACTTCCTTGGTCTGCCTACATATTCCTGACTTTGTCCAGTTTGTCCTTGTACTCTACCATGTCCACTCATTTAGAGCGTAAGAAACGTACCTATTGCTTATTCCTAGACCTGGCTCCGGTCTAGTAAAGCACTTCTGGGAACCACAAAAGGCCGATTCATCGGCGCGCTCCTTTCCCTCAATGCCCCTGTGCACAGGAACCAGGAACACATCTCAGAGTTCCCCTTGTTGTCTCTGCCTGTGACTCTGACTGCCAAGCATTCCTGCAGTCATGAATACCAGCATCCTTGCTATCCTTAAATACCAGTTAAGAAAACACAGAATGGTAATAGTCTCGGAGCAGTCTAGAACGGCCAACCGAAAACGCTATTACATCCTAAGAAAAACACAACTGGCAACTGTGCAGTCCTTACTTCACAATCTGGCAACGTGGACCGTTAACTGACATCTCACACGTCGACAAAATCTCGTTATAACCATCTCTGTTGCACTAATAGCAAATCATAACATCTCCCTCCTAATAAACAAACATCACCCTAGCAACGGGTGACATTCCAATTCAACATTCAACTGTTTTTTGCATTTCCAAAATGGCTGCGTGTGTTTGACATGTAAAACTGATCAAGTACGTCGAACTTGAGTTATTTAGAGAACATTTTTTAAAATTTCGGGATTTTTGCAGTTAAAAGTCTTGAATAATGTGATTTAGATGCTTCTGTGTGTTTCTGGTGAGTTAAAGAAGTAGATATTTAATTCTTTTGCCGCAATTAACGATATCGTAGTGGCGTATGACGTGCCTATGCCTTTTTAGCGTCCTTTGTGGATTGTATCTCTTTAGATCCTCTTGTACCATTGCGGTTCAAACTTAGAATCAGCTGGATTTGAGTAACTGGTACTTTAACACATAGGAATAGAATTGCTGTCAAATCTATTCTTTCTGTGACGCTCCAGATGGTTCAGGTACCATCAAGTTCAGCTGAACCCGCCTTTGAAGCATGATTGTACAACTGGGCCTTTATTTTGCATAATTTAAAACTTCCTTTCCAGGAGAAAATAAAGTTTTTTTTTAAATCTGGTGCATTTTAAAATAGTGGGTAACCTCGCGGATGAGGGACAGATAAAATGCTGATGTTTCGTCTGTGAATTCACTCTTTATGAAGCCTTTTCTGATGAGCCAGCGAAGCATACACTTTTCAAAGCGAATTTTGTGGATGGACTATTTCAGTTCGTCGTGAGATAGTCTTGATAAAGACTAGATTCAGAGTCGAAACGTCAGCAACTTCTGAATATAAGTTGCAGAGCGCCATCCGGCGTTAACATCCACTGCACATAAGATACATTGATTTATTGCCTGTTCAAAGCCTGTTCTCACGTTCTCATCAGAAGCTAGTAGGTAGAGGCCATTTCAAATAGATATTCATCTAGTCAGGTGTGAAATTGACACAATTACATTGATGGAATAGGAAAAAACTGTCAATTCCTCAGCCTGCTATGTGAAATGAACCATATTAACCAATGCCCTAGGAGATATGGAAAAAGCCAACAAATGACGATATTTCCCAAAAAATGGTCCTGTTTTTTGGCCCAAAATCCGCCATTTTTAAGGAACCCATGACGTAATTTCATCGTCAGAGCACATAAATTGGCGAATCACAACTTCAAATGATTTGACGTAAGACGTGAATTCGAGCGGATACCACTGCCATTTTTAAGGTACCCGCTGCAAAAAAAAAGGGGGGGGGGTCATGTTCTCATAGCAAACACAAAATAAATCGTTCTTTACTAATAATCAGGCGTTGATTGGTCAGAATCTAAAGATCTGATCATGAATCATGAATCTAAGAAAGGAAATGACAGTGAACCAATCGGCGTCTGATTATTAATTGGAAACGCATTTATGGCTGATGTGAGAACAGGACCGGATTTCCAAAATTTTGAAAGACGCATTTTCGTATTCGAATGATGTCATGGCCCGAATTCTCGAGATCCGAATAGTCATCTTTCGTGTTCAAATGACGTCTGACAGCTTCTTAGAGTAGTATCTGACCGCTTATCTTAAGAATCTGTCAGTTATGTTTCATACTGATATTATTTGAAGACGAATATTGAATATTTAAATCTAGAGAATTTGGGCCCAGATACTACTCCATTCTGAGGTCATTCGAATACAGATATGGACTATTCGAATCTCGAGAATTCGGGCTCAGATTTTAAGAGATACATACTGATTGATTTAAGGTCACAATATTTGAGACTAACTAATAAAAGCCTGATTACTTGAGACTAGTTTGTGATCGAATTCACTTTTAGAAATTCAGTGCTTTCGATTCTATGGCATAAAAGCAGCAACATTTAATGAAATTCCATACAGTAGAGGTTAAAGTTTTATAAATTAAATGCAACCATACCATGGCCACAACTTTAAATACTAGTTGGTCCCTCCTTTACTTAAAATTGTGGAAAATGCCATTGTTTTAATTACAATTTTTGAATAAATCTGATTTTCAAACCCTGAAGAAGTTTGTGCATAATAAACGAAACGTCGGGGAAGAGAAAATTGTATGAATTCCACCCATCGTCTCAGTCTGCCATTTCAACTACACTTGAAGTATATTTGTTTTCTTTTTTCAGATTTGCCAGAAAACATAGCGAGACCCGTTTGAGAAGTCCTATCTATGTACCACCTCCTCAAAACGATTATCTTCCAGCTCTAACCTTCGGCTGAAATTTTCCCTCTCATGAACAGTACAGCAATGGATAAGAGAAACTAAAGTTACAAATCAAAGAGAAAGTCTCTATGAAATCTAGAAAGTTAAAGAAGGTAAGAAAATGTTTGGTGTCTCATTAGTTTCAAAAATAAATAATTTATAAAAGAATTAATAATAATTATATTTAAGTTTTTTATTGGCTTTATTAAATTTAATTAATATAAGTATTATAAAAAATTAAAAAAAAAATGATAATTTTATGACATTTAGAAATGTACTGAATATTGACATATTTGTTAATATGTCAACCTGTTTTCAGACTCAAAGACTGAACCTTTTGGAAATAAAAATTTTAAAGCCAAAGATAAAAGCTGTTTTGATCAGATTTGTCATGTTTGTTTCCATTCCTTCGATTTCAGCATTTTTGAAAGTTTTGGAGATTGTCCTGGTGCGATTTATATAGGAATTCTGAGAGAGTGAAAGGAGGCAGAGTTCTCCCGAGCTTTTTTTGAGAATTTAAGTTCTTAAAACTTAAATTAAAGCAACGTTTCTTTGTAGGATGCTACAGTTGTGGATGCAAAGGATCACCTCATCGATTTCTCAGAAAAAATTGAAATGAAAGTATCACAAGAATAAGACGCCAGAATAGGTTTCCTGAAGGGGGGGGGGGGGGGGGGGGTGGGGGAGGGGCGTATTAGAGAAATGCCCTCGACGATCACGAGACGATAGAGAGTGAGTATCCATGTTTTTATATGATGATCTTAGATATTTTTACGAATGCTTGAAGAAAGATCTTACTGTCACTTATGAAACTCAAAAACTGGTTACTTTAATAACAAACGTCTTCATGATTGGGATACAAAAGATAAAAACTAAGATTCTGTCGCAATGCTAAATTTATTCGCTTATTATATTGGCGCTGTTATAATTTATTTAACAGCATTAATAGTGGTAAAAGTTGTTAAGAAAGAAACAGGTACTTTTAGAACTAAAGCGTTCACCATTCTATCAACAATTTTCTATACATACTTATTTATGAAGTCTCTGAGAGAAAATTTCCAAAATATAACTACTACTAGAGATCAGCTGTTGAACACTGTGGTAAAGCAATGTACTTCTGAGCATAACTTTAACCGCACCTGCAATCTTATGCAACTTTCCCTCCTCACGCTTTTATAGCTCGAAAAGATTTCCCATTTAAATCTGATCAGTCGGCGAGTAGTTCCAACAGTTGGAAATAATATTTCTCCTTTTGTTTGTCTCAACTTTTCTAATTTCCCCTCTGCGCTGTCGTGACCTCTTTTTGATGGAGCGAAATCCTTCTAAGTTTTACGATCTGCGACGTCAGTAGAGAGCGCTGCCAGCTCAAAGTTCATAAAAGCTGCATTATTAAACGGGGAGAGAATCGTCTTGGGGGTAGTAATTTATAGATACGTGCACCATAAAAATCCGATAACGTGGACACGTATAGGTGCATCGTTTGTTGGGTTGTTTAATTGGTATTTTCGATTTTCCTTGCCTGATGACGGCACAAGGCGAGAATAAAAAATTGCCAACTACATTCAATCTTTGAACAGTTTAATTAGTTAGATCTCATGTTTAAACTCACACATTAATGTAATATATGTCAAATTCGGAGTTTACACCTAATCTTGAGATGTGTAAAAGTAGCCCTTATTAAGGAGATTTCCAAGTAAGCAATGAAAAAACTCTTCAAGTTAGCACCATATTTTTAATAATAAAATTACAGTTTGCTATTCCCAGACAGCACCTCCTGAACTAGGTTGCAGGCATATAATGACGTTCCAGGAGCAGTGGTCACTCCATAGCCTCCATGGCCGTAGTTGTGCACTATCCTTAGCTTTTGCCCGTTAGAATTTATAATCTCTTTCTCAACCTGTTTAAAGATTGAAATGCAGCTTTTGAAAGAATTTCTTTTAATAGAAATACCTACCCTAACGACACTTCTGTGAGGCCTCAGTCCTACTTTATGCTCAATAACTTCTGATCCTTTAAGACTGGGCACCAAAGCCTCGCATTGTTCCTTAATCCTAAGTATATCGTACTTGTTGACGTCTGTTGCCCACGACTCGTACTGCCTGCACCCTCCTAGAGTGACCGAGTCCACCCCTGGAATTATGTAAGTGTCCAAATCTCCATAGAAAAAGGTTTTTATCCATGGTGCTCTCACCTACAGGGTCACTGTATAAGGCATTATGTTGTCAGTAAAAAATAACACAATCACCTTAGTGACTTGTCCTCTAATGGGTACCATCTGATGATCGTTGCATAGAAATTTGGCACCCAAACCTGTACAATTGACGAGTACATCGTAGTTTGAACCGATTGTTTTTAAGCTGTTAATTTTCTGTTTCACTATTTGTCCTCCAAGGCTTTTGAATTGTTTTAGACTCCAAGGAATGTAATAGTTTGTTTGAGTGAGCACCGTGGTAAAAAAGGAGCCGTATTTCCAGTCTCCAGGACACAGTTTTAGCTCTGCAGGGGTCGCAGCTCTATACACTGGACAGATTTTCTCCAAAAATCGATTCTAAAAGACGTAATATTATTTTGTTAGTTACTTCCTAATATACTAAATTTAATTATTAATACCTTGACGATCTCCGGGTATTGGCTGGAAAATATGTAACCAGAAAGCTCGATAACTCCAGCATTTAAACCATCTCTGGATACACGTATATTATCCCAGTAGTTGTAAGAATCTTTGATCCATTTCCTGAAAAGGCGCCATTTTAATTGTACTAACTATTATTATAATAATATGGGTAAAATCATTTCCACCTTTTTTTAATTCCTTAACTCAGACAATGTAGATGAGCAAACCTGAACTAATCCGAATGGATAACTGGACCGACTTAACCTCCACTTATATGCGAATAATCCTCTTAAATCTTCCCAAATTATTCTTAAATGTAATGTAATTTTCTTATCTATTTAGTTGGTTTTCTATTTCTCTTTTTAGATTGGTTAGTGATGGATTGAAAATGAACTGAAAACTAACCTGAACAAACTCAAACACACCTGAACTAACCCGAATGGATAAGTGCGGTTTACATCGGTTCCCCTTAAAGTTAAGCTTAAGGTGGACCTTAAAGTTTGCCACATAAAATGCATGCAAAAAATGCAAAAATTTAGCTTCACCTTAGGCTTAACTTTATGGGGAAGCGATGCAAACCGCACTAAGACTTGATTGTACAAGTCACCCTCAAAGTTGGGTTCAGCTACACTCGACTGGTACTTACACTCACCCCTAAGAAAAGCATTGCTGTCAGAAAGTGTTACAAATGAAATTAAGTTGACAGCGCAATGCGATTCTCATGGGCGAATTCAAGTACCAGTCAAGTTTAGCTGAACCCGACTTTGAGAGTGACTTGTACAATCTGGCCTAAGTGGACTGACTTAAGTCCCACTTATGTGCCAGCAATGCTCTGAGAGCATCCTCCCAAGTTATTCATAAATGCCAACTCCAATTGAGTCCCTACAGAATTTTTGTTTCTTTGTTTGTTTTGTTGAATTGTGTTGGTTCTCTGTTAGATTCGGTACTGATCGTTTGAAAATGGACTAAAAACTAACTTGAACAAACCTAAGCAAACCTGAACTAACCCGAATTAATAATTGGACTGACTTAACCCCACTTATATGCCAGCAATAATCCTCCTAATATCCATACAAATTATTCTTAAATGCCAACTCCAACTGAACATCTACAGATTTTTCATCATTCATTGTGTTGGTTCTCTGTTGTTCTCTTTAGATTGGTAAATATTAGTTAGAAATGGATTGAAAACTAACCAGAATAAAATTAAGTAAAACTGAGCTAACCAGAATTAACAACTGGAATGACTTAAGCCCCACTTATATGCCAGCAATCCTCTTATATCCATCCAAATTATTCTTAAATGCCAACTCCAATTGAACATCTACAGATTTTTACATCATTCATTGTGTTGGTTCTCTGTTGTTTTCTTCAGATTGGTAAATATGGATTGAAAACTAACCTGAACAAACTTAAGTAAACCTGAACTAACCAGAATTAATAACTGGACTAACTTAAGCCCCACTTATATGCCAGCAATCCTCCTACATCCATCCAAATTATTATTAAATGCCAACTCCAACTGAACATCTACAGACTTTTCATCATTCATTGTGTTGGTTCTCTGTTGTTGTCTTTATATTGGTAAATATTAGAGATGGGTAGTTCGCGAACGAACTAGTTCAATCGAACTATTCACCTCACTGAATGAAATGAATGGTTCATTTATATAGGAATGAATCATTCACTAGCGAACTAAATCAAATGAATGAAACTGAAACAAAACTAATGCATACTAGGATGACGTATCAATCGGAAAACGAATGGAATGAGTATGTTATTTAAAAGAACATAAATTCAGTTCGGATCGGTTATACGGTTACTTAGTTCTTTTTCTGTCCCTTCATTCATTCCAAAATCGATTTGATTGCCGACCGACCGACTGAACTAAACGAACTAAATTAATCATTCATGTAGGTGACTGAGACCGAATGAATGAATTCATCTAAGTGAACTAAAATTCCCACCTCTAGTAAATATGGATTGAAAACTAACCTGAACAAACTTAAGTAAACCTGAATTAACCCGAATTAATAACTGGACTGACTTAAGCCCCACTTATTTGCCAGTAATCCTCTAATATCCGTCCAAATTATTCTTAAATGGCAACTCCAACTGAACATCTACAGATTTTTCATCATTCATTGTGTTGGTTCTCTGTTGTTTTCTTCAGATTGGTAAATATGGATTGAAAACTAACCTGAACAAACTTAAGTAAACCTGAACTAACCAGAATTAATAACTGGACTAACTTAAGCCCCACTTATATGCCAGCAATCCTTCTACATCCATCCAAATTATTATTAAATGCCAAATCCAACTGAACATCTACAGACTTTTCATCATTCATTGTGTTGGTTCTCTGTTGTTTTCTTTATATTGGTAAATATAGATTGAAAACTAACCTGAAAACTTAAGTAAACCTGAATTAACCCGAATTAATAATTGGACTGACTTAAGCCCTACTTATATGCCAGTAATCCTCCAATATCCGTCCAAATTATTCTTAAATGGCAACTCCAACTGAACATCTACAGATTTTTTATCATTCATTGTGTTGGTTCTCTGTTGTTTTCTTTAGATTGGTAAATATGGATTGAAAATGGATTCAAAACTAACCTGAACAAACTTAAGTAAACCTGAATTAACCCGAATTAACAACTGGAGTGACTTGAGCTCCACTTATATGCCAGTAATCCTCCAATATCCGTGCAAATTATTCTTAAATGGCAACTCCAACAGAACATCTACTGATTTTTCATCATTCATTGTGTTGGTTCTCTGTTGTTTTCTTCAGATTGGTAAATATGGATTGAAAACTAACCTGAACAAACTTAAGTAAACCTGAACTAACCAGAATTAATAACTGGACTAACTTAAGCCCCACTTATATGCCAGCAATCCTCCTACATCCATCCAAATTATTATTAAATGCCTGAACATCAACCTGAACAAACTTAAGTAAACTTGAACTAACCGGAATTAATAACTGGACCGACTTAAGCACCACTTATATGCCAGCAATCCTCCTATATCCATCCAAATTATTCTTAAATGCCAACTCCAACTGAACATCTACAAATTTTTCATCATTCATTGTGTTGGTTCTCTGTTGTTTTCTTTAGATTGGTAAAGGTGGATTGAAAACTAACATAAACAAACCTAAGAAAACCTACAAGACGTGATCTTGGCAATTCAACTGATCGTCTGCTATGTGATTTTTCCCATATATTGAAGGCTTAACATGACTTACTCTGTAACTTCTTCGCTGGGTCCACTAAAACTAGTTCCCGGTCGAAACACGCCTGCAGCCACATAACTCGTGGTGTCTTCGTAGAACTTATCGGCAATAATAATTATTTTGGCATTCCTGTAGCGTTTCTGCAGCTCAAGGGCTGTAGTGGTACCCACTACACCGGCACCCAAGACTGCTATTTTCAAGTCGCTCATATCTTTAGGAACAACTGAAAACAAATTGTATACGTACGTGACACTCGTTGCGTCATAATGTATGTTTATTATTCTATTAATAAACGAGTTTATCTGAGTGTTCGGTGCATTCTACAACACAGAGAGGGAATCAATGAAATTTGTTAATTATACCACCGTTAGCTTTAATTTCTTAAACTATCGAAATAGTTTTTTTTTGATTACTTCATATTATAATTTAAGTAGCAAAAAAGAACATATTTGTTCCTCCTAGCTCCTGTAAACAGCGGTCCCATTGGTTTGTTAGTTTTCGAGATAAACTTCCTTGGTGATCGGTATCTTCATTTATCTTCTTTTTTTTTCTTGGGCTCACCAACGAATGTTTTATGGTGTATCGCGCATCAGAGGATTGCTTATAATTATTATATCGGGTGGCCAGCACAACCCTGGACATAGGAGATTAACAGGGGGAATTGGTTTTTATTTTTTTGCGCCTGTAAGGTTGAATTGATTGAAAAATTTTTAAGAGTAAAGTTGTAGAGCGTATGGTCAGCTATCACCCTGCAATTTTTTCAATAACCCAGTTTTGGCCGTTTTTTGGAAAAACGCCTCAAAAAGTGCAAGAATTTGAATTTGGCGCGTCACCCCCTCCATGCATATGCAGTGTCGCCAACATAATAATTTCTTATGTCAGAGTCAGAGCCGATTTTCCTTTCTAATTTATTTTGAGGGACCATCATGTAGTAATTAACGTGATTATGCAATGAAAATATGTTGGCGACACTGCACATGCATGGCGGGGGTGACGCGCCAAATTCAAATTTTTGCACTTTTCGAGGCGTTTTTCCAAAAAAACAGCCAAAACTGAGGTATTGAAAAAATTACATGATGATAGCTGACCATAAGTTCTACAACTTTACTCTTAAAAGTTTTTCAATCAAATCAACCGTACAGACGCAAAAAAATAAAAACGGATTTCCCATGTTAATCTCCTATGTCCAGGGTTCTGCTGCACACCCGGTATACAATTATTTTGGAGAGGAGATGAGGTATTGGTTAGATGTACATACTTCCATAAAATACTGGACATTGCTTATCTTTTTACAATGCTGGCCTTGGACTGCAAAAGGAGGGGATGGCAACACAGTACCTTGCAAATTGCAATATCTGCACATGCTGAAAATTGAGCGATCTCTTGAAAGTGGCACAGTTAGACCCACGTACTCCCTACAAACCCCGAACCAACCCGCAGTACTAAGTGCGTGATTCTTGACATCCAATGTTGCCGATATTTCCACTAGTTACTCCGATTACATGACGTAAACATATATGTGATCGAAAAGATTCGATATAGGAGTATGTGATTCTAACTACATAATTACTGTATAAATACGAGATTTGGCAACAACCCACGCACACGCGCATGCAGTCGCCCCTTTGGGCATCAAGGTCAGTAAAGAATGTCCAGTACGTTATAGAGGTATTTGACGATGGATAATACGTACATAGGATAATAGTATATTTTATAATGAGCATTCAATGAGAGTTGTTATTCACGAGGGTAACGTTTGAGCCCACGAGCGAAGCGAATAGCATAATTTGTGAAAATAGGTGATAGGTTATAGGTGCCACAAAGATAATTCACAATTTTAAAACCACGACCACGAGTGATTTCGTTGTTAATCGACCGCCCGACGTTTGATGCGTCAGATAGATTTCGGTCTAGTCATGCGCAGGTGCATGTTCATTTCAATGCTACGAGGGTGGACGTTAAATTACTTCATTTTGTGGCTTATTTTAAGTATTTTTCAGTGAAAAGTACATTTATTTTTAGCGAAAAAAAAGATACTGTAACCTATATTTGTCTCAATACATCCAAATAGAAGGATAATTATTTGAATGAACCGGTGGTAACTATCGATTTCATGTTTAGGGCGGTTTACTTTTTGAGTAGCCAGTTGTCTACGGCATGTTTCGTTTCCATGACAACTCATTATTAACTTGTGAATAATGTTCATTATACACAAGCATGGCGGGGGTGACGCGCCAAATTCAAATTCTTGTACTTCTCGAGGCGTTTTCCTAAAAAACAGCCGAAACTGAGGTATTGAAAAATTTGCAGGATGATAGCTGACCATAAGCTCTACAACTTTACTCTTAAAAGTTTTTCAATCAATTCAAACGTACAGGCGCAAAAAAATAAAAACCGATGTCCCATGTTGCTGGACACCCGGTAGTATGGTCGTGGATAAAACTCTTTTCGTCTTCGGGTTCGGAAGGAAATATCCGTTTTGTTGTAAGTGAAGAAAGGGTAATTATTGTATCATTTCCTCCAAATTAAACACAATTATTAGGAAACAGCTTTATTTTTATTCTTTAACATTAACGAATAAATGCGTCCTAGGAAATATCTTGCGATATTACAATAGTAAGCGTAGATTTTTTTAAACCAAACTTGACATTTATTGTATCCAAACCAACAATCGAACTATGCAGCCTTTTTCTTTTTTTGTTTCCTGGCATATTCTCTGTTGTGTCTGAGTGAATGAATCCAATAATTCTTGCATTTAAGGTTCACATTGCGATATTTTATCGATAGAAACCTGGGCTCATTTGCTATCCTCATCGACAAAGTATCTATTAGGGAAATGAACGAAACTTACAAAAGTCCTTAATACTGAGAAGGGGGTTAGTTTTTTTTTACATCAGTGGCTTATATACAAAATTATTTACATTATTATTATTAGCGAGATTAGTAATAGTTATTTGTTAGAACCTCGATGCTTTCTTCAACGAAAACATTCTGAATGAGTCTGAGGCCGAAAGCAGCCATTTTATAGTCGTATAGTAAGGTATGGAAGGCTCTACGTACTCAATATGGCCTCATTTTACTTCATATGTATACAGAATCCTGTATAAAATAATGAAAACTAATTTACCCTGTAAAACACATTTCAACTACTTACATTGATATGTACACTTTACTAAATACATAGGTACAAGTTGGCTAAATGAGAATAACTTGATTAAACTACGGATTTCATATTGTACTTGCAGCGATACAGTAGTTTCTGTTTACCTGATTTTTTGTCTGAACAAAGAACAAACCATCAGGATTTCTGTCTGTAGCAACTACTTTAGGGTTTGTAGATAATGATGATATGTGGACTCAAAGAATAAATTCGACATAAGAACTAAATATCTTCTTTGGCAATAAAATATTTGGCACACAAAAATTATTATATACAGGAATTTAGGGTCCCATAAACATTAACTTTTTGAAGGCTTTTCTAAACTCCGGATTGAATATCGTATAGATGACGGGATTAACGAAACTGTTCATGTAGCCGAGCCACGTGGTCAGTAGGAAGGCGGACACCCCGGGGTTGCAGGGCAGGTCCAGTTTGCTGCACATGGCGTCCAGTATGTTGCAGGTGAAGAAAGGTACCCAACAGATGAGAAACAGACCTGGAAAAAGATTATTTTTATTCGGTGACAGGTACGTGATTAAAGTTTTTCGTTAAAATGGGTGTATAGTCTTTTCACAAAATTCATTCATCAACGGGTTCACAAAATATTTTATGTCAAACCAGTTGATTATTGTGTGTTTATTGCTTACTTACCAAATAGGTACGTAAGCGGCAAATTTATGCCCGCGTCAGCATAAAGTGTATTTTATTTAAAGCGCGAGCATAAAATAGATACATTTTAGGATTTATTTTTTATAATAATTTATTGTTGAAACTCACTAACATAAACTGGTGGGACATAAAAGTTTGAATGCGCCACGGGCATTAGCATATGTTTATGAATTTGAGCAACTTAAGAATGCTCGGGAAAGAGGTCATCGGCTTTCCTAAGCTCGTCGGTTTCAAGGCATAGGTACACATCCACTTAATATCCTTGATACATATTAATTATTTATACAGTGTGTCCCAAATTGGTCTTCCATGTATTCGGATCTCGGAAACTATAGGAGCTACGAAGTCGGTTAAATAGGGAAAGTTCTAAACAATTATGTTAGTAATGTAATAACAAATACGGGGTGGATGTAAACATTCGGGTTTTTGAGCAATTTTGGGAAAACCAAAATGGTGCATTTTTAAAAAAACTGTTATAAGTCCTTTATTTTAAAAGATAATCGAAATTTGTGAAAACATTTCTGAAGAAACTTTTTGAGGGGAATACACCTGTAAAGGTAAAATTTCGATACAACGTTTCGATTTTCTGGAACCATCATCAACTTCTGTTTTTCTTATGACCGCCATATTGGATGTTTACACTTGTTTAGAGGGGACAAAAAAATGCGTTTCATTAATAGTAAAATTTTATAGTACTTTAAAAAATCAAGAAAAATATAGTTTTTACTAGTAGGCCATGGATTGGACATGACAGTAATATGTGGTTATTTACGCGAATGCTTAAAAACGATATCACAATGGCTGTAGAGGTCACAGAGAAATATTTGTTGAATGCAGAGTTCTTAAAATTTAAATTGAAACAGCTGGAAATTACTTAAAGTAAGGGAAATTTTGACACGCTAGAATTTCATTTCCGAGCCAACACAAATACTCAAATTTCAAAAATTGGCCACGAATGAAAAATATTCAGAACGAGGAACGACTTCGGCATAGTTTAAAATATTTCAAGTCTTGAAGTCTATAAATTTATTAAATTACAAAAGATTTTATTTCTTCAAGGTCAAGTACCTAAATGCGGAATACATAATAACGGAATATTACTCTCAATTGAAAAATATTTTTTTTTGAGTTAGCCATGTATACCAATACACAATATAAGGTAACTTATGTGGATACGTCAACGTTAGTCCCGCTTCCACCTAACTAAATTTCTTTAACGGTATCTAAAGACTTAAAATTGGTCGCAATAACATTTAAATCATTCTGAGAAGATCGATTTTGGTAGCCTTCTTCGAATGCATTTTGAATGATTTTAAAATGCTTTGCAAGCATAATTTTTGAATCGCAATTTATCGTTCGGTGGCTCTAACAGAAATTCTATGTCCAATTGCAACATTCTGTTTTTCAATTGAGCCATTATCATGTATTCCTCATTTAGGTGCTTGGCCTTGATGTAAGAATTTGTTTTAAATTTAATATATCTAATTTAATAAATTTATAGACTTCAAAACTTGAATGGTTTTAAACTACACTGAAGTCGTTCCTCGTTACGCATATTTTCCTTCGTAGTCAGTTTTAGAAATTTGAGCATTTCTGTTTTCTTGGAAAAGAAATTCCTGCATGCCAAAATTTCCCTCACTTTAAGTAATTTCCATCTGATTCAATTTAATTTTTAAAAACTCTGCAATCAACAAATATTGCTCTGTGACCTCTACAGCCTTTTTGATAATGTTTTAAAGCATTCGCAATAATAACCACATATTACTGTCAAGGCCAATGGCATACTAGTAAAAACTATATTTTTCTTGATTTTTTAAAGTACTATAAAATCTTACTAGGGTTGTTATACATTATTGAAACGCATTTCTTGTCCCCTGTAAACCAGTGTAAAAATCCAATATGGCCGTCATAAGAAAAACAGAAGTTGATGATGGTTCCAGAAAACCGAAACGTTGTATCGAAATTTTACCTTTACAGGTGTATTCCCCTCAAAAAGCTTCTTCAGAAATGTTTTCACAAATTTCGATTATCTTTTAAAATAAAGGACATAACAGGTTTTTAATAATGCACCATTTTGGTTTTCCCAAAATTTCTCTAAATTCCGATTGGTTAAAGCCACCCCGTTTTTATCATTACATTACTAACATAATTGTCTAGAACTTTCCCCACTTAACCGACTTCGTAGCTCCAATAGTTTCCTAGATCCCAATACATGGAAGACCAATTTGGGACACACTGTAATATCAAGGGCATTAACTGGATGTTTATGTACTGAGAGCGACGAGCCTCGAAATACCCGATGAGGGTTCTTAAACCGCAAAGGCAAACATATGCTAATGCCAGTAGTGCATACAAACTTATTATGTCCCACCAGTTTATGTTAGTGTAGTGTATTTCAACAATAAATAATTATTAAAAAATCCAAAATAAATCTGCTTTATGTGTTTAGTGACTAAGCCATAAAACATAATAATCAACTGATAGGACACTTTTTTATAAAGTTTTTATTATGACATAAATCGCACTTTATGCCTGCGCGGGCATAATGTATATCGACGAGTCCTAAATCCTAAAATATATTCGATAAAACAAAGGTTTTTTTGGGATTCCTTCCTCGTTGGATTAAATAAAAACGATATTACTAGTACAACATCGCTTTATATTCTACTAATCTTTTTTTCCGACGTTTCGGCAGCAATGCTTGCCATCAGGGAGAATTACAATTAGTCAAAATTGTTAGTTAAAATTCAAATATATATCCACACAATCAGTCACATATGATATCGATACAGTGGCATAAAAAGCACACGACCTTTTTAAAAAATAAATTATTCTTTGTTTAAAATTTGTAGGTGTACAGGGTATCCCATTTTCGGCACTTTTGCGGGGTACCTCCCTTACTTTTAAAGATAGAAGGTTGCGGTTCTCGCGACAGTTGCTACTTTTTTGTGAAACTAAAGATGGCGCCAGCAGAATTTTTATAGCCCTTTTGGTTTTTGAGATACAGGGTTGAATTGAAAAGTATCGCTTTTGAGGCACCCCCCGTATCACAGTTATCTTTAAACTTATCGAAGAAGTTAAAACGTATTCTTAAACAATTTTTTCCTGTTTCCAGTGGTATGGTCAGTTCTTTCCTAGCAACTTCAGTTTTTGAGTTAAGAAGCAAATATATGGGTTTTTAAATGGAACACCCTGTATATTATTTTTTTTAGTTTATTAGTCATAATGTTTGCTTTCCAAAAATGTATAACTTTATGCATATATTTCCAAAGTGAAGATTAGAATTTAAGATTTTCTTAAATTTTCATTTTTGTCCAATTCGTAGGTAGTAGGCTATGGCTAACATTTATTAAAAACAAAACCCATGTAAGTAATAATTATTCTAATTTATAACACCTTCAAATTTAATTCAAAAGATCTTTTTTAAATCTCAGTTATTAGTTATTTACAGCATTTTAACGTAATTAAGTAAACAGTTTTTATAGATGGTTTTCAAAATGACGGCCATTTTCCTGTATGCAAAATTGGCACATTTTTGTTATTCTTCTAATCGCGTTAAAAAGAATCATAGGCCTTCTTTGCAAATTTTGGAAAGTTAAATTGATTGCCGCAAGAAGCTCCACTCGAGACTGATATTGTGTTTTATAGATTTCATTTTGCATGAAACCCCATAAAAAGAATATCCAAAATTTAAAGATCGGGAGATCGAGGGGGCCATCTTACAGGTCTGTAGGTACCAATCCACCTTTGAGGAAAATTATCGTCCAAAAATTCCCTTAAAAGGGCAGAGTTGAGGCTTGGAGCACAGTCTTGTTGAAAAAAAAAACGGCATTATAAAGGGCCAAGGGAACATTTTCCATCAGTTCTGGAATAACTTCCTCAAGAATTTCTCGGTAACGATGCGCTGTGAGACCTCCTTCAACAATTCTGTAGACTATGCGTCTTCCAAAAATGAAACACGAGACTCCAACCCCAAAGCGTCATGTTATGCTCTCTCAAAAGTTAAATGGTGATTTTCTGTGGACCAATGTCTAGTATTATGACGAATAAAAATTCCCGCATTTGAAAAATAACATTCATCAGACCAAATAACGAGTCTGCCAAAAGATTCATCAGTATGGATTTGTTGTAAGTACCATTAGCAAAACAACATTCTGCGCTCGGCATCGCCAGGGTGTAAACGTTGAACTATGTGGAATTTATAGGGGTGATACTTATATTTTTTCAAAATTCTTTGAGCATCAGACTTGGATACACCAGTTGCTTCCTCTTTATGCTTGCAATAAGATGAAGGCGTTGCTTCTACATAACCTAATACGTTTATTTCTTTTCTCTCTCTATCTTGTTTTGAGTATGCATTAGGCCTGTGCTGGATAAATGATCCGTGCTCTACTAGATTTGATTTAATTCGGGCAAATATATCTGGGAAAGGTTGCCTTTTCTCTGGATATCTAATAATAGCAAAAACGCCCCCTAAAATGTTATCCTAACCATAACGCGCAAAATACTTTACCTTTGGAAATATACTTCCGAAGCTTCTTGGGGATTTTCATTAGATTGTATAAAACAAACCAACGTATCATTCTTCCCATAATTTTCGTAAACCGCCATTATTGTAACAAAATTAATTTAATTAGCAGCTAAATGGTAAAATAGAAACACCAAAACAACAAGCATATTACTAATAATCAAAAAGTGAAACACACAAAGTTTTTGACATATTGCCTTTTGTTCCAAATAAGCTAGCCATCTAGCCATAGCCTACTACCTACGAATTGGACAAAAATGAAAATTTAAGAAAATATTAAATTCTCATCTTCGTTTTGGAAATATATGCATAAAATTATATATTTTTGAATGCGTTTTAACTTCTTCGATAAATTTTAAAGATAACTGTGATACGGGGGGGGGGGGGTGCCTCAAAAGCGATACTTTTCAATTCCACCCTGTATCTCAAAAACCAAAATCTCAAAAACCAAAATATAAAATATAATTCTGCTAAAATATCAAAAATTCTGCTGGCGCCATCTTTAGTTTCACAAAAAAGTAGCACACTGTCGCGAAAACCGCAACCCTCTATCTTTAAAAATAAGGGAGATACCCCGCAAAAGTGCCGAAAATGGGATACCCTGTAAAGCAACCCATAATAAGTGGAAGCTAGCGGTTCATTTATCACGTCGAAATGGGTACTGCAAATCTTCATCAAATTTTAGGGTTCTTTAGTAATAATTTATTGTTGAAACCCACTAACATAAAGAAAAACACTATAAAGCTAACACCATGGGCATTAGCATATGTTTATGTCTTTGAGCAACTTATTAACCCTCGGGACAGAGGCCCTCGACTTTCTTAAGTTCGTCGCTCTCAAGGCATGAACATCTATTTAATGCCCTTGATACATACATATAAGAACATTAACTAGATATAGTTGCTAGATGTAGCGTCCTCAAAAGTATACTCCAAAGGTTATCAGGAACAGGACCAAAATAAAATTTTCACAAATTAAGCAGAAACCACCGACGTTTCGACGTTTATTGACGTCTTTATCAAGGCTAAAAACACAAAAGCATTATATTGGTGACAAACGCAATTAAACAGTCCACTTAACGTGATAGAGAAAAAAACCGTTAAGCAGTTATTCATTAGATTAGTAACAATCACACAGTGTAAGATAGAAACAAAATGACATTATTACAAACTTACAAATTGCAAAAAAAAAAAAAAATACAAACATAAATTAAAACGAAAGAAAAGCTGACTGTGATTGTTACTAATCTAATGAATAACTGCTTAACGGTTTTTTTTCTCAATATAAGTGGACTGTTTAATTGCGTTTGTCACCTATATAATGCTGCTTTTGTGTTTTTAACCTTGATAAAGACGTCAATAAACGTCGAAACGTCAGCAGTTTCTGCTTAATTTGTGGAAATTTTCTTTTGGTCCTGTTCCTGATAACCTTTCGAGTATTAACTAGATATTTAAGCTCTGAGGGCGACGAGCTTAGAAAAGCTCAAGGGTTCTTAAGCCGCCCAATGGCAAAAACATAATGCTAGCGCCCGTGATGCATACTAAATTTTATTTCCCACCAGTTTGTTACTGTGTTTCAACAGTACTTAATTACTAAAAAATTCTTAAATGTATTTACTTTATGTTATATTTGTTCAAAAAACGTAATAATGAAGTGGTAGGACAGTTTATTACAGTGTGAAGTGCAACCAAACCAGTTTTCTGCCAAATTTGTCTCTTCCCACAGACAAATGGCCGAGATTTGTACCTATACTGTCTGGGGACGACAGGCAGAGGAACCATAGACCGGTTTCGCTCTTATTGGAGCTAATCAGTATGGTATACCTCAAACCTGATAGAAATGCGATCAGAAAACGAAACGAATTCGGCAGAAAACTGGCTTGGTTTCACTTCACATATATCTCGCATGCCCTAGTGGAAGCACCTGCCGTCGTCCGGTGGCGCCACTTGCATATACGCATAGTACCTTGAGCAACAGAGGAAACCCAGTTATACTCGAACTCTTATTTCTATTACTTCTGGGGCAGTCAAGAAGACTGCTGCAGGGAAGGCTGTGGAGGTTAAGACGGCGGGAGCGGAGGTGGCAAAAGAAAGGCCACCGAATTCCCCGCGGAGGCAGGGCCGAGTAGTGAGAAGCCAAAGGCGCACCTTGCTCGACCCTGTCACCGGGATGGAAGTAGATGGACCGGAAACACGAGAGACAAGTCCTAGGACTCTTGCAGAGGCAGCAAAGGCCCAAAGGATACCTCCTGTGGTCGTGGAAGGCCGGCAAAAGTGTGCTGAGCTGACGGCACAGCTTCAAGTTTCAGGCATCAAAATTAAGAAGGCCGCCCTAACCAAAGACGGCTTCAGGCTGGCGCTTGAGACTGCAGAGGACTACAAGAAGGTGGTCCGTGTGCTGGCCTCCGTGGAGCGTAGGTTCCATACCTTCACTCTGCTGGAGGACAAATGTACTTATGCAGTCATCAAAGGCCTGCTTGAGAACGCGGACCTCAAATCTGTAAAGGCCAAACTTATTGAGAAAAACGTAACAGCAGACCTGCTCAGAATGCATATAACAGGAAGACCAAGGCACAACTGGCCCCAGTTTTGGCCAAGAGCTCAGATACCACAATTTTTAAAGTGGAAAAACTTCTTGGTCTTTCTGTTGAACAACAGAAGAGAAAAGCATTGCCCACCCAATGTTACCGCTGCCAGCGATATGGCCATGGGCAGTCCAAATGCCACTATGAGGAGCGATGTGTGAAGTGCGCGAGGAGTCACGCGGGACGCGAGTGCGTACTTTGTGGGGCAGAAGGCCACTCCGCCAACTAGCTGGGGTTCCCCAAGGCCCCAAAACGCGCGCAAGCGAAAGCCAAAACTCCCAAGCAGGGGAAGAAGCCGGACGGTAGAACGCCGGGTCAAAAGCCGCGCGTAAACCCGAAAGCCACAAAGGGCAAAAGCCCTCAGAAGGACGATGGCCTCATCAAGGCCATTGAAGCCAAGCTGAAAAGACTGCTTAGGAGGATTAATTCGCGGGGCACTTCGCTTCGTTGATGGTTGCTAGACATCCAGAGTTGCTCACCATTATGTCCCGGAACGTTAACGGACTGCGCGCCAGGAAGTGCGAGGTGGAGCTCCTTTTGGCCGGAGCTGCAAGTTCTGGCTCTTCAGGAAACCAAGATTGGCAGTCGCGTTCGCGTAAACTTCCGGGGCTTCCGACAGCACGTACCGTTACGACAAAAGGAACCCCAATAACGGAGGGTTGGCCATACTGATGAGAGACGACATCGTACATCATTGCCTAGGGGTCCAAGACACGGAGATTGATGAATTAGAAGGTCACGTCGGCATACAAGTCTCCACAGGACAAACTGTTGCAGGAAGATTTCGACATTCTTCTGGGTGGCCAACAAGCACTAGTGCTGGCTGGCGACCTCAATTGCAATCACCGCTTGTGGAACTCTGCAATTGATAACAAGCAAGGTGTTAGGTTATTGGAAATGACGATTCCTGCCGGGGCAGTGGTAATGGGGCCCGAGGAACCGACATGCCTACCCAACAGGGGCGGGAGACCGGTTGTACTTGACATCGCGGTAGAAAAGCCTCAGGCGTAAGAAAAACGCCATACCACCGCCGCATAGCGTAAATGGTATGGTGTACAGCAATGAGGACAGGCTGTAGCTGGTGGAGCAGGTGTAGGCTAAATGATCAACCTGACGATGAAGACCCCAGGGATAAGCATGGCCCGATTGACCCGGTCACCTCCGAGGAAGTCAGGGACATACTGAGGATCCTTGTGGAATGTAAGGCTCCGGGACGGGACGGCATCTCCAATCAGGTGCTGAAAAACCTGACCAGCTAGGGTGCAGCCTGTCTCTGCGCTGTGGCGAACGCAACGCTGAGGCTACGGCACTTTCCCTCAAGGTGGAAAGCGGGAGTAGTGATAATGTTGAACAAGCGGGGGAAGGATAGGACATTTCCACAGAGCTACCGGCCCATCACATTACTGTGCGGGGCTGAGAAGGTCGTGGAACGTATTATCCTGAGGAGACTCCAAGATGAGTGTACATGCCTAAACGTCTTGCCCGTCGAACAATACGGTTTTCGGGGGCTGCATTATTCACAGTTGCAGGTCCTGAAGACCGTTGAGAACTTTGCAGAAGGCAGGAAGTCCAGACTCTGGGTTAGTCCTGCTGGACGTAGAACGTGCATTCGATAGGGTCTGGCACGAAGGCCTGATCTACGACAAGTTGAGTAACTTAGGCTTGTCGGCGAACATTTGCGACTTATCGACAGTTACCTCACAGATCGGACAGTCGTTGTAAGGGTCGAACCCTCTAACTGTCAGCGCCCAGAGCGCTAGAGGCAGAGTGTCCCCCAAGAGTCGGTATAGTCGCCGCACCTGTACACGCTGTACACGAGCGATATTCCTAGAACCAAGGACTACGCTCGCGCTTTATGCCGACGACACGGCTCTTTTATCCAAACAGCGGAGAAAAGATGACGTGCGGCGGACGCTTCAGCTAGCTTTAGACGACCTCCAGGAGTGGCTGGTACATTGGAGGCTTAAGATCAATTTAACCAAGTGCCATGAGAGTCAAAGCTGAGAGTAGAGCGACACCAGAGACGCAAAAAACCGCCCTGAGAAGCAAGGGCAACATCCTCCGCAAGATATGTTATGTCAAACCAGCCCAGCTGGCGAGGCTATCATACAGGAGAGAGAGCGTGCGCCAGGTCGCCAGAGAAGACTGCCGGTAGCAGACCGTGGATCTATAGGCAACCGGGCCCGGAATCCCCAAGCACAAACGCGGTTTTTTAGTGGGTAAGAATCCCACACTACCGGGCAGCTACTGGGACACTACTGGTGCTGTTCGGTGTCTTGCCGAGAAAATTTTTAGGTCCATGATCGCGTCTCCAAAAAAAAATTCTATCAGGTTGGAGGTATACCATACTGACGAGCTCCAATAAGAGAGAAACCGGTCTATGGTTCCTCTGCCTGATAGAGAAATGAGTTTGATACTCTGCTGAACGTCATCCCCAGACAGTATAGGTACGAATCTCGGCCATCTGTCTGTGGGAAGCGACAACTTCGGCAGAAACCTGGCTTGGTTTCACTTCACATGTATCTCGCACGCCCTAGTGGCAGCATCTGCCGTCGTCCGATGGCGCCACTTGTTTATTATAGTGTTTATATTGTGACATAAAATTCACTTTAGAGTAGGTACATCTCAGGATTTTTTTAGTAATAAATTATTGTTGAAACATACTAACAAGAAGTGGCGGGACAAAGATTGGTTTGCACCACAGGCTTTAGCATATGTTTATGCCTTTGAGCAATTTAGGAACCTTCGGGCCAGAGGCCCGCGTATTTTAAGAAACTTAAATTAGGTTTAAGCATCTAAGTGAATGTACAAAACTTCATAACGTTGTCTCGCACTGTTTCGATTAATCGATAAAAAAAAACCATCCTACCAAATATAACCTTGAGTTCCTACCCATGCACTTTGCTCTTTTCCTGTAAATCTAACTGGTACTAACTAAGGTTTATTTGTTGGACTATGTTAATATGCAGTATTTTGTCTATTTTTGAGCATACATTCAGCTCATACAAAATTTCAGTACACCCTGTATAATAAATAATAGGCCTACATGTTACGTCTTTTCCCGGAGCCTACTCCTGAATATTATGGTGAAGGAGATTTTCTGCACTAACTGTTGCTCACATAACGACAGCGCAGAGTGGAAAGTGGTCGCGCTCTAAAACGCAAATTCTAATCGTACAAAAAAACCTTTAAAGGCCTTACGAAAAACAAAAATATTTGTCTAAATCGAATTTTATTCCACGTCCAAAAGAAACTTTCAAGACCCTGTTGAAAAGCAATATTTGTCCGTGGCAGATTTCCCCGAACTCCACTCAGGACATTCGTCTCGCTTGTTTGGAGGATAATGAAATTGCAATGTATTCCCCATACACTTCTCATCAAACCCCGATAAGGTCGCAAGGAGTGGAGGCTCGGATGCTGAAAAAATTAGGGAAGATTTACTAACCCATTCAGGGCGGCTAATAAAAAACAAGTGTTGCAATAAAGACCCATCTGAAGTCCGGGCACGTGAAGAACACGAATACCTCCGTGAAAAACGACACCCAATATATCACAAACACTCATGCAATAAAAAGATTTATTTTATTTTAGTTTCGGAAAGATTCCGCAGTGGCCGAGGTTTTTACACCCTTTTTATGTTTAGATTTTATCCGGGCATAAAGAAAATAAACAAACCTAATTAAATGCGCTATTAAACCTAATCTTTGAGATTTTTGTCCGGGATTTTCACCCCGAAGGTTTACGGGCCATAAAGTTAGGCGTTAAATGTTGCTCTTCTATCAGAATTTAAACTAGCAGACAATGTGGCTTCAGCGCCAAAAGTTGTTTTAGGAATGTCATTCGAAAGAAGGGAAATTGAAAACTAACGACAACCCAGAACTTGGTAGAAAATCTCATCGACCTGAAAAATTTCCGCTGACGCTCCGGAACTTGAGAACGAACTTCCTGATGTGGTTAACGAAGTTAATCCCTGTCCCTTTTTCAATTATATTATTCGGCAAAGTTGGGCCCGGAAAGTTCGGGGAATCGGTTCTTTTTCAGAAGGTTCCAATAAATGCCTTTGAATATTATATTTGGGTCGAAAGATATAGATTAAATATTGCTTTCAAGCCGAAACAAGGTGTTTTCAAGCCGAAACAAGGTGTTTTGCGTATAATAAAAAAAAATACTGTACTTACCTAGTACAATGGCCAATGTTTTCGTGGCCTTCCTCTCCTTTTTGGCGGAAGACTTTTCTCTCTTTTTCCTACTGGCTTTGTTTACTTTGTAAATTGTAAATCTGGCGGCGGCAGTCGCCTTCTTCTCTTTTTTTGACCCTATCGATCTCACGCTCGCCGTCCTCGAGTTTATCGCCACCGTCCTGGAATATGACAAACGACACTCTATGAAATTTGTATGGCACACTCGGTTTTCGCCAGAATGTATAAAATACTTTCCGCGAATAAATATAGAAGTTTGCATTGAAATATTGTTTATGGGCGCGCAGAAAGGTGAAGGCGGCTCGTTTATCTTAAGATTTTTCCATTAGAAGTGACATAAAAGCACTTGAAGCGGACGCAGAGGTTGGTTATTCTTTGGCATTGCGGATGACAATACTTTTGTGTTGAGCGTCGTTACGGCTTTATTTGAGAAAACGCAGCTAAAAGGTGATAAAAACCACTTTCGTGGTCGTTGCTTGAAAGGCAAAATTGTTAAACTCTTGACACTTTTCATTCTGAAGTGACTTATACGAAGAGGGCCAAATATATCACAAAATAAATAGGATAGCCATGAATAAATTACATAATATTCAAATAATTCAACACTTGAGATTATCTGCCATCCTTTCCTTTACCTCTGAAATCTAAATTATACCTGTCTCTTTTCAATACATGTTGAGAAGATACGATAAAAAATGTGACAGGCGGAATAGGTGAATGGCTTAAACGTATAATTTCAGTTCAACCCCTCCCAGAGGCAATGTATCCTTTGAAAGCTCTTTTGTAAATTTGAAGGGGCAATTTGCCATCTTGCTGTGAATTTAGCTCATTATGGGTTTGATAAAAACCCACTGATCTGAGTTACTGAACATAAACAAATAATTATTAAGAAAGCACGGCTATCGATAGCCTATAGAATAGGTGTAGGATGGCAAACCAAACAAGAAACAAACTCAAGGAAGTATATGTGAAAACAAAATAGATAATGCCATTAGAGTAGAGGGGCAATTAAGATAAAATATAGTCACAGTTTTTTTTTCTTCAAATAAAATTTAATATTGAGGTATACATTGTTTAACGTCCTGTACATTGAGTTTCAAAGAAACTAAGAAAATCATTACTTTTTTGCTTAAAACTGGTAATTGTTTCCTCGAGTGAATTTAAAAGAAAGAATAAATGAAGTCTAGTGCAGAGTTCCAAAGAAAATGGAGGTCAAATTTGGGATAAATTTTCTTTGATTCAACTCGAGCAAAATCTTTAAAACTATTATAATTTTTCAAAAAAAAGGACTTTTTAAACTTAAAAATGCAAAGATAATTTGAGGTTAAAACTTCGTTAAAATTTGGTTAAAACTTAGTTAAACGTAATTAAAACTTGGTTAAAACTTGGTTAAAATTTGGTTAAAACTAGCCTGAAAGAGAAAAACGTTTTTAGTTAACATTTTCTTAGGTTGAAATTTGGTTAAAAATCGGTTAAAACTAGGCTAATTTTAGTAATGTTCCGATACTCTTCAACCTAAAAAAAAAACTTTTTTGTTAATGTTTTTGTAGGTAAATACTTTGTTTAAAAATAGGATAATTTTAGTAATATTTGTACACCTTTTAACCTGAAACATAAAAACTTTTTTTCGTTAAAGTGGTACTAGATTAAAATTTGGTTTAAACTTGGTAAAACTTGTTTTTTTGTTAATATTTTCTTAAGTTGCAATTTGGTTTAAACTTGGTTAAAAGCCGTTGAAATAAGGCTACTTTTAGTAATGTTCGCGGACCTTTCAACCTTTAAAAAGCGATTTTATGTTAATTTTTACAAGGTAAAAATTTAGTTAAAACTAGGATAATTTTAGTAACATTTGCAAACCTTCTAACCTGAAAAATAAAAATGTTTTTTGTTGATGTGTTCTTAGATTAAAATTTGGTAAATTTGGTTTAAACTTGATTAAAATTACGTTGAAACTAGGATAATTTTAGTGATGTCCGCCCACCTTTCAAAGTGAAAAAGAAACACTTTTTGTTGTTAATATTTTTTTAGGTTAAAACTTAGTTCAAACTAGGCGAATTTTAGTAATGTTTCCCCATATTTAACCTGAAAGAGAAAAACGTTTTTTGTTAATGTGTTCTTAGATTAAAATTTGGTTTAAACTTGGTTAAAACTTCGTTGAATCTTTGCAAACCTTTTAACCTGAAAGATAAAAACGTTTTTTTGTTAAAGTGTTCTTAGATTAAAATTGGATCTAAACTTGGTTAAAACTTCATTGAAACTAGGATAATTTCAGTAATGTTCGCCCACTTTTCGAAGTGAAAAAAAAAAATTTTTTTTTTGTGAAAAATTTCTTTTACGTTAAACCTTAAATAAAACTAGGCGAATTTTAGTAATGTTTACCCATCTTTTAACTTAAAGAAAAAAAAACGTTTTTTGTTAATATTTTCTTAGGTTGAAATTAGGTTTAAACTTGGTTAAAAATCTGTTGAAACTAGGCAAATTTTGACGTTTTTTTTGATAATGGTTTTTTTAGGTAAAAATTTAGTTAAAAATAGCATAATTTTAGTAATGTTTACCTATCTTATAATCTGAAAGAAAAAAAAAACGTTACGTTTTTTGGTAATATGTTTTTAGATTAAAATTTGGTTTAAACTAGGTTAAAACTTCGTTGAAACCCGTAGGTAATGTTCGCCAACCTTTCAAAGTAAAAAAAAACCTTTTTTAATGTTTTTTTTAGGTAAAAACTTAGTTAAAACTAGGCAAATTTTAGCAATGTTTGCCCATGTTTTAACCTGAAACAAAACAACGTTTTTTGTTAATATTTTCTTAGGTTGAAATTTTGTTTAAACTTGGTTAAAAATCGGTTTAACTTGGTTAAAAAACTAGGCCAATTTTAGTAATGTTCGCGTAACTTTCAACCTGAAAAAAAAAACGTTTTTTTTTGTTAATGTTTTTTAGGTAAACACCTAGTTAAAACTAGGATAATTTTAGTAATATATGCACACCTTTTAACCTGAAAGATAAAAACGTTTTTTGTTAATGCGTTTTTAAATTAAAATTTGGTTTAAACTTGATTAAAACTTCGCTGAAACTAGGATAATTTTAGTAATGTTCGCCCAGCCTTTGAAGAACCTTTTTTTGTGAATGTTTTTTAGGTTAAAACTTAGAAAAAACTAGCCGAATTTTAGTAATGTTTGCCCATCTTTTAACCTGAAAGAGAAAAACGTTTTCTTGTTAATGGGTTCTTAGATTTAAATTTAGTATAAAATTGGTTAAAACTTCCTTGAAACTAGGAAGATTTTTAGTAATGTTCGCCTACCTTTCGAAGTGAAAAAGAAAAACTTTTTTTGCGAAGGCTTTTTTTAGGTTAAAACTTAGTTAAAACTAGGTGAATTTTAGAAATGCTGAAAGAAAGAAACGTTTTGTGTTAATATTTTCTTACGTTGAAATTTGGTTTAAACTTGGTTAAAAATCGGTTGAAACTGGGCTAATTTTAGTAATGTTCGCGTACCTTTTAACTTGAAAAAAAGTTTTTTTGCAGCCCTTTGAACCTGAAAGATAAAAACGTTTTTTGTTAATGTGTTCTTAGATTAAAAATTGGTTTAAACTTTGTTGAAACTAGGATAATTTTAGTAATGTTCGCCCACCTTTCGAAGTGAAAAAAAAACGTTTTTTTTTTAAATTAAAATTTCGTTGAAACTAGGATAATCTTAGTAATGTTCCCCCACCTTTTAACCTGAAAGATAAAAATGTTTTTTTGCTAATGTGCTCTTAGATTAAAATTTGTTTAAAACTTTGTTGAAACTAGGATAATTTCAGTAATGTTCGCCCACCTTTCGAAGTGAAAAAGAAAAACTTTTTTTTGTGATTGTTTTTTAACTTAAAACTTAGTTAAAACTAGGCGAATTTTAGTAATGTTTGCCCATCTTTTAACTTGAAAGAGAAAAACCTTTTTTGTTAATAGTTTCTTAGGTTGAAATTTGGTTTAAACATGGTTAAAAATCGGTTGAAACTAGGCCAATTGTAGTAATGTTCGCGTACCTTTCAACTTGGAAAAAAAAGTTTTTTTAGGTTAAAACTAGGCGAATTTTAGTAATGTTTGTCTATCTTTTAACCTGAAAAAAAAACGTTTTTTGTTAATATTTTCTGAGGTTAAAATTTGGTTTAAAGTTGGTTAAAAATCGGAAGAAACTATGCCAATTTTAGTAATGTTCGCGTACCTTTCAACTTGAAAAAAAAAGAGTTTTTTTGTTAATATTTTTTTAGGTTAAAATATATTTAAAACTATGCGAATTTTAGTAATATTTGCACAGCTTTTACACAAAAATTTGGTTTAAATTTGGTTAAAATTTCGTTGAAACTACGATAATTTTAGTAATGTTCATCCAGCTTTCGAAGTGAAAAAGAAAAACTTTTTTTTGTAAATGTTTTTTTCAGGTTAAAACTTAGTTAAAATTAGACGAATTTTACTATTGTTTTCCCATTTGCATGCCCTTTTAACCTGAAATAAAAAAAAAAACGTTTTGTGTTAATATTTTCTTAGGTTAAAATTTGGTTTAAACTTTGTTAAAGTCCGGTTGAAACTAAGCTAATTTTAATGATGTTCGCGTACCTTTCAACCTGAAAAAGACAGGTATTATTTTCTTAATTTTTTTTTAGGTAAAAAGAGTCAAAGTTAGTGTGATTTTTGTAATATTTGCACACTTTTTAACCTGAAAGATAAAGACGTTTTTTTGTTAATGTGTTCTTAGATTAAAATTTGGTTTAAACTTGAATAATTTTAGTAATGTTCGCCCACCTTTCGAAGTGAAAAAGAAACACTTTCTTTTGTGAATATTTTTTTAAGGTTAAAACTTAGTTAAAACTAGGCGAATTTTAATAATGTTTGCCCATCTTTTAACCCGAAAGAGGAAAACGTTTTTTTGTTAAGAATTATATAGATATTTGTTTAAATCTTAACCGAAACTAGGTTAATTTCAGTAATGTTTGTTCAGGTCCCCATGGTTAAACTCGAAACATGGTCGCTCTGTACAGACCGACACACTTTCCTTATAAAAGACGTAACTTTGAGTAACTCTAAACAAGAGAGCGTTCCAATCGGATGTTTCAGCTCTAAACAACGGCAATTATCCAGAAACTTTTACCGAACTTATGACTTCAATTGAATCGTTAAAACTTGGTCTTGAGTGTCAGTTGTTCTATAGCCAACAGGCATATTAGGAAAGTTGTGTGTTCAAGTGTTTTGTGCAGGCGAAGAAATTCTTGCAAATATGTCGTTTTTTTTTTTTTCATTTTACTGGTCTTAAGTGCATGATAATTTGTTTCAATTTAGTCTCCTGTCCACCAAGTTTGGTAGTACCTATCTAAAACGCCTCTAGAGACTCATAGTGTTACAAGCAGTAGTAAGCAAGCATTGAATAGTCAGCAAATAAGAAACGAACCTGAAGAAGTACGTGGGAGAAGAGTAAGCTTTCGTACCATTACAGTGTTTTCAGGTGTCCGCTCTAGAGTGCTCTAAGTGTAGTCGCATTCTTTGTTTTCTCAATAAAAATCTAAGGACGGCAATGCCCTCAGAGCGGTCACCCGAAAAACTTGTTCAAAGAAGGCTCAAAAAAGCACCAGAGCTGCAACAACGATGGCGAGTAAGCAGATTGGCTTCTCCGAAGAACATCAAAATTGGAATAACGACAGGTGAGGGACCATGATCTGGGGTGGTACATGTTTAGGGGCATGAAAAAGTTGGTGGTAGTTGAGGGATCTTTAAATGCAGATTGACACGTACAAGATTTTCTACAAGAATATGTCGTATATTTTACCTCCCCCTTGAAATCGGCGATAATTTTGTGGCAGTGCAAAAGAATGCGCGCCCTCACGTGGCTTGTTGGGTCTCCAATTTTTTGCAGAATATAGCAAATAGTGGAGTGGCCGGCCTATTCCCCAGATATTGATCACATCGAACGTGTCTGTTGAGATATGCTAAGTAGGCGATGAAAGCTTCTGCAGTTGAGTGGGAGCTGTCCTAGTAGCGATTTGGGACAATTTGCCTTAACAGAATCAGATGATTGTGGTTGTTATCAAAAATTTTGGGAGACGCACCAATGTTCTTTATACAAGTTGCTAACAGATTAACATCATAATGAACTGTGAGATTGTACGGGTCATGTTATGTTATTATATGATTGATCTCACCTGAGTTCTGTATCTACTGAGGCCCCGTTTTTCTTGATGATACTGCGGCCGCTTCCAAGCGTTTTTGGGCTATCTGGGGCTAGGCTATCGGCTTGGCTGTGTGCGTAGCCCGAGTCGTTGTTTCCGTTGGGGTCACCCAGGTTATTCGGTGTTGCCAAACTTGCTACTACACTAGATATTCTGAAAATGAAAAAAATAGAAGCATTTTGAAAAATTTAATCCAAACTTGACAATTAAAAAAAGACTGGTGAAAGCTCATATTTTCTACTGATTAAAGTTTGGTAATTCAAAATGAGAGAACGGCCAACATTTTGCCTCATTAGTTTCTTATAAACACACTACTAATGCATGTGGACATAACAACCAATCGGCACGATGCTGCTACAAACTTTCGCCCAGTGGCTTTTTCGAGTGCCTCTCTTCGCTAGCCTCAAATGTTTCATCGCTATTCGAAATATAAGTGAAGCTGCTATTGCTAAATGAACAAAGCGTATGCGTTCAAGGAAATTTCGCTAATAGTCTAAAATAGGAACAGACTGGATGTCGACCTCGAAACGCTCCGAAACGGAAATCCGCACCTCTAACCAGAGCAAATTAAGCCTTGGGGGTTGCGTTGGGCAAGTTTCCTAGTTTATAATTTGTATTGCGACCGAAGTTCCGGCGGAGATGCAAACATGGAAGTGCATAATTATATGCGCCATTTCCAATTAATAGAGGCGCTTTGCTGTGGGAGAACTTGCTGTAAATTGAACATCACTTCGAGGTCAGAAGTTTCAAAATTGACTGTTTTTTTTTTATTTGTTAATGGGGTGTATATTTAAATTTGCTCCATGCCCACACGAAGGCGAAAATTGGCACTGCAGTTTTAAAAATAGTCGTCCGAAGCTATGTGCATCGCAATAAAAACAAGTAAGAAATATCGGCCATTTTTGAGTTTTCTTGTTTTGTACTAGCATAAATCGCTAAACTTCTTACGTGTCCTTTAACTTCTGCTAATTTAATTTCCCAGAAACCAGTTGGGCCACAAAACATTTGGGTACTAGCAGACACTTGACGTATTAATCCTGGTCCATCCCCACCACTTTTAGCAGCAACAGCAATTCCTGTTTAAATTTATATAACATCTCTTCGATGGGGATTGTTTGCGGTTTTATTTTGCGCAAGTTAACTTTATGAGGGTCGCGATTTAGCCCCGAAACTTTATTATTCAGTTCCGCTGGAAAGGCACGAGAGGTAATGTTCGGTTCCATATTTTATGAACACCCCAAATATGTGAATTCACTTGCCATAAACAAGGTTTCAATTTATTAAAACCCTATCCGGTTCACTTGGGTAATTCTAGGCGTAATTTATTAAAAACCGGCCACTCGAACGGAGCATAAGGGGAAAGAGGTCCGGGCCGTGGCAGGAAAATGGCCCGCATTATTCGTTATTGGTATAAAAAAAACTTGAATCGGTAGATAAACTGAGGGGTTTCGAGCGCAATTTGGCTCGTTTTTGCATGTAAATATCCAGAAGAAAAGTCCAATCTGCACTATTTTGAACCTCGCGACGCCTAAATTACATCATACAATTGATTCGGTACATGTTTACCAGATACTGTATCTGTAACTGTCTGTCTTAATTATTTGTTAATCAACTACTGATTATACTATTGACAGAGAGTTAGTACAACTAGTGGTCTGTAATTCTACTTATTGATATTTCATCTACCCTGTGCCCACTGAAGGTCTAGCGTTCACCAACACCGATTCGAATGTGTAACGTAATTTAGGGATCGCGACGCGCCTTTTACGATAGTATTGTTACGGGATACGGGTTCCAATAATTTATCGTCAATTAACTGCACACTTTTATTTACTTTTAACTATTACAACACGATTAAAACACAATTACTCTCTAGTAACAATTCGCACTATTCGCTTGTCCGCTTATTTCCTACACTGCACTATCTATTCCATCCCATCTCGCGCGGCTCGCTGGTTTATATACCCGACCTCAACACATTCTCGTAATTTCGAGAACGGAGGCGATTGTTCCCGTTTATTCGTGATGGGTTCCCGGGGTCGCGGTCGGCCCGAATCTCTGTGGACCGTCGGTCGGGCGTAACGGTATCTTAATCATTCTTTTGGATATTTACAATAAAAATGAGCTGAATTGGGCACAAAGAACTCCAGCTTATCTACTTGAATGAGAGATTATCTACTTTGAGCAATTTTAGGTATAATTTATACAGGGTGATTCAGAAGTACGTTGACAAACTTCAGGAGGTGATTGCTGGCATTATTTTAAGAAGAAAAGTTCTAATAAACGAGGGTCCTTAAGAGCATCGTTACGAAGATACAGGGTGTTAAAGTTCTATAAAAAAATAAAAAATGATAATATCTCCTAAACCGCTTAAAAGGTTTTAATAAAATTTTACAGATGTCAATAGCTAGTGAGTAGCCATGTTTCTGTTGAACGATTTTTTTTTCCACCAGTGGCGCGCGTATCGCAATGACGCTTCATCTTTCTGAAGAAAATATTATTATTTTTTTTATTTTTTAATAAAACTTTAACACCCGGTATCTTCGTGCTCTATATCTCACGATGGCCTTAAGGACCGTCGTTTATTAGAATTTTTCTTCTTAAAATAATGCCAGCAATCACCTCCTGAAGTTTGTCAAAGTACTTTTCAAGCACCCTGTATAAAAATAACTACGGCTGTCAATCAGCGAAGTAAGGTAAAAAAGAAAGAAAGGGTTGATTTTCATCGTTCATATTCATAACAAAATCAAATTCTATCTTATTTATTCAGTTTATTCCCTAATCGTTATTTTTACACATCCTTGCATTAAAACTCTAATCCGTAATCCGTGTGCACAAAACATCGCTATTTCGCAGTTTTAATTCTAACAGGAATATCAGCAGTAAGCGCGTTCAACTATTTGAACAACAAATTGGCTGCCAGCTAATAAAAACAGCCTTTTTGAAATTGTTTTTTGCCGAAACAATTGTCCCGGAATTTGTTCGTAGCCAATAACGGATTTTTTTCTAAAAACACATAACTCTAATTAGTAGAAATTCAACAAGGTTAATCGTTGCGAATGAAAAGGTTAAAACTTTGATTTTTTTTTAAAGCTTTAATATAATACATTGCATAGCTTGTATAAACAATGATGCAAACAACAAATGAAATAATGCAACATTTGAGTATTCTATTGTCAGAGCAATAAATGCTCGTCATAATATTCGAATAATAACAATGTTTACGTGCGGATATTGGAATTATTAGTCGAAAGTCTCGTGCATTTATAGCAGATTTTATGGGCAGCAAATCGCACAACAATCAACTCAGCCAACGACATAACATTCTATATGAAGGGACGTGATGTATGGAGAAGGAAACTTTCTGACCAGACTGTATTTAAAGAACTAGTCTCATCGGGTGCCAGAAAGTTGTTGATATTTAGATGGTTTTAATATCTGCGAGTACATCTTTAATACTTATTAAAGGTGCGTATTCACTTCAACATTTAACTCTGAACCAACCAGACGCGCACCTACAAACTAGCAAAAATAAAGATTGAGATTTCCGGGTTGCTAGATAATTTAGGCATTTAAAAGTAGAGGACTTAGGGGAATCTTTCCTCCTCCTCCGCCGAAAATGCAACATTGCTTTACACTATACTCTACCACAAGACCAAAATATACTAATTAAAGGGTATTCCAAACTTCTCGCTCTACCAGCGAATAGGGCTTCAAAAGATAATAATTTTTCCTTTCGCGCCCCCTTTTTGTTCTTTCTTTGCCTTTTATCTATGCGTATCGCAAATTTTATTTATAATTGTTTCCGGTTCTGTTTTATTGTTAACAATGTCTCTTTCGGATGTCTTCAACTTTCATTCTTACTTTGCTTTGTTGATGTTTTCATTCTTGTCAATCTTTCCTCAATTTCTTACTCCGTTGTTTTTATTAATTCCGATTAAAAAAAAAAAAAAAAATTCTCGTAATCTTTTCTCGATCTTTTAATTGCTCTCCGCAAATTTTATTTAGAGTTGTTTCCACTTCTGTTTTATTCTTAACATTGTTTTTTTTTCAGATGTTTTTAACTTTCATTCTTACTTTGCTTTGTTAATGTTTTCAATCTTTTTTTGCCCTATTTTATTTAAAAATTCCGATGTTTTTATTTATGTTAATATATACTTATTTTTAATCTTATTTCCACTTTTGTTTTGTTCGTGACTTTCTTTTCTTCGCATATCGCCATTTTTTTTAGTTTGCTTCATTGAAGTGTTCTCTCTTGTCGATCTTTTCTTCGTTACATTTATTAATCCCAATTTTAAAACTTTTTTCTTTGCTCTTTCTTTGCCTTCTATCTGTGTTATTTCCAAATTTTATTTATAATAGTTTCCACTTCTGTTTTATTGTTAATATTGTCTTTTTCGGACGCTTTCAATTTTCATTCCTAGTTTGCTTTGTTGATGTTTTCAATCTTGTCAATCTTTCTTCAATTTCTTACTCCATTGGTTTTATTAATTTCGATTTTTAAAACATTTTTCTTGTTATCTTTTCTCGACGTTCTAACTGTGCTCTCCTCAAATTTTATTTAGAGTTGTTTCCACTTCTGTTTTATTCTTAACATTATTTTTTTTTCATATGTTTTCAACTTTCATTTTTACTTTGCTTTCTTGATGTTTTCAATCTTTTCTTGCTCTATTTTATTTAAAAACTCCGATTTTTCAACACTTTTTCCATGCTTTTATTTATGTTACATACTTATTTTTATTGTTATTTCCACTTTTGTATCGTGCGTGACTTTGTTTTCTTCGGATGTAGCCATTTTTTCTTTTAGTTTGGTTCATTGAAGTGTGTTCTCTTGTCGATCTTTTCTTCATTGCTTCATCATATTTATTAATCCCAATTTTAAAACTTTTTTCTTTGTTCTTTCTTTGCCTTCTCTCTGTGCAATCCCCAAATTTTATTTATAATTGTTTCCACTTCTGCTTTATTGTTAACATTGTCTTTTTCGGATGTTTTCAACTTTCATTCTTTCTTTGCTTTATTGATGTTTTCAATCTTTTCTTGCTCTATTTTATTTAAAAATTCCGATTTTTTAAAACATAATTTCCATGTTTTTATTTATGTTATTATATACTTATTTTTAATATTTCCACTTTTGTTTCGTTCGTGACTTTGTTTTCTTCGTATTTTGTCATTTTTTTTTGGTTTGCTTTATTGAAGTGTTCTCTCTTGTCGATGTTTTCTTCACTGCTTCATCATATTTTTTAATTCCACTTTTTAAACATTTTCCTTTTTTTATTTCTTTGCCTTCTATCTGTGTATCTTCTTTCCACTTCTTCTTTATTCTTAATTCTGTTTTTTCAGATGTTTGTAACTCTCATTTTTACTTTGCTTTGTTGATGTTGTCAATTTTTTCTTGCTCTATTTTATTTAAAAATTCCGGTTTTTTCAATGTTTTTTCCTTGTTTTAATTTGTTATTAGATACTTGTTCTTATTGTTATTTCCACTTTTGTTTCATTCGTGACTTTGTTTTCTTCGTATTTTGCCATTTTTTTATTGAAGAGTTCTCTCTTGTCGATCGCAAGAGAAGAAAACTTCATTGCTTCATCATATTTATTAATCCCAATTTTAAAACGTTTTTCTTTGCTTTTTCTTTGGCTTCTATCTGTGCGATTCCCAAATTTTATTTATAATGGTTTCCACTTCTGTTTTATTGTTAACATTGTCTTCTTCGGATGTTTTCAACTTTCATTCTTACTTTGCTTTGTTGATGTTTTCAATCTTGTCATTCATTCTTCAATTTCTTACTCCATTGTTTTTATTAATTCCAATTTTTAAAACATTTTTCTCGTTATCTTTTCTCGATCTTCTAACTGTGCTCTCCGCAAATTTTATTTATAGTTGTTTCCACTTCTGTTTTATTCTTAACATTGTTTTTTTCAGATGTTTTCAACTTTCATTCTTACTTTGCTTTGTTGATGTTTTCAATCTTCTCTTGCTCTTTTTTTTTTAACATTCCGACTTTTTCAACATTTTCTTCCTTGTTTGCATTTATGTTATTATATACTTATTTTTAATGTTAGTTTCAATTTTGTTTGGTTCGTGACTTTATTTTCTTCGGATGTTGCCATTTTTTTTTAGTTCATTCATTGAAGTGTTCTCTCTTGTCGATGTTTTCACTACGTCATCATATTTTTTAATTCCACTTTTAAAACTTTTTTCTTTTTTTATTTCTTTGCCTTCTATCTGTGTATCTTCTTTCCACTTCTTCTTTATTCTTAATTCTGTTTTTTTTCAGATGTTTTTAACTTTCATTCTTACTTTGCTTTGTTGATGTTGTCAATCTTTTATTGCTCTATTTTATTTAAAAATTCCGGTTTTTTCAACGTTTTTCGTTGTTTTAATTTGTCATTAGATACTTGTTCTTATTGTTATTTCCACTTTTGTTTCATTCGTGACTTTGTTTTCTTCGTATTTTGGCATTTTTTTATTGAAGAGTTCTCTCTTGTCGATCGCAAGAGAAGAAAACTTCACTACTTCATCATATTTATTAATCCCAATTGTAAAACGTTTTTCTTTGCTTTTTCTTTGGCTTCTATCTGTGCGATTCCCAAATTTTATTTATAATGGTTTCCACTTCTGTTTTATTGTTAACATTGTCTTCTTCGGATGCTTTCACCTTTCATTCTTACTTTGCTTTGTTGATGTTTTCAATCTTGTCATTCATTCTTCAATTTCTTACTCCATTGTTTTTATTAATTCCGATTTTTAAAACATTTTTCTCGTTATCTTTTCTCGATCTTCTAACTGTGCTCTCCGCAAATTTTATTTATAGTTGTTTCCACTTCTGTTTTATTCTTAACATTGTTTTTTTCAGATGTTTTCAACTTTCATTCTTACTTTGCTTTGTTGATGTTTTCAATCTTCTCTTGTTCTTTTTTTTTAAACATTCCGACTTTTTCAACATTTTCTTCCTTGTTTGCATTTATGTTATTATATACTTATTTTTAATGTTATTTTCAATTTTGTTTGGTTCGTGACTTTATTTTCTTCGGATGTTGCCATTTTTTTTAGTTTGTTTCATTGAAGTGTTCTCTCTTGTCGATCTTTTCTTCATTGCTTCATCATAATTATTAATTCCAATGTTAAAACGTTTTTCTTTGTTTTTTTCTTTGCCATGTATCTGTGCGATCCCCACATTTTATTTATAATTGTTTCCACTTCTGTTTTATTATTCATATTGTCTTTTTCGGATCTTTTCAACCTTCGTTCTTACTTTGCTTTTTTGATGTTTTCAATCTTGTCAATTTTTCATCAATTTCTTACTCCAATGTTTTTATTAATTCCGATATTTAAAACATTTTTCTCGTTATCTTTTCTCGATCTTCTAACTGTGCTCTCCGCAAATTTTACTTAGAGTTGTTTTCACTTCTGTTTTATTCTTAACATTGTTTTTTCAGATGTTTTCAACTTTCATTCTTTTTTTGCTTTGTTGATGTTTTCAATCTGTTCTTGCTCTATTTCATTTAAAAATTCCGATTTTTTAAAACATTTTTCCCTAGTTTTTATTTATGTTATTATATACTTATTATTATTATTGTTATTTCCACTTTTGATTCGTTCGTCACTTTGTTTTCTTCAGAAGTTGCCATCTTTTTTTAGTTTGCTTCATTGAATTTTCCTCTCTTGTCGATCTTTTCTTCATTGATTCATCATATTTATTAATCCCAATTTTAAGCCTTTTTTCTTTGTTCCTTCTTTGCCTTCTAGCTATCCGATCCCCCAATTTTATTTATAATTGTTTCTACTTCCGTTTTATTGTTAACATTGTCTTTTTGGATGTTTTCTACTTTAATTCTTACTTTGCTTCGTTGAAGTTTTCCATCTTGTCAATCTTTCCTCAATTTCTTACTCCATTGTTTTTATTAATTCCGATTTTTAAAACATTTTTCTCGACCTTCTAACTGTCTTTTCCGCAAATTTTGTTTAGAATTGTTCCCACTTCTGTTTTATTCTTAGAACTGTTGTTTTCAGATGTTTTCAACTTTTATTCTTATTTTGCTTTGTTGATGTTTTCATCTTTTCTTGCTCTATTTTAATTAAAATTCCGATTTTTTCAAAAATTTTTCCTTGTTTTTATTTACGTTATTATATACTTATTTTTATTATTATTTCCACTTTTGTTTCGTTCGTGAGTTTGTTTTCTTCGGATGTTGCCATTTTTTTTTTAGTTTGCTTCATTGAAGTGTTCTCTCTTGTCGATCTTTTTTTCAGTCATCACTTTTATTAATCCCAATTTTAAAACTTTTTTCTTTGTTTTTTCATTGCCTTCTCTCTGTGCGATCCCCAAATTTTATTTATAATTGATTCCACTTCTGTTTTATTGTTAACATTGTCTTTTTTGGATGTTTTCAACTATCATTCTTACTTTGCTTTGTTGATGTTTTCAATCTTGTCAATTTTTCCTCACTTTCTTACTCCATTGTTTTTATTAATCCCGATTTATAAAATATTTTTCTCGTTATTTATTTTTCTCGGCCTTCTAATTGTGTTCTCCGCAAATTTTATTTAGAGTTGTTTTCACTTCTGTTTTATACAGATGTTTTCAACTTTCATCCTTTCTTGGCATTGTTGATGTTTTCAATCTTTTCTTGCTCTATTTTATTTAAAAATTCAGGTTTTTTCAAAATTTTTTCCTTTGTTTTTATTTTTGTTATTATATACTTAATTTTATTGTTATTTTCACTTTTGTTTTGTTCGAGACTTTGTTTTCTTCGGATGTGGCCATTTTTTTTCTAGTTTGCTTCAATGAAGTGTTCTCTCTTGTCGATCCATTCTTCATTGCCTCATCATATTTATTAATCCCAATTTTAAAACTTATTTCTTTGTTCTTTCTTTGCCTTCTATCTGTGTGTTCCCCAAATTTTATTTATACTTAGTTGTTTCTACTTCTGTTTTATTGTTAACATTGTCTTTTTCGGATATTTTCAACTTTCATTCTTACATTGCTTTGTTGATGTTTTCAATCTTGTTGATTTCTTTTCTCGTTCTATTTTATTTAAAAATCCCGATTTTTTAACAAACATTTTTTCCTGGTTTTTATTCAGTATTATTCTTATTTTGCTTCTTTCAAACTTTTCATTTTGTGGATCGTTCCTCCATTTGATCCAATTATTGGTCGAGATTTGTCATCTGCCAGGTTTCAAGTACACCATACTGAGGAGTTGTAATTACAACGAAACCGGTTCATGGTTTCTCAGCCTGATATATTATGAAATTTGGTTACTTCTGCTATAGCATCGCCACCTGACGGTGTCGGCTTAAATTTCGCGTTCATCCTTTTACATGGAGCGGCTAAGAGCGGACAAGGTAGAAAATTATTTGGTTCACTGCATTTACAGCACCTGGCACCATTAGATGGCGCCACATACAATAATTATTATAAAATGTGAAACTTAGTCAAAGATTTGAAATGGAGCAATTGTATGATGCCCTTCAATGACGAATTAGCAGAAATGCATAGACAAACATAAGGACTACACATTTTTACTGCACTATTTCATAAATATTTAAAGGTGATTACCGAATTGAGATCTCTCTTACCCTGAACTCCGTCGCAATCAAAGCGAGTACAATCTTTTAAAGTGACATCCCTAGAAATCAACCGAGTAACGTTCATTAGAACATCAAAGGTAAAAACTTTAATTCTGCCCGTGAAAAGGTGGCTTTTCTTCAGGTCTTTCGCGACTGATTTTAATTCACCGAAGTCTTTGCTGGTTTTAATTGGAACGTATATTCATTCGGTAGGCAAATCTGTAAGAAAACGTTCTCTCTCTTTTGAACTAGATTTTAATTAATATGAGGAAAGCCCGGACTTATTGTTTCATTGAATCCTCATTAAGTCGAATTTTACGGTCGAATTGTCTAGTGTGAAAATGTGACAACAATGGAGATTTTTCTTTGGGGCGTGACAGGTTCAGGGGTATCTATAAACTTACATTTTATCGTCAATTTGAACTGAATCGTGAATCCGAACTAACCTGAAAGAAAACATTGATGTAAAGCAAAACAATTCATTTTTGTTAATAAAACTTTTTTTATGTGGCATTCATGTGCAAATGTAAGGCAAGGTCATTTTGCGTGATAATTGCGAAACCACATCCTAGGCTTTAAAGAACCGAATTGTTGGACACACAATGCATTTATCCTCACTCTCTGTTCGTTACAGTGCAAACCTAGGTCCCGGATATAAGCCCTTTGGTTGGTCCATTACTGCGAGGCACAGCACACACAATGCGTTCAATGAGACCTTTGATTAATCTTGTACAAGGCGAAATGAACGGGTCGCAGGTTTGGAACTAAATGAAGTACGAACAGCACCCCCTGGGGTGCTAAATTACTATGTATAAAACAGGAAGAAAGGCTTATATATAAACGTAGAAGTTGACAAGTCCTAAGGAAGTGAAGGGTTATTCCTGACGATGGTCTTTAATTTGTTTGAAGGAAAATACCTACATAATTATATTAAGGAAATTTGTTTCCTTTTTACATTGGGGATTTTTGGGTAAAAAAAGATGTATGTCACTTATTTTCGAGAAACAATGAATTCTCAGTCTCTTTACTTTTGAGTTATTTATAAAAAAGTTTTAAAAAATCTTTCTAATAAAAACCGTTTGTTTTAGGCTCAACCAATGGATTTTTACATTTTGAAGTATAGGGATTCGTTCGAACGAGACTAGTAGAGAGACTGTGAGGTACTTTCCTCCTACTCCTCCTAAAACCTATGAGAGTGCATCTTCCTTCTAAACCATATTAGAAATCCTCTTCTTTGAATCCTCAATTTATATAAAAGAAAGAGAAGAAAGTTCGGCTACTTTGGGAACATATTAAGACATAAAAAATATGAACTATTACAATTCATCGTTGAAGAAAAGATAGAAGGCAAAAGAGACCGAGGACGCTGCCGAACATTATGGCTGAAGTACCTAAAACAATGACATCTATGGACTTATTTCGATTAGCTGTAAACATTGCTGTAAACTCATTGTTGTAATTAGCGTCCTTAAGTTGTAAGTAGTTGGTGAAGTTAGCGGGATTAGGACAAATAATGCACCTCTTCTTTATTCGAAAATGGCCGACGTTTCGACTATTTATTTAGTCTTCATCAGGGCTATTCTCACTTAGAGAGGGTAGTCAGTTAAAGTACGATTTAAGATAGTTACGGTAGCAAACTCCATTCGATTGTTCGGTGACCCTGGTATCTTAGGCTCGACAAAACACACATCCGCTGCCCAAGGTACAAAATATACGAATCAACTTTAACTGACTACCCTCTCTAAGTGAGAATAGCCCTGATGAAGACTAAATAAATAGTCGAAACGTCGGCCATTTTCGAATAAAGAAGAGATGCATTATTTGTCCTAATCCCGCTAACTTCACCAACTAATTGCTGTAAACCACCATTAGAAGATCATCAGGGCATCATTACCATTCCAACGGAGAGCCAAATCAGTACGGAACCGTCAGAAAACAGCTAAACATGCGCAAGATCTGCTAACTAGTTACTAAGTTGATTTCTGACGGTCTAACCGTTCGGGATTGGTTTGATTCTCGCAGAGCCCTTGTAGGCACGCTACGGGGGTAACTTCAAATGAGAGTTTTTTTTTTCAAAATTGTATTGCCAGCGAAACAGTAATAATAGAGGAGAGGGAGAGAGAGCTGAACCGCAAGGTCAATATTTGGACGAACAAAACTAGCCCTTTATCCCTTAGTTTGATTATCTCGTTAGAGCAACGTATTGTGCTTGCTGTCAAAATGTTCGTTGACCACCAAAGAATCACGAAACATGACTTAAGTATCTAGAGGTGGCAGCAAACTCATTTTGTGAGAATATACAACTCGAATTGTATAGGAATATAATAAGATAAGATGGAATGGTAATCTATTCTCTTTATACGAATATTGCTCAATCCATTCTTCAACTATCAAATAAATCGCTTTATTTCACACGACAGTGGCCATAAAATTAGGGCTTAAGGCGTTTGAAAATTGGAAATCGCCGGAAATGTCGAATATATTTCCGAATGATTAATGACAGATACAGGAGAAAATAAAGTGGTTCGATTACACTTTTGACTCGTTCTTGATTGCCCTCGCCCATCTGCATATGCATATAAAAGTCAAACTAAAAATTTCCTTAGAAAAACGTGTTTGTATGGAAGTGGTACTTACGCTGCTTCTTCCACCACCGTGGCCAAGATAAACTCGGTACTCTTGTCGTTGGATATGACTTGGCACTCGGCATCGACGATTTCGTCGTCTTCGTCCCCTGAGCCCGATCCTGTGTTGGTGGCGGGTTCTTCGATTGTCGTCGCGCCAAGATGGGTCTCGGCCAGCCGCCTCGTCGTGGCCAAATTCTCTATCACAGATCCGGCTTTTATTTCACTTGGCAGCGGTTTTCTGACCGCACGCTGTTGCATCGCTCGCTTTTTAAGAGCCTGCAAATAACAACCCGTAAAATTTATCATTTGCGAATTAGAAATACAATTTTATAAAAGCGGAAAGATCATTATTTGTACCTTTTCAAAAATTATTTCTTTCTGAATATGGTACATTTGCATTTATTTATTAATGAAAAAGCACTCTCAGGAGGTGTTGAGGGGAAAAACCAACATAAGAAGGAATTTATAAAGGCATTTAAAACAATTTCTAACAGTAAACATCGCATATTAACCCTCTGTTTCGATGCCGACGAAACGGCAATAAATCGTTCTGATGTCTTCAAATTCAAAAGAAAGCCGGAGTAATTAAAACTAAAAATGGTCCAGACCACAGTTTTATTACACTAGATAATGAGGGCGTCGGACCGCCTTTGTGTTGGGTGATTGGCTGATGCCTTCACAGACAAAATTCTTGGTGGTTGAGAGAACCGTCCGGCACCTGAGGGGTGAGGACCCCAGGGGTCAGCAGGACCCGATGGACCTGGCTACTCCCGGGGAAGTCAGGGACGTCCTGAGGACCCTTGTGGAACGAAAGGCTCCGGGGCGGGACGGCATCTCCAATAAGCTGCTGAAAAACCTGACTAGGAAGGGTGCAGCCTGTCTTTGCCCTATACGGCACTTTCCATCGAGGTGGAAACAGGGAATGGTGATAATGCTGAACAAGCGGGGAAAGAATAAGACATTTCCGCAGAACTACCGGCCCATGACATTACTGCGTGGGGCTGGCAAGACTCCAAGACAAGTGAACACGCCTAAACGTCGTGCCCGTCGAGCATTACGGTTTTCAGGGCTGCATTCGGCAGAATTGCAGGTCCTGAAGACTGTAGAGAGCCTCGCAGACGGCAGGAACTCCAGATTAACCTCTGGATTGGTCCTGCTGGATGTGGTGCGAGCGTTCGATAAGGCCTGGCGTGAGGGCCTGATCTACACGCTTAGGTTTGTCGGCAAACATTTGCCAACTTATCGACAGTTACCCACAGATCGGACAGTCGTTGTAAGGGCACGTTGGGCAGGTTGTCGTTGCACCCGCCCCGTCGGCACCCAGAGCGCTAAAGACAGGTGTCCCCCAAGGGTCGGTATTGTCGCCGCACCTGTACACGCTGTACACGAGCGATCTTCCTAGAACACCAAACACTACGCTCGCGCTCTATACTGACGACACGGCTCTTTTATCCAAGAGGAGAAAAGATGTCGTGCGGCGGAATCTGCAGCTAGCTTTAAACGACCTCCAGTGTTGCGATTCTATAACGCATGTCGATTCCGATGTCGATCGCGATACACCGCTTCGAACCGGAATCTATTCTGTAAACACAATCGGGGATACTCGTATATTAAAATTCGCTACGAACGTTTAAAGCGATTACGAAAGTTTTCAGGGGGTGACATTCAATACTAATCAATAATGAAATTTGTCTAATTAGATTTCCTTGAATTTGACGAACAGAATCAACAGCAGGCAAATCAACTTCTTGGTCCTCTAAAAATTTTTTTCATTTTCCATAGGTATACGGGCATTCACACATATATTATGTGATACACAATAAGCATTTACCAGTGTACCGACCTTTTGGGGGGTGTACCTTAATGATCGTTCATTCAAAATACACCTAAATCTACCTTTCAAGACACCATTCACTCTTTCAACACAATTTCTTCCTGAGGCATGTGCTCTATTATATCGTTCTTCCGGAGAGTCAGAAACTGCACCTTGTATTGGGGTCATAAGCCCTCCTATCAGCCACGAGTTTCTCTCACCATTGTCATAACTTTGTTCTAGAGAGTCATGTATGTTTGATTGGCGCCATATAAATGAGCCATGGTTACTCCCTGGAACACTAACTGAATGGTACCCTTTCTTGTTTGAGTAATTATGTTCTTCTAGGTTTGGAGCCAAAATCTTAATATGGGTTCCGTCAATTGCGCCGATCACGCCGGGCATACCACACCTCTCAAAAAATTTGATTTTATTAGGACTCTTTTTTTCTTTGTTAGGAAACTGAATTGTTTCAGCAAACTGTCGTACCTACTATTGCATTTGTGAGAATGTATGAAATCTCCTGAACACATCTGGACACTATCAGCTGACTAACTGCTAGTAAATATTCCTGGCCAACTCCTCTTTGGTAATTGCCTGTGGCGAAAAATCGCAGTGCTATCAAAATTCTTTGTTGATAATTAATTCTTGAATTTCTCACTAAGTTGTTTAAAGTTCCAAAAACAAATATTGCACTAATTCTTGATTTAAACGAAACAAATCAACAAACCTTTCATCTGTTAGTCCAAATGGGTACCATCTGTCTCGAAGAAAACGGCTTTCTTCATGGATTAAATGCAACTTTTGTTTCCTATCGACCTCTTACACTCTCTCGTACAATACGAGCTGAACAGGTAACATTATTGTTATCCTTACCACAAGAATCTACTCCAAAAAAATGCGAACTTCCAGTAATTATTTAAAAAGCAGTTGAACTTGAAATCTATGCAAAAACTGAAACGCAAAAGAAAAACAAACTGATTGAGCATGGGGAGCGCACTCCCTATAGTTTAAAAGTTCTTTATCTAGGTCATAATCGCGTCAAAAGAGAGCGTCCTTTCTTTCACTTTACCGCTTCTATAACACGTTTGACTCAACCTGTTCATTACAGCAGATCATAAACGTCAGTGGAAGTGTTAGTGTCCCCAAGATAGGGTATGATCTAAGCGATTTCCAACGAACTTTTTAATTGTTCATTCGGCACTGATTATTTCTGTTATTCAGTTTTTGTGTTATTGCAAATTGCTGAGTGTATACAAAATGTTTTGACTGATTTGTGTGTTCCCTGCCGGAATGCAAAAAATACCGGAAGAACCACGAAACTTCATTCGTTGCCCAAAGATCCTGATGTAAGAACTTAAATGATTTGAAGGAGTGGCTGGTACGTTGAAGGATTAAGATCAATCCAACCAAGTGCCAGGTAATCCTGATAAATATACGTCGTGATGCCATCCCGGGTCAACTTGTGATCGATGGCATCGAAGTGCCGTGGCAAGATTCAGCCGTTTATCTGGGGGTAATCTTGGATAAAAGGCTGACTTGGGGCCTCCATGTTAGGGTCAAAGCTAGGGAGGACTATGGCCTCACTATACCCCTGCCCAACCGAAGAAGCTATCTGCCTGTAGAGGAAAAGCCTACTGATGAAAGCCATCATGTGGCTGATCCTAACATATGGATCGGCCTCATGGAGCTGCGCGGCGGGGGCCCACCTCTCAAGGGTAGAAGCTGTTGAAAACATTCACCTTCGTATGGCGGTGAGTGTTCCATGGCACATTAGTAATGAAGAAACTCGTGCTAATCTGCGGTGGCAAACGGTACGCGACTTCAAGAGAGTCAAAGCTGAGAAGACATTCCGACACGCGGAAGCACATCCACTTGACCGGTTCATTACTAGTCGGATTCCGCATCAGGGCAACCCTGGAAGTCATGATATCAAGATGCAGAGTAGAGCGACAGCAGAGATGCAAAGGACCACCCGAGAAGCAAATGCCACATCTCCCGCAAGATATGTCATGTCAAATCATCCAAGCTGGCGAGGCTATGAGATATTGAAAACAGGATAGAGCGTGCACCAGAGAAGACTACCGGCAGCAGATCGGGGGTTTATAGCGGGAAGGTGACGTCATTTTGACGTATTTTTTGGTCAGCATTTGTCACCAAAGACGTCATAGGATGACGTCGAAACAACGTCATAATGACGGGCGTAAGTCACAGACCAATGACGTCATTTTGAGACGTCAAAGTGACGTCGTTTAACAACGTCAAAATGACGTTATTTAACGATATTGGCTACGAAGCTGTTTTTCTTCTGAGGTAACGGTCATTGAGACTATTCCTTGGTGGGTAATCGATCAGTCAGGCTCGATTACTAATCTTAGAATTGGTATTTTTTTTTTTTTTGATTTATCAAAAGAGTTGAAAAGCTTCCAGAATCCGCATTTTCTTACTACCGTCACATCTACTATTAGCTGAAAATATACCTGTGCGTATGTTTACCTTAATCTAAAGTAACTTTCACACTCCTCCATATGCATCGTAGAAAAAAAGCACTGTTCCTGACATAAACATCTTTTATTTTTAAAGATTCAAAATCATATATACATTGGCAAACCCTCCCCTCTATGGTTATACGTCTAACATATCGCTATACTGCACATTCATATGTATTGTAGCAAAACAAAAATACTCTTACTATACATATATTTCTAAATAACGTGCTTTAAAGACCATGTAAGCCGTAACATTTTAAAAAATTGACTTTTTTCACAAATTTTAAATTGAATTTTTTCAAAAATTTTAAATTAAAATTAAAAACCGCTTTATCTATATCTCTATATTTTACATTTAAGTAAGATATAACACATTGATAGTGTAACAACAAAATCACATACATTTGTTCAATCAAATTCACATATAACTTATAATATTATACAGGGTGTCCCAGAATGGTTGTGAAATCTTGAAACGGGACATACTAGGGACCAAAATAAGTCGATTGAACTACATATACTATAGTTCAAAAGTTAATAGTTAGAAGATACATGGTGTTTCAGTTTTATTTTTTTTTCAATTTTGTCTTTATAGTTCTTAGAGTTTTTGAAAATATATTAATCTAAAATTTTGCGTATAGGTAACTGTTTATAATCTACATCGTGGTTACACCAACCGATAGCGAAAATCTACAGGATCTTATTTTATCTGGGGTGGTTTTTGCCCTCCCAAACTTTTTGTAGCGCGTCACTGATCGTAGTCTTTGTTGTTGAGTCATGTCCACCAAGGGTTGATAGATAACCACTCTATATAAGTAAGAAAGTAAAATGCTTTGGGCGTCTTAAAATCTTATCTAGTAATAGTAAACATTTGGTTGTGCACTTTATTAATGAACGACAGTGCTAAAACATTATACTTACTAGAGTTGAATAACCATTTTCTCGGAAAAAGTCTTCTAAAGAAGTAATGTCATCCTTGGTTTTCATAGGAATTTCAACTGGCAATTCTGGCATACCACCACAAACCAATGAGTCAGAAGTAGTAGGGTTAAGCGTTTTTAAAATTTCTTCATTTTGACTTTTTATATAAGTCAGCAGCCCAATAACTTTCTTTTCAAATGCTACAAAAATATACAAAATTTAATATAAATGTAGTTATATTAAGAGCAGACCCGAAAGTTAGCTTACATGTCAAAGTTGGGGTTAAATTAACATTTGTTTGGAGAGGGATGGCACTGTTAATACTAGAGGATGTTGATGGCTGACTGATGAGTTCTGGAACTGATTTTCACATTTTAAATTTTAAGTAAGCAAAAGTAATTTCTTTGTACATGCCTGAAGTGCTTAAACCAGTTCTAGGAGGTATGCATGATGTCAATAGTTTGGTTGGTGTTGCTGGTCTTGGAGGTTCTCTAAAATTACAATTTTCAACCCCTAAAACACAAAAGAAAAAATGAAACCCACATTCAAGATGACTAAGAAACATAGCTAAATTAACCAAGGAGACACGCTGACCCGTTGTTAAGCGTCGATTACACGGAGCTAGTTCACACTCTACTAGCAGATTTTTTGTACTTCCTGCAAGTAAACTAGCTCTGTGTAATTGTGGTAATTTAAGCTTGATTACTAGTGGATCCTAAGGATACCACAAACTGTCAGATTTTGCAGCAGTGGGATGAAAATAAAACACGCTCTTAAAAGAATTATTACATCCTAGGCCCTCATATTGTATCCTATTATGTTTAAGCATAATCAATACTTACTTTGAGAAATGTTGCAAGTGTCCTCCGAATGTTTAGGAAACTCGAAAAGTTTGGGAGGTGGGGATCTTTGCAGAAGACTTTTCTTTACAATTAATTCCTCGTCACTGTCATCACTGCTGTTGACATACCTTTTTGTTTTAATTCTTTTTCTGGGTTTTTCCACCTCCTCGTCAGATTCTAAGTTGGACGTATCTTCTGCCTGCTTTAGTTTGGCAGTAGCCTTTTCATAGTCACCTATGAACAATACATAGTTCAATAGAATTAATTAAAATTAAAACTGTTATGTATCACCAACCAACAATACATGGAACATGTATTGTTTAAGATGAAATTGTACCTACCAAAAAACTTGTTTATTTATAAAGTTTTTAGTAATTTTTATAATTTCAGAAACCATTTGTAGAATATTGAGGCAAATGCTTTAAGCTTCAAATTATGTGAGACAAAACCAGAATTAAAATGTGCACACACACTTTTGGCTTAAATAATTTTTTATGAACTAATTTTATGAACTTAACTGTAAGCCAGTTGTAAGTAATTACCTCGGTAATTACTCATAAAATCCCTTGTTAACAAGCTTGTTAATTACTATTGTTCTGAATGTCCAATAACGACATATTGTTTGCTTTCAAATGACAAAAACACTTTCAATGACACTCCTGAGTGATTCCCTCTTCAAGCAAAAAGGAGTAATTTTCACTCTTAATACATAAATAAGTGTTAATCTAATGATAAAATTCCTAAATAACTCAAAAATGTTTTTAACTTACATGACTCATACATACAACGCTTAATGGCATGAGGTTCCCATTGTTCATAATTGACTTGTGGATCAATTTTTCGTAACTCCTTGATAAATGCTTTTTGGTCTTTGACAGGAGGCCAATATGCTTCTTTTTTCATGGGTGTCAACCATCCTTTATTAATAAGGGACACTCCCCCACTCATCCACTCAACCACCACAAAACTCATATTCTAAAAAAAAACTTTTTGATGTAGAATTAAATTACTAATATAATAAATAATAAGTTGATTTGATGAAAGAGCATCCCAGTAGGCCAGCGAATCAGACGTGCCTTTAGAGCTTGGTTGATAGAGCATTTGCATGAAATGCTGAAGGTTGCTGGTTCAGGTTAGTTCAGGTTAGTTTAAATCTTGTATGGAAATTAACATCTAACTTACTGAATAATATTTGCAGTTATAACCTCAATAAGTTGGTATATTCAGGATATATTATTATAGTTTTAGTTAGACTTCTGCAAGTATGATAAGTATACCTTCATTTGAGCCTTCATTACATTATTAGACCAGGTCTTCTTAGTCATAGTCATAAGCTTATTCTTAATTTTTGTCCATAACAACCCATATAACAAGCATTGCCATAGATATTTTGTTTACATGCATTTTAATGGATGAAAATTAGGAATATGCTTAAGAATAAGTAGTTGTCCAACCTGATCCTAAATCCCAATAAAACAAGATATAATGTAGGTATAATAAAAAATTGAGTTTAAAATATAGATAAACTGTTTTGTCTATTCTTTATGTCTTTTGTTATGTGGTGGTTCTTCAGTTAGGTTTAACTGTCAGTGATAATGCAGGGATTGACGGATTGTGAAACAGGCCTTCTAGAGTCCTAAGGTTTTAGTCTCCCTCCCCCCCAGCACTAGTACTAATTCTACTTCTAAGTTTAATTTCAGGTTTATCTAAACAACCAGACTCTTAAAACATGGACATAATTGTGCCTAAGCATTCTTCTGAATATGGTTTTCCAGCTGTTTACTATACTAATTGCTCTTTTAAACTTTCTGCTGGGTATATCCAACTTCTTAGTCCCAATCATATTCTTAATTTACTTAAATTATAACAATCCAAGAAATAATTTATATATTATTTAATAATTTATTTATATTTAATAATCAGTAGTTGTTATTGATAAAAAGTAATGCCAGTTTTCCAACAAACAAGCTAGTCGAGCTTGTGTTTTGTTCGAGTTTTTTTGAGACACCAAAAATGAAAACCAAACTGGGATGAATTCAAAATACTGTTTCCAATAAGCAGCAAAATACTGTCATAGTTTTGTTGTGTTTTCACCAAACAAACTGAGTTTCAGTTTTAATTTCAAATACTCTTGGATTTTAGGACAATAAAAGTGCCCAGTGATTAAAGGATTGCCATAAACAGCAGACATTTATATGCTAGCCGATAGGATGTGATCATCTGCTGCTCACATTCCATCAATTATTTGATTTGCTTATATGTTTTGATACTTTTGGCATTCTTCCGCACTCACTTTTTTATTATTTCTATAGCCCTTTCTCCAAAATGTTTAGGGAAGTTGATTCTTTAAGATTACTCGTGACTGGTTCATACTGAGTAATATGAAGGAAGTTGTTCAGATTAGTGCACATTGAAAACACACTCGTACACCAAATTAATACCCCTAAAGCTCACCGGTTAATTAACAAACACCTAAAAAGCAACAAAACACGACTTGCTATTTCCCCTAGACAGACCCAGTCCGTAAACAGTTTGCAAACACATCAAAACTCTGGATGTTTACTGCTGCCAATTGGGACTCAAAAAACAGAATATCAACTGTTGCCAAAACTCAGAATTTTCAAAAAGTTTGCAAAATGTTTCAATGTTGTCTTTTTCGACTTAAATTTGTGTTGTGTTTTTGTTTTGCCCATTTGGTGGAAAACCCTCGGGAAAACCGGATGACTATGACTAAAAAGTTGGATAATCTATTACCTAGCTTAGTCATAGCCATAAACCTAGATTACCACATTGTAAATTCTGTGCTTGAGAAGGGGTTGTTAGTGTTGTCACTCAGGGGTCTTCAGTCTTCAGAGCACAGCACACATTACATCTTTGTGCCTTAAGGGAACTTTATTTTGTTCAAAAAAGTGTGAATGAACAATGAGGTTTGAGGTATATAATTATACCTATAATTGTTTGAATACCACAGCCTGATCACAGTTTTATCATTTTCCAACATTTTAACTCTTTATGAACAAAAAAAGATAGAAAAATAAACATACCTAATTTATATTCCTTGGTTAGGGCAATGCCAACTGCCAACTGGCACTGACACCAACCTAACCCATCTTTGAAGACTGTATAGGGCCGAATTCCAAAACTCACGGGATCATCTAGCGGTTAAGCTGGTCATGTGAGGGCCATCTAGCATAATTCATAAGCAGGTGAATGATCTACCTGGTAGATGACAGGATGAGTTTTGGAATTCGCCCTACATATGTGTTTTTCTTACCTTTTTTTGTTTATCCAAAATTCACGACTTTCACGTTGAACACACACAATAAACTCACAAATGCCCAAGTGTAATTTGTATTGAGAATTGAGATTGAAAAGAAACTCAGCATGCGGGACGCGGAGGTCTTTTTTCATGCCGTTTACCCACGTTAAACGTTTACCATTTTAACGCGTCGGACTGTAAACAAAATGGCTGCACTTTGGATAGTTCTGACGTCATTAGGAGTCGTCATTATCACGTCGAAAAATCGACGTCGACGTCATTTATTTGTCATTTTTTCGTCAGGTGACGTCGAATAACGAATGCTCACCAAAAAAATACGTCAAAATGACGTCACCTTCCCGCCTGGGAGGCATCCAGCTCGAAATCCCTAAGCAAAAACACGAGGTTTTTTTAGTGGGTAAAAATCACACACTACCGGACAACATTGCGTCGGGTTTGTCCGGTGTCTTTGAGATCAGCTTCAGAACAGAGAGTTAATTTTTAGTTTTCGTAGGGGAAAGATTGGTGTCTCCGAGCGGGAAATATATCGATCGAAAAGTAGGTCAGCAAGTTGGCTGGAAGTTCGATAAAGTGATCGTTTGATGTTCATTTGGGCTTAATTGCAGTCTCGTGTACTGGATTAAGTGTGTGCGTCTCTGTTACTGCGCATTCGCGATCGTGTGCAGATTCTCTTCTCGGGTTTTGCAATTGATAATAAAACGTGTTTTTGATTGCAAAAGTCGTCTCGCCCATTACTAAATTAGTTGGTCTCGGTCTCTGACCATAAATCTGTTGTATGTGGTGCAGAGCTCTTTTATCGTGTTGTGCAGTTAATTATCGTGAACTGTATGCATTGTTAGTGTTTCCCTGTCTGTGTATCCAACTATAGTTCTTGCCACACAACTGCACTATCCTCTGTTCTGGACTATCGTAATTCAAGACAAGTAATCCAAAGAGACTTTCTCATGCAAGTTGTGCATTAAAAAGTGACTTTAAGTGCTTTAGTCATACATATAGTCTCTAATCAAAGTAAATAAGTAACAAACAAACTTTGCGTTGTTTTGTTGTTCTCTGCGTATCGTGTGTTTCTTGATTGTTCCTTGGATGAATCCGTTGTAAAAGGGCTCTGGGTTTAAATAGCAAGTGCATCCAGACAATATTGCGGTGCGTTGCACTCTTTGCTTAGCGATCGTATCTACATAAAGGGTATAAAGTACTAATACAGGGTGTCCAGCAGAACCCTGGACATAGGAGATTAACATGGGAAATCGGTTTTTATTTTTTTGCGCCTGTACGGCTGACTTGATTGAACAACTTTTAAGAGTAAAATTTTAGAGCTTATGGTCAGTTATAATCCTGTAATTTTTTCAATACCTCAGTTTTGGCTGTTTCTTGGAAAAACGCCTCGAGAAGTGCAAGAATTTGCATTTGGCGCGTCACCCCCGCCATGCATGTGCAGTGTCGCCAACATAATAATTTCTTATGTCAGAGTCAGAGCCAATTTTCCTTTCTTATTTATTTTGAGGGACTATCATGTAGTAATTAACGTCATTATGCAGTGAAAATTAATAGAAAACCTGAAGAAAATATAATGTTCTTAAAATCATACGGTAAGTAAAAGTTACGTTTATTATTATCATAATTAGTAAACGGAAAATCATTCCAATTTGTGTATGGCTGGTTGTCCAAATCATTTTAGATTAGCAACAGACAACGGATCGACGATATATCTCTTGTCTTCGTCACTGGTAAAGCTAAAAGCTACGTTAATGTTAAGAATTATTAAGGACGGCGAGTTGGGTGGATACATTTGTTGAGCAAACCAAGAACCAAGCTTGAAATGTGATCGTGAAGTGTGATTTAATTACATACTGCGAAGAAAGTAAACAACCAACCATGTGTTTAACATCAAACACAGAGATAAACAGGAACAATAAACAAATAAATAAAATACAAGACTAGATGTAGCACATCAGAGAAATTGTTCAAAATGACCAACTTCTGCAGAGGTACAATATGCAAGCCTATGTTCAAAGTTCCAGGATGTATTGCCCAACATCATAACCGTGACTTGACCACAAATTTCTTGAATGGCAAGTTTCAACCCTTGAACATTTGCATATTGTTTATTTCTCTGGTAGAGACGATCTTGAATGAATCCCCAAACGAAAAAATCACAGGGATTCAAATCCGGAGAGCGAGGTGGCCAATTAATTGCTCCAAATTTTCCGATCCACCTATCACCAAATGTTTCGTTTAGAAAACATCTATTTTGCAGTACAGTGTGACACGACGCCCGATCCTGCATGTAAAAACCCGTTCTAATGGCTGGATGGCTTCTACAGCGGGCAAAATGTTATTGCGAAGTATATTGCCATATTTGTTGGCGTTGAAACTGCCATCAATGAAAAATGGACCTAGAACATGGCGCTCCAAAATGCCGATCCACAAGTTTACAGTTGCTCGACGTTGGTCCCGATTGTCAAGCACTATACCGGGTGACCCAAATCCAATGTACATAGTCCTATCTCAGTTTCTATTACAGATAAAAGTTTGAAATTTGAAACATCAATATAACGTGTTGCAACTAAACTTTTGCTGTTGTTAAATGTCAAGTGTCAGTTTAGGATTTGTCACAATTGGCACCAACTTTTACTTTCTAAATGTCAACATAGATTTTCTTATGCTAATTTGAAATCGGCTCAAAATTACCTTTCCAATGACTTATTACAGTTACCACTTTGATAAATCAATTAGCCATAAATTCACGTTTTATGATAATTAAACCTTTTGGTTGCCCCCGGTATACCAGTCCAATTTCGCAATACTGACCATGATTTCTTTGTTGTTAGAGTACCTGCAATAAAACAACGTCGGTTAGTTCATGACAGAACTCTTTTTAACAGATACACATTAGTCTAATTTGTTCTCAATTTTCCTGTCTTTCAAATAGGAAATAATACAATGCTTTGAAAGGTAACATACGCTTTTTGTTGCGTAAATAAGATATTGGCGCATTAATAAAGTACTAGTGACAACGAAAAGTGTACTTCCATTTGTTCCTACCCCCAGTAGGCAGTAATAACTATGGAGTGTATCCTAGTTGATCGCAGGCAGCCATGAGAAAAATGAAGGGTGTTCTCTTAAATGTCAACGTTTGACGGCAAAATGTTATGACCATTTAACTGAACTAAAGTAATTATTATTTAAAAGTTGTTTTATGTATTTGGCGATTATGAATCATAACTACTTCCGATTCTCGCAAAGTGAAAAGGTAGACATTTTATTAATTTTCGGCGAAGCTCGCAGAAACAACCGCGCTGCATCTCGAAATTATTTAGAAAGATATCCAGATCGCCATCAACCTACTGTTAGAATTACTTTAGAAGACTAGAGGAACTATTAAGAACAAACGACAATGGAAATAATAACAATTTTATTGTAATTGAAGAAGTTGAGGTGCTAGTTTTTTAGCATCTGTTGAAGCTGATCATACAATCTCGTTACGGCAAATCGAAGATGACGTAGGTGTGCCAAGGGAGACTGCCAGAAGAGTACTACGAAAACCTAATTATCACCCATAGAAATACCAATGTCACCAACATCTTTACAAAAATGATGGTCCTAGACGTCCTAGACAGTATTGTAATTGGATAGTTCGAAGAGAAACCGAGAACCCAAACTTTCACCACTTAATTTTATATTCGGATGAAACGCGAGTCACCAACAATGGCTGTTTCAATAGAAACAATTTTAAATTTTGGTCACAAGGCAAACACCACGTGTTTAGGGAAGGACCAAGAAAGATTTGGTTTCAACATTTGGCAGGGAGTTCTAGGTACAAGGCTACTCGGGCCGGTCATTTTTAATGAAAATTTAACGGGAGAAAGATATCTTAAATTATTACGTAACGAACTTGATCATTTCTTAGATAATTTACCCTTAGCAGAAAGAGCTAGTATGTATTTTCAACAAGATGGCGCGCCCCCGCATAACTGTCGCCAAGGGACGCGTTACTTAAATGATACTTTTGGCAACAACTGGATTGGCACTGTTGGACTGGTTTACTGGCCCACTCGCTCGCTTGACCTGACACCTCTGGATTTTTTTGTTTGGGCACATGTGAAGAACAAGGTTTTTCTACATCCACGAGCACCAAATCGAGAAAATCTGGAGGAAAGGGTTCCAAGGGCCATTAATGAAATCACTGCTGATCAACTTAGAAATGTCTTGAGGAAATGCTCCGAAAATGTGAGACGTTGTATAGAGGCAAATGGCTGGCATTTTGAGCAATTGGAATAACTTTTTTTTTGTTTCAATATCAGCTGTTTCAATCTCTGTAAATAAAAACTTAGGTTTCCATTCGAAGAAATGTGTTTTCGTCTATCTAAAAAACGGGAAAATTGAAAATAAATTAAATTGATGTGTATCTGTCAGAAATAGCTCTATCATGCTCTATCATGCTCATCAACCGATGTTGTTTTGATGGGCATATTCTAACAATAAAGGAATCGTGGTAAGCATAGCGAAATTCAACTGGTATACCGGGGGTAACCCAAAAGTTTAATTATCATAAAATGTCAATTTATGGCGAATTGGCTTACCAACATTGGTAAGTGTGATAGGTTGGTGAAAAGGTAATTTTAAGCCGATTTCGAATTTGCATTAAAAAATGCAGGTTGAGATTTAAAAGATAAAAGATGGTGTCAATTCCGACAAGTCCTAAAGTGACATATGACATTTCATAACAGCAAAATTTTTGTTTCAAGATGTTATATTGATGTTCCAAATTTCAAACTTCTATCTGTAATAGAAACTGAGATCGGACTATGTACATTGGATTTGGGTCACCCGGTATATGGGTTTTGGAGTGCCCAAATCCGATCATTTTGTGGATTTGAAGAGCCAGTCACTCCAAACGAGCATTCATCCGTGAAACAAATGTCTCTAACAAATCTTGAGGCTACAATAATTTTTTCGGTCAGGACTTCACAAAACTCCATTCGGGGGAAAAAGTCGGTAGGTAAGAGTTTTTGATGGTTTTCTTTTTTGTAGCTTTTAAAACCTTCTTTTTGCAGATAATTATGGATGGTCGATTTGCTAAGTCCAGTTTCTTGGCCAATCTGTCGAATACTTTTGGAAGGATCATCGTTTACTGTAGCAATAACAACAAGTTTTGCCACATTTTCATCCTCTGGAGCCGCACCAGCTTGAAGTCGTCGCTTTCGCTCACAGGAACATATCGGGTTACCACCGCCTGAAGTAAACTGCGTGCTGGTATTGGTCGTTCAGGAAACAATGCAGCAATGTTGTCTCGAATTTGAGCAAAAGAATTACCAGCCCAGTATTATTTTAAAACAAGTTTTCTCTCCTCAAAATTCATAACTAATAAAACATTTAAATAAGAAATAATAAAAATAAAATTTTAAAGGGTTCCTGATTTCGATGTTCAATTGTTTTTCCTGTCAAAGTGAACAAATGAAAATTGAACCTTTAATACCAATAAATACAAGTTTTCTGTATATATTACATTTTTATTTCGGGGAAATCGTGTGTGAAAAAGTGGATGCAACAAGTACCAAAATAAGTATATTTCCATAATCAATCTATACATAAATTTCTGAACGTAAGAAATTAACAAGTGGACTTTAAAAAGAAATGTAACATAAATTTAGGTAAAAACACAGATAACAACAATTATTCCTATAAAAACACTATCACCTTTATTAAAATTTGTTGTCACTGAAAAGAGTTTTTTTCACAGGCACTAGAGTCTCCAGATACATAGATAAAACATGAAAGAAACTAGTCTTAGCAGATCAAATATCCATTGCTATCTGCCTACTGGTCTTGCTTGTTTGCTATAAACATTTGTTCCACCAATGAATGTTAATTTGGGTTAATGGGTGCCTCAAATCAACAAAATGAATGAGTTTGGACTCTCTAAAATCCACATAAAGCGCAGGACAACCGAGACCAACGTCGAGAAGTTGTTGATGTGTGGATTGGCATTTTGGGGCGCACTGAATTTGGTTTTCCAATGAGATTTTGTCTGCCATAGAAGAATCCAGCAATGAGCAAGGGTTTCTTACATGCAGGATAGGGCCTCGCGTCACACAGCACTACAAAATAGACACTTTTTAAGTAAAACATTTGGAGATAGATCAATAACAACAACAACAACGAACACCCATAATTGGAGACGAGACAAATCGTCATGTCGTTGTGGTTGTCGTATTGCTAAACTAAAATGAATTAGACAACCAGCCATACACAAATTGGAGTGATTTTCCTTTTACTAATTATGGTAATAATAAACGTAACTTTTACTTACCGTATGATTTAAGAACATTATCGTCAGGTTTTCGGTTAATTTTCACTTCATAATCACTTCAATTACAACATGATAGTTCCTCAAAATAAATAAGAAAGGAAAATCGGCTCTAACTCTGACATACGAAATTATTATATTGGCGACACTGCACATGCATTGCGGGGGTGACGCGTTAAATTCAAATTTTTGCACTTTTTGAGGCGTTTTTCCAAAAAACCGCCAAAACTGACGTATTGAAAAAATTACAGGATGATAGCTGACCATACGCTCTACAACTTTACTCTTAAAAGTTTTTCAATCAAATCAACCGTACAGGCGCAAAAAAATAAAATTAATACCGATATATCGGACACCCGGTATATATTCATCTGTTTAAACGGAACCTACTGCTAGTGTGTATTCATTAGCTTCAATGGTACATATTTAGGTGCTTGGCGGTATAATAATTTAGTTTTAAGAATTTCATTTAGTTTTAGTATTGCTGACTTGTGTCAAGTGATTTTATGATGTGATAAATACCAACTATTAGCAGTGCAGCCTATCCTATATATCATTTATCATTGTGTTTTCCATGTGGTTCTTCCAAAAACAATAATAACCTTCCAGCGCCATATGCTTTATATCCGTTAGGAAATCAAAAAGTGGTGTGAAACCTTTTATAAAGAGGTGTCCCCGCTAGAAGGATTTGATTGAAAACTAAAACTAAGTAACTGTTAAAGTGGCTTAAAAATATATTTCGAATAAAACAAAATTACAGAAAAACGTCACAGCGAAAGGTCTAAATAATACAGACAGTTTGCGACGAGAACTCGCAGTAAAGTTCGGTTCGTTTTCGCAACTTCTCACCGCAGTTTGAATTTTTGATCATCAATCAGTTCGAGCGAGTTTCGTGTTTCCACGCAAACGGGCAATTACTTGTACTTGAGGTTTTTTTTTTTCGTTAAATTTGTGAGTAATTTTCGCAAAATATGGTTTGCTACGATCCTACAAAAGACAATCGAACTGAGGGCAAAAAGCACTCCGAACTATCAATTTGCTTTCTTATTTGGGACTTTTACGAAGCGGAAGGTATCTCAATAATCCGGGATGAAGCGTTGTAATGCAGAAATTAATTCTTATTAGGGATGGTTTTTATCCTGCATGGGTAACACGATGAATATTCGGAATGAAGGTGAATTTAAGTAGCTCTAAAAGGGTGCTAGTTATTACTCAAGTCGGCCAGGCAGACCAGAGCCTTTTTCCACAACCACACATTCACTAAATACAATGTATAGTATTGTAGTACACAGGGTGTCAAACAAATGATGACCATTATTTCAACATTTCATGAAAGGTTTTAATAAACGTATACTTATCTGGTATGTGTAGGAACCACCCAAGTGACGGCATATAAAATATGTCCCTAAATTACTAATGAATTACACTGTATAAACAAAGCTCCATACTAGGTTCTTTAGGCTAAAGGTACAAAAAGACACTGCCTTAAGAAAGATTTTCAACAGAATGACGAAATTCTATATACCGTGTGTCTCAACAATAGATCAAAGTCCCACATTCTTTGTATAACTACACTGTCAGGTGCAGACTCCATAGTACACCAAGCAATCAAACTACATTCTCTATCAGACAAAGAAACCGGTTTCGCGGTCATTTCAGCTCATCAATATCGGATACCTGAAACCTGCCAGTTAATGGAATTCGCTGTAACGTTTGGATCAAATTCTTGCTAGAGTAACCGTGCGTGTTGCAAAGCAAAAATTAAAATTGTTAAATTTATACAGGTTGTCGCAGAAGTTTGTGGTAAATTAAAAATACATTTTTTCAAACAGTAAGTAATTTTTTTTTTGATAATTTAAAAAACCTTGTTTCTCTGTGCGAGATATTGGACTTGGATACACTGTTGGGACGTCCTGTATATGCTCAATCTAAATGTTCCGTTATTGTGATTGCAGTTTAATTCAAAGAACGTTCTACACCGACCCATTTTTAACTTTTTCACACCGAGAGGGAGTGACCAGCAAAACACACGAATGGGAAGGTAAAATCAAACAGAACGGAAGATTCATTTGCTTAATAAATTCGCCAGTGGCGACGGTCCTGCGAATCGAAAAACCGTCGATGCAGAAAACCCGGCGGCAAATTAAAAATTACTTGGGCGTTCGTTTTTGCATAAAAAAGCGAATTCAGAATCGCCCATTTATACGTAATACAGAGCTTTTGTTGACTTATTGTACTTTTCGGCCCGGCAGGTGACCATTAATCAGCGAGACGGAATTTCCACGTTTGGGCACAAGCCCTTTCAAATTCGAATTTTTTTGAGTTTATGAATAGGCCCGTCGAGTTTCACTCATGCGTGATCCGTTATAGCTATTCAATTAACCATTAGGTGTATGGAGAAAGGCGACTCAATTTCACTGCCCTTTGTTTACTGCTGGGTAGCAGGCATAGTTGTGAAGTGGGATTGCGAGGTTTATTTACCAAGGACGGACTCAGATTTAGCTAATCGGCTTTGTTTTGATAGAATATGGGATCAATTCAGATTTTTGCCAAGGGAAAAACGAGTGGGAACAAACCTAATTTCCCTGCTTAGCATCGGAACAATGGCAGAGCGAATGTCGGAAATCTATCGGAAATTGAAGTTAAAAATTGGCGGACCGACCGGACTTGAGTTCATTAGCGATTGAAATGGCAAAAAAATCCTTACTGGATATCGATTTTACCAGTAGTTGTAATTCATTTATCACTATTCAGGGCAAAAGTATTAATTGATAGATTGACATAATAGCCTAGAAATTTACATGTGAAAACTGGTCAAAGTGGGGCCGAACTGTTGCCACCTACCTACTAGCCCCCTAGCAATTTCCTTATTGCACTTCGATTGCATTTGCACTTTTACACTAGGGTCTTGAATAAGTATCAAAGTCAAAAACTGTTTTACTCACCTTAAAAATACTGTAGTACAGGAAGACCATGATTATGCACGGAATGTAGAACGACGACAGGCTCGAAAATATTATAAAGTCACTGTTGAAGAACATACAGACGTCGTCAACCCTGTCCGGGGTGTTGTTAAGGCCCAGCACTATCGGAGAACCAATAGCCGCCGATATCACCCACACTAAAACTATTGTCAGCCATATTCTTCTATTGTTCTTGTGCTTCGCGTATTTGATTGGTTGCGTCACAGCAATAAATCTGAAAAGTATTATTAAGTCAGTTAAACTAATCGCAGAATAAAAACATCTTCTTGACATGGAGAAATATCATTCAAATATTAAACGAATCCTTACGTGTCTTTTTGTAATAGTAAGAGACTGCTTTATCGGTATCAGAATTCGTGCATGGAAAGCTTATAAATCAATTAGGACTGTATCAAAGGCGAAGAATTTATTGCTTTTATAATTTTTTTGTCATTGAAGACTTGTTAAGGTTGCGGTTACTTTGCAGTTTAGCTTCAGGGCAACTCTCATGTTTTCATGCAAATTCTAAGGTTCATTTGATACAATTTTTGATTACTAAGAAAAAACAAAATTTTTTTTTTCAAAAAAATGTCAATGTCATTTCTGGAAACATGACCTTAGAAACATCACTCAAAGTGGACCTCTTTATAAGTTGCTCCGTTTGGCTTCTTGAAACAAGTATGGGGTGTTCATTATAAAATTTCATCTAGTTGGCTGTGAAATGTCAAAAGAAAAGGATGTAGAATCAAAAGTCCATTTATTTTGATTATGCCAACCTTTTCTGTTAAAATTTCATAGCCTGCTAGATGAACTTTTATAATGAACACCCCGTAGATGTGGGTACAGGGCTTCCAGGACCCACTACGGGGGCCTACTTTTTAAATATTTCTATCACTAACATGTTACTACTCTGTGGTTGTCTATACCAAAACTACAAAAAAAGTTAAAACGTTTTATTAAATTGAGTGAATTCAACTGATATATCCTCTCCTTGATGTCCACTTTCACCTCCCACCACCGGAAGTTCCGTAGGTGCAATATTTTCGGTGACGATAGACCCCTTCGGTGGTCGATTTTTAGGCACTTTTAGAATCAATTTCTTTGAGCATTTAAAAAAAAACTTTAGAGGGGTATTACGATTTTTTTCTCAATTCTCAACTTTGACCGTCTGTAACTTGAGAACGTCTCGACCGATTAGAGTAAATCCACCTTTTCTTTCCTCTTTTTGATGTCCTCCTTGACCTCCCACAGAAGGTCCGTAGATGCAATATTTTCGGAAATACACCCCCTCGGTTTCGATTTTTAGGCACTTTTAGAATCGCGTTTTTTGAACATAAAAAAAAAACACTTTAGAAGTTAATTTCATTCGAATTGAGTTTGTTACGTTTTTAGGGGATTGTAAACGTACCATTACGATCAAAAACAGCAAAAAAAATATTCCAATTTATTTTTGAAAATGTTCAAACGAAGGGTTATTATTCACATTTCGCAAATTTGACCGCCTGCAACTTGAGAACGTCTCGACCGATTGCAGTAAATCCAACTGTTTTTCCCCTTCTTGATGTGCTCTTTCACCTCCCGGCACCGGAAAGTCTGTAAGTGCAACATTTTCGGAGATGAATCCCTTCGGTGGTCGATTTTCATGCATTTTTAGAATCACGTTTTTTGACGTTTAAAAAAAAATTAATTTTGTTCGAATTGAGTTTGTTACGCTCTTAGGGGATTGAAGACGTACCATTACGATCAAAAAGAGTAAAAACATTTCGCAACATTTTTTTGAAAATGTTTCAAGGAGGGGTTATTAAGACTTTTTTTTTCAATTCTCAACTTTGACCGCCTGTAACTCGAGAACGTCTCGACCGATTGGAGTAAATCCAACTCGTTTTCCCCTTCTTGATGTCCTCTTTCACCTCCTATCACAGGAAGTTCCGTAAGTGCAACTGTTTCGGAGATAAATCCCTTCGGTGGTCGATTTTCAGGCATTTTAAGAATCATGTTTTTTCATCTTTAAAAAAATTAATTTCGTTCGAATTTAGTTTGTTACGTTCTTAGGGGATTGCAAACGTGTCATTCCAACTATCAATAGCATACAAATTTCCCGAAATTTTTTTGAAAATGTCCATAGGGGGGTGGGTATATTACGACTTTTTTCTCACTTCTAGAATCGAGTTTTTCGACCATTTTTAAAAAACCACTTTAGAGGTTAATTTCATTCGAATTGAGTTTCATGCAAATTTTCATAAGAAAATCTAAGATATATTTTGTACTTTTTTTACTTAAATGATAATTTCTCAATTTAAATCAACAAAGCATTTAATGACGAAATATATTTGCTCACGAACATGCCATTGTCTGTTCTAATACCAGAACAAAACGTAGATATTTCCCTTTTCCATGGGCACGTGCAATTTAGTTTAGAATGCATTACTCGTTGCAAAGTAAATTGTTCCCTTAAATAAATAAAGCCAAGTGCTTAATTTAATTTTCGGTTGGATACGTTTATGGATGTTTTAATTTAGTTAAACCTGCTGAAAGAGAGTGTTCAACTATCTTCCTCCACTCAGTCCCTTTTTGAAATCAAGGGTGGTGTTTTCCTTAAAAATTCACGCGCACGTAGAACGATAAGTAAACGTTATTTTGGGCATAAACATCCCTTCAAGGTAGCGGATCCAATTTCAAATTTAAATTGGTCTTATTGTTAAAGAAAATAACCGCTTTGCGAGGCCTAATTGCATCCATTTGCCGAAACTTTATCCAATTTGCGCGGCCCCGACGAGGGAAAATTATGTAATAAGGAGCTCGCCTGTTAACTTATAGGAGCGCAATTTTCTTCTGGTGATAAGATAGCAAATTGACCAATTTATTAAACATCTTGCCTTCCCGAAAGACTCGATTCAGCCGGACTGTAGCTCAAGAAAATAGAAACAACAAAGCCAGCTGGGTCAGTCATTTCCCTCCACATAAAAGCGAAACTATTTACTGAAAATCTTCACTAAACTGGTGGAAACCTTATTTCGTCTACCTGTTACAAAACAAACGTATTCGCCCTTAATCTTTTTTTATCTCTTCCCTTCTTTTAACAGCACCCCAGGGTGTAACCCTCTGAAATATTTGCTTCTTGTTATATACGTCAGTAGAAATTTATTTTTAGAAAACTCCACATTTCCTCGACGGTAGCAATCGCAATCAACTTGTTTGTTTGGAATTTAAAATTAAATTATACATTTTTTTTTAGGAAAGAGGAAAATTGGGAGCAGATTTGTTTATCCTTTATCCATGTCACGGAAAATGTATGCGCTCAAAGTAAGCGGGCCAAACAGCTCCCAATAACGAAATTTCGCAAATGCCACGAAAGTTGGAGCTAATGCAAGGTAATATCACTTTAAGCACGGAGCTGCATTGTATTGATTTCACGTAAAATCCCCCGAGATTATGTAGCTGCCGAGTTATCTGCGTTAAAAGAATTCCGATAAAACTCCCCCTTACACAGGAATTGTGAATTCATTCACCCGATGGAAACGGTCGCCACCACGGCACGAAGACATAACCGGCACCTGGTGACACGTTTTTCGCCAAGTTTCGCCCAAATTAAATTGGAAGTTTCGCAATAATCTGGGTCTAGCTTCGAATCAAGCCACTCTCGGCAACTATTTCGCAGTTCAACAAGTTTTAGCTGCGGAATAGGCTGTCGTACGATTTAATTCGATAATCGGGCCTTCGGATACCGTTTACGATTCCTGTTGCCTGAGAGGGATCCAAATTAAATGATTCCATGATTGTGAGGGTGATGATGCAAAACGTGACGAAACTTTCACGTACGCCGTGTCCCATTGGGTCTACGGATGCATCCATGATTACTCTATGTTTTCTGAAAATCTATTGTACATTTTTTCTTTGCTTATCTCACGTCCTTTCTATCAAGTTGAAAGAGGTGAATAGCGGGTGTAGAATTTAAAAAGAACACTTCACGTTTGTGAAATTGCCAAAGTTTCGATCTTTATTGAGATCCTCCTCAGGGCTCTTTCAATAAGCAAAGTTTGTCACAGGCCAGAAATAACATCCCACTCGATTAAAAAACAAATAAAAAACAAATTCGAAACTACGAGCGAACGAAAACCGCACCAGGACCACACATGTACTAATTGATAGAACTCTGAGGAAGTCGAAACGTTGGAAATTTCACAAATTTGACTTATGTCCTACACCCGCTATTCACCTATTACTAAATATAGTATATTATATAACAAGGGTGGATATCCCGACGACGAAGCTTCGTGCCGGCTTCAAGCTTTCTGTTTGATTAAGCAGTATTTTTGCAACCCTGAAGAAGACGTGTGTTAAACGTCAAAACGTTGAACGTTTTTTTATTTACAAGGGCGATTAATTTTGTGCCAAACCTTCTAACCGCCACATCGAACTCAAAGTGGATCTCTCTACAAGAAGTCCGTTTAGCGTGTAATTAATAGCTTCTTTTAGACCAAAGAACCTGACGAAAAGTTTATATGAACATAGGCCTTTAAACGCTCTTTTACAAATATACTAAATGTTAAACTTTAATTATTATTTTTTTTAGTCAGTCCTCACTGTACAACCCCAAATTTGTTTCTTTTACGTCTTTGATAGTTTATTTCTTTAGTTTTATGTTCCCTGTTAAAAAAAAGACACTTACAAGAACTGCGTGTCTCTAACCCTTTTCGAGATATTGGTGAAAATAAGAACAAAAAATCATAATTTTCGGTTACAGAATGAATACTTGATTATACACATTTTAAAGTCTCTTATATTGTTTATATTGATATTTTTATATCAATATAAACAAACAAACAACTATCTTAAAAAGGGTTAAAGTCACGAAATTTATGTAAATAGCTACTTATGTCATAATCAGTTTTATACGTCACCTGTCTATAAAATCAGCAGAAAACTCAACCAAATTAAGCTATCCTATAGATTCTACTATTCTTGTATATGTTTATCTAAATAGAGCATAATGAGTTACCCGCATTCCAAATTTGAAGTGAGCATCTACGAAACTGGACAAATTATGAAAAAAAAAGTTTATCACCCAGTGCTTTATAACGAAGCATTTGATGATTTTTGTTTATATAAACTTTCTGCCATTTTTTTTCGCCTAATGTAAGCTGTTGAATTTTTGAAGGCACATTTCGGAACACCCTGTATAATTTGTTGCAACATTTACTTTATCACGAACAATTGTTCCACGCAAATTCCTGTAAGGAAATCTAAAATTATGGTGATGAGGAAAAGGAGTTTTTTAATTAGTACTAACTTATAGGCTCCAATTAAAGTCAATTGTCATTTGTCAACAATCAAAATATCCCCTGTTACTCTGAAGCCACCAAATTCTGCGTTTTCGGATGGACGCTTTAGACCGGTGTGAAAATAATGCCATCTCTACACTCTTATTGAGAAAACAAAGGATGGGGATACTCTCAAAGCGCTCTAGCGCTGTCACCCGGAAACGCTGTTAAATATGCGCACACGCCACTGATCGAGGTGATCTTTAGTGATATTCCATAACAACACCATTTCTAACTGCAATTCAAAACTAACTCAAATTCAGTAATAATCAAAAATAAATAAAAATTGCGTCCCAGGTAAACTGGTTTTGGTTGGACTAAGTCCCTATCTGCCAATTGACCACTAAAACCAGTAATTCAGAAATTTCAAAAACAAAAGCGTCAAGTGTTTTTCAGAATAATCAACTGTAACTTAGAAGTCATAAAATGTAATTCAGAAGAGTCAAATGTCATTCAGCAAGCATCAAGCGTCATTCAGAATAGTCAACTGTAATTCAGAATAGCAAAATTTAATTCAAAAATTTCCAAGGAGAAAGCAGTAAGTGTATTTCACAATAGTCAACAGTAATTTATACAATATAAAATGCAATTCAGAAGTGTCAAAAGTAATTCAGAAAGCATCAGGTATAATTCTGAATAGACAACTGTAATTCAGAATAGCAAACTGTAATTCAGAATAGTAAAGTTTAATACAAAAATGTCCAAGGAGAAAGCATCAAGTGTACTTTAGAATAGTCAACGGTAATTCAAAATAGTGAACTGTAGTTCAGAAATCTCCACGGAGAAAGCATCAAGTGTATTTCAGAATAGTCAACTGTAATTCAGAAAACATAATTTGTTATTCAGAAGGAACAAGATTAATTCAGAAAGCAACAAGTGAAATTAAGAAGAACTGTAATTTACGCAATATAAAATGTAATTGAGAATAGTGAACTGTAATTCAGAAATGTTGAAGGAGAAAACATCTAGTGTACTTTAGAATAGTCAACTGTAATAAATAATTTGTTATTCAGAAGGAACAAGATTAATTCAGAAGGCAACAAGTGAAATTAAGAAGAACTGTAATTTAGGCAATATAAAATGTAATTGAGAATAGTGAACTGTAATTCAGAAATGTTGAAGGAGAAAACATCTAGTGTACTTTAGAATAGTCAACTGTAATAAATAATTTGTTATTCAGAAGGAACAAGAGTAATTTAGAAGGCATCAAGTGAAATTAAGAATACGCAACTGTAATTTAGAATTGTGAACTGTTTCACAATTTTTCAAAATTTCCAAAAACAAAGCATCAAGTGTATTACAGAAAAGTCGACTCTAATTGAGAAACAGTAAAGTGTAATTAACAATAGTAAAATGTAATTCAGAAAACATCATGTATAATTCAGAATAGACAAGTGTAATTTATAGAAGTAAACTGGAATTCAGAAATCTTTAATCAGAAAGCATTAAGTGTATTTCAGAATAGTCAACTGTAAAATTACAGGCAATATAAAATGTAATACAGAATAGTAAACTGTAATTGAGAAATGTTGAAGGAGAAAGCATCAAGTGTACTTTAGAATAGTCAACTGTAATTCAGGCAATATAAAACGTAATTCAGAAAAGTTAAATGTAATTCAGAAAGCATCAAGTGTAATTCAGAATAGACAACCGTAGTTCAAAATAGTGAACTGTAATTCAGAAATCTCCTAGGAGAAATCATGAAGTGTTCCTTAGAATGGCCAGCTGTAACTTAGGCAACATAAAATGTAATTCAGAAGAGTCAAATGTAATTCAGAAAGCATCAAGTGTGTTTTTCCAATTCAAAATAGTGAACTGTAATTTAATTTAGAAATGTAAACTGCTTCACAATTTTTCAAAATTTCTAAAAAGGAAGCATTAAATGTATTTCAAAATAGTCAACTGTAATTGAGAAACAGAAAATGTAATTAACAAGGGTCAAATGTAATTCAGAAAACATCAAGTATAATTCAGAATAGACAAGTGTAATTTATAGCAGTAAACTGTAATTCAGAAATCGCCAAGGAGAAAGCATCAAGTATACTTTAGCATAGTCAACTGTAGTTCAGGCAATATACATGTAATTCAGAAGAGTCAAATGTAATTCAGAAAGCATCAAGTGTAATTCAGAATAGACAACCATAATTCAAAATAGTGAACTGTAATTCACGAATCTCCAAGGAGAAAGCATCAAGTGTATTTCAGAATAGTCAACTGTAATCAGATGACATAATTTGTTATTAAGAAGGAAGAAGAATAATTCAAAAGGCATCAAGTGAAATTAAGAATACACAACTTTAATTTAGAATTGTGAACTGTCTCACATGTTTTCAAAATTTCCAACAAGAAAGCATCAAGCGCATTTGAGAATAGTCAACTGTAATTGAGAAACAGTAAAATGGAATTAACAAGGGTCAAATGTAATTCAGAAAACATCAAGTATAATTCAGAATAGGCAAGTGAAATTTATAGCAGTAAACTGTAATTCAGAAATCTTTAAACAGAAAGCATCAAGAGTTTTCATTCATTTTCAGGATACTCAACTGTCATATAGGCAATATAAAATGTAATTCAGAACAGTCAAATGTAATTCAGAAAGCATCAAGTGTAATTCAGAATAGACAACTGTAATTCAAAATAGTGAACTGTAATTCAGAAATCCCCAAAGAAAAAGCATCAAGTGTATTTCAGAATAGTCAACTTTAATTCAGAAAACATAATTTGGTATTCAGAAAGAACAAGAGTAATTCAGAAGGCATCAAGTGAAATTAAGAATACACAACTGTAATTTTGAACTGTGAACTGTTTCACAATTTTTCAAAATTTCCAAAAGGAAAGCAACAAGTGTATTTCAGAATAGTCAACTGTAATTTAGGCAATATAAAATGTAATTCAGAAAAGTCAAATTTAATTCAGAAAGCATCAAGTGTAATTCAGAATAGATAACCGTAATTCAAAATAGTGAACTGTACTTCAGAAAACTCCAAGGAGAAAGCATCAAGTGTACTTTAGAATAGTCAACTGTAATTCAGAAGGCATCAAGGTAATTCAGAATAGACAATCGTAATTCAAAATAGTGAACTGTAATTCAGAAATCTCCAAGGAGACAGCATAGTGTATTTCAGAATGGTCAACTGTAATTCAGAAAACATAATTTCTTGTTCAGAAGGAACAAGAGTAATTCAGAAAGCATCACATGAAATTAAGAATACACAACTCTAATTTAGAATTGTGAACTGTTTCACAATTTTTCAATATTTACAAAAAGAAAGCATCAAGTGTATTTCAGAATAGTCAAGTGTAATAAATAAACACTAAAATGACATAATGACAAAAGTCAAATATAATTCAGAAAACATCAACTATAATTCAGAATAGACAAGTGTAGTGTATCGCAGTAACTTGTAATTCAGAGATCTTTAATCAGAAAGCATCAAGTATATTTCAGAATAGTCAACTGTAATTTAGGCAATATAAAATGTAATTCAGAGTAGTAAACTGTAATTCAGAAATGTTGAAGGAGAAAGCATCAAGTGTACTTTAGAATAGTTAATTGTAGTTCAGGAAATATAAAATGTAAATCAGGATAGTAAACTGTAATTCAGAAATGTTGGAGGAGAAAGCATCAAATGTACTTGTGAATAGTTAGCTGTAATTCAGGCAATATAAAATGTTATTCAGAAAAGTCAAATGTAATTCAGAAATTCAAGTAATTCAGAAATGTTGAAGGAGAAAGCATCAAGTGTATTTTTGATATAAAATGTAATTCAGAAGAGTCAAACGTAATTCAGAAAGCATCAAGTATAATTCAGAATAGTCAACTATAATCCAGAAAACGTAATTTGTTATTCAGAAGGAACAAGTGTAATTCAGAAGTGAAATTAAGAATGCACAACTGTAATTTAGAATCTTGAGCACTGTTTCACAATTTTTCCAAATTTCCGAAAAGAAAGCTTCAAGTTTATTTCAGAATAGTCAACTGTAAGTTAGGCAATATAAAATGTAATTCAGAATAGTAAACTGTAATTCAGAAATGTTGAAGGAGTACGCGTTAAGGGTACTTTAGAATAGTCAACTGTAATTCAGAAAGCATCAAGTGTAATTCAGAATAGACAACCGTAATTCAAAATAGTGAACTGTAATTCAAAAGTCTCCAAGGAAAAAGCATTACGTGTACTTTAGAATAGTCAACTGTAATTCAGGCAATATAAAATATAATTCAGAAGAGTGATATGTAATTCAGAAAGCATCAAGTGTAATTCAGAATGGACAACCAGAATTCAAAATAGTTAACTGTAATTCAGAAATCTGCAAGGAGGAAGTATCAAGTATATTTCAGAATAGTCAACTGTAATTGAGAAAAGATAATTTGTGATTCAGAAGGAACAAGAGTAATTGAGAAGGCATCAAGTGAAATTAAGAATACACAGCTGTAATTTAGAATTGTGAATGTTTATCAATTTTTCAAAATTTCCAAAAAGAAAGCTTCAAGTTTATTTCAGAATCGTCAACTGTAATTGAGAAGATCAAGTATATAGACAAGTGTAGTTTGTAGCGGTAAACTGTAATTTAGAAATCTTTAATCAGAAAGGATCAAGTGAATTTCAGAATACTCGACTGTAATTCAGAAAGCATCAATACACATTTTAAAGTATCGTAAATATATTGTTTCAGCAGTTCTATTCAAATGTTTCTGTTTTTTTTTTCTATTCACATACTTAGGTTTAAAAAAAGGGTTGAAGTAATGAAGTTCATGTAAAAGGCCACCTGTGCAATAATAGATTATAATTCAGAGACTTCCAAGGAAAAAAGCATCTAATATATTTCAGATTAGTTAACTGTGATGGTGTCAGTCGTGATTGGTGATTGAGCATGCTCAGACGGTGTGTCGTCCTATGACCCCGACAAGTATGTCTAAGTTCTAAGTTCTATATTGAGGTTGCTGAAGGCTGATTTGAATTTATTGGTGAGTAAGATGTGAGCGTTGAAAACAGGTTTGAAGGGGTTATTTATATTTGTGACCGAGAGAAAGTAGAATTAGTAGGGATGAGGCAGCAGGGACTAGTAAAGATGACTTTGACCAGAGGCGTGTAAGCCTAATTTGCTACCTTCGAAGCGACATGTGAAAGTTGATAGGTGACCATTGACAGGAGGGGAGCTGTAAACTAATATTTATTAAAAACCTCAAGAAAAACCATACCAAAATGGATAGTATGGTTTTTTGCAAAATGGATCTTTGATTTTTTATGAGAGATTGCATGAAAAAATGACTGAAAATGGCCCCGAAGCCACGCACCTACATCTACTGAAGGACCAAGGACTGACCAAAAGGGGTCTTAATTTTCCGATTCAAATGTTGAGTTTCTTCGCTTTATCAGACAAGCACACCTTACAAGGTGAAGAAGTTCAGGTTGGTAACTAAAATATTTACAAAGTAGGTCTCCGTTGTGTACCCCGTTTTGGACTTTGTTTCATGTTTGACATTATTTTTGGTTATTAAATTTTACAAAATTTTGCTTAATAAAACTATTAATCATGCTGTCAAGTTTAGTTTTTGTGTCGGTGCAATATCCGGCTCTGAAAAAAATGTAAATTTGACAAAATCGCCATTGTTACTATAATTAATAACTCTTTTATGCAAAATTTCGTAAATACTGAAATCAATTTTGAAATATTTGGTAAACGTTTCTGCACTTTTGGTAATTGGCGGCATATTTGGTAAACGTCGTAGTTTAAAAACTAAATGAGACTGAGATCTAATATTTGCATAGCAAATTACATTAAAGAAACAATTAATTTAGCCCCAGCATCTGAGAACCCATAAACTGGACATCATTGATTCGTCACAAGTTTCTTTCCTGTACAGAATTCGGATACCATGAAGTGAGCTAGAGTTACCTGCAAAAGGCCTGAACTGTGTTTTTGTTGCGAAAAGTTTGGAGAATTCCACATTTTTCCATAAAAATCGAAATTTTAGCTCTACTGGGCATAAAACGCGGCCTTCGAGATTCAGACTTTGAGTTATGAGACAAGCGAACCATCGAAGTATAAAGAGAGAGAATATAGAAGTACAAAAGTGTGCATACGTCTGAATCCATAGAAGAACGTAACAGTATTAAAGTCTTTGTTAGCAAATCTATGGAGGTTCAAGTAAATTCCAAAGGACAAAATATGCCTGTTCAATTAAACACAACAGGAAATCCGGGGTTTAATACCGCTGAAAGTTTCCGAATATCCGAGAACGTATACAACAGTTATTAGCAACTTCGACGACTCAAGTGGAGTTATAATTTTAAGGCGTTGTTTCGGCAAAGTAAATACCATTTTCTCCTATTGAATTAACGTTCTAGACTTTACCTTGAGCAAGCGGAAAGTTCCGCAATAAATTCCCTACCAAAAACGGAGTTTTCTCTTTTCGAAAGCGCAAAGTTCAACACCACAACAAGTAGTCCAATTTGTGAGACATTTGTCGAAGTCGAAATCCTACCTATCTAATGCAGGTAGTTTCCTGAACTTATGCAGCTGAATTTGCTCGTATAAGTTCAGGTAGTTGACTTACCTATCTATTGAAATAGCTACTAAATTGAATATTGAAGACGTTGAGCAAGTCACATCCATGGCGATGTAGAAGTCGCATACCATGGCGGGTAGGTCCCATCTGCCGTTCACCTGCAATAAAAAACAACAATCATTATTTATCCGTAAAGTTCATTTTGGTTGTTTATGTAAAAGCGCCCTAAAAATGTTTAATTAGTTTAATCCAAGCAATTTTAAAGCCGGAAAGTTTAAAAGGTTAAGGTTAATTGGAGTACTTTCGCAAGTTTCAACGGCGCAACATTGTTGTGCCGTTAATTAACAGCTCTTTGAGGCATAAAACATTTTTTACTGTTGCGTTGTCCTCCAAGCTAAGACTAAGACCAAAATTTGTAATTCATACAACCCCAAGAAGAAATTCTTAAATAAACCGAAAAACGTTTTTTTTTTATGTCACGATGCCGGGAGCCAAGTAAATGGACTTTGTCTAGCTTCTACACTGAAATTTAACAAGACCCCGAGCCTCTATAGAATATAGAGCTTTGTACGGAGTCATTTAGCTGGAATAAAAGCGAACTACAATGAACATCCGGAGCAAGTATCGGCGATGCGCCCCGTGTAAACAGGGCGTTTTAAACTGGCGAAACATTTCCTGCAACAAACAAATAGACCTTTGTCCTGACATAACCAGACTCAATTGGTTATTGATTGTTTTTCTCTATATACGTGTGGTGTTGATGTTTTTTAATATTAGACAATGCGAATATTTTCTCCTTGTGGCTTTTCATAGTTCTTGTTTGTAGTGCATCCTGTGCTAACTTATTATTATCAAGAAGTGGTATAAAAACTTAGAGCCTCTAAAATTCTTTTATCGCTAGTGTGTCCTCAACAAACCCAGAGAACCGTTACAGATTCGAAGCTTAATTCTCTTATGACACATAATAACCGTAAAAATCGAGACTACAAAGAGGGGATTTTATTTGTTTTTGCAGGATAAACTTGTCCTCGTGGTGTGTGCAGATATACATGGCCAAGGGGTCTAAAATGGAGAAAAAAAGTTGCTTTTACTTTCTAATACATAAAATTGTGATTTTAATAGCAAGAAGTTTATTGAATTTTGAGGTAAAATTTGAATACCGATAATTGTGTAAGTTAGACAAAACTCGCGAGTTAAAAGTTTTTCTTGCAGCAAAATTAGTCAATATTTTAACTAATTTTGGAACTAAACAACTTTAGCACTTCAACTTCCAGAAAGGTTGTCCAACAGAAAAACTGAATATTGCATGAGTTAAACAAAACTCGCGAGTTAAAATTTGTTTATGCATTATAGTTTCCAAATATATTTGAAACTTAACAACTTTAAAGTTTTAGCTTCCAGGTAGGTTTTTTAACAGAAGAATTATAGGTGATAGTGGTAATTCGCGAGTTACTGTGTTAGTGCTATATTTGGAACTTAACAACTTTGGCTGTTAAGCTTCCAGAAAATCTTTAAACAAAAGTATTATATAGTGACTTTGAAAACTTGCGAGTTACTATGTTAAAGTTCGCGAGTAAAGATTAAAGCTGGCGAGTTAATATTACTTTTAGTTAGTTAAAATGTTTATATTAATAGAAAAAAAATTTATTGCATATTGAGGTAAATTTAATAGTGTATCTATGAGTTACACAAAACTCGCGAGTTGAAGATTTTTAAGAAGAGACAACTGCATTTTTCAATTATATTTGGAGCTTAACGACTTTAGCCTGTTAACTAAGCAAGTTTTTAAACAAAGGAGTTATAAGTGAAAGTGAAAACTCGCGAGTTATTATGTTAAAGTGCGCGAGTAAAGACTAGAGCTGGCGAGTTAATATTAGTTACTGAGTTTAGTTTAAGTTAGACGAAACTCGTGAGTTAAAAGTCGCTTTCAAAAAAATTACTCAATTTTCTAACTATAGTTGGAACTTAACAACTTTACCTTTTTTGTTTCGAGGCAGGTTTCTAAACAGAACAATTATAAGTGATAGTGGGAAGTCGCGAGTTGCTTTGTTAGTTGCTGCGAGTAATGATTAGAGCTGGCGAGTTAATATTAGTTTCGATTAGTTAATATGTTTATAATAATAGAAAGAAACTTTATTGAATATTGAGGTAAATTTAATACTGTAAGTATGAGTTAGACAAAACTCGAGAGTTGAAACATTTTTAAAAAGAGACTACTGCATTTTTCAATTATATTTCGAACGACTTTAGCCCGTTAGCTTGCAAGCAAGTTTTTAAACAAAGACGTTATAAGTGAAAGTGAAAACTCGCGAGTTACTATGTTAAAGTGCGCGAGTAAAGACTAGAGCTAGCGTGTTAATTGTAAGTCTATCAGTTAGACAAAATTCGCGAGTTGAAAGATTTTTAAAAGACACTACTGCATTTTTAATTATCTTTAGGACTTAACGACTTTAGCCCTTTAGCTTGCAAGCAAGTTTTTAAACAAAAGAGTTATAAGTGAAAGTGAAAACCCGCGGGTTACTATGTTAAAGTGCGCGAGTAAAGATAAGAGCTGGCGTGTTAATAATAGTTACTAAGTATTGTTTAAGTTAGACAAAACTCGTGAGTTAAAAGTCGCTTTCAAAAGAATTACTCAATTTTTCAAATATTATATTTGGAACTTGGCAATTTTAGTTTTTTTGCTTCCAGGCAGGTTCCTAAACAAAACAATTATAAGTGAAAGTGGGAAGTCACGAGTTACTATAGATAGAAAGAAAATGTATTGAATATTGATGTAAATTTAATACTGTATCAATGAGTTAGACAAAACTCGCGAATTGAAAGATCTTCAAAAAGAGACTACTGCATTTTTCAATTATATTTGGAACTTAACGACTTTAGCCCTTTAGCTTGCAAGCAGGTTTCTAAACAAAGGAGTTATAAGTGAAAGTGAAAACTCGCGAGTTACTATTTTAAAGTGGGCGAGTCAAGACTACAGCTGGTGAGTTAAGATTAGTTAGTTAAAATGTTTATTTTTTTCGGTTTTTAATTTTTTTATCTGTTTTATCTAAAGTGTTTATATTAAAAATTTATTGAAAATTGGGACAAATTTAAAACTGTATCTATGAGTTAAACAAAACTCACGAGTTCAAAGATTAAAAGAATTGCTTTTTTCAATTATATTTGATACCTTTTATAATTAAAACATCTTTTTTTAGAAGCATCTTTAGCTCTTTAAATTTTAGAAAGGTTCTAAATTAGAACAGACAGGTTAATATTATTTTCGGCTAAATTAATTGTTTACATTAGTGGCAAAAACAGTTATTGGATTATGAGATAAATTAATTAGTAAGTGTTATTTAGGTTAGGCAAAACTCGTGAGTTAAAAGTCGTTTTCAAAAGAATTACTCAATTTTCCAACTATATTTGGAACTTAACAATTTTAGCATTTTTTGCTTCCAGGCATGTTTCTAAATAGAACAATTATAAGTGAAAGTGGGAAGTCACGAGTTACTATGTTAACTCGCGAGTAACAATTAGAGTTGGTGAGTTAATATTACTTTTGGTTAGTTAAAATGTTTATATTAATAGAGAGAAAATGTATTGGATATTGAGGTAAATTTAATACTGTATCTATGAGTTATACAAAACTCGCGAGTTGAAAGATAAAAAAAAAAGACAATGGCTTTTTTCAATTATATTTGATACCTTTTATAATTGGTATCTTTTTCTAGGAGCATCTTTAGCTCTTTAACTTTCAGAAAGGTTCTAAATTAGAGCTGGCAGGTTAATATTATTTTCGGCTAGATTAATTGTTTACTTTAGTGGCAAAAACAGTTATTGGATTATGAGATAAATTAATTAGTAAGTGTTATTTAGATTAGACAAAACTCGTGAGTTAAAAGTCGTTTTCAAAAGAATTACTCAATTTTCCTACTATATTGGGAACTTAACAATTTTAGCTTTTTTTGCTTCCGGGCAGGTTTCTAAACAGAACAATTATAAGCGAAAGTGGGAAGTCACGAGTTACTATGTTAACTCGCGAGTAACAATTAGAGTTGGCGAGTTAATATTACTTTTGGTTAGTTAAAATGTTTATATCAATAGAGAGAAAATGTATTGAATATTGAGGTAAATTTAATACTGTATCCATGAGTTAGACAAAACTTGCAAGTTGAAAGATTTAAAAAAAACTATTGCATTTTTCAATTATAGTTGGAACTTAACGACTTTAGGCCTTTAGATTGCAAACAAGTTTTTAAAAAAAGGAGTTATAAGTGAAAGTGAAAACTCACGAGTTACTATATTAAAGTTTGCGAGTAAAGACTCGAGCTGGCGAGTTAATATTAGTTACTGAGTATTGTTTAAGTTAAACAAAACGCGTGAGTTAAAAGTTGCTTTCAAAAAAATTACTGAATTTTCAAACTACAGTTGGATCTTAACCACTTTACCTTTTTTGGTTCGAGGCAGATTTCTAAACAGAAGAATTATTTTTTCGCAATTGCTTTTTTCAATTATATTTGGGACCTTTTTGTTTAGGAGCATTTTTAGCCCGTTAGCTGTCAGGAAGATTGCTAAATAGAAAAATTACGAGTAGAAGTGAGAACTCGCGAGAATAAATTAGAGATGGCAGGTTAATATTATTTTCGGCTGGATAAATTGTTTATAGTAGTAGCAAAAATACTTAATGAAGTGTGACATAAATTTATTAGTGAGTGTTGTTTAAGTTAGACAAAACTCGTGAGTTAAAAGTGGCTTTCAAAAAAACTACTCAATTTTCAAACTATAGCTGCAACTTAACAAATTTACCTTTTTTTTTGCTTCGAGGCAGGTTTTTAACCAGAACAATTATAAGTGAAAGTGGGAAGTCACGGGTTACTATGTTAAAACTCGCGAGTAACAATTAGAGTTGGCGAGTTAATATTACTTTTCGTTAGTTAAAATGTTTATATTAGTAGAGAGAAAATGTATTGAATATTAAGGTAAATTTAATACTGTATCCATGAGTTAGACAAAACTCGCGAGTTGAAATATTTTTAAAAACAGACTACTGCATTTTTCAATTATATTTGGAACTTAACGACTTTAGCCTTTCAGCTTGCAAGCAAGTTTTTAAACAAAGGAGTTATGAGTGAAAGGGAACACTCGCGAGTTAGTGTGTTAAAGTTCGCGAGTAAAGACTAGGGCTGACGTGTTAATATTAGTTACTATGTATTGTTTAAGTTAGACAAAGCTCGTGAGTTAAAAGTCGCTTTCAAAAAATTACTTAATTTTTCAGATATTATATTTGGAACTTAACAATTTTAGTTATTTTGCTTCCAGGCAGGTTTCTAAACAAAACAATTATAAGTAAAAGTGGGGAGTCACGAGTTACTATGTTAAAACTCGCGAGAAAAGATTAGAGCTGACGAGTTAATATTACTTTTGCTTAGTTAAAATGTTTATGTTAATTAATAGAAAGAAAATTTATTGAATATTGATGCAAATTTAATACTGTATCAATGAGTTAGACAAAACTCGCAAGTTTACTAAGATTTTCAAAAAGAGACTACTGCATTTTTCAAGACTCCAGCCCTTTAGCTTGCAAGCAAGTTTTTAAACAAAGGAGTTATAAGTGAAAGTGAAAACTCGCGAGTTATTATGTTAAAGTGCGCGAGTAAAGACTAGAGCTGGCGAGTTAAGATTAGTTAGTTGAAATGTTTATTTTTCGGTTTTTATTTTTTTTTGTTTTATCTAAAATGTTTATGTTAAAAATTTATTGAAAATTAAGATAAATTTAATACTGTATCTATGAGTTAAACAAAACTCACGAATTGAAAGAGAAAAAAAAGACAATTGCTTTTTTCAATTATATTTGATACTTTTTTTTTAGAAACATCTTTAGCTCTCTAGCTTTCAGAATGGTTGCTAAATAGTAAATTACGAGTAAAAGTGAGAACTTGCAAGTTGCTGGTTTAATGCTCATGAGTATAAAATAGAGCTGGCAGGTTAATATTATTTTCGGCTCGATTAATTGTTTATATTAGTAGCAAAAACAATTATTTAAATTATGAGATAAATTTATTAGCGAGTGTTGTTTAAGCTAGACAAAACTCGTGAGTTAAAAGTCGCTTACAAAAGAATTTTTCAACCATATTTGGAACTTAACCATTTTAGCTTTTTTGCTTCCAGGAAGGTTTCTAAACAGAATAATTATAAGGGAAAATGGGAAGTCACGAGTTACTATGTTAAAACTCGCGAGCAAAGACTAGATTTGGCTAATTAGTGAGTGCAATTTAAGTTAGACAAAACTCGTGAGTTCAAAGCGGCTTTCAAAAAAATTACTCAATTTTCAAACTATAGCTGGAACTTAATAAATTTACCTTTTTTTTGCTTCCAGGCAGTTTTCTAAACGGAACAATTATAAGTGAGAAAAACGGTTAATTGCATTTTGTTTTGTGAGAAAAATTATTAGTTTTTTTTATAAATTCCGATGGATTTGGTTTTCGCATCTATCTTGAATTGAAATTTTATAATTTGACATCTGTTAGTGTTAGTGACATCTGTTAGAGAGATGTTAAATTTCAAACTTTGGTTCACCATAGAAAGTTAAGGTAGAGATGTGAATAGTTATTTATGTATCAAGAGCATCAAGTAGATGTTTATACCGTTCAAAAGTAAGGTTCTGCAAAAGGTAAAATATGCGACTTTCCATCGTCAATATTTCAGAAACGGTTAAAGATCAGAATGGAGTGTGCTATGTGAAATGTTCATATAATCATCATTTTCAAACTATAGTTGGAACTTAACAGACAGACCTTTTTTGCTTCCAGGCAGGCTTCTAAACAGAACAATTATAAGTAAAAGTGGGAAGTCGCGAGTTACTTTCTGAAAACTCGCGAGTAATAATTAGAGCTGGCGAGTTAATTTTACATTCGGCTAGATAATGTCTTCATATTTATTAAGAGTAATAGAATTTAATGAATAATTAGGTAATTTTTTACTTAATAGGTCTACCGGTGAGTAAAAAATTAAAGCTAGCTAGATAATTGTACTTTCGGCCAAATAAAATGTTTAATTTAGTACGAAGAAAATTTATTGGATATTGAAGTGTTTGAAGTAAAGCTGACGAGCAAATATTATGTTTGGGGAAGACAAAATATTGTTGAATAGCGAGGAAATTTTTTCAATGTATAAGTTTGGCAAAGCTCGCAAGTTAAGTTTAAAAAAAAAAATAAGGACTCGGAATTTCCAATTATAACTTGAAACTAGAAACTTTATGCCTTTGACTTTCTAGAAGGTTGTTAAAAAGAGTTATGAATAAAATAAGAACTCGCCAGTGATAATGTTAAATCTTACGGGTAAACATTAGAGTTCACGAGTGAATATTAGTTTTGACTAGATAAAATATTGTTTTAAAAAGCAAGAAAATTTATTGAATACGCAGTTTAGCAGTTTAGAGATAAATAATTTATTGGGATTACAATTCCTTCTTAGATAATTTCTTTAATAGTTATTACTTTTAATCACCAAGTTTTAGTTTTTTTTGAGATGACTAGTAAACGTAAAAAAAATCCAGACTAGAGTTGCTCAACTACCAGTTAATGAGATCTTACTTACATACAAAAGGAGTGTCTTAGATTTATTGCTGCATTAAGCCCTGTGCCCTAAAACCACCATTTTGTCTCAAACGTAATTGCACTACTATCTCGTACAATTTAACTTAAACCAAACAAAAACGACCCGTTAGGGTGGAAACTCAAAGCTCTTTCCGATGCAATTGAAGCCAAATTGTTTCTGCATTTGTGTTTTGCCGCATCATCGATATATTCGTGGCGTGCCAAATTGGCACTATCGTTAATTATTATTATTCTCCTGTTTTCACTTGTCTTTGTTTGAACCGATAACGAAGAATAGGGAGAGACACCTAGTTTACGATTCGAAACAGACCCTCGTTGTTAAAACTAATACGTTTTATTGCAGCAGTCTCACATTCCATTACCGCAGGATCCTTAACATGTAGTGTGGCCCTAATTAGCAGGAGTGTTTCCTGCACGTCCATTAGAATTGCGGTCAGGCTGTGACATTTTGCCCCAACGACCTATCGGTGTGTGTGTGTAATTACTGACTGGTTTGAAATTTAGGAAATTTCGAACTAAATTGTGCATAACACGGAGGCCCGAAATAAAGATTTAACTCAGCTCATGCCAAACGAGAAGCCTAATTCCAACGTTTCCTCAGCAGGAAATGACCTAATTTTAAATATGCAAAAGGAGACAGCTCCCTCGGGACGAGAGAAAGAGGTAGACAACACGTTTCGGCATCTGTTGCCGACTTTTCTTCCTTTTAAATTAAAAACTCCGGCCAAGATTATTTATGTCTATGCTAATTTTCCCGACAGGGTCCTTCAATATTAGACCGGAGTAAAAAGTTCAGAAATGTTGGGGGTGCGTGAGCCGGGTGTTTATTACATTCCTGCAAATTGCACAGCTTTTTGTGTTCAGTCTGCTGTCGATTTACTTGACTGCATTTGCTCTCTTCGCAAAGCACGATAACGATATTGACTTGAGCAATTCGTTAGTAAAGGACGAACAAAGGTCCATAGACTCTTATTAAATTTCCGTTCATTGAAAACCTTATATTAACCGAAAGCAGGGCTAAAGTAAATTCCGAGAGGAATCTCGTCGAAAATCTAAATATGGAGAACTCGTCCTTTTTAAGTTGCCCAAGCTAAAAGGGATCGTAATAAAATATTTAGGCCTTGGCCCACCCTTTGTTTGTACTTCGGCATTTATTTTATGAGAAACATGCCTTGTTTGCGTTTGTGATAATCGTCCTTTAAAATGTTTGTTTAAAAAACAAACCTCAAGCCAACCAGACGCATTAGTCCACGCTCTATATAAAATTGCGAACCATATTTTTAATTAGAAGAGGTTTGCACAGTCTGTTTAGTACTACGCTTCCGAATTAGCAAAGGAAACTATTGTTTCCACTGTTAATTGCCGACATGAAAAATAAAATAGCGTGCTTGGGTGTGAAAGAAAATTGCCGACGTTCAAAGGGAACGAGTGGGGGTTTATTTACTGAGCAGCTACTTAGACTAATGACAACGATTGTTCAATCCATTACGAGGAGCACAGTGGAGGTCACAAGTGGTTATACGCAGAATCGCAAAGGGAATTCAAAGGTCTAATTGCACCTTTTAGGTATTCAAGGAGTCGCTTTTATACTTTGTGTTATATCTATGCTGGCATCAACTATCAACCGAAATATTGCTGCTATTAATATTATCGATTTAACTAGAGTTTCAAACAGTGGCGGATCTAGCCTTCTGTGAAGGGGGGGGGGGGGGGGGGGGAGGAGAAAAAAAATAGAGCGAAGTTGTAGTTGAAGTTGTGTCCAAGGGAAGTGTAATTTTTAAAGACATTCAGAAGAAATTCCACTTTGTCTAGACAACGGTTAATTTCCACTGTCACCTATTAAACATTTTGACTGAAAAAGACAGTAACAACTCCATTGACCGTCTGTAACTTGAGAACGCCTAAACCGATATAAAATTCCTCTTTTTGGGGTCCTCTTTCACCTCCCACCATCGGAAGTTCCGTAGGTGCAATATTTTCGCAGATAAGACTCCTTCCGAATTCGATTTTTAAGCACTTTAGAATCGCGTTTTTTTTTCACAATTTACAAAACTGTGTTTTAAAAAAACCTCTTAAGAGGTTAAATTCATTCAAATTGAGTTTGTTACGTTCTTAGGGGATTACAAGCGTGCCATTCTGATCAAAAAAAAAAGGAATAAAATGTTTCCGATTTTTTTTTTTGAAAATGTCAAATGGCGGGGGGAGGGTATGACGACTTTTTTCTCAATTCTCAACTTTGACCGCCTGTAACTTGAGATCGCCTTTGACCGATTGGAGTGAATCCAACTGTTTTTTCTTCTTCCTGGTGTCCTCTTTCACCTCCCACCATCGGAAATTCCGATGCGCAATATTTTCGGAGATAGACCCCTTCGGAGGGGTCAAGCACTTTTAGAATCGCGTTTTTTGACCATAAAAAAAACCCTTTAGAGCTTAAATTCATTCGAATTGAGTTTGTTACGTTCTTATGGAGTCGCAAGCATGCCATTCTGATCAAAAACAGCAAAAAAATGATTCCGAATTTTTTTTCGAAAATATCCAAAGGAGGGGTATGACGACTTTTTCCTCAATTCTCAACGTTGACCGTCTGTGACTTGAGAACGCATTGCGATTGGAGTGAATCCAAACGTTTTTTGCTCTCCTTGATGTCCTCTTTCAACTCCCACCATCCGAAGTTCCGTAAGTTCAATATTTTTGGAGATAGACCCCTTCGATTGTCGTTTTAGGCAATTTTATAATCGCGTTTTTTGACCATTTAAAAAAAACCTCTTTAGACGTTAAATTCATTCGAATTGAGTTTGTTACGTTTTTAGGGGATTACAAACGTGCCATTCCGATCAAAAACAGCAAAAAAAAAATTTTCCGACTTTTTTTTGAAAATGTCCAAAGGGAGAAGTGAGTATTACGACTTTTTTCTCAATTCTCAAGTTTGACCACCTGTAACTTAAGATCGAATCGACCGATTGGAGTGAATCTAACTGTTTTTTCCTCTTCTTGATATCCTCTTTCACCTTCCACCACCGGGAAGTTCCGAAGGTGCAATATTTTCGGAGATAAACCCCTTTGGAGGTCGATTTCAAAAGTCTTAGCCAATCAGAAATCTCAAGGAAATCTAAAAAGAGTCGAAAAAAAGAAGGGGGGCGATGGCCCCCTCCCAGGATGCGCCAATGGTTTCAAAGAGTGTAAAGAGCCTAACAAATGCAGTTGATTTTATTACATTTCATTTAGTAACAATGCGATTAGTTGCGATTAAGTGGGGCAAATTAGTGCGTTAAATAATACGCAAAGGTGATCTCGTGGATACTGAGGATATTTCTACGTCCTTGCCTGTTTTTTTTTCAAACTTTTTATTATAAAATACTATGTAGAGCAAACACTTAGCAACATACACAACAACTTAATTTCAAGTTTCTATAAAAAGCACTTCGCAACTCTTAGAAAAAAACTTTTCTGATATTAAAACTAAATTTCAGTTCCAAAAATAGGGTTGCCACCTGTTTCGTTCTTGACATGATTTGCTGCTTTTTGAGTTAACTGTCCCGTGTCCCACATGATCACATGATCTGAGTGGGATGCCTATCCTACTGTCCCGCTTTTCACGTTTAAAAAAAAACTGATTCTGGGAAAGAAATTAAAATTTTCAATGCAGCAAAAAACTTTAGACATTTCAAAGTACAGGGTATCAATATTATTTTTCTTTAATAATATCTCAAACATACGATTTTTTTGTTACTTGGCTATTTTGTTCACTGCAATAAGGCACTAAATTAGCACTAATTAGATTATTATTGTTAGTTTCAGAGACCTTCTGAAGGGCTGTATTAGAAATAATATTGAAATAAATCTACTAAACACTAACTCTTTTTAAAGTTTTGTAATTTCTTTTGGATTAAGCAGCTGAAATTATTATTTCGTATCAGAACAGTTCAAATTAAAGTTCTAGATATTCAAAGAACGTGTAATAAGATACTTTGAATCCGCCTCAATCTCCTGTTTTTGATGTCATTTGAAGCTGTAACCAAAGGAAAAACTGCATGACTTTGAACTTACAAAACTGTTTAAATTAAGATTCCAGGTGTACAGCGAACACGAGATACTTATAAAACCTCCACAAAGTCTCCTGTCTCAGTTAATTAAAAAAGTTTCGGATTTTAGGAGAAGAAAATGATGTGTGGTGAGGAAATCTGTCGCTGCAAATAAAGGTAAAAAATGCATTGTTTTGAGCTTTCGGACCAGTTCAATTTAAAGTCTTATACATTTAAAGAACGTGTAATAAGGCACTTTGAAACCTTTTCAACGTTTTCTGTCCCAGGAATTAAATTAAACTTTTTGTTTCCAGGAGAAGAGAAAATTTGAGACTGTAGCTAAACGAAAAACTGCATTGTTTTGAACTTTCAGAATAGTTCTAATTGAACTTTGAGACCTTCAAAGAACCTGTAATAATACACTTTGAAGCCTCCTCAAAGATTACTACTTCAGGAAATAAATTAAACTTTTTGTTTTTAGGAGACGAGAATGTGTGGTGAGGAAGTCTGATGCTGTAGATAAAGGGAAAACTGCATTGTTTTGAACGTCCAGAACAGTTCTAATTGAACTTGTAAACATTCAAAGAACGTGTAATAATACATTTTGAAACCTCCTCAAAGTTCACTGCTGCAGGAAATAAATTAAACTTTTTATTTTTAGAAGAAGAGAATGTGTGGTGAGGACGTTTGATGCTGTCGAAAAAGGAAAAACTGCATTGTTTTGAACTTTCAGAACAGTTCAAGTTGAACTTGTAGACATTCAATGAACGTGTAATAGTACACTTTAAAACCTTCTCAAAGTTTACTGCTTCAGAAAATAAATTAAACTTTTTGTTTTTAGGAGGAGAGAATGTGTGGTGAGGAAGTCTGATGCTGTAGATAAAGGAAAAACTGCATTGTTTTGAACTTTCAGAACAGTTCTAGTTGAACTTATAGACATTCAATGAACGTGTAATAGTACACTTTGAAACCTCCTCAAAGTTTACTTCTTCAGAAAATAAACTAAACTTTTTGTTTTTAGGAGGAGAGGAAGTCTGATGCTGTAGATAAAGGATAAACTGCATTGCTTTGAACTTTCAGAACAGTTCTAATTAAGTTTTAGGCATTCAAAGAACGTGCAATAAGGCAATTCAACCTCTTCAAAATTTCCTGACTCAGAAAATAAATTAACTTTTTATTTTCAGGAAAAGTGTGAAAATTTAAATCTGTAACCAAAGAAAAAATTCAAAAATGTTGTACTTTCAAAGTCTTTTGTCTACTTTCTTGTCTTTTGTCTCAGATATTTAAAGTTTTTGTTTTTAGAAGATAATGTGAAATTTAACGCCATAGACAAAGGGAAAACTACTTTATTTTGAACTTTCAGACCACTTCAATTTGAAGTTTTAGACATTTAAAGAGCTTGTAATAAGACACTTTGAAACCTTCTCAAAGTTTACTGCTTCAGGAAAGAAATTAAACTTTTTATTTTTAGGAGAAGAGAATATGTGGTGACTAAGTCTGACGCTGTAGATAAAAGGAAAAACTGCATTGTTTTGAACTTTAAGAACTGTTATAATTGAACTTGTAGACATTCAAACAACATGTAACAATACACTTTGACACCTCCTCAAAGTTTACTGCTTCAGAATATAAATTAAACTTTTTGTTTTTAGGAGAAAGCAATGTGTGGTGAGGAAGTTTGATGCTGTAGACAAAAGATAAACTGCATTGCTTTAAACTTTCAGAACAGTTCTAATTGAGTTCTAGGCATTCAAAAAACGTGTAATAAGACAGTTCAACCTCTTCAAAATTTCCTGTCTCAGAAAATAAATTAAACTTTTTGTTTTCAGGAGAAGAAAATATTAGATGAGAAAATTTAAAGCTGTAACCAAAGGAAAAATTCAAAAATTTTGTACTTTCAAAGTCTTTTGTCTCAGATATTTAAAGTTTTTGTTTTTAGAAGAAGATGATGTGAAGCTTGACGCTGTAGACATTTAAAGAACGTGAAATGAGATACTTTAAAACGTCCTTACAGTGTCCTGTCTCAGGAAATAATTTAAACTTTTTGTTTTCAGGAGAAGAGAATATGAGATGAGGAAATTTATATCTGTAACCAAAGGAAAAACTGCATGATTTTGAACTTTCAAAACCTAATCAAAATCTCAGGTAATTAAAGAAGTTTTTGTTTTTAGAAGAAGAAAATATGTGGTGAGCAAATTTGCATTGTTTTGAACTTTCAGAACAGTTCTAATTAAACTTGTAGACATTCAAAGAACGTGTAATAATACATTTTGAAACCTCCTTAAAGTTTACTGCTTCAGGAAATAAATTAAATTTCTTGTTTTTAGGAGAAGACATTGTATGGTGAGGAAGTTTGATGCTGTAGATAAAGGAAAAACTGCATTGTTTTGAACTTTCAGAATAGTTCTAATTGAACTTGTAGATATTCAAAGAACGTGTAATAATATACTTTGAAACCTCCTCAAAGTTTACTGCTTCGGGAAATAAATTAAATTTTTTTGTTTTTTAGGAGAAGAGAATGTGTGGTGAGGAAGTCTGATGCTGTAGATAAGGGAAACACTGCTTTGTTTTGAACTTTCAGAACAGTTCTATTTGAAGTTCTAGGCATTGAAAGAACGTGTAATAAGACACTTTGAAACCTCCTCAAAGTTTACTGCTTCAGGACATAAATTAAACTTTTTGTTTTTAAGACAAGATAATGTGTGGTGAGGAGCTTGATGCTGTAGATAAAAGAAAAACTGCATTGTTTTCAATTTCCAGAACAGTTGTAATTGAAGTTCTAGACATTCAAGGAACTTGTAATAAGACACTTTGAAATCCCTTCAAAATGTCCTGTCTCAAAAATAAATTAAACTTTTTGCTTTCAGGAGAAGAGAATATGAAGTTAGGAAATTTAGAGCTGTAACCAAAAGAAAAACTGCATGATTTTGAACTTTCAAAATTGTTCAAGTTAAGACTCCAGGTCTACAGTAAATGTGTTATGAGATACTCATGAAACCTATTCAAAACGTTTTGTCTCAGGTAATTAAAGAAGTTTTTTTTTTAGGATAAGAAAATATGTGGTGAGGAAATGTGAGTCTGTAGGAAAAGGAAAACTCCATTGTCTTGAACTTTCAGAACAATTTTGATTGAAGTTCCAGACATTCAAAGAACGTGTAATGAGATACTTTGAAACTTTCGTAAAGTCTCATATCTTAGGAAATAATTACACTTTATGTTTCCAGGAGAAGAGAATGTGAGGTGAGGAAATCTAAAGCTGTAACCATAAGAAAAACTGCATGATTTTGAAGTTTCAAAATTGTTCAATTTAAGATTCCGGATTTACAGTGAACGTGCTTTGAGATATTTATGAAACCTCCTTAAAGTCTGTTGTATCAGGTAATTGTAGAAGCTTTGTTTTTATGTGAAGAAAATGTGTAGTGGCGAAATTTAACGCTGTAATAAAGGAAAAATTGTTTTTTTTAAACATTCAAAAAACGTGTAATAAGATACTTTAAAAACTTCCTCAAAGTTTCCTGTCTCATGAAATATATTCAACTTTTTATTTCCCGGAGAACGACGTGAAAACTGCTATGGTTTTGAACTTTCAAAACTGTTCAAATTAACATTCTAGATTATAGTGAACGTGTTTTGAGATATTTATGAAACTTCCACAAAGTTTCCTGTCTCAGGAAGAAAACTTTTTATTTCCAGGAGAAAATAATATGAAATTAGAAAACTTGAAGCTGTAGCCAAAGAAAAAAAACTGCATGATTTTGAACTTTCAAAACTGGTGAGATTAAGATTCCATATATGCAGTGAACCTGTTATGAGATACTTTGAAATCTCCTCAAAGTATAGGTCTCAGGAATTAAATTAAACTTTTTGTTTCTCAGAGAAGAGAATATGAGGTGAGAAAATTTGAAGCTGTAACCAAAGGAAAAACTGCATGGTTTTGAAATTTCAAAACTGGCTAAAGTGAACAGTGTACAGTGTACCTGTTATGAGATAATTATTATGAAATCTCAATGTCTTCTGTCTCAGTTAATGAGAGAGAAGTTTATTTTTAAGAGAAGATAATGTGTGGTGAAGAAAAGTGATGTACGAAGTAATAACAACAGACGAAAAGTGATTTTTTTTTGGCAATATTATAATATGTAAGCCTGTCTCCGGAACGCCACTGTGACTAACGATTATAATCTAATTAATGCTAATTTAGTGCCTTATTGCAGTGAACCAAAAAGCCAAATTTCAACTAAACTGGCAGACGGATTGTGTCTTGAAAACCAGATTCCAACACAATTTGAGGTTGGCAACATACCCACAAAACTAGATCAACAAAATCGACTCCTTTTTTTGTTCAAATGTCAGGGGTGTAAGTTTTATGGGACCCCATTTGATGTTATCAACATCAAAATAGTATAAAATTATAAATAATAATTCTATCCAACACATGACAGTTATGACCGTCATTATTGTCATTTTAGACAAGTAAACTATCAAATAACACAGTAGTGAGTTATGGATAATAACTTACGTTCATATTTAAAGTAGCATTCTATTTATTTATTACTATTACAAGCAGAATTCACATTGATATTGAAATTAAAGGAAAACGCTAACGATTGATTTGAATTTGAAGTCACTGTAAAATTTATTGGTTCATTCAGGACGCTCCCATATCGGTACAGCTGCTGATAGTGCCGGAAGACGCCGACGCATTAGAACCTTGTATTTTTTCTGCAATTTGTATTTTGTTACTCACCGATTCTTCTAGGTATTCTTCTGCTACGGTCGAGGACTTCTATCCTCCGTGACGTTTCAAAGTAGTCATGTTAGCTCCTGCATTGGTCAAAAGAGTCGCCAAAGACCTTCTCAGGCTGTGACCGGTATGGAACGCTGGTTCGTCCATTTTCAAGAACATTGCAATTCTTGAAGGTTCCTTCAACAATGTATTTATTCCCACACACTGGTTGGTACATCGTCCATTTTTGTAAAAAACGAAAAAGCGGCTAGAACTAGTATTCTTTGGTCTCAAAGACACGTATTTTTAACACAAATTGATTGGGTTGACTGATCCTTCTTCAAGTATGGAGAAACTTCTCGATTTCTTGGTTTTAGTGTCTGGCAAAACGACGTGAAAATATTTCCGTTTGTCTTAAATATTTTCTATTTTGAAATTAACCAACTAATCGCATCTACAAGCACCGCTAATCCCAATATTAAAGCCACTTTCATCAACAGGTACTCGTTGTCGGGAGCTTCGTACAAAAACTTCTCTATTTTATGTCGTTCTAATGTCTTGGACTTCTTTGGTTTTTATCCCTGAGATTTGCTTTTCAAAAAGCTCGTTAGTTTGCCATATTTTGAAATGTCGAATTTTTATAAAGATGAATAGTCGAGCGAAGCATCGAGTATTTGGTCGAAAAGTAAAAAATAAGCCAATAGAACATTTTCATCGATACCTTTTATCTTCCGTAAATTCATCCAAAACACAAACATTTTGAAATCCTTGTCGTAAGCATCTCGAGACTTTTCTGGCAAAATCTGCATTGCTGCTTCTTCCGCTTTCGTAAGGATATCCTCAGAAACGTAATTTTCATCGCTTTCTTCCATTTTCTATACGTTTTTTTTCTTCAAAGAAGCTTCCCTTTTCTGCAGCCAAAATGTATTTAAACATTTGCTAACAAACAAACAAACAACCAACTTTGACCAAAATGTAAAAAACTCACTGTCAAATCATTCTGACATTTATAGGTTACTGAGATGCAAGAAGCTTTGATTTGATCAGAAAGTTTATTAATTATTATCTCATAAATAAAAAATTGTAGGCCACTCGTGTGTTATGTTTTCTAAGTCACTTGAGAATTTATAGCACTCGGCCTGACGGCCTCGTGGTATAAATCTTTTTCGCATGGCTTCTTTCCAACATAACACACTAGTACCATAAATAACTATTATAGTACTGTTCGCCTTAAAACATTGATGAAAAAAATTACCAAAAACATATCACATTTAGTACGTTTACCCCGCATGGACCAATTGTTTGGTCGACGTATCAAATGACGTCACGAGTACTTTCTTGACGATGTAAACATTTAGAACTAAATTTTTGATCCTTGAATTTGGTTCTGAGTAAGTAGGGTAGATCAAACAATCTTTTTTATGGTGTAAACACTTTAGCACTAGTTCAAGTACCAAATTTCAGGAGTGCCAACAAGTTAAACAATAAATTGCAGTTGGTAGCAAAACATTTGACGTTTCATATTTTTATTATGACATGTTTTGTTTTTCTATTTCTTTGCCGGTTTTGGGGTTTTGAAAGTTAATGCAAATTTAACATTTAACCCGCAAAGTGCCTTGCTCCTGAAATATTAGATACATCCTGATCTTGGTTCTGCAGGATTTGTTTTTTTAAGTTAGGAAATAGTTCCTAGTTTCTTTTGGTATTTGCAAGCGGAGCTGCCAGGTAAGCCATACAACTATTACCAACAACGCCACTTATTTATTGTTAAATGATACGCATAATATAAAATTTCTAATCTTCTAATTCTGTAGAAATGGATGGCCCATCCACAAGCACTGCTACTACTGCTACTTTACAGAGTAGCAGCAGCAGGAGTCAGAACAATGAAAAGAAAAAACGAGGTGCTAACTGGACAGAAAAAGAAACATTAACTTTACTAGAAGTAGCTATTGACATGCAAATAAATACGCTTTTGGATGGGAATAGATACCGACATACAGATATTTACAATAGTTTGCAACGTCAATTGGCTGAAAGACGTGTTGATAAAACTGTTGATCAAATAAAGATAAGAATGAAAAAGTTAAAAACGTCATACATAAATTGTAAAAAGGCAAATACTCCAAGTGGCCAAGGACGTACAGATATTCCTTTTTATGATCTGTTACATCAGTTGTACAGAAAAAGGCCCATTATTGATCATAGTCAAGGAATCGATACAATTACTTTAAGCCAAAATGACATACCGATGATGCCTGTGGAAACTCAAATTGATGAAAATGTGGTTGTTGAAGATGAATCTACAATTACTGGGGATGATTATGAGTTAACTTTACCTACGAACCAAACAGAACCACAAAACGAACAAGAAAATCACACTCCTACATCAAAAAAAGGTATGTTTTTTGTGTGCATTGTGCTGCGTGAGGTATTGAATGCGTTTTATATGTTTTAATAATGAGCAAAAGATTTTTTGTCATTTTTATCTAGATGACTGATCAGGTAAAAGGAGATGTGTGTTTGCGGTTCTTTAATTTTTGACATTGCAGGTAGTGGAAAAGAACGTGGTGGTAGGTACACATCTCAGGCAATGTTACAAAATTTTGCCGAGACCATTAAAAAAAATCAAGCCAAACCAAAACTTGGCTAGAGAACAACAAGAGTTTTTAACCCGAGAAATGAAGAAGCAAAGAAAATTTGATATCGAAATGTTAAAGTGGCAAACAAAATCCCAAGAAAAGCAAACAAAGAGGCTTATTAATGTACTAGCCAATCTTGGCCCTCAGGGCCATGGTGGTAACACCTCCAAAAATGTAGAATTCAGTAGAAGCTCGTCAGAGTCAGAATATGGTGAAATATTATCTGAGTGTGAATCAGACTTTTAGGTGCTTTGATACTTCTTGTTGTATGGTTTTTCAGGTTCAATGTTCATATATTCATTCTAAAATAAAAAAGTATCAAGATTTGTTAATATTTTATTGAGTTGCGCAAGAAGGCTAGTAACAGTAGTAACACTATTAAGGTAGGTACTTACAATGAAGTAAAATAATCACATAAGCCTGATCAAATACTTGAAAATCCAGAAGTATATGTATTAGTATCATACAAAATAAAATATTCATCTTAAGAATTACCTATTTATTTTAACAAAGACTTTTTTATTGGGAAATTCTGAGCTAAGTATTCACTTAGTTTTCTTCGAGTTTCCATGGCTGTACTAACAGCTTTATGTTCAGCTGGTTGTTTTGGTTGCGGTATCATAATTTCAGCTAGTTGGACATCTTTTATCCACTGCTGTACAAATTTTTCCTTGCAATCCTCTATAAAGTTATGTAGGATACAGCAAGCTACTACTAATTTGGGAACAAATTTATAATATATATCAATCTTTTTGTGAATCATTCTAAATCGAGCCTTCAGACGACCAAAAGCCCATTCAACTACAATTCGTGCAGAATTGAGGTACACATTAAAAGATTCTTGTGTGGGTGTGCAAGCACCTGAAAATCCTTTCAGTAACCAATCCAACAGTGGATACGCAGGATCTCCAATAATCATATATTGAAGCATTATGTTGTTGAAATTAACTTGCTTCTGGAAAAGACTGTGAAATAAAATATTTGAGTTTGATTATTTTGTTTTTAGTACACCTACCTGTGGAAGCACTCTGTCACAGTTTTGAAATAAGTTTGAATTCTTAAACACAGTGGCATCATGCACAGGTGCTTGGATGTATACATTCCTGAACCTAAAAAATAAAGTTTCAAGAATAAAACTACCAGAGAAACATACATACTTATATGGGGACACACCTGCATCTATGATCCACTAATGCCTGCATATTGTAGGATGGTCATCCCTTTCTATTAGTGAAATCCCTGTATCCTTCCTTTGGGGGAGTTATTGGGATATGGGTGCCATCAATAGCTCCTATAATCATTGGTATTTTTGATATTGATTCAAAATGGGCAGCAAACTCTTCAGCTTCTATTTCATTTGGCAAGTAGATATAATCTCCCAACATATGGTTAATTATTGCATCCACTACTCTGTATAGGCATTTTTTTACTGTCGATTTGTGTATGCCAAATACTGATCCAACAACTCTATATTCTGAACAGCTACACATTTTGTAAAGAGCAGTAGCCACTTGTTTTTCCACTGATAAAGGATCTCTTGATTTTAAATGTACTTTTTGAGGTTCAAGGCTAGGTCTTAGTAAAGAGCACAAAAGTGTAAATGTGTTTTTCGTCATTCGAAAGTTTTCTAACCAGTCTTGATCATTATACTTTTTATTCATAATTAAGTCCCAGTTCTCTGAGCTTCTGACCTTACTCCAAATCCTGTGATTTCTTAGTAAAAAAGGAATGAAATAGTATGGGCTTGTCTCCTGTGACAACAGAATATTTCTAAAAAGTTCTTTGTGAAAAAGTTTATTTCTTTTCACAATGGATAGTTGTTTCATTTGTCGACTATAATAAGATAAAACTACACTTAAAACACTCATTTTTATTAAGGAAGTAATAGTAATAGAATAAATCAAAATAATTGGAAAAAAACCGAACATTGGCTTTAACCTAACCTCAAATTTGTGTGGTGCATGATCAAGTGGGATCTGACAACTGACAAGTTAAAAATTACCTCCAAAAACAGCTGTTTTCTGTCAAACCTTGGAGCAAAATTTGCTCCCCTTTAGATTAAAAAGGTCCTTCAAAACATGGGTGTAAACACTAAAGTATCAAATTTAATTGGTACATAATTTGATCTATGGACCAAATTGGTCCTCGCGGTGTAAACGTAGTAATTGGCACAATGCCATTTATCGAAAACTTAACCCTATTCGACTCAGTGGGGATAACAGATTATTTTTATGGTATGGACGTAAATAGAGAAGAAAGTAACAAGAAAAATGTAATTTCCTTGTTATTTTCTTCCTCTCTCTAGAAATTTCCGAGATAATATGTCTCAAAATTAAATTAAGCATCCAACAAGTTTATTAGAAAAGAATTTCTCAACTTTTAACGTTTTGATAACCAGTATTACCATCCTCAACCTCTAACCAGCTTTACCTGATGTAATATTGGCATTTAAGTATACATATCTATTCTTTTTAAAAAAGTCAAAAGGTTTCTAAACAAGCGATATTCAACTTCAACAACCATTCCCTCACTTCACACACACTTACTCGCTTATTCAGTTGAAAAAGCCTCTTCAGTTTAATTTGCGGGCTCATACTAACAAAGTTAATCCCGGGGACAGCACAAAAAGTTCGCTGCAGGGCATAGGGAGCTTAAATAAGGGCGAAAAATGCGGCTTATTTTTTCCAGCTTTTGTTTCGCCGATGTACTTTTAGACAGCTTGATCCTGTAAATTTCGAAAAACTTGTTAATTTGCCAAAGCAAACTTTTGTCCTCTCTATAAAGCGTATAAAAGCGGTGCCGCTTTGGGTCCCCGTTTTTACGATTATTATGTGCCGTAACAGTACATAAGCCCCGGGAAGTCTAATGGCTGTTTGAGCGTTGTTACCTTTTGTAGCTGTGATAAAAACTTGCGTTAATATACAATTTTAATTCAATTCGCCTTGATACCGCGGCGGCCATAAATTAGTGGGCCCTTTTCTTATTTGTGAAGCCCTTAAGACCCATATCAGCCCGGCCGCACGTATACTCTTTGACAAACTAATTAAGCTGCACTTCGCAGTTGTGGAACGACTCTACTCGCAGCCCTATAAAACAAAGACGGCCCTGGCAAGCTCCAAGGGAGGACGACGTAAGTGAGCTTAATTTACAGCGCACGAGGCATCAAAATGCATAAAAAGTTTCACACACATACAAGAATATGTTAATTAAGACGCGCGATTTGCATCCAAGGGAAGTTTCAAAAAAGAAGAGCTTTCTCACAGGAACTACGTTGAATCGGCCAAGTTACGGAACTTCTTCAAGTTTTTCCGATCTGCCCCAAGGGTTACTTGGAATAAGTTTTTTTCAAGTTTACTAAAAGGGGTATATTTAGGCACTTTAAGAATCGACTTTTTTACCATTTAAAAAAAACTCAGTTTTGCAACTAATATTTGGCATTCGTTTCGAACTAATTCTTATCAAAAAGAGAAAAAAAAATTGCCGAAATTTTTTTAAAAAACAATTTTCAAATTTGACAGCCTGTAACTTTAGAACGATTGGACTGAATCCAACTGTTTTTTTGCTCTTCTTGATTTTACCTCCTACCAACGGAAGTCCCGTAGGTACAATACTACAAACCCCTTCGGTGGTCGATTTTTAGACACTTTTAGAATCGACTGTTTGCCATTTTAAAAACATCACATTCAGGGCTATTTTCATTCAAATTAAATTTGTTTCGTTCTTAGGCAATTGCAAACGTCTCATTCCGATCAAAAACAGAAAAATATAACAACCATAGGAATGAAACAAAAAAAAAATGGAGAGTAGTCTTCCTCCATGTTGCAATCATCTGTCACATTTTATTATTTTCAAACGGAAAAAGTTACTGAAGGTTGAAAATCCAGGACCAAATTATCGAAAAAAGAGTCAAAAGGGGAACAAATTCGAAACGTTCAGTTTCGATGAAAATTATCTTTTTGGTAAGTGGTCATGACACTGAAGTGTTAAGTATTAAACTCTATTCAATGTTTGCTTTTTTTTATAATTTGCGTCAATTTACGTTCAAGAACCCTACAAGATATATTTACCTCGATTTTTCTCGTTAGCTTAAAGTGATCGTAAATTCTCTAGGACAAGCCTACAGACATGGGGGTTTAGTAAACCTTGACAAGATTTCACCCGTACGGTTACCATGGTAAATGACTGCGTAGCGAAAACGCCTCAAAGGTCAATCATCAGTTTTATTTTATTAACTTTAAACTGAAAAAAGGACAAAAAATTTAAAACATTGGAAATCCAAATAAAAAATTTTGGAAAAAAATTGTCAAAAGAGAAAAAAATTGAAGATGTACAACTTGGTATCAATAAAAATTATCCTTTAGGGAAGTTGCAGGGAAATTAGTCGGTTGGGCCTTAGACTTCTTCTCCCTTATGAGCTTAAACCTACATCAGAGAAGATACTTGGAACTTCATCAAAAACATTAAAATCATATTAACTAACTTTTCTTTGTTGACTTAAGGTAGTGGTACATTCAATAGATCAAGCCTAGAAGCAGGGCGGTTTAATAAACCTTGATACGACTTGGCGGTCCGGTTACCAGGGTGACCGTCTCCGTGACCAATAGAAATTCACTTTTTGCCACAAAGGCTAATAATAAATTGCAGGCTCATCAATATCTCTCTACAGTCGAAGCAAGGCGTAACTTGAATTGATGTTAATGATTGGCGGTTAGTGTTAAGATTATGAGAGTTGGTGAAAGAAAAGAAAGTCAGTCCTGACTTTCCTGAACCTGGAAAATCTTTCACCAGGCACCAAATCGTTATGGATCAGATCATTTTTTGGATTTAAGAAAAAGATTGGAAAAATGTTGTTTCTTCTAGAACTTCCTGTGGTGTTGCAATATACAAGGTGTACCATTAACGATAAGTTAAAAATGTTGATGTCGAAAATAGGCATTCTTTTCTCTTTCTACTCTATAAATACCGACAAAATTTGCAAAAACTAGAAAAAACTTTAGACCAAGAAAAAAGAAATGGCGTAAACAGCAGATGGCTAGAAAACCTAGCTTAAAGGTTATAGACATTTAAATGGATCACTCTCGGCTAGGACACTCTCTAATTAACCTTAATACCATAAAATTCCCGATTTTTTTTTTCAAATTGACAAGGGTGGTACTTTCAGGACTAATTTCATTCGAATTAGATTTGGTGAGTGCTCAAGTGATTGCAAATGTTCCATTTCGATCAAAAACAGGAAAGAAAATTCTGAACTTTTTTTTTTTTTAAATTGACGAAAAGAGACGTTTTGTTTCAATTTTCAAATTTGACCGCCTGTAACCGTGGAACGATGAACCGATTGGAGTGAGTTTATCTGTTTTTTTGCTTTTCTTGATGCCCTCTTTCACTTCCTACCAGCAAAAGTCCTGTAGGTGCAATATTTTCGGAGAAAGATCCCTTTAGTGGTCGATTTTTAGAAAATACTTTTTTGCCACTGAAAAAAAGCTCACTTATGGGGCTAGTTTCATTCGAATTAAGTTTGTTAGGTTCTTAGGAAATTACAAACGATTCATTCCGATTAAAAACAGAAAAAGAGATTCCCGATTTTTTTTTTCAAATTGATCAAAGGTTGTCTAAAATCTTTTTGTTCAATTATCAACTTTGACCTCCTGTAACGTTAGAACGATTGGACCGTTTGTAATAAATTCAAATATTTTTTGCTCTTTTTGATATCCTCTTTCACCTTTCAACTTTACAATCGACTTGTTTGTCATTCTTAAAAAAATCACTTATGGCACTAAATTAATTCGAATTTATTCTGTTACATTCTTATTCCGATCAAAACCACCATTAAAGATTTCTCAATATTTTTTTTGTTATTTAAAAAAAAGGGAGGATATTACGTCTTTCTTCTCAATTTCCACTTTGACCGTCTATAAATTTAGAAAGATAGGATCGATCAGAGTGAGTTAAACTTATGTCTTCCTCTTCGTGATGTTTTGTTTTTTACACAATATTAAAATTATGATTAATATCAATTTAAATAATTAATTAAAAAAATGAGTTACTTGTTTTATTTTTTTTAGATATTTTCAGTTAACCTTGCCACAAGACAAAACAATGCAATTTGGAACTTACTTTTGTGATTTGAAAAAAAGCAAATTAGTTTAAAAAAAGTTTTTATGAAAATTTAAGATAGGTTCAGGGTTAAAATTGGTTAAAAAATGACAAAAAGCATCTAAAACTGTATGGGGTATGAGGGGAAATTCAAGTTAGAATTATGACTAAAATCGATTGAACGTGACTAACCTCATCTAAAAAGCAAAATCTGGAGAAAGTGACGCTAGTATTAAGGTTAAAATGGGTAAAAATGAACCCAAAATGTATAAAAATACATATATGAAAGTTGTGCAGAAATTGAAATTAAAATTATAGCCGAAATCGATTCAAAATCACAAAAAGCATCTAAAAGTGCAAAAGTGCAATTTTGTATCTTTGAAAAAATTTAAGTTGAAGAAATATATATAAAGTGTCTAAAAATTCAAATATAAAGTTTTTGAAGAAATTCAGGATAGATATAGGAGTAAAGGAGATTAAAAATGATCCATTTCATCAAAAAGTGACAATTTTGTTATTTTTTGAAAAGTCTGGAGAAAGTGACGCTAGTATTAAGGTTAAAATGGGTAAAAATGACGCAAAATGTATAAAAATACATATTTGAAAAGTGTGCAGAAATTGAAATTAAAATTATAGCCGAAATCGATTAAAAATCACAAAAAGCGTCTAAAAGTGCAAATATGTATCTTTGAAAAAATTTAAGTTAGAACTAGGATTAAATTTTTTAAAAATAATGTATGAGTGACTAAAAACCAAAGTCAGGCTAATATTAAGGCCAAAATAAGTGAAAAATAACTCGAAGCTTGGAAAAATACAAATTTGAAAGGTTTGGAGAAATTCAAATTAAGATTGTAGCCAAATTCAGTTAAAAAACTAAAAGTATCTAAAAATGCAACCTAAATATTTCTGGAAAAATTCAGATTGGGATCAGAACCAAAAGTGTTTAAAAATGTATTTAAAGCGTCTAAAAATTCAAATATAAAGTTTTTGAAGAAATTCAGGATAGATATAGGAATAAAGGAGATTAAAAATGACCCATTTCATCTAAAAGTGACAATTTTGATATTTTTTGAAAAAGTCTGCAGAAAGTGACGCTAGTATTAAGGTTAAAATGGGTAAAAGTGACGCAAAATGTATAAAAATACATATTTGAAAGGTGTGCAGAAATTGAAATAAAAATTATAGCCAAAATCGATTAAAAATCACAAAAAGCGTCTAAAACTGCAAATTTGTATCTTTGAAAAAATTTAAGTTAGAACTAGGACTAAATTTTTGATCATCAGTGACTAAAAACAAAATCAGGCTAATATTAAGGCCAAAATAAGTGAAAAATAACTCGAAGCTTGGAAAAATACAAATTTGAAAGGTTTGGAGAAATTCCAATTAAGATTGTAGCCAAATTCAGTTAAAAAACTAAAAGTATCTAAAAATGCAACCTAAATATTTCTGGAAAAATTCAGATTGGGATCAGAACCAAAAGTGTTTAAAAATGTATTTAAAGCGTCTAAAAATTCAAATATAAAGTTTTTGAAGAAATTCAGGATAGATATAGGAATAAAGGAGATTAAAAATGACCCATTTCATCTAAAAGTGACAATTTTGATATTTTTTGAAAAAGTCTGCAGAAAGTGACGCTAGTATTAAGGTTAAAATGGGTAAAAGTGACGCAAAATGTATAAAAATACATATTTGAAAGGTGTGCAGAAATTGAAATAAAAATTATAGCCAAAATCGATTAAAAATCACAAAAAGCGTCTAAAACTGCAAATTTGTATCTTTGAAAAAATTTAAGTTAGAACTAGGACTAAATTTTTGATCATCAGTGACTAAAAACAAAATCAGGCTAATATTAAGGCCAAAATAAGTGAAAAATAACTCGAAGCTTGGAAAAATACAAATTTGAAAGGTTTGGAGAAATTCAAATGAAGATTGTAGTCAAATTCAGTTAAAAAACTAAAAGCGTCTAAAAATGCAACCTAAATATTTCTGGAAAAATTCAGATTAGGATCAGAACCAAAAGTGTTTAAAAATTTATATAAAGCGTCTAAAAATTCAAATATCAAATTTTTGAAGACATTCAGGCTAGATATAGGAATAAAGGAGATTAAAAATGACCCATTTCATCTAAAAGTGACAATTTTTATATTTTTTGAAAAAGTCAGGCTAGGATTAAGGACAAAATTGATGATAAATTACTCAAAGGGTGTAAAAATATAAATGTGGATGATTTGGAAAAAATCAAGTTAACTTCATGGTTAAAAACTAATTAAAAATTCTCAGACTCAAAGCGTCAAAAATATAGATTAAAAGTTTTTGAGCAGATTTAGATTAGATTTAAAGTCAAAAATGATTAAAAAATACTCCAGAGACTATAAAAATCGAAGTCGAAAGTCTTGTGAAAAATTTAGGCAAGAATTAGGACTAAAATTATTTAAAAGTGACCCATTTTTACCTAAAAATGACAATTTTAAAGTTTTTTGAAAAGTCATTCAAGATTAAGGCCAAAATCGATGAGATATGTATCAAAGCGTGTAAATTTACAAACCTAAGGTCTTCGGAAAAGCAAAAAAATTAAGATTATGGCCAAAATCAGTTAAAAATTACTCAAATCGTCAAAAATGCAGAGTAAAAGTTTCTGGGTAAATTCAGGTTAAGATTATGGTCAAAAACGGTTAAGAAAATACACAGAGCGTCTAAAAATTCAAATTTGAAGTATTTGGAGAAATTTAGGTTAGAATTAGGACTAAACCTGTTTACAAGTAACCCATTGTATCTAGAAATGGCAATTTTTAAGTTTTTTTAAAAAAGCTAAACTTAGATTAAGGACAAAATCGGTAAAAATGACTCAAAGCGTGTAAATATTTAAACTTGGAAGCTTTGAAAAAGTAAAAATTAAGAATATGGCCAAAATCAGTTAAAAATTACTCAAATTGTAAAAAATTCTAATTAAATGTTTCTGGGCAAAGTCAGGTTAGGATTAAGGTCAAAAGTGGTTAAAAAATTACACAAAGCGTCTAAAAATCAAATTTAAAGTCTTTGGTGAAATTTAGGTTAGATTTATTACTGAAATTGTTTAAAGGTAAACAATTTTATATAAAAATGGCAATTTTTAAGTTTTGTGAAAAAAGTCAAACTAAGATCAGGGCCAAAATCAGTTAAAAATAACTCAACTTGTAAAAAATTCAGATTAAATGTTTCTGGGCAAATTCAGGTTAGGATTAGGGTCAAAAGTAATTAAAAAATTACACATAGCGTCTATAAATTCAAATTTGAAGTCTTTGGCAAAATTTAGGTTAGAAATAGGACTTAAATGGGTTTCGTGCGGCACGTGACTACATTGGTTGAAAACAAAAAATATATTGTATTTGTGTGCTTCTGCATCAACATAACTAAATTTAAAGTTTGGATCCCCCAAAAAGGCCTTAGTAGGATTTAAAATTAATGCAAAAAGGCCAATTTTATTGCAAACATTATAAAATTATTTATTGAAGTGAGGTTATATTTACTGAAATTCTGGCAAAATGACGTCATGTGCACAAAACCCATTGTTTAGACGTAACCCATTTTTTTTGTGAGGAAACCCAAACTGGAGGTTAAGGCCAAAACCGGTGAAAAATGACTCAAAGCGTGTAAATATCCAAAGTTGGAAGCTTTGGAAAAGTTAAAGTTAAGATTATGGCCAAAATGCGTTAGAAATTACTCAAATCGTCAAAAATGCAGATTAATTATTTCTGGCCAAGTTCAGGTTAGGAATAAGGTCAAAAGTGATTAAAAAATTACAGAGAGCGTCTAAAAATTCAAATTTGAAATCTTTGGAGAAATTTAGGTAAAAATTAGGACTGAAATTGTTTAAATGTAATCCATTTTATCTAAAAACCGCAATTTTAAAGTTTTGTGGAAAAAGCTAAACTAAGGTTAAGGCCAAAATCAGTTAAAAATTAGTCAAATCGTAAAAAATGCAATGTTATTAAGATTATGACCAAAATCAGTTTAAAATAACTCAAATTGTAAAAAATGCAGATTAAATTTTTCTGGGCAAATTCAGGTTAGGATTAAGGTCAAAAGTGGTTAAAAAATTACACAGAGCGTCTAAAAATTCAAATTTGAAATCTTTGAAGAAATTTAGGTTAAAGTTAGAACTGAAATAGTTTAAAGGTAACCCATTTTATCTAAAAATGGCAATTTTAAAGTTTTGTGGAAAAAGCTAAACTAAGGTTAAGGCCAAAATCAGTTAAAAATTAGTCAAATCGTAAAAAATGCAGTGTAATTAAGATTACGACCATAATCAATTAAAAATAACTCAAATTGTAAAAAATGCAGATTAAATGTTTCTGGGCAAATTCAGGTTAGGATTATGGTCAAAAGTGGTTAAAAAATTACACAGAGCGTCTAAAAATTCAAATTTGAAGTCTTTGGAGAAATCTAGGTTAGAAATAGGATTTAAATTGTTTAAAGGTGACCCATTTTATCTAAAAATTGCAATTTTAAAGTTTTGTGAGAAAACCCAAACTGAGATTAAGGCCAAAATCGGTGAAAAATGACTCAAAGCGTGTAAATATCCAAACTTAGTGGCTTTACAAAAGCTAAAATTAAGATTACGGCATAAATCGGTTGTAAAATTACTCAAATTGTAAAAAAATGAGGTTAAATGCTTCTGGGCAAATTCAAGTTAGGATAAGGTCAAAAGTGTTTAAAAAATTACACAGACCGCCTAAAAATTAAAATTTGAAGTTTTTGAAGAAATCTAAGTTAGAAATAGAACTTAAATTGTTTAAAGGTAACCCATTTCATCTAAAAATAACAATTTTTAAGTTTTATAAAAAAACTCAAACTAAGATTAAGACATATTGGAGGAGACAATAATTTGGAGGCTTTGGAAAAGTTAAAATTAAGATTACGGCTAAAATCAGTTAAAAATTGCCCAAGCCGTCAAAAATGCAGATTAAGTTAAATAAAAATTATTAATAAAATAAATAAAATATGAAAATAAAAGTGTGAATTATTTATCGCTGAAAAACCATTATGTTATTTTGTCTAGGTAGGACCAGGTAGCAGTTTTGCCAGTAGAAAATAGGGTGTTGCTATGACATTTTTCCTGTGTAAAATGCTCTAGTGAAATAGTTATTAAAATTAAAATAATTTAATCATTACAATTAAAATATTCATAATTTATAACTCGTGTCTTAATTGCAATAATTAAATGATCGATTATTATGCCACAATCGAAATATTTTGATCATATCATTCATAATCGCTCAACACTAGTTTAGGTCGCAAGTCAAGACCAAACTCTAAAAGCTTTATATACCCGTTTTCTCTGATTGGATTGTCACTAATCACTATTTTTTTTTTAAATAAAACCCTGCTATCGTGCGCCTTAAAAACCGCTTAGAAAGTTATATTTGGCAACACGTATCTGAAATAAAGCTTTATCGATATACGTACGGCATAAGCCGCTTAAGGCAAGTATAGCAACACCATTTGAATTTCAAAAGGTCGAAAAGCGCCCTGGAAAGTTTGTATATTTTCCCCGTGGAACAGGGTAAAAGGTTTTAAAGTTTGAAATCTTATGCTCGGTAAATCCTCTTCTGTCGAGATACATAATTTAAAAGTTTGGTTTTTAATAGATCCTTTTTACGTACATTGTGTATTAAGTCGGGCGAAATTGAAACGGGGACGACGGGGCCCGGCTGCTAAAAAATGTATCGAAGCAGGAAATTAAAGTTACCAAAACGATGAAATATTCAAAGCGTTTTCGTATCCTTGCATTACGACATATCCCAGGTATAGTGGTGTCAACCGGGCTCGAGTGGAAATTTAATATGGCCGGTTTGAGGCTTCGTTTTTTAATTCTATCTACAGCCTCCCGTGCTTAAAATTACTTGAAAAGTAGACGCGATGAAGCGTGGGGCTTAATTTAAAATTCGCTAATGCCAAATCGAAATCAGTTTTGGCCAAAATGCATTTACCTACTTCAAAACTACTGATTGCTTTAATATAAAATTTAATTTGTTACCTATTAATAATGACACTAATCCCGCGTTAACGCTCTGTAACGAAATTGCGGTAACGCAATGGCAGTTAATCCAGTTGCGAACTACACGCATTAATTTGGCCCCTTTTTGCTGCTTTCCAAAACCATTTTTGGCATATCCTAATGGTAATCAACAGGGAAAAAGCGTTGAAACGCTCAAATCGATACGCGTTCCACAGAATTGAAGTTTTCCTTCTCGCACTCCCTTTTAAAAATGTAATCTCCTTAGAATTATCTCCTCGAAACGCTATGTCTTCTGTCGCTGCTAATTCTTCCACATCTGCGGACATCTTTTCTGGATTAGTTTTCAGGTCCAATTCTTTTAATCCGCCTATCGCTTTGCGTGATATACGGAGTAGGGTAGAAAGAAACCCCGAGTCTTAAGGAACGTGTTGAATACCATCGAGATTATTACAGGAATAAAGTAGATTCGTATTTGGAAAATGGGATCAAGGTAGCAAATTACACCATTTTCTTAGCGCGACGTTTTTGTTAGGGTTCTTCTTTATTTTGTTATTTATTACTTTGTAAGCCTATTATCAACAACATAACTCAAAATTATTATTAGTAGTCCTACCTAGCAAAAACCATTTTAAACCTTCTGGGGCACAGTGTACCTACTGATATCAAGGGTAACCGGAAAAAATAACGATTAGTTAAACATGTGACCTCCAGAAGTAACATCTCCAATAACAAAAGGGCTATTAGAAGTCATCAGTAAAGGTTAAAGAGCCGACCTCGCATGTGCTTTGGCCGTAAATACTGAAACAGACCAGCAAGAGGAGGCTCTCATGTTTATGCAATGGGTGGCACCCAGATTTGATATCATTGTTTAGCATGATAGAGGCCATTTAGTGACTAGGCCCTTTCTTATTTCAATTAAAATGACCTTTCTTTACAGGGCTAGATTCCTTTTCCTTGGAGAGTAATGGCGTCCCCTTTCTGTTCTCCACATTAAAACTGCTCGACCTGTGTTATCGTTTCCCCCATTTCTTTTGGGTACGGACGCTGACAGGTTCGGATTTGGGACGATTTATGCATTATCTTTTCAGCATTATATAACTTTATTCTGACTGGTTAAGTTTTATTAAAACGTTTAGTGATTTGTGACGCAAACTCAAATAGAGGATTTATGGCGAACTATATACACACACACACACTCATCCACATCAAGAGAACCAATTTGCATATAAAGTCATATTTTACTCTCTCCAGTATGATGCTTAATTTTTGTGACGACATTATCGGCAGCTAATCGAATGCGATATACGTTTTATTGACACTGGCGCATCCATATTCATGACGCCCTAAATTTTTGGAATTCAAATATGTATCTCTCTATCTAAGAATAGCATTCGAGCTGGCATATATAAATTCGCCCAACGGGTATTTGCATAAATTCGTTTCCAGAGGGTTCTGCCGAATGTGTGTATATTACATAAGTTACATAAATAAATTTTATTCATGATAAATATATTGTTTTATAAGGAGCGAAAGTGTCACTTATACAGGGTGAGTGTTTTTCGATGTTTAGTGAAGGGATCTCGGGAACTAGCAGAGTTACAACTTCGGTTAAATGGGGAAAGAATTCCAGATTTAAGAGATCCATTCAAAACAACTTTTGTTTTTTTGAAAAAGTTCATGGCTTACTAGATATTCAGCAAACAACAATTATTGACGGTTTCTTTAAAACGATCTAGCTGAGTTATTATTGAATCTAGAGCAAAGATATGTATACAACAGTAGTAGAGAATTTTACCCCGAACAAGACAGACTAATCAGATTTTTTCTGACAGCTGTCATTTGTGAGATATAACATAAACTTACATTTTTTTAAATGAGAAGCATAGTTGGATATGACCTATTTAAAAAGGTATCTTTCCTAGCTTTAAAATGATACCAACAAGTAGACAGCTGTTTTTCAAAATATGGCTATTTTTCTTTCTAAAATTGAAATTCTCTACGATATTATCACCATTTTATGTTGCAGATAATTTACTAAAGAAGGTAACTAATCGAGTAAATCATAACAATAATAAACTTTATTCTGACTCTGAAAATTACAGCTTTGTTTAAAGAATATGTTCAAAAATACCACCATTTCTTCCGATGTAAACAATGCATCGCTTTAAAACTGAGTTAATACAATAATAATAAATTTGTTTATTTAGCAAGTGCTATTTCTGTACAATCAATACAAGACAATAATCAATTACAACTTTACATTGCAAACATTAAGTTATCCGGTACCTATGGTAAAAACAATTCAAGAAAAACCATGTAGCCAAAACAATCATTCTTATGGAACAACAATGTTATTTAAACGTACATAATAATTCCTTAAAGATTTTAAAAACAAATGTAATTTTGTGATTATGCTGAGATACATAGGCAAAGCATTAAAAAGGCGCAATCCATCTCCAAAAAGTTGTTTTTTTATTAAAGCTGACCGTTCAAACGATATATGAAGTGCATCCTTAGATATCATATTGATGCTGTTCTGTTTTACTGAAGTCCAGTTTAAAGTTTTCAACATCAAACGAATTGGTGTGTATCTGTTGCAACCCAGAACAATTCTCATTGCCCTGTTTTGCAACAACTGAAGCCGATTTACTTCTTCACTAGTACAAACTAACAAAAGAGAGCTACAATAAATAAAATGGGGCTGTACAATTGTTTTAAAGACTAAGAGTCTACTCGAAGTACTCAAATGCTGTGCCAATCTACCAAGAAAGCCTATTTTCTTACCAATTTTTTTGCACATAAATTCCACATGTACAGAAAAGTTTAGCTGTTGATCAAGAAAAATTACCAAATACTTCATTTTTGTGACAAGATCAATTTTGTTGTTATCAATTCGTATTTCAAAGTTCCTTTCCATAAAAAGTTTACATTTTTTTTTACTTCCCAATACCATACACTTAGTTTTATCACAATTTAGCTTCAACCTATTTACACAGAACCATTCAAACAAAACTGTTAACTCATTATTCATAATCTCAACTACCTGATCAAAATTATCACCTGTTACTGAAATCACTGCATCATCGGCAAACAGATTCAGAGCACTATTTTTTAGGACATTTTGAAGATCATTTATGTAAATTATGAATAAAAGTGGTCCCAGGACACTTCCTTGAGGAACACCAATATCATTAGCCAAAGGCTCAGAAACCAGACAATTTACTTTTGTTTTGTGATATCTGTTTGTCAGATAGTCCTCAATCCACAATAGAGCTCCAGATCTCTCTAATTTAACCAATAAAACCTCTCTACTAATTGTCTCAAAGGCACGCTTAAGATCTATAAAAGTAGTCAACACAATATTCCCCTTAGATATATCTTTCCTCCAGACAGTACAAGCATACTGTAAGGCAGGTTCACACGAGTGCCTTTAGCGAAATCCTGACTGGCCTTCATGTATTAAATTGTTTTTCTCAAAATAAGCACGCAACTGGCTACACACTGTGGTCTCTAATATTTTATCTACCACCGGGAGTAAATTGATTGGTCTGAACTCCTCTGGTCTTGTGGGGGCTTGAACTTTGGGAACTGGCACTATCACACTTGTTTTCGCGTCACTTGGTACTCGCCCTGTTGCAAGTGAAGTATTTATTAAATATAGCAGTGGAAATCCGATCTGACCCAAGCCCAAGGCGTCTTTTATAAATTTTACGTTCATAATGTCATCGCTGGTACTTTTGTTTTTTAGGCTCATAACGGTTTTCTTTAATTCTTGTAGTTAGTTGCTTTTCTTATACTTCTTCTTCTTCTTCAAGTGCCTTCTTCATTACTGAAGGTTGGCGACAATACCAGCAAACTCCTCTCTATTTCTTGCTACTCTCAATAGGGTGCATGTGTCTAATCCTGTCCACTCTCTTATATTTTTAAGCCATGAGCATTTTCGTCTTCCGAGTCCTCTTCGGCCTTCTATCTTTCCTTCCATAAGCAGTCTCAAAAGTTGATACTTTTCTCCTCTGTATACATGTCCCAGATAACCAGTTTTGCGCTGTTTCACATGTTGTAAAAGTTCCCTGTCTGTTCCCATCATTCTTATAACATTTTCATTTGTTATTCTTCGGGTCCATGGTATCTTCAAAAGCCTGCGGAAGATCCACATTTCAAATGCCTCCAATCGCTGCATCATCCTCTTTCCCATTGCCCAGGATTCCGTGCCATACAAGAGGACAGAATAAATATATGACTTCACGAAACGGTATCGAGCATCGAGCGACAGGGTGGTATTCGTTAGAAATGTCTTCATTCTCACGAACGTGGCTCTTGCGTTTTCAATTCGAGCTCGAATTTCGGTCTCTGGATCCAGGTTTTGGGTAACCCAGCAACCGAGATACCTGAATTTTCTCACTTCCTCTATTGGAGTACCATATATTCGTATATTGGCTTGTAGATTTTGATTTCTGCTGACGACCATCGTTTTGGTTTTTGCTGTATTTATTTTCAGGCCGTGTTGGTCACCTGATTTCACAATCTTGTCTACCAGCTCCTGTAAGCCTTCTGAAGTGTCTGCGAAGATGACAGTGTCATCTGCGTAGCGTATGTTGTTAAGTATTTTACCGTTCACCTTTATGCCAATTTCACAGTCCTCCAACGCTTGCTGAAATATGCACTAGGAGTAAATGTTAAATAAAAGAGGCGAGAGAACACAGCCCTGTCGTACTCCCCTTCTTATCGGTATCTCTGACGACACGGTGTCACCAAACCGAACAAACCCCCTCTGTTCCCAATATAATTTTTTTATAAGCCTTATGTCTTCGTAGTCTAGACCCTGTTTTTGGAGCAGTTGTAACAGTGTTGGATGCTTGATGCGATCGAACGCCTTTTCGTAGTCAATGAAACACAAATACACGTCTTTTCTTTGGTCTCTACACTTTTCGAGTAAAACCGTTAATCCGAAAAGTGCTTCCCGTGTTCCCAGTCCTAATCTAAACCCAAATTGTTCGTGGCTTATATTTTGTTCGCATTTCAAGTAGATACGTCGATGCAATATTTTTAACATAATTTTCAAAGTATTGCTCATTAAGCTAATTAATCTGAAATCGGAGCACTTTCTTGATGTATTTTTCTTGGGAATCGGTATGAACACTGACTTGAGCCAATCACGGGGGTACGTTCCTGAACTGTAGATTTTATTAAAGAGGTCGGTGAGTCGTTGGAGATTTTCTTGGTCCAGCAATTTTAGCATTTCTGTGTATACATTGTCTGGTCCTGCAGCTTTTCCACTTTTAGCGGTTTTTATTGCTGCGTTTACTTCGGATGGTAGGATATTTAATGTCAAATCATTGTCGCGTTATAGTTCCGGTTCTATCCTTTCATCATCAAACATTTCTCGAATATATCCTGACCACTCTTCTTTTATTTCTTCCTGGTCTGTAATTATTTCACTGTTTTCTGTTTTAAGGAAGTTGGTTTGTTGGGCTTTCCTTCTTGTTCCTGTGATTTCTATAACTTTTTTGTATATATTAAACTGGTCGTGTTTCTTTTGTAGTTATTCTAATTCTTGACATCGATCGTTCATCCACTTCTCCTTTGCGTGTCTGATTAATTTTTGAATGTTGGTTTGGGTTTCTTTATATTTGTCGATGTTTATGTTCTTATATTTCCTGCGAGTTTCCATTAGGTCTAGAATTTCATTGCTCATCCAGGGTTTCTTTGCTGCTGTTGGTTCTTTACTAAGTTTTTCTGTTTGTATTTGGTTAATTGCGTGTTCTAGAGAACTCCATGATTCATCGGCTCCAGGGTACGTTCTCACATCACTTATCCCATTTCTGTAGCGTTTATCAATTAATATGTAATCAATTTGATTTCTAATTATGTTAGTCTTAGTGTCTCCGGGGGACTTCCATGTGTATAGCCTTCGCTTTGGCAATTTGAAACACGTATTTGTCACAACAAAATTTTCTTCTTGGCAGAATTCCACCAATAGATCGCCTCGTTCGTTTCTTTCACCCAAACCCCAATTTCCAATTATGCCATCCACTCTCCCTTCTCCTACTTTGGCATTAAGATCTCCCATAATGATATTGACTTCATTCTTTTTTGTCAACTTCAACAACTGTTTGATTTCTGAATAGAACCTGAGTATGTCATTTTCATGGCTTTCTGTTGTGGGGGCGTATACCTGGACAATATTGATATCTCTAGGATGGGCTTTTAGTTGTAATAGTGCGACTCTATCTGATAGTGGTACAAATGATTTGACAGACTTATTATTTTTGTTATCTATTATAATTGCAACTCCGTTGTAATGTTGCGGGTCATATTCCCACTGTAATACATTGTATGATCTTCTATATTTATTTTTCCTGTTCCGGGCCACCTGACTTCGCTGACTCCGAGGACGTTTACACTCATTCTTTTCATCTCTGCAATTATGTTGTGTGTTTTTCCTGCTGCATAAAGTGATCTGGCATTCCATGTACCAATTTTTAGAGGTGTATTGCATTGCTTATATGTATTTTCTTATACACCTCCCATTAATAGCTGCTAATGCTTCAGTAACAGCGTTAGCGTTCCTCAGACCATTAACAGAAGCATAATTGTTTTTATAAACTATGTTTTTTACGGCTCCTCACAAAAAAAAGTCTAAAACTTAGAGGTCCGGTGGTCGTGGGGGCCATAAAACAAGACCTTTTCTTCCAACCCAGGAACCAGTTTGTCCAGATAATTTCGAACCTCTCGAAAATTATGTGGCGGAGCACCGTCATGGTGGAACCTTTTCAGATTTCTTCTTGTTTCTAAATCTAGATTGTCCAACATATCTTCCAGATTATTCTGAAGAAATTGCAGATACAAATTTCCAGTTAATGTCCCTTCAAAAATAAATGGACCGATAATTTTTGAACCAACTATCCTACACCAAACAATAAATCCAAATTTAATTTGCGGTCGTCTTGCTTCAACGTGATGGGGGTTTTCTTGATTCCAAATATGCTCATTATGCCTATTGAAGACCCCGCAATTTGTAAAGCGCGTCTTGTCACTCCATAATATCTGATAAGGATATCCGACATCTTTTTGCGAAACTTCCGTAGATACCCAAATTATCGTAATACCTTTTAAATGTTGGCAGAGACGGCTGGCGACGGTCAAAATACCTCTCGAAATAGGAATTAGCTGCACGTACAGCATTTTTATCGCATCTTATGTAACATTCAACCATATCGCGTTTTTTCTGATTCATTTTGAAAAAACTTAATCGTATGGAAAGTCAAAATAAATGCCATTATTATATGTTGCCATGTAAACCATGTTTTGACGCATATTCAACTTTTCCAGGGCCACCAAGAAAAAAAATGGCCATAGGTTCGCCATTTTGAAAAACAGCTGTCTACTTATTTGTATCATTTTAAAGCTAAGAAAGATGCCTTTTTAAATAGGCCATATCCAACTATGTTTCCCATCTAAAAAAATGTAAGTTTATGTTATATCTCACAAATGACAGCTGTCAGAAAAAATCTGATTAGTCTGTCTTGTTCAGGGTAAAATTCTCTACTACTGTTGTATACATATCTTTGCTCTAGATCCAATAATAACTCAGCTAGATCGCTTTATAGAAACCGTAAATAATTGTTGTTTGCTGAATATCTAGTAAGCCATGAACTTTTTCAAAAAAGCAAAAGTTGTTTTGAATGGATCTCTTAAAACTGCAATTCTTTCCCCATTTAACAGAAGTTGTAACTCTGTTAGTTCCCGAGATCCCTTCACTAAACATCGAAAAAAACTCACCCTGTATATGCAAAGCAACACAGACGAACCAGAAAATTCACCTTAGTTCCAAATAATATGTATTATTAAATAAAGCATATTATTTTTTTTCGAACTTTTGAATTATATTGTAATTAAGGAGTTTGCTGCAAGAAGGGTACAGCTTGATTTTTTGGTAATTATTGGAAAAATGAGAAAAAACTGTTTAGAAAATGTGTTTTTATTTTAAGTTATAAGATGATTGGAGATGTTTGGGCAATATTTGAGAATGTTTTAAACAAAATAATTTTTGAAAAAATAAGAAAAACAGTTGGAGCTGCATCTTTGCACCAAGCACGTGAAGAAACGAGTACTTCCCACACTCTTTGAGAAAAAAAAAGAAATTTTTTGTGCAAATAACTTTCAAATATCAAACGAATATGGCTTATCAACTAGAAAATGATAATAGAAAACTAACGATCGCTTGGTGCCAAAGGGATGCAGATCCGGAGGTGCACCCTTCTTGCACCAAACAACTGAGGACTCAGAAACATACATGGTGGATCAGAATAACGAGCCATTTTAAAAAGGTTGTAAAGTAGAAGGAATGGAAAGAAGCATTGGTTTTCAATTAGAATGCATAGAAATGCGGATGTTTTAAAGAGACTGTACAGCAACAAAAAGAAAGACTTGAAGAAAAGAATGGCAGAGGAAAGAAAAGAAATTCTTTTGACTAGTCTCTTTGGAGGTCTACCCCCAAAGATAGCAAAACCAAATAATGATATTCAAAGTGATATTGACAACATACTCCTATCAGTAATAAATAAGAAAATTGTTTTCGGGTTGGATAACCCTTTCGACTCTAACAACCGATCAGTTCTTGATAACACACCGCTTGAGAAGCCTGAAGAAATTGATTTACATCAAAACGAGAAGGAACCCATTGAAATTGTGAATAATAACCCTTCTGTTTATCATTATCTGTTATCATCATGTATTTATCATCAATTATTATAATTTTGTATCTAGAACCGTGCAGAAAATTTCATTTACATGCCACACTGATCTGAGTGTGATGAGTAATGCACTAGCGTCCGCCGTCCATGTGTGTGTTACCACTCGCAGGCGGTAATAAACTGCATACCACACTTGTTATATAATATACTATTTCCTGCCAGTTCAATAAGTTTACAAAAAAAAAATTACTGGTGGGACTAAAGCCAGCTACGGTACACATGTTAAATATGCCTTAGTCTAGTCTGTATTTTGCGAGATATTTCGTTATTGCATAATACAATTAAGTAATTGTTTATTTTGTTTTTAGGACTGTAGTCAAACATCAAGTGGTAATGATAGTGAAGTATTTGATTTTTTTCAGTCTGTGAAACTCCACACGCCTGAAAAATGTGTACGCCTTCAGATCTAAAGAAACCAAAGAATTTTGCTTTGCTAGCCACAAAATCCAGCTCTGTAAATATTTTATAATTTGTAGTGACTAGTAATTTAATGATTGTAAAAGCTTCGGTGAAAAAAAAATTTAGGAAAACGTCCCACATCACAGGAGGCGAATACCAATGGTTGGTATGAAAGCTGTTACTTCCCAAAAATATAATACTTTACTGGACACACGTTATTAAAGAAACAAACTGAACAAGTAATTCAGGACATGGAGTTCTCAAGTAACAAACAGAAATTATAGATAGCACAGTTACAAAAAGAGTTAGATATGGATAGATATAGATAGAATATAGATATAGAGACAAAAATAATAGAAGTATAGAAATTGTTCTCTTATGCTTATTCAGAATGAAATATATAAACAACGCTGGTAACAATTTTGTTGAGCGTATAATGCTATTTAGCTACAGAGAAAAGATCCTAAAAGGGATAGAGGCCCAGGCTGCTTTAAAATTCTTAAAAGAGGTATTTATTTTGTTTTTTGATTTAGTGATGTTAAACTCGAAATTTAAAAATTTCAAATTAGAAACTTGAAATTTCAAGTTTAAGCTCCCAATATTGTGGGTTTAAACTTAAGCCAGCAAAAACTGCTTGATAACAACGACGCATACGTAAATGAGAACTTAAGTTGTTTTAATTTTTAAGCTTACTTAAAACGTTACGGCGAATACGGCCATAAGAGCTTGATGATTTTAATTAACTAAATCTTTACCAGTTTTTGCTCAACCATTTACCTATTCATGACTAATTGACACTGAACTTTGAAAGAAAAATCCTGAAGACAAAACGACCCATTACATTGAGTCTCAATATATCCGATTCATGTCTTTAAACTTGAACTCCGGCATTCTAATTGATCTTTATGCGCTTAATTCGAAGACTGAAGCGTCTTCTTTCAATCAATAAATGGTGTCGTTGAAACGGGAGGCTGAAGCAATAATTCGTTTAATTATTGAAAAAGAGATAATTTTAGTGACGTCGTAGGCGATACGGCTAAGCAATCAAAGTTATTATTATTGGAAAAGTTAAAAATACTTTTCTTGTGGGCTTTTGGCAAATAAGACTGTAATAAAGCTTTAGGTGAGCGCCGAGCTTCTATGTGGCCTCATACATCTGTCTTATGGGATTTTTAGCCTGCGGCTCTTTGGGCAATAATATTATTCCATTTAAAGTGGGTCTATTTATTTTGCCACCATTAATCATAAAGTTCTAGCCGTGCCGCATTGCTCTAAATATATCCCGGCAATATTTGTGATATATTGCAAAAGTTGGCAATTTCATTTCTCTCTCGTAATTTAATGGCAAAGAAAACCATTTTCTAGTTTTGAATTTTTTTGTCACCGCTCGGCAAATTAGCAGAGAAATCACTCATTCATAGGAGGTCTCTTAATGGTGCACATGGTAAAACATTAAATCTACATGCGCAAGAGAAAAACTAAACTCGAAACATATGGAAGTGGCTGTTGTTGTAAGCCGGAGGGTTCTAACCTAGCAGCAAATAAATCAACGTTAACGGATTAATATGTGAAGCAATACATCACCCAGGATTTGAGATCTCGGTAAATGAGTAAATTATTAGCTAACATTTTCCGAATAATCAATCACAAAACTGACGAGAGTTTCAATTTTTCTTTCGTCGCCTAAAATTTGCCTGTCAAGGAAAACGAAAGCTAATTACTGGCACTAGTTTTTGGAAACTTGCCTACGGTCTATTCAGATTGACAAAAGATGAAAATTTATATCTTGATGACTGCTTTTAAATAAATTAGTATTCTTATGGCTTATTTGAATTTATTATCGCCGGGATTAATATCAGCATCGCACCGTAAGTAAATTTTTCTACGACTATTGAATAATAGATTAATTACTATTTTGATATTAGAATAGTAATAATCTCTATTACCCGTTCTAAACCGTGAGTAATAATTACTCATTGCTGTGTGGACCAATAAGATCAATTTTAGGTTCAAACCCCATATTAATTATAGGACGAATCGACATATTCTTTTAAGCCGATTCTACATCTGTAAAACATACAACTGTTGCTCAAATTCATTTTCTGCCCGAAAAGATCCAGACTTACATAAGTGTATGTAGTTGTGCAGGCAGATAGACTTAATTTTTTTGTTTTGCACAAAAATATTGACAGTAAACGTCTTTTTTGGCGATATTATTATTGTAATGGTGAAGTCTAAATTTGGCTTTACGTTTATTAAATGGCGCATCCGCTGTACGTTGTCATGGAAACCGGTGGCAACAGACAGATAAACAAGCCGTTCTAACAAATCCGTCACATGTGATTATTGACAATTAGTGCGAGCGTATTTTAAAACATTAACCACAATGTTGAATTCAACTTCATCTCAAGCACAGGAAATCCTCTCAAGCGATGCTGACGAAGAAATCGGGGGAACACCACCAATTATTAAGGAAGCTGCTAAATTAACAAGACTAAACTTGCTGCCTGAAAAATCTCGCCACAAATATGAGATGGTATACTCAAATTTTATGGACTGGAGGAGCAAAAATATTGCCAGATCGTTTTCGGAAGACGTTCTGTTAGGGTATTTTCAAGAACTGTCGCAGAAATACAAATCCTCTTCCTTATGGGCGCAATACTCGATGCTGAGAAGCACACTCGCACTGAACGATGAAGTTAATATTGAAGGATATTGTAGGCTACGGGCATTTTTAAAACGCAAGTCTGAGGGATACTTTCCAAAAAAAGCCAAAACTTTGACGGCTTTGAACATTAAAAAATTTATTGAAGAAGCTCCTGGTGATATACACCTTGCAACAAAGGTAATTTGAATTAGTTGATGTTTTTATGATCTAAAAAAAAAATAATGGTTACTAAAACTTTAGGTTGCGCTCATTATGGGTCTAATGGGAGCATGCCGTACCAATGAACTACATTCAATGCAAATGAGCCATTTTCAAGACCTATAGGCACAGCGTTTCTAATCACGATTCCAAATACAAAAACCAAAATTGTTCGAAAATTTACAGTGACGGAAAAATTCTATGAAATTTTGCAAAAGATACATCAGTCTTCGTTCTAGCAGTGCCAAATGCCCACCATTTTTTTTCTTAAATTTTCAAAACGGAAAATGTACAACCCAGAAAATCGGTTATTACTACGGTATTAACAAATTTGGACAAATGGGAAAGCAAATTGCTACATTTCTGAAGCTGGAAAATCCAGAAATTTATACGGGTCGCAACGTTGCTCATAGATTCCGGAGGAGACATCACCACATTGAAAAGGCATGGTGGCAGGAAGTCGACATCGGTCGCGGAAGGATATATTGACGACTCCTTGAAAAACAAAATTGATACTGCTAATAAAATTATGAATTCTGTTACATCTAATAGTTCCACAAATTATAATGTAACCCAAAAAAATCATAACATATTAAATAATGAAGATATTAATTTAGATATTAATAATATTCCTTCATTAACTTTTAATAACTGTTCCGGAATAACAATTAATATTAATTATTCCCGTCAAAACGAATAATAAGTTATTAGTAGGTACCTCAAAAAAGTGTTCGAAACAGCTAATACTTCTAATTATAATAATGTTTTTATAATGCTTTTCTAGGTATATCAAAGTTTCTATAATTTTTGTATGAACTTAATTTGATGTTGTAATGTTTATGAATTATTGTAAGTAATTCAATTAAAAAATAAAATTCATTCAAGAACTCGTAGATTTGACAACGTTGCAATGATTTAAAAAAGTTTGTAATGTAGATCATGTGTTGATGATGACTCAACAATCCAAGTGATATCTCCTTTGGTTCCCCAGATATGTCTAAGGGACCATCGACTATGAATCGCCCTGTATAGTATAGTCGTAGAAAAAGTATGATATTTGACTCGCATATAATGGCTATTACTCACTCGATATATTACTACACTCGCCTTCGGCTCGTGTAGCAAACTTTATCTTCGTGAGTAATAGCCAGCATTATATGCTCATTAAATAATATACTATAATCACTGTGGCATTGGCACTCCCTGCTGCAACTTTGTAGTGAGACATTAAATTGTGATTTTGGGGCTAACTGACAGAAGTCACGTACCCCATTCTCCACGTTCGATTGAGAAAGCACATGAGAGCAGAAATCTTAATTACATAGAGAGGAAGAGAGACCGTTTTTGAACGATAGCAGAAAGCCACAAAAGCACTTTGATGTCCATTTCTGCGCTACATTTCATCATTAAACGATTTTCTACTGAATTAACTCAATTAATAACAAATTCTACTCAAATGAATATCCCTTATCAGCGGCGTTAGATACAAGTAGTCTGACAGCAGTTGAAAGCAGTTTAAGGTTACTTCAGGTTAGTTCAAGTTAGTTTAGGTTATTTTAGATTTACTCTGGTTAGTTCAGGTTAATTCGGGTTCAGGCCCGGGTTAGTTCAGGTTAAAAAACTTGTCCTGGTTTCAAGTTAAAAACAAAATTTGTTGAAGTTATCCAGACTTTTATTCGCTCGTTGCAAGTGAAAAACGTTTTACAGATTCAATCTAATCGATAATTGGAAACTGTACTTCAGAATCTTGGAGTTTATTAAACGAAAAATCGAACTCTTTAGTTTCTCGCTATGTTTCTTAACTGACGAACACGTTCAAACGTTATAAAGATTACTCGGGAAAACCAATTTAAAAAATTCGCAAAAATCTAATTTTAAATACTGTAAATACTGTTACGCTTGACCGTCGCCGTCGGTCCACAGATTCGGGCGGAAGCAGCAACGCCGAGCGGCGACCAGGACCCCAGGAACCCATCTAGAATAAACGAGAAACGGGAACAGTCGCCTCCGTTCTCGAAAGTACGAGAGTGTGTTCTCGTACTCTCTCTAAGGAATTTTCCGAAAGAACAAGAAAAACAAAGGCAATTTGAGAAAAAGGAACAAGAAAACCAACGGCAACTTGAGATAAAGGAACAAAGAAAAAATCAAGCTGCTCTGTTTTAAGCAATAACGGATGGTTAATGCGAGTTGCAAGAACTTGTTTCAACCAAAATGACCGAAGTCAAACAAGACGTAGATCCAGTCAAACAAGATGGACCAAGTCAAACAAGACGTGGATCAAGTAAAACATGAAGTAGAGATGAAAATGACGGAGTTAGAAGAACGGTGGCGGATCAGGGAAACACGTCGCAGTGGGCCAACTTAAACATCTGAACGACTAAACATTATTAGGCCTCCAGTTTTCGACGGCACTACTTCTTGGAGCATTTAAGACCACATTGAAGCGACAGCAGTTAAAAATGGATGGACAGATTCGGACAAGGCTACCGAACTTTTAATAGCTTTGAAAGGAAAGGCTGCAGACATCATGCCTATTGTCGCCCACTGAAAAGTGTAATTACAACGCAATTGCCGCGGCGTTAGATTGGAGGTTTAGTAATCCTCATCGTGAAATAATCTATCAGACAGAACTACGGATGAGGCAGCAGAAGCCAGGCGCAACCTACAGGAATTTGGAGCGGACATTTAAAGTTTGACAAGACAATCTGGCGGACTGACACATGAGACGAAAAACTAAGACCAGTCAGTGTGAAGGGGCGAACGCTGACTGGCCCCCTGGAAGCCCTAGGATCATTAGGATTGGATAGCCGGAAGAAGCCTCACCATCTCTGGCAAGATTGAACATCGTCCAGGCAGATCTCATGGTAACAAAGATGCATTATCAGGCAGGCCTTGTAAAGGGGAATGTCGACACTGCCAACGAGTAGAACAACGAGAAGGACCAAGCATTCTTATTAAAACCAGGATTGACGTTGACCAACATTGGACCACTGTCCCACCACTGTTCAACCAAATGAAGGTTGAACAAACAACCGATAATGCTGTGGGGTTAGTTCAGGTTAGTATAGACCTGATTGGAAAGATAAGCAGATAAGAGCCCGGAAGGAAAAAGTATGTGGGCTCAATGGGATTCCTTGGCAATTCAGAATGGTTTATTGAAGAGGACTTGGAAAAGCTCCGGGGGGAAAAGTGCCACGCTCCAGCTTGTCGTACGAGAAAGTAGACAGAAATATGTCTGGCGAGAAATGCACAATGGAGTGTCAGGAGGTATTACATCTTCAACGGATCAACGACAAGGTGTACAGGATCCAACGTACCCCTAGAGCAAAGATGAAAGTGGTTCATGTTGAACAGTTAAAGACTTACAGTCGTGGAGATTTCTCTCATCGGGACGATTAGAGCTAAGAGGGGGGCAATGTTAAGCCAGGCGTGGCCCACAGAGATTCGGGCTGAAGCGGCAACGCCGAGCGTCGACAGCGACCCTGGAAACCCATCTAGACTAAACGAGAACCGGGAACAGTCGCCTCCGTTCTCGAAAATACGAGAGTGTGTTCAGGCCGGGTATATAGACCAGCGAGCCGCGCGAGATGGAGGGGAATAGATAGAGCAGTGTAGTAAATAAGCGAACTGTAATAAATAATGCTAATTGTTAGAGAGAGTAATTGAGTTTTAATCGTGTTGTAATAGTTAAAAGTAAATAAAAGTGTGTTGTTAATTGATGATAAATTATTGGAACCCGTATCCCGTAACAATATTTTTTAAAACCGATCCAGCTATTATTAGTGCTATAGAAATGATGAAGACGCAAAAGTTTTAATCAATTTAATATGAATAAGATGGACTAACCAGATTTTTTTTCAAGCTGCCGTCATTTTTTAAATATGACATAACTTGAAGAGAAAAATGACCGTCAATCCTCCATTTAAAAAAAAACAGCCGTCACTTATAGGCACAAAGAGAACAAAAGGATATAGTAAATAACTAACTTCTTTTGCATATTTTCTTAAAAAAAAATACATTTATATCTAATTTAAAAAAATTACAGCTGACACGCCTAGTTTCAGTTGTAAAGTCTCCAACTTTCGTTCTTACAACATTTTGCTACACACAAAATAGCTTAGTTAGATTGATGTAAAGAATACGTCAAAATTTGGTTGTCAATTATCTAGTAAGACAAATTTTTCAAAAATGTGGAAGTGGTTATGAATTGATCTTCTAAAACTGTAATTCTTTTCCTATTTAACACACTTCGTAATTTTGCTAGTTTCTGAGATCTCTTCACTAATGATGCTGAATCCCAACACAGAACAATTTTTTTTTGCAAAATTGCTGCTCATGCATAAATAAATGGGGAATTTCATCAGTCGTCGACAATTTTAAATTTCCAGCAGATTAAAGAAAGGGATTTAGAAGCCCCTTTAACAGTACTATACAGGGTGTCATTTTGAAGTGCGTGCAGTATTACTATATCCAAAACGGCTGTAGTTACGAAGACGGTTAAATTAGCAAAAAGTTGACTTTTGTAGAGTCTGTTTCAAAAACCTTCGCATGGTTGCTATATTTTGAGTGGTTTCTGAAAAATGTAAAAATACCAAAAACCAGGACTGTTAGAGTGTAGCCTGTTAGGTAGTTTGAAATTTACACTTTTTTTGTGACACCAATAGTTTTTGAAATAGAAGATATTTAAAATTTGACACACACACAATTTTTACATTTTTAAAAAAATTTCAAAAGCCACTTAAAATGTGGCAACAGTGTAAAGGTTTTCTAAAAAGTCTCCACAAAAGATCACTTTTTGCTAATTTAACCGACCTTGTAACTATACCCAATTCACTTATTTTTGCCATCTCGGTACCTTTGAAATATTCATTTTTTTTATATCTATCTCATTTCGGCACAGAAGATACGATACAAATGTTAAACTCAGATTTTCAACGCCTACTTGACGGCAATAATAACTGACTGGTTTATACAGCCGTTTCGGAGATTACGGAGCAATACTACACGACTTAAAAAGACAGCCTATTGTTACGCGATACGGGTTCCAATAATTTATAGTCAAATAACTACACACTTTTATTTACTTTTAACTATTAAAAAAAGATTAAAACACAATTACTCTCTACTAACAACTCGCACTGTTCACTTGTCCGCGTATTTCGCTTGTTTACTACACTGGACTATCTATTCGATCCCATCTCGCGCGGCTCGCTGGTTTATATAACCGGCCTGAACACACTTTCGTACAACGTCCGGAAGCACGGGAGATCACTACGCCCATTGCCTCATCGCCTTTGATGATGTCTGCCGCAGCTGTAGATGAAACGTCAGGAAGAAATTCCATTGGACCTCGGCTTCAAAGCCCGAAGAGCACTTTAGATTGTATTCTTTTATAGATTATAGCAATATAAGAACTTTTTTCTGTTGAAGTAAAAGCATAAAAAACTGTCAATTTGATTGCAGATTGAAATGTGGGCGTTTTAACCTAAATCGTTAGTTGGGAATGCAGATGCAGCAATATTTTTTATTTACAATCAGGTATGTAATGCTATGGAGCAAACGTCATAGGAGGGTGGGAAATTACGTATTACCTACCTCTAAATTAGGCGTAGGTAATGGGTATTCATTGCCACCCAAGAGCGGTAATGGCTTATTACCTACCTCTCTTTCAACCCTCATTTTCCATGATTATTTCTTGGCCCCTAAAATTTTATGTCTTTATAGAATCAAAAAAGTGTCCCTAGTAGCATCGAACTAGATAAGATAGTTAACTGGTAATTTTTAAAAAAGATGCTAAGAGAGCTAAAAATATTATAAATATCTTATACGAAAAATATAAATTCATATTACGTAGGTTGTAAATAAAATAGTATACACACCTTGGTAGGAAGTTTCCTTATCGTCTCGAGATCTTTTAGTTCAACTCGACGCTGCGCGTCTCGATATACTATCAAATCTCTCGTCGAGCCGCGCGAGATGACGACTTCCCACCCCGGTATGTAATATACTATTGTCATTTTGACTAATTTTGATAACAACACTGGTGACAATATTCAGCCAGCAAGTTCTTGGTATATTTCGTTGTGTGGATTCTTGAATGCGCCATCGAGACATTTCCTAACGCGTCACATGTTCCTTCTGCTAAATTATTGTTACGATCGCAGCAACGCCGCATGGGAGGCGGGGCAACGCATGGGAGCGTGTTGGTTGGTGGAGCTTCGCGACCTATCCGCGCTGCGTCATGGCTGACACGAGTGATTTATTGCTCGTCTGGCTTAATCTAGAAGGCAGTTGTTTACAACCGTTTTTTTTATGTGAGATTATTCAAGAATTCTTATAAAGAACTTTCTAGGTTTTTCTGTAATTTTAGGATTGTATATAAAAGGCGCATAGAGCGGCGATTAAGGAGTAGTCGTATTTTGGTCGAGCTATGGGTGGGATAGGGTTGCGAAGCGATGGTGGAGGGCTGTAGGGTGTTGGGTGGTGGGTTGATTAGTGGTCGTGTGTGTTTGTGGAGTTGATGAATAGTGTTTTCGTGTTGAATCGTTGCACTGGAATTGTTGAACCCCGAGTTCGCAACAATTGGTGTCAGAAGTGCGATTCCAGTGGGAATTTGAGGACCAATATTACTGAACTGCAAGTGAGTGATTCATTGCCAGACATTACGTGTTTATGCCAGTGACTAGAAGCCAGCATCAAGCGATGGAGGATCAACTTGCCGCCCTGTTGTCCCTTATGCAACAACAGAGGGAAGAACAGGAAAAACGTGATCAAGTACAGGAGCGACGTTATCAAGAACAGGAAAAACGTGATCAAGTACAGGAGCGACGTTATCTAGAACAGGAGAAACGTTATAACGAACAGAAGGAAGAGCAAGAAAGACGTTATAAGGAACAAAAAGAGGAACAAGAAAAACGTGATCAAGTACAGGAGCGACGTTATCAAGAACAGAAGGAAGAGCAGGAAAAACATTATCAAGAACAAAAGGAAGAACAGAAACGGTTTAAAGAAGAATTAGTGAACCATCTCGCAGCTAGGGAGCAACAATTGGAAGAAAGAATAATGCAGTCCGTTAACGAATCCGTTAACGGCGTTAACGAAGGACTCGAAGCTGTCAACCAGAGGGTTCTCGAGCTAGAAAAGAAATTCCGGGAACAACTTGAGGACGACACCGTGTCTACAGAGAGTTTTAGCACAGCCAACGCTAAAATCAAGCCTCCTGATTATGACGGTACTACGGCGTGGGAAATTTATAAAACCCAATTTGAGGCAGCTGCAAAAGCTAATGGCTGGTCCGAGCCCCAGAAAGCTACATCATTGGTGGTAGCACTTCGTGGAAAAGCGGCTGAATTACTCCAATCTCTGTCGGCAGCTGATCAAAGTGGTTTTCCACTCTAGATTTAAAAAGTGGGTACTGGCAAGTAAAGATTGCTCCCGAAGACAAAGAAAAGACTGCATTTTCTACTGGTTCTGGACTATACCAATTCACTGTTATGCCTTTTGGATTGTGCAATGCTCCATCAACTTTCGAGCGACTAATGGAACTTGTCTTGAGGGGGCTGACTTGGAAAACTTGCCTGGTATACTTAGATGACATAATTGTCATGGGACGTGATTTCGACGAGCATTTGAAGAATTTAAGAGAAATCTTCAACAAGTTACGGAATGCTCACCTGAAGCTAAACTACAAGAAATGCAGCCTATTCCAAAAGCAAGTCGATTACTTGGGGCATACCATCTCAGAACAAGGCATTAAAACTAGCCAAAGTAAAATATCTGCCATTAAAGATTGGCCAGTTCCCCGAGACAAACACGAAGTAAGGAGCTTTTTGGGACTATGTACTTACTACAGGAGATTTGTAGAGGGATTCGCCGACATCGCAAAACCGCTGCACAAATTAACAGAAAAGAAAACACCGTTCTTGTGGAACCACGATTGCAGTCAGGCGTTTGCAAGGCTTAAAGCTGCCCTCTGTTCTAGTCCAATCTTGGCTTACCCTATAAAGGACGGACTGTTTATTCTGGACACGGATGCAAGTAACTGTGGTCTAGGTGCAGTACTCTCTCAAAGACAAAACGGGCAAGAGAAGGTTATTGAGTACTACAGTAAGACTTTAAGTAAGCCAGAAAGAAACTATTGCGTCACTAGAAAGGAGCTGTTGGCCATTGTTAAAGCAGTCGAACATTACCATCGCTACTTATATGGAAAAAGGTTCCTGATTAGAACTGACCATGGAGCCTTGAAATGGTTATTACAGATGAAAAACTCTGAAGGTCAAATAGCCAGATGGATAGAGCGCCTGCAGCAGTACGGTTTCCAAATTGAACATCGACCAGGAAGGTCTCACGGAAATGCCGATGCATTGTCTAGACGGCCATGTAAAGAAGATTGTCGGCATTGTCAAAGAACTGAGCAGCGTGAGGGACTTCCTTCTGTACGGAGAACGTCGGTGGAAATAAACGATGGCTGGACCACACAGACCCTTCGAGAAGAACAAATGAATGATCCAGATATTGGACCCATCCTCTCTGCAAAGACTGACGACAAGAGACCAGAATGGCAAGAAATTGCTGGTAAAAGTCCAAACCTGAAGGCGCTATGGGCCCAGTGTCACTCTCTTAAAATAGAAAATGGATTACTGAAGAGAGCATGGGAGAGTCCGGATGGCAAGTCCGTAGTCAGTCAGTTGGTTGTTCCTGATAGCAGAAAATCAGATGTACTACAGGAAATGCACAACGGAACAAGTGGAGGTCATTTTGGGGTCAATAAAACCTTGGCCAAAATTAAAGAGCGGTTCTACTGGGTGAATTATCATGAAGACGTCGAATCTTGGTGCCGCAAGTGCGAAGTTTGTTGTGCCACAAAAGGACCTCGAACAAGATCACGCGGCCGGATGGTGCAGTACACTATAGGTGCTCCATTCGAGAGGGTAGCAATTGATGTCGCGGGACCGTTTCCTCAGACTGAGTCGGGCAATAAATACATCTTGGTCGCCATGGATTACTTCACTAAATGGCCTGAAGCATACGCCCTGCCTAATCAAGAAGCAACGACTGTGGCAACGGTGCTAGTAAATGAAATGTTCTGCAGATTTGGGGTCCCTCTCGAACTTCATTCTGATCAGGGCCGAAATTTTGAATCGGCTGTTTTCCAGAAGGTCATGGAACTTCTCGGAATTCGCAAGACCAGGACAACTCCTTTGCATCCACAGTCGGATGGGATGGTAGAGAGATTTAATCGGACCATGGAACATTACCTGTCTAAAATGGTGGCAGATCATCAGCGTGATTGGGACCAACATCTACCTCTCATGTTGATGGCATATCGAGGCTCTACGCATGAAGCCACTGGTTATACTCCGGCGAAAGTGATGTTCGGAAGGGAAATGAGGCTTCCAGCGGATTTGATGTATGGAACACCAGAAAAAGACTCACTCAACTCTGAGAATTTTGTGGAGGAACTTAAGGAGAGGCTGGACAATGTACATGAACAAGTCAGAAATAAACTGCGGATATCCAGTGATCGAGCCAAAGCAAGATATGACTTACTAGCTAACTCCCGCGGCTTCCAGGATGGTGATTTGGTGTGGCTATACAATCCGCGGCGAAAGGTGGGGAAGTCGCCCAAACTTAGCCAAAATTGGGAAGGACCTTATACAATTATAAAGAAGATTAATGATGTGGTGTATAGGATCCAGCGGACCCCTAGGTCAAAGATGAAGGTCGTTCATTTGGATCGATTAGCACGATACCATGGAACTCTATCTGTTCGGGACGAACAGACTTAGGAGGAGGGCAATGTTACGATCGCAGCAACGCCGCATGGGAGGCGGGGCAACGCATGGGAGCGTGTTGGTTGGTGGAGCTTCGCGACCTATCCGCGCTGCGTCATGGCTGACACGAGTGATTTATTGCTCGTCTGGCTTAATCTAGAAGGCAGTTGTTTACAACCGTTTTTTTTATGTGAGATTATTCAAGAATTCTTATAAAGAACTTTCTAGGTTTTTCTGTAATTTTAGGATTGTATATAAAAGGCGCATAGAGCGGCGATTAAGGAGTAGTCGTATTTTGGTCGAGCTATGGGTGGGATAGGGTTGCGAAGCGATGGTGGAGGGCTGTAGGGTGTTGGGTGGTGGGTTGATTAGTGGTCGTGTGTGTTTGTGGAGTTGATGAATAGTGTTTTCGTGTTGAATCGTTGCACTGGAATTGTTGAACCCCGAGTTCGCAACATTATGTTAAGCTTTGCAACGCTATTATTAAGGCTGATTTAGAACTAGAACCAATGTCTTGGCTGCGAAAATTTAATACTGGTAAAAGGTTAATAGCAGAACATTTAACACCTGTTAGCCTAACATCTCCTGAAAGGTATTATTACCGTCTTAAAACGAAACGTCGCAGTTTAAATTTATAACGGCAGCAAATTGCATTCTAACACAGTTTCTCTAATGCACTTTAAGTCGAATTGCTCGCTTTAATACTCTTGTTTGTCTAACGTTTCAAAAGGAGAACGGAAGCCGCAGCTGCTCTAAGAAGATTTTCGCTCAGAACTGGTAGAAAGCGAGTCGCAGAAAGTTATCACACCTATTACGGTATTTGAGTTTTGTGCGAGTGTTGGCACGAACTTGTTGGGACGCATTTAATCCTCAGCAATAATATTAGCTTTTGCCATTGTCGCAACGAGAACGAGAAAAGAGCAAACTCGTATCTTTTGAACCGCTTTTGAACGTTAATTGTCTTTACATACCGTTGGAGAGCGATCGCTTCTGCTCGATTTCCGTATCTCTTCTGCTCAATAATTCACGTGCTCGAGTTTTGCTTTGTACAACGTAATATTCTATGTGTATTCAAACACCCTTTTTGTTTGCCGAAAGTAGCGGAACCGGGACCTATTTGCTCGCTTTGCATATTCTATTTTGTGGAATATTTCTATGAGTACAATTTGAGGCGGGTCCACTCTTTTGTGAAGGTAAAAATGGAACATTCGCGCTGTGTAACGGGCTGCTTTAGAGCGTAACTAACGTGGATATTTGTCTAAGCAGGGCCTGCTTTCAGTTGGTAAATTTAATATCAGGAGAGTGAGGCGAAAAGTTGAATTTATACTAATGAGGGGCGAGAGTACAAGAATTTACCTAGAAGAAGAATGGCGAAGAAAGACTATTTGCCTAAAAGCTTGCAGTAAAAACACGTTCTTCTTCTTCATCTTTCCTCGAGGAGGGTATTTTTTATGGAATCTCGCTCGCTCTTTGCTTAAAGAAGATGCTAGTTAGGTTGACAGCAAACACAAAGGATGAAAGTCTTGTCGTCTCTGAAAAGTAAGTGCTCTAAAAAGTGGGACTCTACACCTTGTATTACTGTCCAGAGATCATGTTATTTATCGAGATGCGTAGCGTCGAGCGTAACATAAAAAAATGTTCTTGAATATTATTTTTTCATATAATATTCTGGCTCAAATCTTCACTCAGGAAACGGAATTTTGATGGTAGCTATGGTATAGAGTAAAACCAACAATCAGGGTTTCTGTAATTCCCTGAAGTTTCTGCCCGTTGTTTGCATGTGTATTACTGGTCTAGGACGGGAAGTAACTACTTCCCATCCTAGACCAGTAATGAGACAGTAATTAGCGTCCTCGACCAGTAATGAGACAATTCCAAGATTTAAAAAAGACAGAAATGTCTTCATTACATATGTGGTTGAAAATAATAGTATATTATAAATCAAGGTTGTGAAGTACATTATTATGACCCGAACGTCAAGTTTAAACCCGAAGGGCGTAGCGCTGAGGGATCTAAGACGTGAGGGCCATAAGTAGTTCACAACCGCGGTGTATATTCGATTTTTTCCACTACTAGACTCGATAAATCTACAACAGAAAATTGCCTAAATTAGTAAGATAGCGCCCCGCATATTTTATTACTAAGAACAGGCGCGTCTTCAATCCATATGGAGGCTTCGTTATCGTGGCAACCGATAAACAAAATCGCCTTATCACGGCGCCTAATGCGCCACTACCACCTAGACCATAAGGCCGTGAAGCAGAAGCTGTGACGTCACAGTCGTGGTCCAAGGTCACTAGTGTGGGACCTTTTGAATTGTATGGATTTCAAATATTTTTTCCGACTTTACGACTAATATTATTCATTTTGTACTCATAATTTTGTTTTTTTAAATTGTGCCGGACTTTAGGACATTTCTTGCAGCTAGTGCTGCATTTAGGCTAACAACAAGTGCTTTAAAAGTGTTGAAAAGTTCTGAAACGGGGTTGGTGTGACGGTGCGAAATCAATCTAAACAGGTTCAGCAAATCCCTTATTTGGTTTCAAAGGAATGAGGGTGTGAAGAAAAAATGGATGTAAGCTAATCTATATCTGAAGAAAATAGTAGGGTAAGTTAAAATACAGAGTATATACATAGTTTCATAAAAAAAGTTAGGTTAACCCTCAGTGACTAATCTTGATTCCTGAATTTGAAAAAGGCCAGACTGAAGTCTATAAACTAGAACAGTAAACTTGCCAGTAGGCAAGTATTGAGGGTGTCATTTAACTTTTTAATACATAACTATTAAGAATGTAGCTTTTTTCCCCAAGAGTTATTTCACCCAGAGCAAAGAATGCAAAAAGAGTTTCTAATCATTTATATTCTTTTATACAAAACCCTAGCTCCTTTATGTAACACCCTGTCACAAATTTCAAAATTTGTTACATAAACAGATTTATTTGCTCTCAATGTATTCCTATATAGATGTATTACATTTACTCGTTTAGGTACACTGCATGAACCAAACATTTGGTCCAAGTATCAAATGATGTCACTATGACGTAAACACTGGGGACCAAATATTTAGTCCAGAGTAAAGGAGGTAGATCAAACAGTCTTTTTTATGGTGTAAACACTTTAGCCCCAAATTGGATTCTGGAATTGGATTGCAGTTTCCAAAAAGGGCTAAAGCTTCCATTTATAACTAAAACAGCTGTTCGTTGACAAACTTTGATTCAAGTTGATTAGGTACTTAATTTGTTCCTTGGTCTAATTTGGTGCACATGGTGTAAATGTACTACATGACTAAGATCAAACTCAGTAAACTTCATATTTCTGTTAAAAATTTAGGAATTACCTTTAGGAATTACATTATCTTTTAACTTTTAATTTTCTTAAAGGAATAAGCAAGAGATCATCATATACCTACCATTTATACCAAAAACTTGATGTCCTGCATAGAACTTCTTTAGTGATGTCTTTACAGTCAAAATGGTAGAAACTCAATAGTAGTTGGAAAGTGCCAGTGTCCAGAAAGTACCTACCTACTTACCTTCACAAACAGAGATGTATCGAGCCTACTTCCTCCCTACTTCGAGAGGATTTGAGTGCTAGTGTGTGTAGTAACAGCAAGGACTCAACGTAATAAAAACTTGTTGAAAGTGCAAAATGTTGCAATCTGCAGGAAGTTGTTTTTTTCTATTTATAGGTAATTATGTAAGATTAAATTGCCAACAACTTTTCATTGTAGTAAATCCCAGGTTAATCAACTTATTATTAGTCATAGTCATAATCATATTCCTAATTTTCATCTATTACAACTCATAAACAAGCTTTGCCATGGATATTTTGTTTACATGGGTTGTAATGGGTGAAAATTGAGAATACAATTATTATGACTACAACTAAGAGGTTGGAAAAACCCACACAAATAATACATCTTTTGATTATTGCAACATTTGGCCCTTAGCAATCAAAAATAAAACAGTTAATTCAAGAAACATATGTTTTTTATTTAGAAGGTATAGCTTATATAACAAGGCATCCAAGCCACAGCAGCTTGAGACTGTAAAAGAGTGTAAAAAGACTTACCTAACAAAAATATGAATGAATGTTACAGGAGACAAAAATGTTGACATCATTATCTTATTATCCTCTGCTTTTCCTAGGAATATGACCGGTATGATACAAGTTCATTTCTCAACTCAATAAATAAAAGTATCCCTTCAAGGGATCTGTTTCATACTCAGAGATTTAATAGTTAAATGGAGACTATATAATTTATAAGCATAAGTTAAGTGTGTAATAAGTTCTTACCACAGATCAATTTTGGAATATCCAAAGAGGCTTGCAAAGTCTGATCTGTTTCTTCATTATAAAAAATAAACTTTTTCTGTACTTCATCCTTGCGAAAAAGCACCTCACATACCTAAAACACCAGTTTTCTACAAAGTTCATGGAATTCATGCTTTGTTTATAAACGAAATCTGAGGGATAACCTAACTTTCTCTAAGATTCTTGTTACTTATTTATGTATAAATGTACCCTACTATGTTCTCCAGGCACGAACTCTTCTCTTTTAAAGGCTCTAATATATTTTTCTCTTAACACTTCATCCCTGGGAAACCAAAAAACCGATTTTTTAAGTCCATTCTTTAAGTTTGTGTTGCACCCCGACACAACACCGGTAAGGCATTTTCACAGTTTTTAAACACTAAAATGCATAGTTCCGAATTTAGCACAAACTTTAATACGTTTCCTAAAGTCCAGTAATGTTCATAAAAACAAAATTCGCATTAAAAAACAGAATAATCACAGTAAAATCACGGAAAATATACACGAAATCAATTGAAATCCATCAATTTCAAATGGTGACCTTGGACCACGACTGTGACGTCACAAATTCTGCTTCACGGCCTTATAGTCTAGGTGGCAGTGAATGCGCCCGACAACTGACAGTTTTATTTACCGGTAAATAATCGGCCATAACGTTGTCATTATAGACCGCTTATGTTCAATTGTTTCATAAGCAACACAAGAAAACCTACTTACTGGCCTTTAACGGTCCGCATTAAAGCTAGTAGTAGAAAAATACTTTTTTTAAACTCTTGATTACAACCTTCTTAGGGTCTTATAGTATTGATTGAGCATTCATCGCGAATTTAACTTTCTTCTTGAGCAGAATTATATAAACCACCACCCAGCAACGCATGTTCCAAATTTTCCGACAATTGGGGTACTCCTCAATTCCCATTTGATATTATTAATAAATTCGTGGTAATAAAGCCAGAGGTTGGGAGACCTGCAGCTCTTCCCTTCGGTTTTCACTTTTGACATCTATTTTTCCATCTATTGCTTCTGCATACATGTCGTCATAGCCACTTTTCGATTCGCTACTGTTAGTTGAGATACCTGCCGAAATTGGGCTTATCTTTGCCTGTAATTCCGGTGTATTCCATAATCCAGCATCTTCTTTCATTAGCTAATATCAACTGTAGGGTCATAATTGATGGATTTCCTTGGGTTCAGCTCTATCGATATGAAAAGGGCTCCTTGGACGGTGTTTTGAAGACAGAGCTCTGAATTGTCACCATTTTGAAAGGTCAAAAAATAAATTTTGATTAATGTTCACTTAAGCCAAGTTATTTAGAATTTCCGTGGCCACTTCAGCCCTCGGCAGATTCAAGCAGTCATCAATCAACAAATTGTGTTCTCAAATCTTCTTACCTTCTTCCAAATTGAACCTATGGGAGTGTATTTTTTTCCATCTTCACCGCCACTCATTTAGCCTCGAGGAAAGATCAATTTCTTCCTCATATTCACAATGATCTTCTATTTGCGAGCCGAGAGCTATAATTTTAGCATTTATGAAAGCAGAAAACGTTCGATATTAATATAGGCATTGAAAAGAATGAGAATCAAGCAAAGCAATAAAATTGTTGGAACAGCTTGAGACAGACAAATATTAAGTAAGAGGTACTCAAAAAAAAAAAAAAAAAATTCGTAGCAAGCCATGGAATTAAAACTCACGTCCGAGATAAGTTCATAGGAAAATGAAAATCGGAAGATTTTATAACATTTTCGACTTTCAATTTTTTTATGAAGTAATCTCAGACCTTTCGTTCTAGGCCTACTTGAGGTTTTTTTTTTAAATTAACGCATAATATAAACAGTGTGTCTACTATATGAGCATATTTAACATTCATAAAAATTAAGAGATCTCTGACCACAGTGACGTCATCTATAGAAATTATGGCCCAAGATAGTGGCATTAAAGGAAACCGGCAAGTGATTGAAAGGCAATTATTTGATCGATAAAGGTGTCAATTTTACAGAAGTTGGCAAGTCATAAATTTGCCACTTGCAGGCTTACCATGGAAAGTGTTTCAGTTGAACATGAATCTGAGTAGGGTTGTAACCGCGGATTGTTTCCATCTAGCAATGCAACGTCATGAATTTCATATGAAACAAATCAACATTTTCTGGATGTAAATGTCAAAGTTTTCGTGGATAATAATCTAAAAACGTGTGTGGTGTCGGACATATTTTTTCCAAACCGAACAGGGAGCATAAATTTTAGTAAACGCACTATTAAGGACGAAAATATAATATTAATTAAAGGGGATAAAAAAAACTGTGGGACTGACAACCTATCCTTTTCAATTTCAAATTTTCAAATTCCAAATGGTAAATTACAGTAATTTTCCTTTTAGAATTTTTTTTTTTTAATTTAAAATCTCCTCCTGCATTTGATAAATAAAAACGAGTTGAATTGTGTAAGTAATGAAACAACAATATATTTGAACGCCAATAATTAAATTCTGTCCACTGGATCTTGTGTGCTTTGATAAAAAACATGGAAAAAATGGGAATATTAAAATCAAATTTCAAGACTCTATAGTTGAAGTAATCTGAATACGTAATGAAGCTATTTGTCAAATTAGCGGATTTGTCAAAAATATATTCGTCGCGCATAAAATTATGTTTTTCCTGTTTTTAATAAGTATGAATTAAATTGTTGTAAACTTGTTTTGCAACTCCTTACAATAAGTCAAAAATATCACCACATTAGCATTTCTCTCCATATTTTTTATGGTAATTGATTAATAATTGTTATCCTTTTCAATTCACCTGTATTACCCCACGTTTATAAAGCAATAAGGGTTTGACTGAAACTGGATTCAAACTTATTAAAAGCCCATCCGGAAGTCCGCCTACAGGTTGGTATTTGCAAATATCCAGAAACTGCCTCGCAGAATATTATTATCCATACCATTTCCATATATTTGCATTCGTACGACGAGTAAGTGAAAAGTAAATTCGTTGAATAAAATTATCCCAAACATCCACGTGTATATAGATATCAAATAAGAGGGCTTAAGGGATGTCATTAAGCATTTTGCTGATGTTACATAAAACGCGGGGCTTAAGCGCGAATCAGATAGACACGGATGGTCATAAGGAAAATCGTGCTCTTTACACAACGATAATCCAGTCGAGTTGTGCAGCTTGCAGAAACGTAGCTAATCAGCGAATTATATAATTAAACAGTGGTGCTCTTGCAGCATAAATGTTCATGAAATTAATGGAATTTACTTCTGTAATCGGTTTTTTTACTGTTGGTAAAATCGGTTGTTTGTACATACTGGAAACTAATAAAAATTCAACTACAAAATGGAGCATTAGCCTAGGGGGAAATTGAATTAAAGTACAAGGCTTAATTGTACTCAACAACAAAGCCGAACAATATAACATTTTTCAAAAGAGACCAGTAATAATTTATTAAGCTCTAGTGCCGTTATTCCCTTTAAGCCTTCTTTTAAATTTAGTTTTATATTTTAAACTGAAGCAAACTCGTGACTGCATAGAGCAATTTTTAGAAATATATAAAAAAATGTTTTCATTACTATTAGTATCATGTGTCAATTTGAATGTTCACTACAATGTTTAGTTACATATTTAACGTCTGTATAAGAATTAAAATTGATATTTTTAGGGGCGCTTCAGTCATATTAATTTATAAAGCTTTTGCTGGGAATCGAACCCAGACCTTCCACGTGCCGGGTGGATGCTCCCACCATTAAGCTTTTGCTGGGTTCGATTTCCAGTTGAAACGTGAGTTTTTTTATGTCCAAAAGCCACTAAAAATATTAATTTCGGTTAACTACAATATTCAAAACTCAGGTAAGTTTTCAGACATTCTGAGGAATTAAATTACAGTAGAAATTTAACAAACGATAAAGTTGCATTATTATGTATTAGACAAATTTATTGCTGTTCATAACGTAAAAATAGCGTTATGAAAAAATTTAAAGTCAAACAATAACAACAAAAAATTTTTTTCTGTCACTAATGTAAGGTATTTATCACCACTTGGCATTATCTTTGAGGGTATCCAGATATTGGAGGATTTAAGCTCTACCGGGGCATAGACTAGACAGACAACAAAACGAAAGCCGAAATGATATTATTAAGGCGAACAAAGGACGAACTTACCAGCGGATTTACTTTACAATATCTGATCGAGGATGAGAAGCCATTATATTAAAGTCAGATAAATGTCTTTGATAACTTCGATTACCCTCGGGCTTCGATTGTTGACGATCGCTTTGTGGCCCTAATAAGAAATTTCGGACAATAAGGCAGCCAATACACCTTATAATGGACCGTATAGTCCGCACATAAAATCGATTTTCGGCATGTGTATTACTTTCCGAAGGGCATTTGAAGAGTCTTATTTGAATCAGCCACCGCACCCCGGCAGAGGGGAAGAGAGGGGTGAGGAATATTTGAAATTCGGGTCAGGAAGACCAAATCTATTTGCTTTACAATGGCATCCAGTGAGATGTGGAGATTTGTGTTTGTAGCTGAATGTTATAGGCGGGTGTTTACAAATGTAAATTGGATATTAAACTAGATAAGAAAGAAAAATTTAGCTGATGATATAAAGAGAGAACAATATTATACTGAATACGTTCAGTCGTTTATATGTTTGAAGAAACTATTAGACAGGATTTGATGAGTTAAAAGAGCCGTTAAAAGTGGTAACACTCTTTTTTTCTAATCAGCAGTACGTTGTTTAGGTGGTGAATTTCAATACGATGTGTGGAAAAAAGACATGTCTGATATTATATATAAGTTTAGAATTACCATAGGCGGAAAATGTGGGAACTGTAAGGATACACTTATTTTATTATTACTGATTGATTTTATGAACCTAACCTAAAAATCTGTGTGTTGTAGCAAAGGATTTTTTGAGCTAATGTCAAAGTCCTCTATAGAGTCCAGTCTACTATAATTTCTGGAAGTGATATGATGGAGTATTAATTTAGAATCTGATTCATATAATTTATGATGCAAGTCGTCCTAAAAAAAGAGGTGAGTTTATTAAAATTTCCTACTATTCGTGTGTTCATCAAGAATAAAAAGTATCACCGGCTTTTCAATTTAATTTATAGAATGGATCTGTAATAAGCAGGTGATCCTAAGTTTTTTAGACATTCTTGCGACACGCTGTATGAATATTGGTGAAACCCTGTGTGTGTCCCCAAGTGTCGCTTTGTATCCGTTTTTCGCTTTATGAGAGTAGAAAATGTATGTATTATCAACATAAAAATGATTATTAATTTCCTTTAAACTGATTTTTTCATCTTTTTGATGTCCTCTTTCTCCCTCCATCAACGAAACTCTCGTAGGTTGAGTGATTTTGTAGCTATACCCCTTCGGTGGTCGATTTTGAGGCACTTTTAGATTCGATTTTTAAACCATTTTTGAAAAAGTCACTTATGGGGCTAATTTTATTCGAATTCAGTTTCTAGTTCTTAGGGGAATGCAAATTGCCCCCCCCCCCCCCCCCCGTCATCAACTCGTCACGAACAAGTCCCGTTGGTTCAGTAAGTAATTTTTGGAGATAGACCTCTTTCGATGGTCGATTTTGGGGCACATTAAAAATCGACTCTTGAACAACTTTTAAAAAAGTCACTTATGGGACTAATTTTATTCGAAATTAGTTTGTATGGTCTTAGGGGATTACAATCATCCCAGTTCGATCAAAAAAGCATAAAAAATCCTAAGCATCTTTTGAGTTTGATCAAACGCGGCTATTACATCTTTTTTTTTCAATTTCCAACTTTTACCGCCCCTAACTTTTGAACCAATGAACGGATCAGAATAAATGAAACTGGTTTTTATTCTTCGTGATATTTTCTTTTGTAAAATGACAAAAACTATTACGAATTCTTTTCACAGTTTCCGAATTTCGAAGAAATTCGAATTGAGTTTCTAGTTCTTAGAGGAATGCAAAGTGCCCCCCCCCCCCGTCATCCACTCGTCACGAACAAGTCCCGTTGGTTCAGTAAGTAATTTTTGGAGATAGACCTCTTTCGATGGTCGATTTTGGGGCACATTAAAAATCGACTCTTGAACAACTTTTTACAAAGTCACTTATGGGACTAATTTTATTCGAAATTAGTTTCTATGGTCTTAGGGGATTACAATCATCCCAGTTCGATCAAAAAAGCATACAAAATCCTAAGCATCTTTTGAGTTTGATCAAACGCGGCTATTACATCTTTTTTTTTTAAATTTCCAACTTTTACCGCCCCTAAATTTTGAACCAATGAACGGATCAGAATAAATGAAACTGGTTTTTATTCTTCGTGATATTTTCTTTTGTAAAATGACAAAAACTATTACGAATTCTTTTCACAGTTTCCAAATTTAATCGCTTATAACTTTAGACAAAATGGACCGATTAGAGTAAATCCAACTGTTTTTTCCTCTTCTTGACGTCATCTTTCTCCTCCCATAAACGAAAGTCCCGGTAGGTCAATAATTCCTTCTTTCGGCGTTTTCTCACAGTTTCTCATTGCTTTGAATATTTTGATCCCGCTGAATTCGCATTTTTCCATGAAAAATTCAACTAGAATAGTTAACTAAAAGGTGGGTAGAGATTTCACTTTATGTTGTGTGTTTTCCTGCTCAAACTCGACTTGGCCAACTGGTAATAAAAATCGTCGAAGCGATTCTGTCTACCAACTTCTAAAAGTTGATATTTTAATTAAAACTTAAAAACCTCTCAACAATGGCCGATTCTTTTCAGCAGCTTTAGCTCCGACACAAAGCCTCATAATGTCCTGAATAGGTTTACTTGGGGCGTATATCAATAAGACGAAAAACTCCTCTAGTCCTGAATGGAAAAAAGTTTTCCGTTTTGAATAAATTCGATTCGCTTTGCAGCTGCTCGCTAAAGTTTTAACCGAATTACAGAAACGAAGCTAAACAGACTTTATTATTAGTATTTATGTTCGCTGCGCACTTCATTAAATTCAACAGCAACATTTGCATGTCTGCAGGCCGTCGGGTATTTATTTTTCCTGCAGCCAGCTTAGCTTTTAATGGACTTGCAAGGAACGAACGGAGGGAATTTGCTCGATTTTTGTACTTAGGAGGCTATCAGGCAATCTTTCTAAATTATTTAGCTGGAAAATTGCGGGGAGGAAACGAGAAAGAACAAGCTCTTCCAGGATTGATGCCTCGTCCTTACACAACCTACTATTATTTCGTCCTGCCACACGTGCGGAAAATTAGATCGCAACTTGGCAGTTGGCAATTGTTCCACTAATCTCGTATTGCATGCAAATTATTCCATGCATGGCAAGTAATGTTAGGTTAGCAGGCGATAAATCACATTGAGGTCGATTTGTGTTGAAGTCGAGATTACTGGGTGTACTGGGTACGCAGGAGCTGTGACCTTAAACTTACCACGCAAGAAACCCTCTCAAGAAGAATGGAATTTGGTTTACAGAGAAAAATTCTCTAAACTGTCCGGAGAACTTAATTTCGAATCCAATATCGGGTTAAGGGGAATTTCGCTACTTTATAGCTGTTTTTAATGCGGCGATATTAAATCTCTCGCAGACCGAACTTAAAGTGGCATTTTTCTGGAAACATTCATTTTATTGTCACCACACCAGCTGCTAAGGTCATGTCATTACCATATATCATAGCTTTCATTTAGTTTGATGGTTTTACATGCCCTTAAATTCTTCTATTGTTCCAAAAGGAAGCCGATGATGAATGAATGAAAGCTTGAATAAAATGGAATTTATTACACATTTCATGCCATCCATACCTTCATGTTTTTACCGTTTTTAAATGAAAATAGATTATTGTTTGAAATTATTCTATATTATACACGTGTTTTTTTATAGTTGGAATAGTAAAATTTATTATTTTCTGTTCAGTTTCGTTCAGTATAAAAATTGAATTTGAATTTTTAATGGCGTTTCGGATATAATTTATACTAAAGAAAAAATAAAGCTACTCCTACGAATCGACCCCAGACTTGCCGGGCGAATGCTCTGACCACTGAGCTTCTGCTGGATTCGATTCCCAGCAGAAGCTCGAATTTTTCTTTAGTATAAATTATTATGTCCGAACCGCCATTAAAAATATCATTTTCAATTTATTTTTTACTTTAAGATCGCTAAAACACCAAATTATCAAAACGCCTTGAGCTTTTTAAAATTACGTGTTGCTGGTAAAATATGATAAAAATAACCAATTTTTGTCAAACTCCACGAATTGCTTCTTACATCAGAAGAGCCCTCCAGAATGAAGTAAAGAAGAATACGCAGAGAAATAATTCCATTCGGGAATTTATCTATTAATCCACCGACAATAGGAGGCTTAATGCAGAAATGAGGAAAAAATTAAATCAGCCCTCGGCCGTTTTTGTTTTATGCGAAGGAACCAAAGAGCCCGAGATTATTTTCTTTGTTTAATTTCGGTAGGAAGAGTCCCAGTTCCTTTTAATTTGTAATTGTCTTTAAATTAAGGTTATTCTTTCCCGTGGGGTCCGTCTTGTCAGTCTGGATGGAGAAATTTCGGCGCAATTGCGTCCGCACTCTACAAAAAAAAAAACAGAATCATTTTCAGCTTCAGATCAAACACACGGAGCCCTTCCGCATGAAATGAAGCACCAATTAACAGCCTTTCATGTTTTCTAAATGCCGCACAATATAAATCCGGATTAGTGCCGTACACTTCAGATCCCCCCCAATACTAAGCACGGGTGTTCTTTTTCCATTCGTAATTAATACCAAATGTCGTGAGAAAGGCAGGTGTCCGACATTCAGAGCCCAGAATTAGGTGAACCCGATGGTTACACATGAAGCCAATCTTCCTTAATTAATCCTATGGTTCTTAGAATGGGATATTAATCTCTCCATATGGACTTGTTTAATCCAAGAAGGTAAGCCTTAAACTTATGTTTAAGGCAAAATGGTTCGAGTAAGTATATGGAAGATCATTAATTCAGATGATTTGTTAGTTTCTTGTTTTAAGGGGTATAAAGGGGAAAGCACTGGCCTGCTTTAGAGTTTCGCAGTTAACTAGGATAAAAGCAACAGCTCTCTTGCAATTTTACTCGTACTCGAGTATACAAGACAAGCAAAACTGCAACTAATGACTATTGATACAACTTAATAGCCATTCATTTTTATCTATCCATCTCCCTTTTGTTCAAATCAAGCAGACTGACAAAAAACAAAAAACAATAAAAGAGGGATGTAAATAATTGCCTATTGCAATACTTTTAAAGTGAAGTTTACACATTTTCTAAAAATATTTATATAATAACGTTAGCTCTACGAATGAAGATTGTATTTAGGTGTGTAGAGGCGCTACTGGAACAATTTTAAATTATACTAGACAGCCACCACGAAAAAACACAATCCAGGCAACTAAAAGTAATTGACAGGAGTTCGGCCTAAAAAAAAAATTTGAACTCTTATAAGATGCACGCAACTCCGGCTTAAGCCTACAACTTATTTGGATCTGACACAACAAGCAAAAAATTGCTTTTGGCTGCATCGACAGTTGCCATGACAACCGCAGCGTCGCTGTGGACGCGCGTCAAGGCCTATTAAGTTTTAAAGGGTTGCCCAGAAAATATAGAGCTTGTGGGTGTTCAATAAAACCATTTTAGTTGATTGTTGAGAGAATTTCTGAGATACAATATAAAAATTTTAAGTCATCTTGTATAAATTACAACTTATAATTAAAATTTTAGGCTGTAAAACAGGTGATTTTTTGAAGCTGTAAAACAGATTTTACGCCTACTGAGCAAATTAAAAATAAAAAATTATGGCATTATTACAACTCCAGCTTAAGCCTACAAATTATTTTGATCTGCCACAATAAGCAAGAAATTTCTATTGGGTGCACCGACAGTTGCCATGACAACCGCAGGGTCGTTGTGGATGCACGTCAAGGCGTATTAAGTTTTAAAGTGTTGCCCAGTAAAATACAGATCTTGTGGGTGTTCAGTGCATACATTTTAGTTGATTGTTGAGCGAATTTTTGAGATAGAGTGCAAGAATTTGTAATCATTAAACGAAATGACTTTGATGACGTTTTAGAGGGTTATGGGATTTTTAAAGGCTGTAAAACACATTTTACGCCTACTGAGCAAACTAAAAATAAAAAATTGTGGCATTATTGCAACTCCGGCTTAAGCCTACAACTTATTTGGATCTGACATCTGACCCAACAATCAAAAAATTTCTAATGGTTACATCGAGAGTTGCCATGACAACCGCAGCGTCGTTGTGGACGCGCGTCAAGGCCTATTAAGTTTTAAAGTGTTGCCCAGTAAAATACAGAGCTTGTGGGTGTTCAATGAAGTTAAAGTCATTAAACGAAATGACATTGCTGAAGACGTTTTAGAGGGTTATAGGATGTAAAACAGGTGATTTTTAGAGACAGTAAAAGAGATTTTAGGCCTACTGAGCAAATTAAAAATAAAAAAATATGGCATTATTACAACTCCAGCTTAAGCCTACTTAAGTATTTTGATCTGCCACAATAAACGAGATATTTCTATTGGCTGCACCGACAGTGACCATGACAACCGCAGCATCGTTGTGGACGCGCGTGATGTCCTATTGAGTTTTAAAATATTGCCCAGTAAAATATATAGCAGATGGGTGTTCAATGCATAAATTTTAGTTGATGTTGAGCGAATTTTTGAGATACAGCGGAAAAATTTGTAATCATTAAACGAAATGACTTTGATGACGACGTTTTAAAGGTTTATAGGGTGTAAAATAGGTGATTTTTAGAGGCTGTAAAATAGATTTCACGCCTACTGAGCAAACTAAAAATAAAAAAGTATGGCACTATTGTTGCAACTGCGGCTTAAGCCTACAACTTATTTGGATCTGGCATCTGACACAAGCAAAACATTTCTATTGGCTGCATCGACAGTTACCATGACAACTGCAGCGTCGTTGTGGAAGCGCGTCAAGGCCTTTTAAGTTTTAAAGTGTTGCCCAGTAAAAAACGCAGCTTGTTCGTGTAGAATGCATCCATTTTAGTTGATTGTTGAGAGAATTTTTGAGATACAGTGCAAATTTTTGTAATCATTAAACGAAATAACTTTGATGACGACGTTTTAGAGGTCTATAGGGTGTAAAACAGGTGATTTTTAGAGGCTGTAAAACAGATTTTACGCGTACTGAACAAACTAAAAATAAAATATTATGGCATTATTGCAACATCGGCTTAAGCCTACAACTTATTTTGGTCTGCCACAATAAGCAAGGAATTTCTATTGGCTACACCGACAGTTGCCATGGCAAACGCAGCGTCGTTGTGGACGCACGTCAAAGCCTATTAAGTTTTAAAGTGTTGCCCAGTAAAGTATGGAGCTTGTGGGTGTTCAATGCATCCATTTTAGTTGATTGTTGAGAGAATTTCTAAGATAGAGTCTAAAAATTTTTAATCATAAACGAAATGACTTTGATGACGACGTTTTAGAGCTTTATAGGGTGTAAAATAGTTTTTTTTAGAGGCTGTAAAATAGATTTCACGCCTACTGAGCAAACTAAAAATAAAAAATTGTGGCACTATTGTTGCAACTACGGCTTAAGCCTACAACTTATTTGGATCTGACATTTGACACAAGCAAAACATTTCTATTGGCTACATCGCCAGTTGCCATGACAACCGCAGCGTCGTTGTGGACGCGCGTCAAGGCCTTTTAAGTTTTAAAGTGTTGCCCAGTAAAAAACGCAGCTTGTTCGTGTAGAATGCATCCATTTTAGTTGATTGTTGAGAGAATTTTTGAGATACAGTGCAAATTTTTGTAATCATTAAACGAAATAACTTTGATGACGACGTTTTAGAGGTCTATAGGGTGTAAAACAGGTGATTTTTAGAGGCTGTAAAACAGATTTTACGCATACTGAACAAACTAAAAATAAAAAATTATGGCATTATTGCAACATCGGCTTAAGCCTACAACTTATTTTGCTCTGCCACAATAAGCAGGGAATTTCTATTGGCTACACCGACAGTTGCCATGGCAAACGCAGCATACAGATCTTGTGGGTGTTCAATGCATACATTTTAGTTGATTGTTGAGCGAATTTTTGAGATATAGTGCAAAAATTTGTAATCATTAAACGAAATGACTTTGATGACGTTTTAGAGGTTTATGGGATTTTTAAAGGCTGTAAAACAGATTTTACGCCTACTGAGCAAACTAAAAATAAAAAATTGTGGCACTATTGCAACTGCGGCTTAAGCCTACAACTTATTTGGATCTGACACAACAAGCAAAAAATTTCTTCATCGACAGTTGCCGTGACAACCGCAGCGTCGCTGTGGACGCGCGTCAAGGCCTATTAAGTTTTAAAGTGTTGCCCAGTAAAAAACAGAGCTTGTTCGTGTACAATGCATCCATTTTAGTTGATTGTTGAGATAATTTTTGAGATATAGTGCAAAAATTTGTAATCATTATACGAAATGACTTTGATGACGTTTTAGAGTTTTATAGGTTGTAAAATAGATAACTTTGAGAGACTGTAAAACCAATTTTATGCTTACTGAGCAAACTGAAAATAAAAAATTATGGCTATATTGCAACATCGGCTTAAGCCTAAAACCTATTTTGGTCTGCAACAATAAGCGAGGAATTTCTATTGGCTGCACCGACAGTTGCCATGACAACCGCAGCGTCGTTGTGGACGCGCGTCAAGGCCTGTTAAGTTTTAAAGTGTTGCCCAGGGAAAAAGAGAGCTTGTGGGTGTACAATGAATTAATTTTAGTTGATTATTGACCAAATTTCTGAAATACGGTATGGAAATTTGAAATCATTAAACGAATTGGCTTTAACATTTTATCGTTTGCTTAGAACATTTTAAACCTTTTAAGCAAATCTGAGGGTTTCAATCAATGTCAAAGTCTCAACAAATAAGTGTTATATCACGTAACTCGAGGCATCATCAGACGTCAAGTCAGTTGGCTAACTCAATTGGCAAGTCAGTGGACAAAGCCTCAGATTTGTTCAAGTCTCTTTGGGAATCGACTATTCTTCGCCTTCTATGCAAACTAAAAGTAAGAAAGTGTGGCATTCGCTAACTTCGACATCTGGGTATATTATGTTTGAAAGTGTTGTCCAGTAAAATCCAGACCTTGCGCAATGCATTCATTTGCTTGTCTATTGTTGAGACAGTTTTTGAGTTACGGTGTCGTTTGAAATCATTAAACTAAATGTGGGCGAAAAGAAAATAAGAAAATATGACAATAATAACTAAATGGGATATAAATATTAAAGACAAAGTCTGATGTATAAGTTGAAAAGTAGATGTATCAATACTGATGTCAATTCCACGTGGCAATGGAAAATAGTACAAAGCAAAATAAACATTTTTCTGACTTGAGCATTTAGAAAATAAGCTTTAGTAACATAAAAGCATCAGGATAGGTAAGTATATAATATACCAAGGTTGTGAAAAACACATTGTGACCCAAACTTATAGTTTTTCCCTTTCTTTTTATGTATATCGCTGTCTCAAATACATACGTGAAAACATGGATCGTTATATAGCTCATTCGGAAGTACATATATACTCCAGAAATAATACAAAATTAGTTTCGGATTTTTTTCAGTTGGACAGATTTTGTATAAGGGGTGTACCAGATTACTGAAGTATAAAAATTTTCTAATACCGTGCCATAGAGAGTTAAATCACTTTCAGGGAGAACATAGAATTTTTTTTTAATAAAATTATATTGCTGAAATTTTGAATTGTTTTATTTCTAAAATTTAATCTAAGTTTAAGTAGTAAGGCTGACGAGATGCCATACTTTTGTGAATAGCCAATACAGCTTGTTTATGCCATTATTTTTGAGGTTATACTAAATCCACGTGATCTCTGGTCATTAGCAAATTTTGCCTTCTAGTTGCCTTCTAGAACAATTTTTTTTTCATTTTTAGAAGTTTTCTTTTAAACTTCACCTAGTCATTGTCGTTCGACTTCCGCATTTCTTGGTGTTCTCGAGATTTCATGATTACTCCTAGTTTTTAGATTTATTCAATGTTTGTCCTACACTGTTGTCAAGCGGATCTTCAGAAAATCTTTGAATAATATAGGTTGAATTACGATAGATTTGCATTTGAACGCTCATGTAAGTTTATGGAGGTGTCGGTGTGTCAATACAAGCTTTCGCATGTTTTGAGAGGAGGACTTTGCTCTTTCATAGGGGTTCCGAAAGAGGTGTGTCTTTAGGAGGAGGAAGGTGTCCCATATTTCATCTACTCCTTAGTACCTGACGAATTTCAAGTGTCATGCAAATTTTAGAAATATACGAAGAATTTGAGATAAAAAGAAAGTATTAATCTGTTTAAAGTATTTTGATAGTAGAAAAAGAAGAAAAAAAGTAAAAAAATAGTTTAGGTTTACAAACTCAGTGCGTAGTATGCGAGGCGGGGTTCTGAGTCAGCTCGACCTTAAGAAACTTTCCTTTGAAGTTGGACCTCGTTGAGATTGCTTTCTTGTGCTGTAGTGGTCCTTTTACTTGTCATTTTGGAAATATAATAAAATGTGGAGGTTCCACATGTCAAATCAATTTATTATCAAAATATGAAAAAAAAGAGGCATCTAACAATAATTGTGCTTTGCACTTTGTCTTGTCTTGTTAGCGATTCTTAGTCTCTTGCAAATTTGAAATGTAAAGAAGGTCACTAATTTATTTAAAGTTTTTTAATAGCAAAAAAGTGAAAGAAAAATGCAAAATTTGTTTAGATTTAAAAATGGTTTATGAATAAAATAGGTGAAGATAAACTCCTACCCTCACAGGCAAAAAAAACGAGCATCATAAATCTGAACAACATGTGATCGCGTATAACTTCCTTATTTTTAACCAAATTTTATGGAGATGAGAGAAAAAGTATCCGAGGTTTATAAAATGTATTCATGTTTTATTATAAATATGCAGTTTACACAGCAGGTTATTAACAGGGCAGTATACGGGAAAGTATAAAATAAAAATAACGTTATTGTTAAAAAGTAAAAAATTAAACTAATTCTTTATGAATCATGTTGATATAAGTCCATAAGTTATGAACTAGTGAACTAAAAGTTTGAAAATTGTTTTATTTCATTTCTTCATCAATCAACAGCCAAAGCAAATAATTTAACATTTTCTCAAGTTTAAGGTTACTAACTGAGAGGTCTTTACATTTTAAAATTGCATGGGAAGAGGACATTCGTCATTTGGTCATCTGGGGGCAACACTTGTTATTGAAAAGATTTTACGTAGGAGAAACCGCAACAAAATGGGCTCTACCCCGGCACGCATCATGTTTCTCCCTAGTGTTTTTGAAAATGTAACTTTTAAACCAGTTGAGATATCAACATGTAACTTCTACACATAACAGTATCCAGTAAACACTAAAAGCACAATTGCACTTAAATACACACTTACATACACAAAATTGAAACTCACATAAAGAATAAAAAAGTTATACTGCTAAAATTTACGAGGCTCCTTTGGGCGAGCCTGCAGCATTGTTGGCCCTTGTTACTTTAAGCTGGACCCACACGAATTTCAATACGTGACGCGCTAACCCCAAAATCACAACCGTAAAGCATTTTCTATATCAAAATAACTTGCGTCGTAACTTTTTCAATCACAATATTGCACGGAATATGATTTTCTACGAGACTGTGCAGATGTGTCATCCGTAATACAAAGAAAATTTGATTTAGGACGAACGGTATGTGGCAAAATAGGGGGTTTGCGGCTTCGGGTTTGTTGTTTTGCGCGAAATTGAACTATAACTGTTTTACCGCATATATTTTTCGTTCACCCTATCGGAAATGCACGGAATCCTGTCCTTGCATTTAATACGTATTGTTCGATTAAATGCAATATCAATTTACTGATGATGCGGATAAGGCACATCAAACTGATATATTATTCATTAGCAGTAATGGGCTCCGATTGAGTGCGTTCATTTCCTGATGTCTATCTGTCGCAATGTTAATATGTTCTGTATTGTAATACAAAATATTAGACACTTATTGTTTTCGATGGCAACCATACTACTTAAATTGTAAAACCAAAATGTCATAATACTGAACATTAGAAAAGTTCTTAAAACACCGTAGAGTTTTTACAATAATTATTCTGCACTTTCGTCGATTGAACCGGGCGAAAGGGCAGACGTGACTTCAGTCAGCACGACACGAAAATGTCAAGTTACCGACTTTGTTGTAAATTAAGTTGTACAACTACTAGATTCTTAGGTAATTATTGCACTAGGATAAGTATTGTGTATTTTAAACATTTAAACTAGAGTTTCAGGTTATAACCTCGGTGCTTTAACTAAACGACGATTAGAAAAGATGCTGACCCGTCGTTATTTTATACCACTAACTCCTTGCTTCGGATGATTTTATCCATATTTGGATCTACTGATGACAAGCTGTTTGTAGAGTTTGAGAAATTCTTATGATATTTTCTGAGTTGCGTACTTTAATTATTATACAGCCCGAAAATACTGTAAATCCAATCCAAATTATTTCGTAATCGTTAAGTTTCCGTTTTCCGTCTCTTTCCTATTACAATTAGTGTTCATTAATCTTCACCTCCATTCTAAGCTGTGGAACGTAAATTGCTTTAAATATTTGAAAGAATTAAACTTCCGCTAAGTAAACTCATTAAGGTTTTTTGTATAGAGGAGGAAGGGGCCTTCTACTTTCGGTGCTAGTCCTGAGAGAAATCGATTTCCGTTACTGTAAGCAAACTTTTGAGATTCTTGTGATTAGGTTATAATATAAAAATAATTGAAATGTTTTCAATCGTACACTGCTACACATATTTGTCTATATTTTCAGACTATCGAACGGTGCGACAAAATTGTTGGGTACCTATAACTTAATTTATCTATTTTTGCTTGAAATTGTCGTCATATTGCATTTTTGCAAATTGGAATCGATTGTAGAAACGTAGTAACTATTGTGATATTAGTAAATGACGTTTTTTGTAATAGTATATTAACATTAAAAAGGGGTTTTTGGTGATGTAAACAGATTTAGTGAAAATGGTTTAGTGACTTCTCAAATATGAAAACCATTTAGAGGCAGATTAACCCAAAAAACTTAATTAGACAGAACAGTTTTTTTGTTCCATTTTTGCTTTTATTCAACGCAGCGAACCCGGCAATCACCAAAGAGGGATATTTTTTTTATATATTAAACAATTTCTCTTAGCTTGCCTTAGTCACCATTTATTTAACAGTTATAAAACATTTAGTTATTCCACCAGGTTAACGGTTCTTTCGAAAATAAACGACCTTAGTTTGGACATTTTTACAACACAATGTTGTCTTTTAAATATTTACTCAATAGCAATTTCAAGACTCGCAATTTTGCTGATACAACTCGAATTTGTATTCACCATTCTGGGAATAATTCACGTCTTTTTTTATATATACCTCGGTTGCCTAGAGCTAGCGTATTCATTTTCCTATTTTCAAAAGGAAAATTCATTCACTTCCTTAGGCAACCTACGAGCTAACATAATCAAATGTAAGCAAAATCAGCATAATGTAAAGCGGCACGCCAGAAGGGGCTATCGAAATTAATTTGCATACTTTGCCAACCCGAAATCTTTCGATATTATTCATTTATGCTGATAAATAACCAGCAATAAATTTTATATGTATATGTTTTATGAAAATAAAGCGTTGTTTTTGCTTATTTACTCGTCGAAAGATTGTATCTAGCAACTTTTATGGAACTACACCGTAGGATTAAAGAGCGACATTGCCTGCTCTAACGACCATATTTAAGCATCATTTGTGCCCTGGAGCACTAAAATAACTTGGAAAATTGCTCCCCGAGATACACTGCAATTCCAAATAAGGGCAGAGTTAACTAAATAGCACAGAATGCAATTTAGCGGTTGGCAGGAGCTTTACATCACTTATTTGGGTCACCAGACGCTCCATAGATAAAGCGCCCGGTTCGTAAAAGTACAACTTTCGCGCCTATCTCTAATGGCGTAATGTTCTTGCAGTTTTCAGTTGCCGACTTAACATAAAAACGGGGAAAAGAAACTCAATAAGCATTTTAAAACAGTATTTTATTCCCAGTGCTCGATTTAGGGGCGCTCGGGTGACAAATGATCCTCCTGGAAGAAAGTTTTAAACTCCTGAAAAGTCTTATGGTAATATTCCGTGCCTACGGGTTAGAACATCTCGAGAATTTTAATGGAAACCATTAACAGCTTGAGTCCCAAAGTCCAACTGATGGTATGCTGAAAAGTTGCAAAGCAGTCCCGTTAATGTTGCCTGATATTTCCGGACCAGTGGAAATTTAAATGCTTAACTTTGGGAAAGTTTCATCGTGTGCTGTGTTTTTGTCGTGTTTTGCAAACGTATGGTCGATATCGAAGACCGCACAAACAGGATAAAACTTGCAGACGATTTACGACGTCCAAATCACTTCGACTAGTCCCTACTTCGTGAGCAGTTATCACGAATCCAGACAAACCCAGAAATACATTCCCGGACCGAATATAAATAATTTAATCTCGGCTTGGCAAACTAGTCTCCTTTACCAGCTCAAATATGATATAAACTCCGAGTATAGAGCGAAGGTCGTAGAGCCAATAGAGACGTGCTTCGATCAACGTATACCCGAAAAATAAAGTAATTGCCGGCCATGTATCAGTCTTAGATTGGGTAAACGGTCTATGGGATAGGATTTATTTTTATCCTGTGTCCTTTAGCTGCATTGATCGGGCACTTAAGAAAATACTTATTGAAATCATAAGTTTTGTTTTATTTAAGAGTGGGCGAGCGGGGGGAGGACTGTTTTTAACGTGATTTCCTGCAGAAAGGTCTTCAAGAGGTCACGCCCACAATTTAGCGACCATTACAGAACGCCCAGATCTACACTACTAAGAACCCAAACCTACACTCTGTCCGATTCGCTTTTGATGGAAAGGGCAAACCAGGAGCGTTGGGGTTTTTAAACACAAAATTCTATCATTGAGCTACGCACTTGACGAGTTAACTAACCTGGAATGGCGCTCGAACTGGCCTAGTTTATCTACCCCGTGATCATTAGAAAATAACATCTAGAAGGCTATGCATTTTTGACCGAAAAGGATGACATAATCAAAGTAAATAAACTTTTAATCTTTCTTTCATCCCTTTCTTTTGAAATTTCACAGCCAACTATGTGACGTTTTCAAATGAACACCCCCTATTTACTAGTGCGGGGGTAATTGTGCTTGTTTGCCATCGAGGGCGCCAACGAAGGGCAATTTACAAATCTACTAGAGATTTGCATTCTCTACTCGAAAGAATTCGGGTTGGCAAAAATGTTTATAACAGAAACTTTCCTCAGTAAACTAGGGGTGGTAAATATCGTAAATTTTGAAAATCGGGAAAATTATCGGAAAGTTTCTGAAAGTTTCCTTCATTACCCACTGGTTGATTTATGTGTAAACATTATTTATTATTTCTGGTAGACAATGAGCGCTACCCGACCTGTTAAGTGTTTGGAATCGAAGTGTCCTAGTTTATCTACTTACTAGTGTGGGGGTAATTTGGTTTGTTAGTCATCGACGTGTTTAATGCAGCAATTTATTATATATCTAATAAAGATGTACATTCTCTACTAAAAAAATTGGAGAGGGCAGAAACGTTAAAAAACTGAAACTCTCCGCAAGAAACTAGAGTTGGGCAAAATTAGAAATTTTGAAATCGGAAAGTTTTCGAAAGTTTTTTTATTACCTACTGGTTGAGTTAGGTGTAAACGTTATTAAGTACCTATTGTATATGCAATGCTATTTGCATCCTGCTTATAGGCATATACCTATTACACTTTAAAATGGTTCTCACAGCTCAGTTTTGAATTATTTGAAATTCTTGGATTTTAAAATTTGGGAGACCGCAAAGAAGTGTGGAGCAAAACTGCAGATGCGGCGCTGCAATACTATTATACAGTAAAAGTTTAGTATGTGAGGACAAATGTTGATCCACTCTTGAGATAAAGTTAACCTTTCTTGAATACTTTCTCATTACGTAATCAGCATGTGCACGAAAATCTAAATACGGCTCGATATGTACCCCAAGGTACTTTATGTGTTTTCCATACGATAAGCGATTACCATCTATCTCCAGGTTGATACTATCAAAACTGGAACTCTCCGCAAGAAACTAGAGTTGGGCAAAATTGGAAATTTTGAAAATCAGAAAGTTTCTCAAAGCTTGATATTACCTATTGGTTGAGTTATGTGCAAACATAATTAACTACCTATTTATTATTTCCGGTAGACAATGCGTGTGATCCGATCTGCTAAATGTCTAGTAAAAATGGTCAGAATGGTGCTGGAAGTATCAGAGTTTATCTACTTACTAGTGTGGGGAATTTTTTTATTTGTTTTTATGCAGTAATTTACAAATTTAATATAGATCTGCATTCTCTTCTAAAGAAATTCTATTTTTTTAAAAAACTATCTATTTATTATTTCTGATAGACAATGAGCGTTACCCGACCTGTTAAGTGTTTGGAATGGGACCTCGAAGTTTTGTAGCTTATCTACTTACTAGTGTGGGGGGTAATTTGCTTTGTTAGCCATCGAGGTCTTTAACGCAGCAATTTATATATCTAATAAAGATGTACATTCTCTACTAAAAAAAATTGGAGAGCGCAGAAACGTTAAAAAACTGAAACTCTCCGCAAGAAACTAGAGTGGGGAAAAACTGGAAATTTTGAAAATCAGAAAGTTTCTGAAAGTTTTTTTTATCTTCTGGTTGAGTTGCGTGTAAGCATTATGAACGACCTATGTATTATTTCTGGTGGACAATGCGTGTAATCTCACCTGTTAAATGTCTAGTAAAAACGGTCGGAATGGTGCTGGAAGTATCCTAGTTTATCTACTTACTAGTATGGGGGATTATTTTTGCAGTAATTCACAAATCTAATAAAGATCTGCATTCTCTACTAAAGAAATTCTATTTTTGGAAAAACTATCCATTTATTATTTCTGGTAGACAATGAGCGTTACCCGATCTGTTCAGTGTTTGGAATGGCGCTCGAAGTGTTCCAGTTTATCTACTTAGTAGTGTGGGGGTGATATGGTTTGTTAGCCATCGAGGTCTTTAACGCAGCAATTTATATATCTAATAAAGATGTACATTCTGTACGAAAAAAATTGGAGAGGGCAGAAACGTCAAAAAACTGAAACTCGCCGCAAGAAACTAGAGTTAGGCAAAATTGGAAATTTTGAAAATCAAACAGTTTTTGAAAGTTTTTTATTGCCTACTGGTGGAGTTTCATGTAAACGTTATTAACTACCATTTCTGGTAGACAATGCATGTGATCTGACCTGTCAAATATCTTCGAAAAGCGGTCGGAATGGTCCGGAAATTATCCTAGTTTATCTACTTACTAGTGCAGGGTTTTGTTTTATTTGTTCTTTTGCAGTAATTTACAAATCTAATAAAGATCTGTATTATCTACTAAAGAAATTCTATTTTTAGAAAAGCTGTCAATTTATTATTTCTGGTAGACGATGAGCGTTACCCGACCTGTTAAGTGTTTGGAATGGCGCTCGAAGTCTCCTAGTTTCTCTACTTACTAGTGTAGGGGTAATTTGATTTGTTAGCCATCGAGGTTTTTAACGCAGCAATCTATATATCTTATAAAGATGTGCAACCTCAACAAAAAAAATTAGACTAGGCAGAAACGTTAAAAAACTGAAACTCTTCTCAAGAAAATAGAGTTGGGCAAAATTAGAAATTTTGAAAATCAGAAAGTTTTTGGAAGTTTTTTTATTACTTGCTGGTTGAGGTACGTGTAAGCGTTATCAACTACCATTTCTGGTAGGCAATGCATGTGATCCGACCTGTTAAATGTCTAGTAAAAGCGGTCGGAATGGTGCTGGAAGCATCCTGGTTTATCTACTTACTAGTGTGGCGTATTTTTTATTTGTTTTTTATGCAGTAATTTACAAATTTAATATAGGTCTGCAATCTCTTCTAAAGAAATTCTATTTTTAAAAAACTATCAATTTATTATTTCTAATAGACAATGATCGTTACCCGACCTGTTAAGTGTTTGGAATGGCGCTCGAAGTGTCCTAGTTTATCTACTTACTAGTGCGGGGGTAATTTGATTTGTTAGCCATCGAGGTCTTTAACGCAGCAATTTATATATCTAATAGAGATGTGCATCCTCAACAAAAAAAAATATAGAGGGCACAAACGTTAAAAAACTGAAACTCTCCGCAAGAAAATAGAGTTGGGCAAAGTTAGAAATTTTGAAAATCAGAAAGTTTTTGAAAGTTTTTTTATTACCTGCTGGTTGAGTTACGTGTAAGCGTTAACAAATACCATTTCCGGTAGACAATGCATGTGATCCGACCTGTTAAATGTCTAGTAAAATCGGTCGGAATGGTCCTGGAAGTATCCTAGTTTATCTACTTACTAGTGTAGGGGATTTTTTTATTTGTTCTTTTGCATTAATTTACAAATCTAATAAAGATCTATAATCTCTACTAAAGAAATTCTATTTTTAGAAAAGCTGTCAATTTATTATTTCTGATAGACAATGAGCATTACCAGACCTGTTAAATATTTGGAATGGCGCTGCAAGGTCCTAGTGTATCTATATACTCGTGTGGGGTAATTTGGTTTGTTAGCCATCGAGGTCTTTAACGCAGCAAATTATATATCTAATAAAGATGTGCATTCTCTAATAGAAAAATTGGAGAGGGCAGAAGCGTAAAAAACTAATACTCTCCGCAAGAAACTAGAGTTGGGCAAAATTGTAAATTTTGAAAATCAGAAAGTTTTTGAAAGATTTCGTGTTACCTGTTGGGGAATTACGTGTAAACGCTATTAACTACCTATTTATTATTTCTGGTAGAGAATGCATGTGATCCGATCTGTCAAATGTCTAGCAAAAACGGTCTGAATGGCGCTGGGAGTATCCTAGTTTATCTACTAACTGGATTTTTTTGCAATAATTTAAAAATATAATAACGATCTGCATTATCTAGTAAAGAAATTCTATTTTTAGTAAAGCTATCCATTTATTATTTCTGGTAGACAATGAGCATGACCCCACCTGTTAAGTGTTTGGAATGTCACTCGAAGTGTCTTATATTATCTACTTACTAGTGTGGGGGTAATTTGGTTTGTTAGCCATCGAGGCCTTTAACGCACCAATTTATATATCTAATATAAAAGTTTTCAAAATCGGGAAGTTTCTGAAAGTTTTTCTTATTACCTTTATTACCTATATTTTTATTTATTATATTTATTATTTCTGTTAGAAAATGAGTGTCATCCGACCTGTTAAATGTCTAGTAAAAACGGTAGAATGGTGCTCGAAATGTTCTAGGTATCTACTTACTAGTGTGGGGGATTTTATATTTCTTTTGCAGCAATTTACAAATTTAAAAAAAATCTGCATTTTCTACTAAATAAACTAAAGATGGCGAAAACGTAAAAAAAAGTTAAACTTTCTAGTACAAGCTAGGGTTGGGCAAAAATGGAAATTTTGAAAATCGGGAAAAGTACCGAAAAGTTTTCTTTATTACCTACTTGCGGTTAATATTACTTGATAGCCTGATGTTTCTATACCATCAATCATAAAAACTTATTAATGGTAAATGGTGAGATTGTAAGAACGGTTACCATAAAGCTACCACGCTCATAGACTGGCCATTACAGAAAATCGTCCTTATTACATGTGTATAAAATGTTCAATAAAATATAAAATGTATTCAACTTTTCAAAAAATTCAAAATAAAGGTTAAACAGTTACTACTAAAGTTAGAGCCATCCGGTTCAAGGATTATTTCAGTGCTATTTGACTTTCCCGGTACAACTAGTATTATAAAGGACACCCAAATGTAGGGATGTCCTCTTACCTTGACGCTTTTCATTTAGTTTTAGTTGATGTATGAACGTACAAATTCTACTATCTGAAACAAAGATTATTATTATCTCTGAGACACCGATGGCGGAATAAGCTGCAAACCTGGCGAAAGCTCATTGACGAGGAATCAGATAAATGTCTCTACTATTCAGGAATTAAGTGCCTCTTCTATGCAAGAACAAACTTCACCGTTTGAAGAAGAAGAGACGTAACTTCTGAAGTAACTTCATATAAATATACAAGGAGCATAATCGAGATGTTCGTAATAGCAAAATATATAACTTTTGAACAATGATGTTACTAAAGATAACATGTGAGGAACACATTTTAAGTTCCTAAGCTGATTAAATTGAACCGTTAAGTTTCGCTTAGCATACGGTGGGGTAGCTGGCAATTAAGGGTTCTTAATAAATTGAGGTAATCCAGGAAAATCAACAGAGATAGCTCGCATTTGGCTCGAAAAAGTCGAACTATTCCCAACGTAAACATCGTTCCCATTTCGTTGGATAACTAATTCGCAATATAAAGAGCTTTATTCCACTCACATTGTTGGCGAGTTTAAAGCTGCCTCGAAAATTATTTAACTCGGTATGGTTAACGTCAGCAGTGAAAATTATATTTTCCACTGTCTCGAGTGGCGAAAAATCGATGAGGAGTCACGTCTTCCTTTATATGTGTGTGCTCTCCCTGACATTCGCCATTCTTTACAGCCCCCAAAAAAAGTGTGTAATCGGGTAAAGTTGGGCTATATTGTCAAAAAATAAATTTGCCCCAAAGTAGGCTGGCAAGACAGGGCGTAGGGACTTTTTTGCTCCGCAATTTCCGCCCTCGTTTCGGTGCTTCGCTGTCGCTTTCCATTTAAGCCCCACTTCCTTAAAATCTTTACGAGGACTCTTGTGCAGTGTGACCGCAGTATACCGACTCCAACACCTACAACATTTTTCTCCTACAAGTGTTATAGAAACACGCCACATTTAATTAATAGTCTCATTAATCATTATAATTCCAGCCAGTGTCTCATGGTGAGTAATTCAAAACATTTCGAGGGCGTCATTAAGGCACCTTGAAAAGCTCGTAAATTTAAGGAGGAACAATCGGTCTTTCTTTTCAGAACGGTGCATATTAAGCAGGTACCTTAATGATTTACATTTCAATAGAGCAAAGTCTTAGTTTTTAAAAATAGAGCACCGCCTTTCGCATATTTTATCATTTATTCATGTGTTTTGACGTCGCGCCTGGAAAGTCGAAAAGTGAATTTGAAAAGGCGTCGCAAAGTCTACCTGACACGAGTGAATAAATTAATCTTGTCCACGGTTGTAGAATAATATGGTTATCATTTGTCAGGTTGTAAGCACATAATATGGTGTGTTATAACCTTAAACTGAAACAGCGTGAATAATGCATCTTTTGTTTTTTTTCATTATACACCCCATAAGAATTGCATGCAGATACAGACATGTTGGAAATTACAAACAAAACAATTGAATGCTCCAACTATTATGGCCGCCCTGATGGCCTGCCATAAAGGTTTTAACTTCACTTTGACTTTGACAATCAAAACAAAACGCATATTGATGGTCGCATTATCTAATTGTATATTATTTAAAAATTATAAATTGAGCCGTGGACAAAGTATAGTATTCAACTCGCATATAGTAGTTACCTCAGGTAAGTTGCGCTACTCGCTACTCTCGTGGGCTCAAACGTCACTTTCGGTAATGATGGCCCACATTATGTGCTTGTTGAAAAACTTTGAGAGTATAATTGGTGAAGTAAACGCTATACAGGTGTTCGGAAATTCCTATGCCAAATTTCAGGGTATGATTCTACATTAAAAAGTAAGAAAAAAGTTTCATATAAATGTGTGTGCGGAAATGTCTCTATAATGCGCTAAAGCATTTTAAAGATGGCTCCCAAAAAGTAGTTTTTATAAATTTTCTTAAAAACTGATTTATGAAATTGTTTCAGTTTTGGTACATCAACTACTATTAATTAGGGGATATTTTTTGTGTTAACGGCAAACAGAATTTCAAATCAGGGGTGTGGCTATGGGGGGACCCTTTAATATTTGTTCATTGTTTTTAATGTTACACGTTTTTGTATAATTTTTAGTTAATTTTTCGATTTTGTCGGATAATTCTACGTAAAAAAGGTATTCTTCAAAGAATGTGTAGCAATACTAGTTTGTGAGAAAAACGGCGATAGGGGTAGTAGTGTCATAGGACATTTCTTAAACATAATTTTATTAAAATGTCAAGAAAAAAGAAAACTACGATTTATAACAAATGTTCGAAATGACCATTCATTTCAATACAGCTCGTCAACCGGTTCCGCATAGATAATCTTACGCGTTCAAATATGCCTGGGGTGTTTCGAATTACTTCGCATTGCTATGTTACTCTTGGTTGAAGATGCGCTTCATTGTTTATTGGAACAGAGTAGACTTGAGATTTTAAATGTCCCCAAAGAAAGTAATCCAGTGGGTTCATGTTCGGGCATCGCGGAGGCCACGCAACTGGACCACCTCGTCCTATCCACTTTTCTTGATACACCCGGTTTAAATGTTCACGTACTGAAATGAGGCGGAGCTCCATCATGCATAAACCAACTGTCTAGTCTTTGCGCATACGCCACGTCATCAAGTAGGTCAGAAAGGGTGTTTTGCAAAAACTCTAAATACAGTTCACCATTTAATCGGCGTGGCATCACAAAAGGTCTGACCAAATGATCACTAAGTATTCCCGCCCACATTTGGTTTGAAATCCTGCTTCAAAATAAGCATGAGGATTTTCATTTGCCCAAATGTGAGTGTTATTAAGATTTTCAATTCCTTCTTGGGTAAATCCTGCTTCATCAGAAAATAAAATGTTATGAAGAAAGTAACGATCTGCTCGACATTTCATTTGCAACCACTGACAAAATTCTAAGCGCGGCTGAAAATCCTGTAATTTCAAGGCCTGGACACGTTGCAAATGATACGGTTTTAGTGACTGTTCATGTAAAATCCCCAAAACAGAACTTTTAGGTACATTTTCTATCACCGCCAACTTCCTGGTGCTAACTCTTGGATTCGCCGATGCAGCATCCAACACCCGTTCTTCTACATCAGGATTTCGGTTAGTTCATTGTCTATCACAGTTGCGTCTATCTGGAACAAATGTGCCGTTTTCTTTTAGTCGTTGGTGAGGGGGTCAGGGGTATTTTTCTTGATATAGCCTTAGAGCTTTACGACTGCAACCATGTGCCCTACCATACACGAAATGAATATCAGCCATTTCCGAAAATGTGTAGCCTTCCATACTGTGACGGTAATATTACTCAAGAAAATAATAACTTTATTTACGGTGAAATTTTACGTTTAGCAACTATGAAACTTTCATAAAATTATGTTTAAGAAATGTCATATGACAAGACTACCTCTATCGCCGTTTTTCTCACAAACTAGTAATGCTACTAATTTTTTGAAGAATACCTTTTTTACGTAGAATTAACCGACAAAATCGAAAAATGAACTAAAAATTATAAAAAAATTGTGTAACATTAAACAAAATTAATAAATATTAATAGGTGCCCCCATAGCCACGCACCTGATTTGAAATTCTGTTTGCCGTTAACACACAAAATATTCCCTAATTAATAGTAGTGGGTGTACCAAAATTGAAACAATTTCATAAATCAGTTTTTAAGGTAAAAAATAAAAACTACTTTTTGGGCGCCATCTTTAAAATGCTCTAGCGCATTATAGAGACATTTCCGGACACACATTAATATGAAACTTTTTTCTTATTTTTTAATGTAAAATCATACCCTGAAATTTTGCATAGGAATTTCCGGACACCCTGTATAATACATTAATAAAGAGTTCTCTAAAAGAACATAGAACAAAGCGAAACGTTGAATCAAAAAAATGTTTCCGAAATTTTTTGAAAATGCCCAAAGAGGGGGGGGGGGGGATATTACGACTTTTTTCTCAATTCTCAACTTTGATCGCCTGTAACTTGACGCCTCGACCGATTGGAGTGAATTTAACTGTTTTTTTTCTCTTTTTGATGTCCTCTTTCACCTACAATGAGAAGATCCGCAGGTTCAATATTTTTGCAGATGCACTTATAAAATCGCGTTTTTTGACATTTAAAAAAAAAACATCTTTAGCGGTTAATTTCATTTGAATAGAGTTTGCTCGTGAGTTTGTTTCGTTCTTAGGGGGTTGCAAACATGCCCTTTCTATCAAAAAACAGCAAAAAAATGTTTCCGAACTTTTTTGGAAAATAATCAAATGTGGGTATATTACGACTTTTTCCTCAAACGTGGCGAAACCGGTTCTACCACCATTTGTTCATCATTTTGGAGATTACCACCTGGTAACCTGTAATTCACGAATTTTTCATTTTCGCCATATACCTTATAGTTTTTAGTTTAGTGTTACTGGTAACTGTATGTTACTGGTAAAAATGTTACTTGGGCAGTTCAGGTTGTAGATACTTAAGCACCTAACGTAAGATTAGCAACGACTGAGTTTTTTTCTAGAAGAATACGTTTAATGACTGTTACACCCTATAGATCAATTTTGCAGTAGTTGTCTTTGAGGGTTCAATTCGTCTTGGGAAAGAAATCGAAGATGACAAAATTCAATTTAAACAGCACACTTAAACTTGGCTATCACAAACAGGTTTTTTTCTGTGTTATACTAAAAAACATCCAATTATTTTTTTTGTATGTTAACAAAATTTGTAAAAAAAATATTTTTTTTAAAGACATGATTTTAGCGAACAGTTGAGTTTAAAGTTAATATTTTTCTTGTGCTTAAATATCTTTTTTTTTTAAGTCATGCAAATATTACCGATCGATAGATTTGCTAAAAGTGCAGCAACTTGGGTAGCTTTTTTATACCTTTAGCAGATTTTCTTTTCTTGATTTTTAGATGACAAATATTCTGATTTTTTAATAATTTCTCCTCTATTGCAAATACCGATACACAAATTCTGACTCGACCACCGAATTTCTGACTTCAAAGCAGCTATATGTATCGTCAGATACATATCTGACGAGGTCAAAGTACTTTTCCAAGTTTCTAAAACGCTTAATGAAAAGAACCAAGCTTTTCTGCACCTCCTGGTATGTAGTCGCCTTTTTATTTAGTTTCTAACCCAAGGTATACGGAGCGAACTGTTCTCATATCTGCTCTACTGTCCTCTAATATTTGGAAACTTCATTTAAAACTTTTTTACTCCTGAAAATATCTCTTTACAGTACTGATGACCGTAATACAATTTTTCTGTACTGAGTACCGTAATGAAATTTACTTCATATTGTATCATTTAGAACACTTTTACGTACTTGATTTTAATCCGGTAAATGGCTTTTTACAGGATTGGATATCGTAAAGAAATTTTACAGTATTGAGTACCAGCACATCTTCAATAAATCCATTGTATCCATGGTAACCTGGAAACCGGTACCGGTACAGGATACTGTTTTTGATAAGTATGAAGTAAAATGTTGTACATCATACGTCCGGTAACGTGTTCCAGTAGTCGTTTCGAAATTCCAGTCTCGGCTAGCGCCTCGTCCGGAAACATCTTACTCCTACTGTAAAACTATTTTACCGGACTTATAACGTAAATAACTATTATTTTCAACCGCATGTGTAATGATGACATTAATGTAGTAGATACTTCTTCTTATTTTTTCCTCCGAAACACGCTCCCTCCGAATCGCAGCGTTTCTATCCGAGACTAACAAGAGAGGCCACTGAGACCTTTAAACAATTTCAACAGGAACTGTAGTATTTCTGATAGGTTTGAGGTATACCGGAGAAAAAAGAGCCAAACCGGTTTATGGTTCCTCTGCCTGATGGAGAAATGAGTTTGATACTCTGCTGAACGTCGTCCCCAGACGGTATACGTACGAATCTCAGCCATCTGTCTGTGGAAAGCGACAACTTCGACAGAAAACTGGCTTGGCTTCACTTCACTATTATCTCGCATGCCCTAGTGGAAGCATCTGCCGTCGCCCGATGGCGCCACTTGCATACATACACAGTGCCTTGAGCAAGACAGGAGACCAAGTATCATTCGAACTCGTATTTCTGTCTCGTTTGAGGTATACCATATTGATGAGCTCCAATAAGAGCGAAACCGGTCTATGGTTCCTCTGCTTGATAGAGAAATGAGTTTGATACTCTGCTGAACGTCGTCCCCACGGTATAGGTACGAATCTCGGCCATCTGTCTGTGGGAAGCGACAACCTCGGCAGAAAACTGTCTTGGGTTCACTTCACTATTATCTCGCATGTCCTAGTGGAACCATCTGCCGTCGTGCGATGGCGCCAGTTGCATACGTATACAGTGCCTTAAAGCAAGAAACGAGACCAAGTATTTTTTGAACTCGTATTTCTGTCAGGTTGAAGGTATACGAATAAGAGCGAAACCGGTCTATGATTCCTCTGCCTAACAGAGAAATGACTTTGATACTCTGCTAAACGCCGTCCCCAAACGGTATAGGTACGAATCTCGGCCATCTGTCTATAGGAAGTGACAACTTCGGCAGAAAACTGTCTTGGTTTCTCTTGACTTTTTCCAAAATGTTCAAATAGGGGGTTATTACGACTTTTTTCTCAATTCTCAATTTTAACCGCCTTTAACTTAAGAACGCCTAGACCGATTCTAGTGAATCCAACTATTTCTTCCTTTTCTTGGTGTCGTCTTTCACCACCCACTACCTGAAATCCCATAGGTGCAATATTTTTGGAGATAGAACCCTTCGGTGGTCGATTTTTAGGCACTTTAGAATCGTGGTTTTTGACCATGTAAAAAAACCCTTTAGGGGTTAATTTCAATCGAATTGAGTTTGTTACGTTCTTAGGGGGGTTCAAACATATCATCCCGATCAAAAACAGCAAAAAAATTGTCCCAAACATTTTTTTAAATATTCAATGGGGGGGGGGGGGGGGTATTACAACTTTTTTCGCAATTCTCAACTTTAACCGCCTGCAACTCGAGAACGCCTCGACCGATTGGAGTGAATCCAACTGGTTTTTCATCTTCTTGATGTCCTCTTTTACCTACCACCATTGCAAGTTTCGTAGGTGCAATATTTTTCGAGATAAACCCCTTTGGTTATCAATTTCTAGGCACTTTTAGAATCGCGTTTTATGCCCATTATAAAGAAAAAGGGGGGTAAGGGGCAGAACAATGTAAAAGCCTAACCAACTGACAACCTCACCTGCACGTGGTGCACCCTGCTAGACAACTAACGAGGCTCTGTCGACCGAGTGATTACCGGTATAAGTAATCCCCTCTTGTCAGCCAACAGCTTCGGGTGGATGAGCCGACAAGAGTAAGGGCACCCTATTGTCCTGGGGTTGAGAAATCGGCCCCAAAGGCGGATGAATTACAATCAAGTAATCAACGACATAAGGATGAGGAAGAATTTTGGACAAACCACCTCATTAAAGATCCAGAATGGATAAGTCCTAGTAAAAATCATCATGGCAAGGCTCACAACAAAACAAGTCCGGAATAGTTCCTCGATCGGATCTCCGGGAGGAAATGTTTTGAGCAGTGTAATGAAAGTGAACAGGGAGATAAGGATTGGTACTTGGAATGTTAAAACGATGGCACAAGCTGGAAATATCAACAACGCAACAAAAGAAATGAGAAGAATGAAAGTAAACATCATGGGAATTAGTGAGATGAGGTGGCCGGGAGTGGTTTCGGTGGATGTGGACGAACACAGAGTGTACTATGCAGGAACACAAGATGGTAAGTTTCTGAATGGGGTAGGCATTGTTGTCACCAAGGAGATAGCGCAGAGTGTCATAAACTTTGTCCCATTCTCAGAAAGAGTCCTTCTAATACAGATTAACGCCCGACCAGTAAATCTAAACATCATCCAGATTTATGCTCCCACTGCAGATAAAGATGAAGGGGAAGTTGAAGAATTATACAGGAATGTCGCCCAAATACTCGAGAGGCTACCCAAAAAAGAAGTTAACATCATCATGGGGGACTTTAACGCAAAGTTGGGAGCTGGAGAAAAAACCGAGCTCATCGGGTCTTTCGGTTTGGGAAAGAGGAATGAGAGAGGAGATATGCTCGAAAAATTTACAGACGAACACGGCCTTGTAGTCCTCAACACACAGTTCAAACAACCACCGAGGCGTTTATACACATGGAGATCGCCCCTTGATAAACCTGGGAGAATAGTCAGGAATCAAATAGACTACGTACTAGTCAACAAGCGGTACAGAAACAGCTGCTTAAGTATGAGAACCTTCCCGGGAGCAGATATGCGAACCGACCACGTGCCAGTTATCGGAAGATTCAAAGTGGTTATGAAGAAGATAAAGAAAGCTGCTCCATTAAAAGTTAACCTAAGACAGCTGAAAAACGGGAAGATCAAAGAATGTGTAGAGAAAGAGCTGAATGCAGCAATGGCAGAAACAACAGAAGATAGCTCAGTAGAAGAACACTTGAATCACCTGAAAAGTAAAGTGGAACACATTAAGAACACTATTCTAAAGGAAAACGGACAAAGAGTAAGGAAGAAAACCTGGATGACAGATTACATATTAAACCTAATGGAAGAGAGAAGATTGAACAAGAATAACACCATTGAATACAAAAGGATAAACAACATCATAAGGAACGAAATACGAATGGCTAAAGAAAAGGAACAGAAAGAGAACTGTGAGGAGATAGAGGCACTGCAGTTGAAATATGACTACTTTAACGTCCACCGGAAGGTGAAAGAAGTCACTGGACAAAGAAGGAATACAAACTTAGGGAAACTAGTTGACGCTAATGGAAACATCATTGTAGACATGGAAGAGAAGAAGAAGATGTGGACTAGGTACGTAGAGCACCTCTTTGAGGATAATAGAGAGAGCCCCCCAGATCCCCGGAGTAATGCACAGAGTGGGCCAGAAATAATGGAATCAGAAGTGAGGGCAGCTATAGAGCAGAGCAAAGAAGGAAAAGCAGCAGGACCTGACAACATCCAGACAGAGTTCCTGAAACTTCTAGACGAAAATGGATTAAAGAAGATCACCAAACTTTTCAACAACATCTACAAATCAGGTAAAATACCACAAGAATGGCTAGTCTCAGAGTTCATGCACTGCCAAAGAAACAAGGCGCAAAACGATGTGAAGAATATCGAACAATAAGTCTGATGAGCCACCTGCTGAAAACCTTTCTCAAAGTCATCCATAAAAGAACTCTCGAAACCAGTTCGGGTTCGTCAATGCGATGGGAACGAGAGAAGCACTCTTTGCTGTCCAAGTCCTTGTCCAGAGATGCAGAGACGTTAACCTTGACGTTTACTGTTGTTTAATTGACTACGCCAAAGCATTTGACCGGGTTCAACATGGCAAAATGATGGAAATATTAAAGAAGACAGGGATCGATACCAATGACCTGAATATCATAAGTAGCTTGTACTGGGGCCAGTCGGCAACAATAAGAGTCGACGGAGAAACAACTGAGGCCGTCAAAATAATGCGAGGAGTGAGGCAGGGCTGTGTACTCTCACCCCTGCTATTTAACATCTACTCCGAGCAGATTTTTAAAGAAGCGCTCGACGACGAAGAAGAGGAGGGCATCTCAATAAATGGGAAGAAATTGAGTAATATAAGATACGCGGACGACACCATCGTGTTCGCAGATGGCCCACAAGCACTACAACAACTTATCAACAAAATAGCAAGAGTTAGTAAGGAATATGGTTTGGACATAAACATACAAAAGACCAAAATTATGGTCATTAGCAAAAACAAGATCGACAACATCCAGTTATCCATCAACAACCAACCAATAGAGAGAGTACCACACATCACGTACCTGGGAACACGTATAAACGAGAACTGGGACGCAACTCAAGAAATCAAATCACGAATCGCCAAAGCCACAGCCGCCTACAACAAAATGAGCAAACTCTTCAGAAGCCATGATCTTACACTGGAAACAAAAATGAAACTTCTCAGATGTTACATCTTTTCTATCCTCTTATACGGGACGGAATCTTGGACACTCAATGAAAACACATCCAAGAAAATAGAAGCCTTCGAAATGCGACTCTATCGAAGAATGATGAGGATATCATGGACCGAACATATCACTAATGAAGAGGTACTAAGAAGGATGAATAAACAAAAAGAAATTATGAACACCATCAAGATCCGAAAACTGCAATATCTGGGCCACATCATGAGAAACGACTCCAGGTACTCCTTACTCCAGACAATCATCCAGGGAAAAATCGATGGAAGAAGAGGTCCAGGAAGGAGAAGAATATCTTGGCTGCATAACCTCAGGAAGTGGACCGGAAAAACATCAACCGAACTCTTCCGCATTGCCGTAAACAAAGTTAGGCTGGTCATGCTGATTGCCAACATCCGTAACGGATAGGAACCACAAGAAGAAGAATAAAGAAAAAGACTTTAGGGGTTAATTTCATTCGAATTGAGTGTGATACGTTCCTAGGGGGTTGCAAGCAGGCCATTCCGATTAAAAACAGCAAAAATATTACCGGAACTTTTTTTGAAAATGTTCAAATTTCAATGTTCAATATTACGATTTTTCTATTAATTCTCAACTTTGACCGCCTGTAACTAACGAAGGCCTAGACCGATTGGAGTAAATCCAACTGTTTCTTCCTTTTCCTGATGTCTTCTTTCACCTCCCATTACCGGATATTCCATGGGTGCAATATTTTTCGAAATAGACCCCTTCGATGGTCGATTTTTAGGCACTTTCAGAATCGTGGTTTTTGACCATTTAAAAAAAGGACTTTAGGGGTTAATTTCATTCAAACTGAATTTGTTACGTTCTTAAGGGGTTGCAGCCATGCCATTTCGATCAAAACTTTTTTTGAAAATGTTCAAATGGAGGGGTATTACGACTTTTTTCTCAATTTTCAACTTTAACCGCCTGCAACTCGAGAACCTCTCGACCGATTGTAGTGAATCCATCTGTTTCTTCCTCTTCTTGATGTTTTCTTTCACCTACCACCACTGGAAATTCCATAGGTGAAATATTTTTAGGCACTTTTAGAATAGCAGTTTTTGACCATCTTTAAAATAAAAACACTTTAGGGGTTAATTTCATTCGAATTAAGCTTGTTACGTTTTTAGGGAGTTGCAAACATGCCATTCTCAAGCTAAAAAACTTTCTTTGAAAATGTCCAATTGGGGATAACTAAATAGATTCAAAAATTAATAATAAAAAACTAATAAAACTTTTGTACAGAATTGAGTCTATTAATGACTTTCAGGCATTTTATGAAGTTGCTTCCCCACAGCAATAGACGTAAAAACTGATTTGCCAGACAATACTTCAGAGTTTGTAAAGAGGCAAACTGTTGTTTTTTGCACTACGAACGAAGAACTCCTTTCAACCGAATTTACATACGATTTCGATTTGATCAAAGCAAAATTGGTTTGCAGTATTGTACTAAAAACTGCCCTTCAGAAGGACGTCCGTCCCATCCAGCATCAGTACTTTTTGAGTAAACCTTTCAAAATGTTATTCAATACCTTTTTCAACTTATACGACTTTTGTTCTCGTACCTAAAAATAACTCCTCTCCCGACGGACATTTAAATTCCAACGACAACATCGCTCTGGATACAAAACCTCTATCTACTCGTAACGTCCGGTCCTCCCCAAAAACAAACACTCTAAACCGACAAAATAAAACGGCCGTGAATTCGCGTAAATACGTGGAATTTCATACCGTTTTAGTCCGAAAGCCATATTTTATCTGGAAAAATTTAACAAGTTGAAAAGCATCTCCGAATATGCTTTCATCCCCCTGCTGTGAAAATAAGCTTTATTTGGATAACAAATATGACGTCATTACTTCCGTTCCTTTCGCCTGCTTTTCCTTACCTGCCGCCTGGGAAAGGGTTAGGTAAAAGCTGCGAAATATTATCGGTTGCACATATTCTTCAAGTTAACTTCTAACTGAAGCTCTAACGACGAGGTTATTTTTCTAAATAACAGGCTGACTAATACCCGAACTGACTTGTTCGTTTGAGCCGACAATTTTTTCTCGGATGTTCCGCGAGGCGCCGAAATTGTTCTTTTGGGAGCCAGACAATGGATGTTTACCGTCAGGATAACGAATGGCAGTTATTAAGAATTTGCTGCGAAAACAAAATTAACAACATTCTAAGGCGAGAATCTCAGCTTATGTTAAATGTACTGTGCCGTAAACTCGTCTTTGCCTTATCGCGCCTTTTTTTGACTTATGCCCCGCTTCTGTATAAAACTAGCACGTTTGTGGGGCCATTAACTCAAATTAGTGGAAAGTAGCTCATGTCTCCTTTCTTCATTATTCAGCCATTAGATGTGTATTGACGGCGATTTTTTACTTTCACCTTTCGCTGATTAATGGAACTGGACACTTTTGTGTCAGAACCTCGAAAAATGCTAATTATCTTTCTATAAGGTGTTAACCAATATGTTACAGCTTTTAAGAACAAGCCCTTTTATTTTTTTTTCACTAGCTAATAAATAACATTTTCTTGTTTATTAAAGTGCCGATTTTTTTTTAAATGTGTCGTCAAATAATGATTGAAACAGTTCAAACTCTATTTCTTGACAAAATACTTGCAAAGGGTAGTCGGTGCAATCCATTTCAAGAGCTATAGAATCTACAGTGAGCCTGACATTTCCCTGCAGAGCCTGTGAGGCAGTTCTTGGTTGCAGGCGCACAAAACTCCCTAATATCTCATTTTGGTCTATAGGTGATGAAGCATACCGTCGAATATCGCTCCACACAAATTATTTAACAAGAGAAAAAAAAACCTAAAAAAAAACTTCTTGCCAATGGGGGCATTGTAGAAGACCTTCACATGAAACATGCTCTTAACAGAGTGATTATAGAAATAGGACATCATGAGTGATTAGAACATTATGGTTACATTAGTGGAAGAAGTGGTCTTACTCCAGACAATGGAATTCAATGAAAGGCAAAACGAATTTATCGTACCTCTACAGCCACAGGGGCTTTAAACTTTTAGTTTCTCCTGTATGTTAGTCATATAAGAGATTGCACTGAACTGAATGTCTCTAACACTGCAGCTCACGCAAGAGTCGTTTAAGTCGTGCTACTCACTTTAACACGCTTTGTAGAACGGTCTTCTATGTATCATATCTTATCTGTTTATCATTTCCACTGGAAATAATAAATAGAGAGTTTACACATAACTGACATAGTGAAAACAGTTAGTATACCCCTTTAAATTTGGATCTGCAGCTTTCTCAAAAGTTTGTTTTAAAAATCAATCTAAAAGCTCATTTTTAAGTCAGAAAAACATTTTCTATATTTTTGTTAGAACGCCAAAATATTATTTAATTTATTTAATTCTAGATTCGAAGTATGGGTTCGAAAAGCGAGAACATATTTAATTTGTGTGACCGAATTTGTGTGTTTTCTTGGAAGCTTAAGAATTTGTCTATTTGGAGACACCCAAAAACTTTGTTGAAACTTTTACTCTCACCGATGTAGTTCCTAATTTTAGCCTGCGGTCATTTTTCTGGACCAGTGAGTATAAAATGTGACCACAATATCCTTTAAGTCGTTTAAAATTAATCAGTTTCCGTTAAACCACGTTTTGGATTTTGAGAAAGCTTCATTTGAGTGGTTTGTGCCACTGCACTCTCCAAACTGCACTCTGTATTCTGCATATATTTCGGTATGGTAAATTAAGAACAACATATGCTGTCTTGGGCAATACCTAAACTAATTGCTACATCTAATTAATTTCATTCGAATTGAGTTTGTTAGGCTTTTAGGGGATTGTAAACGTGCCATTCCCAATTTTTTTTTTAATGTTCAAATGGGGGTATTACGAGTTTTTCCTCAATTCTCAAATTTGCCCGCCTGTAACTTGAGAACGCCTCCACCGATTGGAGTGAATCTAACTATTAGTTCTTCTTCTTGATGTCCTCTTTCACCTCCCACCACCGGAAATTCTGTAGGTTTAATATTTTCGGAGATAGACCCATTTTAGGCACCTATAGAAACGCATTTTTGACTATTTAAAAAAAAACACTTTGAGGTTAATTTCTTTCGAATTGAGTTTGTTACGATCTTAGGGAATTGCAAATATGCCATTCGGATCAAAAACTGCAAAAAAAAATTTCCCTAATTTTTTTTTTATTTTGAACGGGGGATTACGAGTTTTTTCTCAATTTTCAAATTTGATCGCCTGTAACTTGAAAACGCCTAAACTGATTGGAGTGAATCCAACTGTTTTTTCCTCCTCTTGATGTTCTCTTTCACCTGCCACCAAACCTAGCAGACTCACATACTTTCATAACATACAGGACATTGCCTATCTTTTACATTGCTGGCCTTGGAATGTAAAAGGAGGGGATGAAAACACAATACCTCGTATATTATATATATACCAAAAATGAGCGCCCTTTTGAAAGGGCAGCTACACCCACGTGCAGTTACATTCACGTACTCTCCATGAATCACGATCGAGGCCGAAAGCACTTGGTTCGTCATTTGTGACATCCAATGTTGCCGATGCTTTCACGAGTTACTCCGGTTTTACTTGACGTAAATGCGTGTGAGTGTGGTGAGGGTAATTTATTCGGTACAGAAATATGTGATTCTAACCAAATACGTTTCGAGATTGGCAACAACCCACGCACATGCGCATAGTGAGTCGATGCATCCTTGAGATCAAAATCCCCCATATTTTGGTTTCAAGGTCACTAACGAATGTCCTGTACGTTATTGACGTATTTGAGCAGACAACAGATTTTTTCAACAGCCGATAGCTTAGTCAGAATGGGCTAAACTGTTTCAATTCAATTTTAGAACAAAAACAGGCAAAACTAGTTCAAATATGTCAATATTTCGGTAAAATTAATTGTTTGATCAAAATGACGATAACTACGACTCAAAATAAAAAATTGTTGTTTTTCAAAACAATCAGATACAAATGATGGAGTGTTTTGGGAAAATTTAAGTTATGGTTAGAGCCAAAATTGGTTGAAAAGGACTCAAAAGCATGTGCAAATTTGTTTTTTTTAAGACATTTAAGTAAGGATTAGAGCCAAAATCGGTTAAAAATGACTCTGTACTCCTAAAATTCAATTTTGGAGATTTTGATAAAATTCAAGTTAAGATTAGAGTCATAATGTTTTAAAAAATGCATGAACCGCCTAAAAATGCAAATATAGAGCCTCTGGAGAAACTGCTGTTAAAAAGAGGGCAAAAAAGAGACATTCAGGTTAAGATTCGGTTAAAAATGACTTAAAGCGTTTATAATTTCAAATTTGGAATTTTTGGAGAAATTCAAGTAAAAAATAGAGCTCAAATAGCTTCGATAAAAAATAACCCACACTGATGTCTAAAGATGAAAATTTTGATGTATATGAAAACTGATTAAAATCTTTAGCCGGGCTATAAAGCCCGGAAAACACTTTAGATAGTGTTATGACCGGCCGTGAAAGCCTTCACAGTCTGATTATTAAAATCTTCTAATTTTTGTTTTCACAATTTTAAGACATAGTGAGACAAAATTGATAAAAATCTTTTAATTTGTTTCATAGGAAAAATAAATGTTTGAATCAAAATAAGTCAAATTTGATTTGAGGTCTCAAAATTTTGTTTTTCTACGTGTAAAATTAATTTACTTATAAAATTAATTTAAAAAAAAACAAAAATGTTTTTAAAGTTTTTTTTGAAAATTTATTTTATGATTAGAGAAAGATTGAAAAGCACTCAAAAGCATCTAAAAGTGCCAATTCGATTTTTTTGAAGACATTTACGTGAGGATTAGAGCCAATATCGGTTAAAAATGACTCTGCGCTACTAAAATTTAAACTTGGAGATTTTGAAAAAATTCAAGTTAAGATTAGGGTCATAATCTTTTAAAAATAACACAAAGCGTCTAAATATGCAAATTTAGAGCTTCTGGAGAAACTAATGATGGAAAGAGGGCTAAAATCGCTTCGACAAAAAATAATTCGAAAATTAATAATTTAAGTTATGATTAGAGGAAGATTGAATAGCACTCAAAAGCATCTAAAAGTGGAAATTTGTTTTTTTTTTGAAGACAGTTAAGTGAACATTAATAATATAAAATATCACAAACCGTCTAAAAATGCAAATTTAGAGCTTCTGGAGAAACTAATGTTGAAAAGATGGCTAAAATTGCTTCGATAAAAAATAACACACTGTCTAAATATGAAAATTGTGATGTATTTGAAACTGATTGAAATCTTCTAATTTCTTTTCCCAATTTTAAGACATAGTCAGATAAAATTGATTAAAATCTTTTAATTTGTCGTCGTTGTCGCCTATTTGTCAAAGTAAAATTTGACTAAATAGGCCTCAAAATTTCTAAAATCGGTTTAGAATTAGGGCTAACAAAATCCTTGAAAAAAATGTCAAGTAAAATTAATTCACTTATAAAATTAATTTCAAAAAACAAACATTTGAAGTTGTTTTGAAAAATTTAAGTTATGATTAGACAAAGATTGAAAAGCTCTCAAAAGCATCTAAAAGTGCAAATCCGATTTTTTTGAAGAGATTTACGTGAGGATTAGAGCCAAAATGGGTTACAAATGACTCTGTACTCCTAAAATTTAAATTTGAAGATTTTGAAAAAAATCAAGTTAAGATTAGGGTCATAATCTTTAAAAAATTGCACCAATAGTCTAAAAATGCAAAAGTAGTGCTTCTGGATAAACTGATCTTAAAAAAGGGCTAAAATCACTTCGATAAAAAATAACCCACACTTTCTAAAAATTAAAATTTTGATGTATTTGAAAACTCATTAAAATCTTCTAGTTTCTTTTCACAATTTTAGTCAGATAAAATTGATTAAAATCTATTAATTTCTAAAATAAATGTTTGAATCAAAATAAGTAAAATTTGACTAAATATGCCTCAAAATTTCTAAAATCGGTTTAGAATTAGGGCTAAAAAATTCCTTGAAAAAAATGACTCAATCAAGTAAAATTAATTCACTTATAAAATTAATTTGAAAAAAACTTCAAATGTTTGAAGTTTTTTTGAAAAATTAAAAGTTATGATTAGAGGAAGATTGAAAACAACTCAAAAGCATCTAAAAGTGAAAATTTGGTATTTTTGAAGACATTTAAGTGAGCATTAGAGCCAAGATCGGTTAAAATTGACTCTGTACCCCTAAAATTCAAATTTGGAGATTTTGAAAAAACTAAAGTTAAGATTAGGGTCATAATCTTTTAAAAATTGTACAAATGGTCTAAAAATTCAAAAGTAGTGCTTCTGGAGAAACTGATCTTAAAAAAAGGGCTAAAATCACTTCGATAAAAAATAACCCACACTGTCTAAAAATGAAAATTTTGATGTATTTGAAAACTGATTAAATCTCCTTTCACAATTTTAAGACATAGTCAGACAAAATTGATTAAAATCTTTTAATTTGTTTCATAGGGAAAATAAATGTTTGAATCAAAATATGCAAAAATTGAAAAGCACTGAAAAGCATGTAAAAGTGCAAATTTGGTTTTTTTGAAGACATTTAAGTGAGGATTAGAGCCAAAATCGGTTAAGAATGACTCTGTACTCCTAAAATTCAAATTTAGAGATTTTGAAAAAATTGAAATTAAGATTAGGGTCATAATCTTTTAAAAATTGCACAAAGCCTCTAAAAATGCAAATTTAGAGCTTTTGGCGAAACTATTGTAAAAAACAGGGCTGGAATCGCTTCTATAAAAAATAACCCACACTGTCTAAAGATGAAAATTTTGATGTACTTAAAAACTGATTAAAATCTTCTAATTTCTTTTCACAATTTTAAGACGAAGTCAGACAAAATTAATATTAAACTAAACCGGAAATTCTGCTGGTTTTCGGAGATAGACCCCTTCGGTTGTCGATTTTTAGGAACTTTTAGAAAGTCGTTTTTTGACCTTTTAAAACAAAAGCACTTTCGAGGTTAATTTCGTTCCAATTGAGTTTGTTACATTCTGAGGGGCTTACAAACGTGCCATTCGGATTAAAAACGGCAAAAAAATTTCCCAAACTTATTTTAAAAATGTCGAAAGGGGGGGGTGGGGGGGAATTGCGAGTTTTTTCAATTTTCAACTTTGACCGCCTGTAACTTGAGAAAGCCTCGACCGATTGGAGTGATTTCAACTGTTTTTTTCCTCCCCTTGATGCCTTCTGTCACCTACCACCACCGGAAATCCTGTAGATGCAATATTTTCGCAGATAGACCCCTTCGGTTGTCGATTTTTAGGCACTTTTAGAAACGCGTTTTTTGACCTTTTAAAACAAAAGCACTTTCGAGGTTAATTTCATTCCAATTGAGTTTGTTACGTTCTGAGGGGCTTACAAACGTGCCATTCAGATTAAAAACGGCAAAAAAAAAATTCCCAAACTTCTTTTAAAAATGTCGAAAGGGGGGGGGGGGGGAATTGCGAGTTTTTTCAATTTTCAACTTTGACCGCCTGTAACTTGAGAACGCCTCGACCGATTGGAGTGATTTCAACTGTTTTTTCCTCCCCTTGATGTCCTCTGTCACCTACCACCACCGGAAATTCTGTAGATGCAATATTTTCGCAGATAGACCCCTTCGGTTGTCGACTTTTAGGCACTTTTAGAAACGCGTTTTTTGACCTTTTTAAAACAAAAGCACTTTCGAGGTTAATTTCATTCCAATTGAGTTTGTTACGTTCTGAGGGGCTTACAAACGTGCCGTTCAGATTAAAAACGGCAAAAAAAATTTCCCAAACTTCTTTTAAAAATGTCGAAAGGGGGGGGGGGGGAATTGCAAGTTTTTTCAATTTTCAACTTTGACCGATTGGAGTGAATCCAACTGTTTTTCCTCCTCTTGATGTCCTCTTTCACCTCCCACCACTGGATATTCTGTAGGTGCAATATTTTCGGAGATAGACCCCTTCGGTGGTCGATTTTTAGGCACTTTTGGAAAGGCGTTTTTTGACCTTTTTAAAAAAAGCACTTTCGAGGTTAATTTCATTCGAATTGAGTTTGTTACGTTCTTAGTGGATTGCAAACGTGCTATTAGAATAAAAAACCGCAAAAAAAATTTCCTTAATTTTTTCTGAAATTGTCGAGAGGAGGGGTATTACAAGTTTTTTCTCAATTCTCAAATTTGACTGCCTGTAACTTGAAAACGCCTCGACCGATTGGAGTGAATTCAACTATTATTTTCTCTTCTTGATGTCCTCTTTCACCTCCCACCACTATATATATTCTGTAGCTGCAATATTTTCGGAGATTGACCCGTCGGATAGTCGGCACCCTTCGGTTGTCGATTTTTAGGGCCTTTTAGAAACGCGTTTTTTACCATTTCGGTTAACAGTTCAGGTGGTTAGCAGGTTTAGGACAAATGAAACACCCTTGTAGATCGAAAAACGGCCAACGTTTCGACATAAAATTAACGTCTTCTTCAGGGAGGTGACATATAATGAGAACACACTACTTAATGAAACAGGAAGAAACAAACATGATAATTTAAATACTTGCACAGGTGACAAAGTACAAACATTGATGATGATCATCATCACGCATCAAACTTTTGGAAAATTACTGGAAACTTTCAGTTAACTTTTCGATTTTTTATATTTTAGGTTTTGCCCAGCACTCGACTCGAGTCAATTAGAAATCGAAATCTTTAGCTTTTTGCAGAAACTCTAGTCTAAAATAGCAAAAAGCAATCTTTCTTATGCAAAAACGTGACATATATCTCTCAATATTTCAGGTAAAATTTTCCGTTATAACCAATCTGAAAATATTTATAAGATGTGTCATATTATAAGGGAGTTTAGGAGCGGGAAAAGATTCCTATAACTTCAGCTCTACACGAAACGGGAAAAATGTGTAAGGTTAAAACGTGGGCAAAAAATCCAACCCCGTCAATCCGCAAGGAGCTTTTCTACTTTCGCGATATTCTTTTACAGTTCCCTTATGAGGATTCATCCGTATAATGCGAAAAGAATCGTAAGTCATGCCAAAAGCAAGACGTAAAATTTCCATTCGAGAAGAAAATTTCCATGGACGTTAAATCACGTAAAACTCTTGCATTTAGAAAAAAACCCGGAATTTTAAAAAGCAATAAAGCATCCGGGCCAGTCGAAAAAGGTCGAAGGTCAGCACACAAGTCCGAAGCCGGCACCAAATCTTTTCTTATTGCGATTTCCCAAAACTCCCGAAATCGGACGCCTTTAGCATCTCAAAACCGAGTCCATCGGTGTTCATGAAAAAGTCATTTTTAATACTTTCGCTCGAACTTTACCTATTCATCATCCCCGAAAGAATTTCGTCTCGTTAGGCTGCGATTACATCTCAATAAATTCCCGTTTGCCAACAGTTTATCAACTTTACGTTCGATATATTATTACAAGACATGATCGGCTGGTGGAGTTTAATGGTCAACATGGTCTGATTGGGCAATTTGAGCAACTTCAAACCGTGAAGTTGTGCAAAGTTCCGAAAGTTTTCCAAAAGTTTACTACTGGAAATTTGGGTTTAATATCGTTAAAATTTGAAAACCGCGGACTTTCATGAGTGCAGGCTTAGAGCATAGAGCGTGTGCAGGAATTTTCTTTAAGACTTAGCCTAAAGCACCACAGTAGTAACCTCTTTTCTAATCTGAAAACTGAGAACTGTAGGCAAAGAGATTTTGCCTTTGATATTGATGACTTCACTTCTATTTTTGCGTGCAGCATTATATATTCCCTCTTAAAATGTTGATTTTTTTGTTAACACATAAATTAATTTTTCGCAATATTTCAAAACTCAGAACCGGTCAAAAATCTCCATTTCATTAATAGAACATAAAGGGACGCCATCGGATATCTGCATAATTGCAATTTTTAATCCATTACAAATCTGAGCTCGTTCCAGGCTCTATTATGTATTTAATGCAAATTAAAGCAATGAATGTTATTTTAAGGATATTTTATTCACTCCCACCGGGCCCTTCTAATTAGAATTTCCATGGGAGCGCCCAATATTCAAATTTTATTACGCTTTGAACTTGTTTTATATGAAAAATCACATGAAATTTAAAAATGTGCTACAAACCTTTTCGGTTCCTTTCGCAGGACATTAAATTCATTATGGGCTTGATAATGAAATCGTCTTTTCGAACAAATTACTTGCCGAACTTTAATTAAAAAATGTTCTCCGTCGCCTCAGTTTTAATTTCTAAAAGGGATCAAGTTCGGGGATAACTTTCCAGGCTTAAGTCAATTTCTCACCTTGGGCTTCCCAAACTGTTTAGACTCGATTGAGGCAAATTCAATTTATCAGCTCATTGGGAAGAAGCAAATTTATTCGGGTTTTTTGTCCGTTTTCTCAATTCAATCAGAAAAACAATTATTTTTTTCCCAGTGAAAGAATTCATGTTGTAGGTCACGTATTACGTCTATTTTTCTCAATTTCCAACTTCGACCGCCTATAAGTTTAGAACGAACAAACCAACTCGAGTGTTTGTCCTTCTTCTTGATGTTTTTTTACTCCTCCCATCAACAAAAGTCGTTTTGGTTCAATAACCTCCCCGTCAGTTGACGATTTTGAGGCACCTTTAGAATCGACTTTTTACCATTCTTAAAAAGTTCACTTATGGGCTTACTTTCAATACAAATAAGTTTATTACGTTCTTAGGGCATTGCAATCGTTTTATTTTGATCAAAAACAGCAAAATATTTCCTAAATTGACGTAAGGGGGGGGGGGGGGGAAATACATTACGATTTTTTTCTTACATTTCAACTTTGACCGCCTGTAACTTTAGAACGAGTGGACCGACTGGAGTAAATTCAAAGGTTTTTTTACCCTTCTTGATGTCCTCTTTTTCATCCCATATGTTCAATAGTTTCCGAGATACACCTCTTTAGTGGTAGATTTTGAAGCACTTTTAGAATCGACCTTTTTGCATTTATGGGGTTGATTTCATTCGAAATCCGTTTGTCACGTTTTTAAGGCACTGCAATCGTCCCATTGCAATCAAAAACAGGAAAAGAAAATTTACATTTTTTTTTTAATTGAACAAAGGAATAGAACAAACATTATTACGTGTTTTTTTCTCAATTTTCAATTAAAACGAAATGTTCAACGAAAGGACCGATCAGAGTAAATCCAACTGTTTTTTGCTCTTTTTTTCGGAGATAACTCTATCGCCAATAAAAAAAACTCGCTTATTTATGGGGCTGATTTTAGGTTTGTTACGCTTTTAAGGCATTAAAATCGACCCATTTCGATCAAAAACAGCAAAAAAAAAACATTTTTTTTTTTAAATTGACTAACAAGGAAGGAGGAATTGCGTCTTTTTTCTCAATTTTGAACTATGACCGCCTATAACTTTGGAACGAAAGGACCGATCAGAGTGAATCCAACAGTTTTTTGATGTCCTCGTTCTCATCCTACCAACGAAAGTCCGATAGGTTCAATAGTTTCGGAGATAGACTCCTTCAGTCATCGATTTTGAAGCACTTTTAGCATCACTTTTTTTTCATTTTCAAAAAAACTCACTTCTGGGGCTGATTTCATTCGAATTAGGTTTGTTACGTTCTTAGAGGATTGTTTTCATCTCATTCCACTCAAAAAAAGCACAAAATTTTTTTTTTTTTTTTAAATTGATCAAAGTGATATTACGTCTTTTTTCTCAATTTTCAAATTTGACCGCCTGTAACTTGAGAACGATTGGAGTGAATTCAACGGTTTTTTGCTCTTCTTGATGTCTTCTTTCACCTCTTAGTGCACTGCGATCATTGCATTCCGATTACAAACAGGAAAAATAATCCCAAATTTTTTTTCAAATTGAGAGAGGGTCGTCTACCCGTCTAATTTGTCAATTTCCAACTTTGATAAACTTTGAAACGAAAAGAGCAATCGGAGTGAATTCAACGATTTATTGCTCTCCTTGGCGTTCTCTTTCACCTCACACAAATGGAAGTTCAATGGGTTTAATAGTTTCGGAGATAGACAACTTCAGTGGTAGATTTCGAAGCACTTTTAGAAGCGACATTTTTTTCCATTGAAAAAAACTCAATTATGAAATTGTCCCATTTTAATCAAAAACAGGAAAACAAAATTTACATTTTTTTTTAATTGCACAAACGGGTAGGATTATTACGTATTTTTTCTCAATTTTCAATCAAAAAGAAATGTTTTATGAAAGGACCGATCAGAGTAAATCCAACAGTTTTTTGTTCTTTTTTGATGTCCTCTTTCTCACCCCACCCAACGGCAGTCCCATAAGATCAATAGTCTCGGAGATAACCCCTTCAATGGCCGATTTTGAGGCACTTTTAGAATCGACTTAAACCATTGCATTAAAAAACTCACTTACTCACTTATGGGGCTGATTTTAGCATTTTAACTTTGACCGTCTATAACTTTGGAAAGAAAGGATCGATCAGAGTAAATCCAAATGTTTTCTGATGTCCTCGTTCTCATCCTACCAACGAAAGTCCGATAGGTTCAATAGTTTCGGAGATAGATTCCTTCAGTTGTCGATTTTGAAGCACTTTTAGCATCGACTCTTTTGTCATTTTCAAAAAAACTCACTTCTGGGGCTCATTCCATTCGAGTTACGTTTGTTATGTTCTTAGAGGATTGTTGTCATTTTATTCCAATCAAAAACAGCATACAAAAAGTTACAAATATTTTTTTCAAATCGACCAAAGTGATAAAGTCTTTTTTCTCAATTTTCAACTTTGACAGCCTGTAACTTTGGAACGATTGGAGTCAATTCAAGGATTTTTTGCTCTTCTTGATGTTCTCTTTCACCTCCTAGTGCATTGCGATAATTGTATTCCGAACACAAACAGGAAAAATTATCCCAAATTTTTTTTCAAATTCAGGAGGGGAGGTATGACGTCTATTTTGTCAATTTCAAGTTTTGACCGCTTATAACTTTGGAACGAAAGGAGCAATCGCAGTAAATTCAACGATTTATTGCTGTCCTTGACGTTCTTTTTCACCGCACGCAAATAGAAGTTTCATGGGTTTAATAGTTTCGCAGATAGACCCCTTCAGTTGTCGATTTTGGGCACTTTCAGAATCGACTTTTTTGCAATTTTTTAAAAACTAACTTATACCGCTGATTTCAATCGATTTACTTTGCAATCATCTCATTTCCATCAAAACTAGGGGAAAACTGTAACGGTTGAAAACTGTCGCTAGAATTAGTCATGCAAAAGCGGATATTTGTCGTCTATTTGGGGCTGAAACGTTTGTTGTTCTGCTCAAGTGTAAAGATTTGAGGTTGTTTATTTACCTTTTTTTTGCTAACCTGTGGAAAGTGGATAGGGTTCACGTTTTGTCTTGTCAGGGGTCTCAGGACTATGCTGGCAGTGAGTTGCGCCCATTTTCCTTGCCTTTGTTTCAATAAGGGAGGCCACAGATTTTATTAAGTTTGGGAAATTATAACCTCAAAACTTGGAAAATAAATAAACAACTGACTTATTTCAAATGTCGCATTGATTGACTGATATATTGACGGATTTGTTGGGTGAATTATGTAGATATGGAGGTGACTGCCTATCCACCTAAGTGCTTCGGTTTCTTGGCCGGAAGTCCGCCATGTTTTAGAGGACTTTGCAAATTCTTTGCTTGCACCTAATAGCCCTTTGTTAGCTGTTCGTAAGTCAAACGTTATTTTATGATAATATCACTAGATGAAATGGAAAACATATGGGACAAACTTTAAGTGGTACATTTTGCTTATTTTCTGAGGAGTAAAAAGGGTAGCGAGAGCAAGTATTTTGGGTGTCGTCCTAAAACGCCTTTCGATAACAATGAGAGTTGTCATTCGTCAATTGTTCGTTGCGCGCTGGCGCTCTCGACCAATATCTTTTCCCCTCCTCCACCTTTTATCTATTGAAAATCGGAATATTGGTGAAGATCTTTCTTTCTGGATCAAGACACGTGGAAGACAACACTCATCTCTTCGCTGCTACTCATTTCGACGTAAAAGTGTAAACCACTACGTGGGATTTAGTCGATTTGTAGTAGTATTTCAACTTCCCTTAGTTGGTGTTAGTTTTGTGGTCACTCGACCAGTTTTTGGGGCATTTTTGGATGAGGGAAGTTGAACCGAATTTCGGGATTGTGCAGCAAGAGGTAAGTTCACGTCGGCCATCTTCTTGGTTGAGGGGTTTTCTTTTCCTTCCACTGAGCCTTTTGTATTTTCTTTCTATCAGAGTTTGGGCCTACAAGCAAAGCATTTGTCAAACTATACTACGATCCAGGGCCACATAAGCCAATGTACCACGTGTCAGCAAGGTTAATGTGAGGGCTGAAAGCAGCCACACCACGTGTTTATTTTGTTCTGTTTTTGGAAACCCTCCTGGACGAGGTAATTATTCATTAATTTATCTATGATTAGAGATTTATGATTTTTCTTTATTTGTTCGATTTTTTTCCAATCCAATCTGGGGTTATTACGGGGTTAAATTGTATGGGTGGATTTGTTTCAATTATTGAATAACTTTTGTTTATTTTATTTATTGAATTTAAGTTTACTAAGTCCATTTGATGTAAAGTAGTTCATGAGCAAAATTTTCAAGTCACTTTATTGGTTAACTTGTATGTAATCGCTCCACGAAACATACATTTAAAGGAAAAATTAACTAGATCAAGGGACATTCTAGTAAATAATGTCCTTCCTAGGGTGTTCCAAGGGGGCCTACCGCCACCATTAGTCTTTCCAAGGAGGCCAACAGCCACTTTTGTGTTTCCAAGGGGCTACCAGGCACCATTATTGTTTCTGAAGGTTAATCACCACCTTATTGTTCGAAAACCACCACTATTGTGTGTAAGAGGCAGACAGCTACCACCATAATTTTTGGAGGGCCAATAGCCACTACCTTTTGCGTTGTTTTGGACCTAAGGCGTCTAGCCTTTGTGACCATCTGTAATAGCGTCATGTCAAGCTAAGTAGTAGTACTTAAGTTAACCTGTTTTTTTATTGTTACGCTTGGTGATCACCACTAGGGAAATATTTTCCAGACAATTGTGATAAGTAGAATTAAGGAAAGCCTTTCACTCAATGACTTGAAGTACAATCATCATATTGTACAACATTGATTTCGTTCTTTGATATTATAGGACATAAATTAAACTTGTTAGTTTTATTTTGTTTGCAAGTACTATGGGTATTTTGGAAGAGGCTAAAGGGAACTGATCAGCTACCTAACAGCGTAGGATTTTTCCAATTTAATTGATTAAAATTGGTGGCGCCCCGAACTCACTTTACCAGCCGGTTTTGTAGCACTTTTGTTCCTAACCTGATACTTTTCCCTGAGCACTTTTTGAATATTCTAAGATACCTTAACTGAGATTAAAGTGTTACAATTTGGCGCCCAACGTGGGGCCACTTCATCAAAACTTTTAAGAGTGAACGGTTTTTCTTATTCTGTGTTGAGGTACTTACTTGATATATTGGTGAACATTAATTTTGCATCTTAAATAAGCAAAATTTGAATTAATATTTGCGAAATATTGTTTGAATTTACTGTGTATAGTGGTGGGTTTTGCATATTGAAGTATAAGATTTTGAACTATTTTTTTTTGTAAAAGATAGGTGGTTGATTGCCTGGATTTGCCAGACATTTTGACATTTTTTCTTACACTGCTCATCAAGTTGACATTGACCTGTTTGCATATTTCTCATAACACTGCAATATTTACTTTATTTACTTTTGAATTTATTTCTTTAAAATGGACTACAAAATGGAAGTCAATTACTTAAAAAAGGACATGTTGCTTTATGAATTGTTGGTCAGAGGTATTAATGTTGAGGAAGAAGAGGCTACTGTTGAAAGTTTACGTAGTACTTTGAGGCCTTTATTAAAGTTGGAAAAGCAGGGTAGATCTCTTAAGTATCCACCTTATAGTCTTAATGTCGAGGAAGAGTTGGTGAGAATTAAGTCTCTTTTAAGTGATGTAGAGAGTGGTATAGTTGGTATAGGGGATGAGAATGTTCAATCCAAGTTTATTCGTTTCCAGTCTAGGGCTGTGCATTTGTTGCATAGAATAGAGCGTATTCCAGTACATGAGTTGTCTGAGGAGGAGCAGGAGGTAAGGACGTCTTTGTTGATGGGCACCTTATCGGCATTGGACCGAATGGAGCAGTTGGCTAAATCCAACCCTCAGTTAAGTGAATGGTTGGATGGTCAGGCAGATCCACCACCAGCTGCCCATGCTTCGACACCAGTCCGTACTTATGCGACACCAATTGCTTTACCACCTCCAAATCGTAAGTTTGAGTCAGTTCAGAAATGGGGCTTGAAGTTTACTGGTGATTCAAAACAGATGTCTGTTTATGCTTTTCTGGAGCGTGTAGAGGAGTTGAGAGTAGCAAGGCGTGTTTCAGAGCAGGAATTGTTTGACTCGGCTGTGGATTTATTTTCAGGAAGGGCTTTGAATTGGTTTCGTTCAAATCGAGATAGATTTACCTGTTGGAAGGAGCTATCCAAGCTGTTGACTACACATTATGAACCGCCTGATTATAAGTCTAGATTATTTAGGGAAATCTTGGATCGAACACAGGATCCTTCAGAGGGCATCGTTGATTATATGGCCACTATGAGTGCACTCTTTCGGCGTTATGATCATTATATTCCACTTCCAGAGGAGGCAAAATTGGAAATTGTCATTAAAAATTTAGCGCCGTTTTACACAACTCAGCTTCGCGTTGTTGATACTATGGAGGAGTTGGAGAAGGAATGTCTTAAGCTGGAGGCAAGAAAGTATCGAGTGGATAATTATGTACCACCCCCTCGGAGGAAAGCTAATCAGGTAGAGCCAGATCTAGCTTTTGTAGAGTCGGTTTCTCGATTATCGGTGAATGAGTTAGGAACTTCAAGTGGTAGAGTATCTTGTTGGAATTGTAGGGCTGAAGGGCATATTAGCCGTAATTGTCCTAAACCCAAGAAGGTACACTGTTTTAAGTGTGGTAAAGAGAATGTTACTGTCCGTACTTGTAGTAAATGTGGAGCTTCGGGAAACGAACAGAGGAGAAGCTGAGTTTGGACAATGCAGTCTCTCCCGATTTTGGTGTTGTCCATAATAATGATTTGTTGGCTAAGCAAGCTGTTTTAGATTTTGTGTTGTCTCATGCTCAAGGAGATCAACGTCCGTATTTGAAAATTTCAGTTTTAGGAGTCCCAATGTTAGGATTGTTAGATAGTGGAGCTACTAGGACTTTAGTAGGAAGTACTGGTTTTGCTGTATTGCAGCATTTAGGCTTGAAAATGAAGAAGGAGACTTTGCTTTGCACTGTGGCTAATGGTCAGTGTAGTACTAGTGTAGGTTCTGTTCAGGTACCGATGACGTTAGGAGATAAAACCCGCATAATAGATGTACTTGTAATGCCAGAATTTCCTCACAAGTTAATTTTGGGAGTGGATTTCTGGATTGAAATGGCTTTAGTGCCGGACCTAAGACAAGATGTATGGCACTTTGCAGAGAATGATATATTGCCTACTGTTTGTAGTTTACAAGATGAGTTCAGCCTCACTGAAGAGCAGCAGTTTCAGTTAGAATTTGTGGTAGAGAAGGCGATGTCTAGCATGAGTAATGGGTTAGGTTGTTGTACCGGTGCCGAACATGTCATTGAATTGGAGCCAGGAGTGAAGCCAGTGAAGCAAAGGTATTATCCGGTTTGCCCTTATAAGCAAAACATCATTAATGAAGCTTTAGATGAAATGTTGTCACTTGGGGTTGTGGAGCCATCAAAGAGTCCTTGGTCAAGTCCAGTTTGTCTTGTTCGTAAGAAGGATAACACTTACAGGTTTTGTTGTGATTATCGTGTTCTTAATAGACTTACTAAAAGGGATAGTTATCCATTGCCCTATATTTCAGCGATATTAGATAGTCTTCGTGATGCACGTTATCTTAGTAGCATAGATATTAAATCCGCTTTTTGGCAGGTACCACTTAGTGAAAATTCTCGAGAATTTACTGCTTTTACTGTGCCAGGAAGAGGGTTGTTTCAGTTTGTACGTATGCCATTCGGGCTGACTAATGCTCCCGCAACTTGGCAGCGGATTGTAGATAATATATTGGGTGCGGATCTCCAACCTAAAGTAATGGTGTACTTGGACGATATTGTGCTGATTAGTAAGACGTTTGACGAGCATTTGAGTTTATTGGAGACTGTTTTCGAGAGGTTGTCTACGGCAGGTTTGGTAGTGTCCAAGGAGAAATGTAAATTTTGTATGGTTCAGCTAAAGTATTTGGGTTATATTGTCGATCGCAATGGTCTTAGGCCAGATCCTGAAAAGGTAGAGGCAATTTTGAATATTCCATCACCTCGTAATGTTAACGAAATTCGTAGGTTTGTTGGTACCGCCTCTTGGTATAGGCGTTTTGTTCCAAATTTTTCATCTGTCATCTCTCCATTAACGAATTTAATAAAGAAGTCGGTTCGTTGGACATGGACACAGGAATGCGAACAAGCTTTCAAAAGTATTAAGGAACGTTTGGTTACCGCGCCTATATTAACTTGTCCTGATTTTAACAAAACTTTTGTCTTGCAGACTGATGCTTCTAATTACGGGATAGGATCAGTACTAACACAGGAATATGATGATGGGGAAAAAGTAGTTTGTTATTTGTCACGATCATTGACTAAGCAGGAGCAAAAGCTAACAGTTACTGAAAAAGAGTGTTTAGCCGTAATTTGGAGTGTAGAGAAGCTCAGGCATTATCTGGAGCACACACATTTTAAAGTAATCACGGATCATCATTCATTATTATGGTTACATAATCTGAAAGATCCACAGGGTCGTTTGGCTCGGTGGGCTTTAAGGCTTCAACCTTACGACTTTGAGTTGATTCATCGTAAGGGAAAGGAACATATAGTGCCGGATTTCTTGTCGCGTTCAGTGTCTGTTCTTGTTGATTGTTTGCAGGTAAATGAGGTTGATTTTGCTGAATCCACTGATCGCTGGTATCGAAAAATGTTTGAGTTGATTGAGATTAACCCTAAGAAATATTCAGCTTGGCGAATTGAGAATGGTTTGTTGTATAAGTATATTAAGGACAGTTCACCGTTGAATATAGCAGATAAATGGAAATTAGTGGTCCCGAAGGATAAGCGTAAGGCTGTATTGTCACGTTGTCACGACCATGCATCTTCAGGACATGGTGGTGTTTCTAAGACCTATTGGCGCCTACATGAAAAGTATTATTGGCCCAAGATGCGTTCTGATGTGGCGAATTATATCAAGTGTTGTAGTGATTGTAGCCAGAACAAAGTAGAACAAAGAAAACCAGCCGGATATATGGGAGATAGACCGGAGGTTAGAGAACCCTTTCAAGCCATAAGTTTGGATTTTGTTGGGCCTTTGCCGCGTTCCAAACGTGGAAATACCCAAGCATTAGTGGTGTCGGATTATTTTAGTAAATATGTTTTGATTTTCCCTTGTAGGGCAGCGAATGCTAAGGTATTAGTTAAGAACATTGAGGAAGGTGTATTTCTGACCTATGGAGCCCCACAGTATCTGACTTGTGATAATGGAACACCTATGAAATCCAAGGAATTTCAGAAGCTTTGTGACACATATAAAGTAAAAATTTGTTATACAGCGCACTACAATCCTAGAGCAGACCCCGTCGAACGTGTAAACAGGGTAGTGAAAACTATGTTGCGGACTTATGTGAATCAAAGTGATCATAGGACTTGGGATGATCATTTGGCCAGTATCGCTTGTGCTATAAGGACCGCGAGACATGAGACAACAGGGTATTCACCATTTGATGTAACATTTGGGAGAAAATATAGATTGTACGGACAGGACTATAGTGATAGACCTAATACTGAGACGGAGAAAATGGATGTGGATGAATATGTTAGAGACAAGGTGAATAAAATGCAAGAGCTATATTCTAAGCTGATGAAGCGACACAAAGCGGCACGAGTAAGAGCCCAGCATCATTACAATTTGCGAAGGAGACCCGCCGACCAGTTCTTTGTAGGACAGAGGGTATGGCGTAGGAACAAGGTACTTTCTGATGCTGCAAAGTACTATAGTGCAAAGCTGGCTCCTACATATGTGGGACCGTTTTTGATCAAGCGTCGTACTGGAAGTTGTACTTACGAGTTGCAGGATGAGGATGGTTGTAGCAAAGGAGTTTGGCATGTCGAAAATCTCAAACCAGTAAATTCTCCAACTGCTTAGCCAAGTTTGCATGAAGAATTCATGTCTGTTTATTAACGTCCAAATATATTATAACAACTTCTTAGTCTTTGTTTTTGGGTCGGTGTCTTGTGTTATGTCGGCGATTCATTTGTTGTTGATTCGTGTATTGTGTAATTTTGTTTTGTTAACAGTTGGTAGGGTTTCATATCAAAATCTTGCGAGGTCTCATTTCTTTCAAGTATAACTAATCTGCAGAGGTAACTGCGCGGTAATGTGTTGAGTACTAGTACATTGGCGTTGTTTTGTATAAATACTAGTACATTAGCGTTGTTTTCTATGAAATGATGACCTGATGGTGTTGTTCAAATTTTGTGCACCTCCAAACTGTTGAGTTTTCTGGGTAGATGTGTGTTCTCGAACGTCGCATTTCTGTGTCAAGCTTTCAGCTGTGAGCTCAGTTCCTGGATTCTAAATGAGTAAAGTAAACCTAATTGTATGTAGTGGTCTTAGTTGGAGCTAATTCTTTCATTTTTGAATGAACATTCAACTGCACACCATGGAGTGAGTAGCTTATTTTTTTTGTTTCTTACTGGAGAAAGTTTTTTGTTTGGGATTAGAGACCGTCATCGTCGGTCAACTTCAATAATTGAAGTTTCTCTCCTTCCTGGGAAGAGGGGGGATTGTAACGGTTGAAAACTGTCGCTAGAATTAGTCATGCAAAAGCGGATATTTGTCGTCTATTTGGGGCTGAAACGTTTGTTGTTCTGCTCAAGTGTAAAGATTTGAGGTTGTTTATTTACCTTTTTTTGCTAACCTGTGGAAAGTGGATAGGGTTCACGTTTTGTCTTGTCAGGGGTCTCAGGACTATGCTGGCAGTGAGTTGCGCCCATTTTCCTTGCCTTTGTTTCAATAAGGGAGGCCACAGATTTTATTAAGTTTGGGAAATTATAACCTCAAAACTTGGAAAATAAATAAACAACTGACTTATTTCAAATGTCGCATTGATTGACTGATATATTGACGGATTTGTTGGGTGAATTATGTAGATATGGAGGTGACTGCCTATCCACCTAAGTGCTTCGGTTTCTTGGCCGGAAGTCCGCCATGTTTTAGAGGACTTTGCAAATTCTTTGCTTGCACCTAATAGCCCTTTGTTAGCTGTTCGTAAGTCAAACGTTATTTTATGATAATATCACTAGATGAAATGGAAAACATATGGGACAAACTTTAAGTGGTACATTTTGCTTATTTTCTGAGGAGTAAAAAGGGTAGCGAGAGCAAGTATTTTGGGTGTCGTCCTAAAACGCCTTTCGATAACAATGAGAGTTGTCATTCGTCAATTGTTCGTTGCGCGCTGGCGCTCTCGACCAATATCTTTTCCCCTCCTCCACCTTTTATCTATTGAAAATCGGAATATTGGTGAAGATCTTTCTTTCTGGATCAAGACACGTGGAAGACAACACTCATCTCTTCGCTGCTACTCATTTCGACGTAAAAGTGTAAACCACTACGTGGGATTTAGTCGATTTGTAGTAGTATTTCAACTTCCCTTAGTTGGTGTTAGTTTTGTGGTCACTCGACCAGTTTTTGGGGCATTTTTGGATGAGGGAAGTTGAACCGAATTTCGGGATTGTGCAGCAAGAGGTAAGTTCACGTCGGCCATCTTCTTGGTTGAGGGGTTTTCTTTTCCTTCCACTGAGCCTTTTGTATTTTCTTTCTATCAGAGTTTGGGCCTACAAGCAAAGCATTTGTCAAACTATACTACGATCCAGGGCCACATAAGCCAATGTACCACGTGTCAGCAAGGTTAATGTGAGGGCTGAAAGCAGCCACACCACGTGTTTATTTTGTTCTGTTTTTGGAAACCCTCCTGGACGAGGTAATTATTCATTAATTTATCTATGATTAGAGATTTATGATTTTTCTTTATTTGTTCGATTTTTTTCCAATCCAATCTGGGGTTATTACGGGGTTAAATTGTCTGGGTGGATTTGTTTCAATTATTGAATAACTTTTGTTTATTTTATTTATTGAATTTAAGTTTACTAAGTCCATTTGATGTAAAGTAGTTCATGAGCAAAATTTTCAAGTCACTTTATTGGTTAACTTGTATGTAATCGCTCCACGAAACATACATTTAAAGGAAAAATTAACTAGATCAAGGGACATTCTAGTAAATAATGTCCTTCCTAGGGTGTTCCAAGGGGGCCTACCGCCACCATTAGTCTTTCCAAGGAGGCCAACAGCCACTTTTGTGTTTCCAAGGGGCTACCAGGCACCATTATTGTTTCTGAAGGTTAATCACCACCTTATTGTTCGAAAACCACCACTATTGTGTGTAAGAGGCAGACAGCTACCACCATAATTTTTGGAGGGCCAGTAGCCACTACCTTTTGCGTTGTTTTGGACCTTTAATAATAATAGAATATTAAGGAAAGCCTTTCACTCAATGACTTGAAGTACAATCATCATATTGTACAACATTGATTTCGTTCTTTGATATTGTAGGACATAAATTAAACTTGTTAGTTTTATTTTGTTTGCAAGTACTATGGGTATTTTGGAAGAGGCTAAAGGGAACTGATCAGCTACCTAACAGCGTAGGATTTTTCCAATTTAATTGATTAAAATTGGTGGCGCCCCGAACTCACTTTACCAGCCGGTTTTGTAGCACTTTTGTTCCTAACCTGATACTTTTCCCTGAGCACTTTTTGAATATTCTAAGATACCTTAACTGAGATTAAAGTGTTACAAAACATCCCATTTTTTTTTCAAATTGAACATCTTTATTTTCAATTTTCAACTTTGACCGCCTATAACTTTGGAACGAAAAGGCCGATCAGAGTGAATCCAACTGTTTTGATTTTCTCATTGTTTTGATGTCCATTTTCTCATCTCACCAATGAAAGTCCCATAGGTTCAATAGTTTCGGAAATAGACTGCTTCAGTCGTCGATTTTGAAGCACTTTTAGCATCGACTCTTTTGTCATTTTTAAAAAAACTCACTTCTGGGGCTCATTCCATTCGAGTTACGTTTGTTACGTTTTTAGAGGATTGTTGTCATCTTATTCCAATCAAAAACAGCATAAAAAAAGTTACAAATATTTTTTCAAATCGACCAAAGTGATAAAGTCTTTTTTCTCAATTTTCAACTTTGACAGCTTGTAACTTTGGAACGACTGGAGTCAATTCAAGGGTTTTTTGCTCTTTTTGATGTTCTCTTTCACCTCCTAGTGCATTGCGATAATTGTATTCCGATCACAAACAGGAAAAATGATCCGAATTTTTTTTTTCAAATTCAGGAAGGGAGGTATGACGTCTATTTGGTCAATTTCAAGTTTTGACCGCTTATAACTTTGGAACGAAAGGAGCAATCGGAGTAAATTCAATTATTTATTGCTGTCCTTGACGTTCTTTTTCACCCCACGCAAATAGAAGTTCCATGGGTTTAATAGTTTCGCAGATAGACCCCTTCAGTTGTCGATTTTGGGCACTTTCAGAATCGACTTTTTTGCCATTTTTTAAAAACTAACTTATACCGCTGATTTCAATCGATTTACTTTGCAATCATCTCATTTCCATCAAAACTATTCCATCAAAACTAGGGGAAAAAGTTCTGATTGTTTTGATGTCCATTTTCTCATCTCACCAACGAAAGTCCCAAAGGTTCAATAGTTTCGGAAATAGACTCCTGCAGTCGTCGATTTTGAAGCACTTTTAGCATCGACTCTTTTGTCATTTTCAAAAAAACTCACTTCTGGGGCTCATTCCATTTGAGTTACGTTTGTTATGTTCTTAGAGGATTGTTGTCATCTTATTCCAATCAAAAACAGCATAAAAAAGTTACAAATATTTTTTCAAATCGACAAGGTGATATTAAGTCTTTTTTCTCAATTTTAAACTTTGACAGCCTGTAACTTTGGAACGATTGGAGTCAGTTCAAGGGTTTTTTGCTCTTCTTGATGTTCTCTTTCACCTCCTAGTGCATTGCGATAATTGTATTCCGAACACAAACAGGAAAAATGATCCCAAATTTTTTTTCAAATTCAGGAGGGGAGGTATGACGTCTATTTTGTCAATTTCAAGTTTTGACCGCTTATAACTTTGGAACGAAAGGAGCAATCGGAGTAAATTCAACGATTTATTGCTGTCCTTGACGTTCTTTTTCACCCCACGCAAATAGAAGTTCCATGGGTTTAATAGTTTCGCAGATAGACTCCTTCAGTTGTCGATTTTGGGGCACTTTCAGAATCGACTTTTTTTGCCATTTTTTAAAAACTCACTTATACCGCTGCTTCCATTTGATTTACTTTGCAATCATCCCATTTCCATCAAAACTAGGGGAAAAAATCCCCTTTTTTTTTCAAATTGAACATCTTTATTTTCAATTTTCAACTTTGACCGCCTATAACTTTGGAACGAAAAGGCCGATCAGAGTGAATCCAACTGTTTTGATTTTCTGATTGTTTTGGTGTCCATTTTCTCATCTCACCAATGAAAGTCCCATAGGTTCAATAGTTTCGGAAATAGACTCCTTCAGTCGTCGATTTTGAAGCACTTTTAGCATCGACTCTTTTGTCATTTTCAAAAAAACTCACTTCTGGGGCTCATTCCATTCGAGTTACGTTTGTTATGTTCTTAGAGGATTGTTGTCATCTTATTCCAATCAAAAACAGCATAAAAAAAGTTACAAATATTTTTTCAAATCGACCAAAGTAATATTAAGTCTTTTTTCTCAATTTTCAACTTTGACAGCCTGTAACTTTGAAACGATTGGAGTTCAATTCAAGGGTTTTTTGCTCTTCTTGATGTTCTCTTTCACCTCCTAGTGCATTGCGATAATTGTATTCCGAACACAAACAGGAAAAATGATCCCAAATTTTTTTTCAAATTCAGGAGGGGAGGTATGACGTCTATTTTGTCAATTTCAAGTTTTGACCGCTTATAACTTTGGAACGAAAGGAGCAATCGGAGTAAATTCAACGATTTATTGCTGTCCTTGACGTTCTTTTTCACCCCACGCAAATAGAAGTTCCATGGGTTTAATAGTTTCGCAGATAAACCCCTTCAGTTGTCGATTTTGGGCACTTTCAGAATCGACTTTTTTGCCATTTTTTAAAAACTCACTTATAGGGCTGATTTCATTCGATTTACGTCAGTTACGTTCTTAATGCATTGCAATCCCATTTCCATCAAAAATAGGGGAAAAATCCATTTTTTTTTCAATATAACCACAGGACGGGTATGACGTCTTTTTTTCAACTTTTAACCTTGACCGCCTATAACTTTGGAAAGAAAGGACCGATCATAATGAATCCAACTGTTTTTTTCTACTATCCCTGGTGTCCGATTTCTTTAACGTCCCAATACGTTCAAAAACCAAAACAAAAAAATCCAATTTTTTTTTCAAAAAAGTATTATCAAATCAAGTGTATTTTGATCAAGCAAAAATAGATGCTATATTTTGAGCCTATTTGTAAACGTCCCCCTGTAATAATAATTGAACACGGATGGCTCAAAATGAAGTCAAAATTTTGAATTTCTTTTTTCGAATATTCTGAACGGCAACTTTGTTTTGATTGCTCTACTGTGTAGTCCTCAGTCACCTAATCACACCACCCATTTAGAGCATATTGGTATGTTGAAAAATCTCATCAATTGAAATTTCTACCACCTCAAAAGGTCGCCTGAAACGTCTATTTTTCTTCACTCGGTACATCAATAATATGATTGTTAGTGTAATTAAAAATTCTCGAAATGTAGTACAAATTTTGCATTTTTTTTTTATTTTATTTTTTTATTGTAAACGGCATCTTTTATTCTTGATTTTTCTAATTTGTAGTTCACAGTAACCTCTCCATACCACTCATTCACATGAATATTGGTTACTCAGAAATTCGAAAAAAAAAACAGAAAATTTGAAAGTATCCAAAAAAGGTAGGTTTTGGAAATATTCAACTAAAATTAACCGTCATAGATTTTGATAAAAGTTCATCGTAAAGAGAATAAAAATTTGTCATCAAAATAAAACATTGGAATTTCTATTACATTTCCCCCCTTCAAAAGTGCGCCTGAAAGACCCTGTTTGAAGATTCCTCTGAACGAAAGTGTCTTTGATGGAAAAATTTTGCAGACCCTTTCGGTAGAAGATTTCGGGGAACTTCGGAGGAGCAATCGTTTCATTCCTAGCAAAAAAAAGCAAAATTAAAAATTCCAAATTTTTTTTGCAATTTTAAACTGTAACTTTGGAACGAAAGAACCGAGCAGAATGAGTCCAACTGTTTTTTTGCTATTTGTGATATAATAGTTTCGCTGATAGACCCCATCACTAGTCGATTTTGGTGCTCTTTTAGAATTGACCATTGCCATTTTTAAAAAAATTACTTAGGGAACTGATTTCAGTCGAGTTACATTTGTTGCGTTCTTAAGGCATTTCAATGTTTCCATTCTAATCAATTTTTTTTTGTAAAGTGACCAATTTTGTTCTTTTTTTCTCAATATTCAAATTTGACCGCCTGTACGGATTGGGGCAGATTGGGGCGAATCTAACGGAAATATGTGCGTAAGTAACAACAAAAGAGGGTAAAAGTAAATTATTCGTCGAAATGGGTCAGGGGAGTATTACGTTTTTTTTTCTCAACTTCCAACGTTGACCGCCTATTTTGGAACCTAAGAACTGATTGGAGTGAAACAAACTGGTTTTTGCTTTTCTTGATGTCCTCTCTCACCTTCCTCAAACGGAGATACTTTTAGAATCGACTTTTTGCCATTTTTAAAAAACTCACTTAGGGAGCTGATTTCAGTCGAATTACGTTTGGTGCGTTCTTAAGGCATTCCAATATTTCCATACCAATCAAACTTTTTGTAAATTGACCAATTTTGGTCTTTTTTTTCTCAATTTTCAAATTTGACCGCCTGTAACCTTAAAACAATTGGAAAGATTGGGGCGAATCTAACGGAAATATTAAGTGCGTAAGTAACAACAAAAGAGGTTAAAAGTAAATTACTCGTCGAAATGGGTCAGGGGAGTATTACGTTTTTTTTCTCAATTTCCAACGCTGACCGCCTATTTTGGAACCTAAGAACCGATTGGAGTGAAACAAACTGTTTTTTGCTTTTCTTGATGTCCTCTCTCACCTTCTGCAAACGGAGATACTTTTAGAATCGACTTTTTTGCCATTTTTAAAAAACTCACTTAGGGACCTGATTTCAGTCGAATTACGTTTGGTGCGTTCTTAAGGCATTCCAATATTTCCATACCAATCAAACTTTTTGTAAATTGACCAATTTTGGTCTTTTTTTCTCACTTTTCAAATTTGACCGTCTGTAACTTTAAAACAATTGGACAGATTGGGGCAAATCTAACGGAAATATTAAGTGCGTAAGTAACAACAAAAGAGGGTAAAAGTAAATTATTCGTCGAAATGAGTCAGGGGAGTATTACGTTTTTTTTTCTCAATTTCCAACGCTGACCGCCTATTTTGGAACCTAAGAACCGATTGGAGTGAAACAAACTGATGTCCTCTCTCATCTTCCGCAAACAGAGATACTTTTAGAATCAACTTTTTGCCATTTTTTGCCAGGAAAAAATTACATGTTTTTTTTTCAAATTGACCAAATAGTGGGGGGAATAATAAGTTTTTTTTCTCAATTTCCAAGTTTGACCGCCTACAACTTTGTAACGATAGGACCGATCGCAGTGATTTCAAGTGTTTGTTGCTATCCTTGATGTCCTCTTCGAATAAATCGAGTTTTTTGCCATTTTTAAAAAACTCACTTCTGGGGCTGGTTTCATTCGCATTACGTTTGTACGAAAAACGGGAAAAATTTCAATACTTTTTTAGAATTGGTCAAAGGAGGGAGACTACGTCTTTTTTTTTCAATTTCCAACTCTAATCGTCTGCGACTTTGAAACAAGAGGACCGATCAAACTAAATCCAATTGTTTTTCGCTACTCTTGATATCCTCTTTTACCTCCCGCCAACAGAAGTCCCATAGATTTAATAGTTTCGGAGATAGACCCCCTCCAGTTGTAGATTTTTAAGCAATTTTAGAATCGAATTTTTGCCATTTTTAAAAAACTCACTTATGGGACTGATTTCATTCGAATTGCGTTTCTTAGGGGATTGCCATCGTCTCATTTCGATCAAAAACAGGAACAAATTATTCCTAATATTTTTCTAAATTTGTTAACCTGCTCGCTTGACGCGCGACGATCCGGCCAATAGGAGTGGTAGGAGGTGGGCGTGTTAGTACATAAGCAAGTAACCTCGAGCTTAATGGTCAGTTTCAATGGAAGACAATCTCAAAGACAATGGAAGTCCAAGATGTTTCGCTTAATAGTACATCATTGTCTACCACCTTTAAACAAACGTAAGAAACAGATTACTTCCGAACTTAATTTAAGATAAGAACTGTTCAATTTCTTGATATTTTGTTCAAGATTATACAAGAGATGCCTGTCAAGACAGGAGTTTATCTTGGCGACCCTTGAAATCACAACCAATAGAAGGTTAAGGTGTGATTGTATCTTGTAAATGTTTTTGAGCCACAAAAAAAAATGACTGAAAAGGTAGTTGAGTTATGAAAAGGTAGAAAAGGACAAAAATATTTTAGCTAAGCAGTAACGCCAATTTCAATTCGAAAAAGAAAAAGTATAATTAATAGCGAGCTTCAAGCGCACACCAGGCATTGAAAGCTATCTTGCTGCTAATTGCTACTTATTGTCCGAACGCAAGTGAGGATTATAAAGCGCAGCCAACGGAGACATTTTGGTTGTAGATATTTTTTCCCTTCTAACGCTTATAACTGTAAAACTGCTCATTTGACGGAATTTCGCAATATTGCGCGTAAGTACAGAAATGAACGGGCATTCCAAAAATGTGCTCGGTTTTTCAGTACGTGTAGGGAGGGGGGGGGCTGACCAGTGGCGTACCAAAATGAAAAAGTGCGTTTTTTTAGATACCCACAACATTATCGGTTTTACCCCTTAACTCCGGGGCTACGTGGGGTATAGGGCTACCCATGGGTAGATTTTCTCATATATGTAGATGATAAATTTTGAACTCTAATTCCGATTAGTCAAATAGAAAAATTTACAAAAAATCGCAAAGTTGGGACGGTTTTTTGAAAAAAAAAAATTGTAATGGTCAACTTCTGGGCCTTCTGGACCCCTTTAGTTAGACGACTGGCCCAATAAAGATGATACCAGACGAAAGGGAATATCCTTGGCTACTTTTAATCCTATCCCGCCAAAGGTGTCACTTTAATGCAGAGTGGTCAAAAAAATGTCCAAAGACAATTAAGGAAAAGTGTTCAAAATGGCAAGTTAGTTTTTTGCGATTTTTACGAAATCTATGGAGGGGTCCAGCTTCGGTGGTATATGGGCAACTAAAAGACGTGGAGAGAAAAAAAAATCGGTTATTAGTTTTGGTCTAGCTCTTATACCGGGTGAGCTACAAAAGTTTTTCTGTGCCGCATTTTTTGCCAATTTTGGTGTACTTTTCTCACATTTCACCCTGTAGATTCGACATTTTTTCAGCGAAAAATCTGAAATAATTCAGGGAGGTAGTACACACATGCGCCCTTAACCTTGCCAAAAATCAAGGGCCTAGCTTTGAATTTGAAATTTTGACGAATTTTTAAACTTTAAATTTCAAATTGCCACTTTGAGGCATATTTGTCCGGAGACCGTGGATTTAATCAAATGGTTTTCTATACCAGGGGATACCTTGGAATGTTTCCTTTTTGGGACTTAGGAACCACTTTTCGTTGGGACGTCGCGAAATGGGCTTAATTGAATTTCGAAGCAAGAGATGCAGATTTTTTGAAATTTTGGCCGAAAATCCCGAATGGTTCCGAAGCGACGTCCACCACGGGGGTGTCGGAAGCATTCGGCGGCCGCGCCCATCTACAACTGACAGCTGAGATTTCCGAAATGTAAACATTAACTTTAAAGCCTCAGACTAAGGAAAATCGGCCGAAAAGCGTGGAAAACTGTCTGGCCGGGGAAATTTTGAACATTTCTAGGAAGATTATTGGCAAAATGCCCAGTCCTCGAGGTCGTTTTCACAAAGACTGGTCGATCTGAAAATTTCATGTCGGGATTCATTTTTGGCTGATGACGTCGAAGCCAGACCACGCGGTTTTCGCCCAGACAGTGGCGGTTACAAATTCGGGCAAAATGTATTTTTTCGATTTTTCGGCAGACATGGGCGTAGTTATATATTTTTTGCCATTTCTTCCGTTTTCCCATAAGAAATACATTGTGCAATGCTTTTTAAATGGGACAATATTGATTTCGTCATAAATAAAAGATGGAGGCGAAAAAAAATGGCCGCCGTAGACAGGGTAATTAAAAAATGGGAATATCTCTGAAACGAATAAAGTTAGAGAACTGAAATTTGGTACCATGGTTCATTAGGGAATGGACTGCAAGTTGCCATGGGTCGAAACCTTACTTATGGTACCAAACCCATGGGTACCATTAACGAAATTTTGCATATAAGTTTTCAGGCTTTTGCACGTGTATTTCCCATAAGAAATACATTGTGCAATGCTTTTTAAATGGGACAATATTGATTTCGTCAGAAAAAAAGATGGAGGCGAAAAAAAAATGGCCGCCGTAGACAGGGTAATTAAAAAATGGGGATATCTCTGAAACGAATAAAGTTAGAGAACTGAAATTTGGTACCATGGTTCATTAGGGAATGGACTGCAAGTTGCCATGCGTCGAAACTTTATTTATGGTACCAAACCGATGGGTCCATTAACGAAATTTTGAATATAAGTTTTCACGCTTTTGCACGTGTATTTCCCATATGAAAAACGTTGGGCAATGCGGATTATATGGGTGGAATGTAGATTACGTCATATTTGGGGTACCATTGATGGTACATGGTTCAAATTTGGATGGTAGGTACCTATGGGGGTATCATAAATTGTGATATAGCTGACTCAGCTATCATAGCTACAATAGCTGAGATGGCCGCCTGAAAAGTTTTGGTTTTAAGCCGATATCTCTGGAACGGTTTGAGCTAGAAAGCTGGTATGTGGAATTTGGTATGTGGCTACTTTATGGGACGGGCTAGAGGTCTCGTCCAGAATCTTGCTGCGGGTACCGAAGGTTTAGTTTTGGGAACTTTTTCAATTTATTGACACTTTTTTGCTTCAACTTACTCACTGTTGTTAAAGGGCGCCGAAACCAAATATATCCGACGTTTCGACTTTACGCTTACCATAAACCATCATCAGGGTATTCTCTTTTATTACAAATATTGCTTTATAAATGTGCCACGCCCAAACAATCAGTTTTTCGTATATGACTGACAAAATAGCTTTAACGAAGCCCATTCGACTGGTACTAACTGTTCCATTTTATCGTTTTTAGGTTCTGAGATTTGACTGATTAAATTTCTCATTTATAGGGATAGAGTGACATTTGCCATTTTCTAGCAAAGCCATTTACGGCAATAGAACAACAGTGACTCAATTAAGTGTGAGTCGGCTCAAATACTGCTCAAAACGTTAATTACTATTTTGCTAAGTTTAATAACAGTCTCATGGGAAGTGAAAAATTATTAAAATTTTGTAAAAATTACCTAATATTTTTATTTGATCGAACATTACGTCAACTAAATTAACAACTTTGAACGACAAATTAAGGAGGTACTTTGTGGTCGAGAATGCTCTATTCATAGGTGTCAATAGCATCGTTATACCATGTTTAGTTTTTGAATTATATAGATATAAGTATTAAAATGTCGATAAAAAGTGGAAAAATTACGTTTTTGGCGCCATTTTAAAAAGGAAGGAAATTACTGAAAATTCCAGAATTGCAATTTTTTTACATATTTTTGTCCCCTCTTTCATATGAGACTATTTTTGATAAAATATATGACAATCGATTTTGGCTGAAAATTTTCACGACCTACCCCCATTGAAAATTTTGAAATGTTTACATTTTTCTGTTTATCTTGAAAACGGTAAGCTTTTTCGATATGCCGGTTAATATGATGTATGAAGAGGTCATTAAGGGCTATCAGATGCATGTTTCAGAAAGAAGCTAGCTTTCACGGTTTTTGAGAAAATTAAAAAAAGTGCAAAATTTTTACCTTATTTTTGGGCCACCCGTGCTCAGTTACTGTTCTAGACAGAGCTGCGAAAATGGGCTCTACGTATACCTCTATTCTTTCTCTTCCTTAGCTCTTCTTATACATTTTTTGATAAAACTTCATCGAAACGAGAGATTAGCTGTTACAGGCAGCAATGCACGACTTTTATCTCAAAATTTAGTTTTTTGGGCCGGTTTGAGAGCCCCATATGTTTAACATAGAATTTTCAATATGTGTCATTTAAATCTATAGTAATCGATTTTATTTGTTACTTCGAGTCGTTTTATAATGAATATAACGTTGATTTCTGTTTTAGATAGTATAGGGTGGCTCAAAAAATGATGCAAGAAGCTAATATATGCTAATAATGCAGAAAAGGTGCAGCAGTGTGGATTTTACATAGAAAGGATGGATTATTAAGTACGTAGGCTAAGCAGAATAAGATGTTAGATATAGGCGATGAAAGCTTACCAATGAAAACAATTTTATAATTATGCGAGGAGTCTGGTGTTCATATTTATGAGTATTTACTGCCAAATAATTCCTTCGCCATTTTATCCACAAATTGTTAAAAAACACTAAAATTATTCTACTTTTTTGGCTCCTCTTATAGCTTTTGGGATAAATCCTCATTAAAACGCGATATAAGCTGTTGAAGGCTGAAATTCACGATTTTTATCTAAAAATTTAGGTTTTTGGGCCAGTTGGCTCATAGGCTTAATATAGAAATATCGACAATTCCCATATAAATCAATATATAATATTACGTTTTGATTACGATAATAATAAATACGTTTTGGATAGTATAGAGTGTCCCAAAAAAGTGTTGTAACCTAGAATTTTAGGATTTTTTCGTGTAAATTGATAACAGTTAATTTATTGCGAAAATTCCATTACTTTTATAATAAATAGAGTGTTGATTTATGTTTTAAATAGTATAAGGTGTCCCAAATAATGCTGCAACATTTAACTTTAGTTTTTTTGTTTATCAATATTTTTTTGAAGGTTTTATTCCCTTTTTATAAACAGTTAGGAACAATCAAAGCTATAAAACTGAAATTTCAATTGTAGATTCGTTTCATACTCACAAACAATATGTCATAAATGGGAACCTTGATATGGGTACTCGTGGTACCATTTTATATCTTTTTATAAATTTTAGCACGTTTTTTACCATTTTTCATAAGCTGTTATGTTTCCGAATATGAAGTAAAGTATTATTATATATAAACGTTTCGACATTTCAGTTACTTTTAGGTATCTTCAGGTTCTTTGTTAATATCTCTCTGCCCACAGCGTTCGGATTTCCTAAAATATGGGCGCCCCGCGCGCTTAGTAAAAAAAAAAAAAAAAATGACGCGCGTGTGTGACAAAAGCACACCATAAACAAACCGACTCAAGATTTTTGCTGACCAACTTGTATTAAGACTCAATTGCACGTTTCGCTACCTTTTTCAACCTGAATATTATAAATTACCCTCCGTTAAGGAAAATATCAATTAATTCCTGAATTAAGTTATTTATGTAAATTGAACCCACATCTGGTGCTAGACCAGCTCTTGTTTTTGGGTCGGTTTTTAGTACTTCTAGTTATCCCGTATAATATTAATTATTCATTAAGAAATAACAGCGTCTGTCCTCTAGCTAATACTCGGCAACGGCTTATGGAATTAATGAATTTCGGTGGTGGCTGGTGGGAGGAAGAACGAAGATAATTAAGTTTTTTGGGCGATCGTTTTGGCAAGCTTTGCACGTTTTGCGGGCCTCATCTGAAATAACGTAAACAGCTAAACGTTCAATGAAAAAGTCTTCTCGCACCTGAAAAAGCATAATTTATATTTTTTATCATTGCTCGCTGGATGCTTAACCTCTGGCATTTCGATAATGGAAGCGGCAAATGGAAGCCTTTACAAAAGACTTACGTCCTTTTTCGATATCTCGTTCGCATTTTCTTATTGTGTTTCTAAGTGCAAAATTATTTTCAGTCGGGGATTTTATAGGCTCAAACGTTTCATTGTGAATCTATTTCTGAGATATTACATGGAAAAGCTGCAAAAGAAAGAAGCAAACTGCTTTTGAGACGCCCTAATTATAGTTTTATTCATGTTGTGCACAATAAACCTACAATTTCACTTCAATGACTATAATTGGTTACTTCAACGTTTTGAATAAAAACCCATTTGACTAACTAACAAGTCAAGTTTGCATTAATTACGAATTAGCTCAGCGCACTGCCAACCCACCGTTCGATGGAAATTAACTGAATAGTTTTATCGGATTTTACGAAAATTTTTAATTAAGTTCAGTGAGTTAAGCGTAGAGCAAAGTGACTGCAATAAAACTCTTTCCGAGTTTGAGTTCATTAAAGGTAGGGACTTTAATTGATCCGCTAGAGAGCATTAATAGGGGGACATTGAAAAATGGAAATATTTTTTGCCTCAGCCTATATAGTATATACAAGCCATCCATTACACTCGAAAGGCGAGTGACTACTCTCTTTTAAGAGGCGGTATCTCGTAAACGGGCGGCATAAAAACCGAGAGGCCTTACGTGTGCACGCTCGTCACATCGATAAACAGAATCTGTTTCCTGAAAGGCTTTACACTTAAATTTTTCTAAAATATATGTTGCCAACATGGTCGTGCTAATGGAGCGGAAATTCGCTCCCAAATCGCCTTTCTGGAGGCCTCGGTCGTTGGAGGATATAGAGCAGTGGCGTGATGGGCTCAGAAACTGCCTCTATAAATTCACATATAAAAATTTTGTTATAGTTATTCACCCGTTAGTTATCTAAAAGCGCATAATTATTTACAGTTTAACAAATTTTAACGATTTTTTTTTCAAAAACACTTAGTAGTGTAGAAATGGGCGTTCAGGCTCGGCCTCTCCTGACGTAAAGTGGGCGTGTTCCATCATAGTGCCGGATAAAGTGCAAGAAATGCTAAAGCTGGTGGAAAATAACCAAAGGCTGTTGCAAATGCCAACACCTGTCAAGAAGTCCTGAATCCAAGCATTCGACAGTAACCAGAACCTTTCAATAATAAGTAGTTAGTGACGAGTCCCGGTGTAACTCCTCTTAAATTCAAAACATCGGCATCTTACTAAAGTGTCATGTTGCCTCGATCTAGGCTTCCCTCCAATGAGTTTCGTCGATAAAGCCTTAGTCTCTTGTTTTTAAGCGAATTTTTGAATTTATCGTGTGATTGTTTTGTACATGCAACGAGAAATATGTTTCACTATGTCTTATTACTGTTTTGTTTGCACACACAATGATTAGCCTGATGAAAAAGTCCCCTGAAAGTCGAAACGTCGGCATCTTACTTAGTGTTCTCCATTTATGCTTCAATTATATTGGAAACCTTTTATACACAAGGCATTACGCACTAACTTTGAGACAACAAGAGAGCAAAGTTTATTTTTCAATTTCCCTTTCTTTTTCCCAGTTTCCAAATTGGACGGCCTACAACATTAGAAGGCGTGGACATACTGGGGCAGTAACCGTAGAAGAACGTCTTGAAGAGCCTAAATCAAGAGTCGAAAAACTCCCTGAACCAGTACAAGAAGTCACAGTGGTAGGCGTTTCTGAAAAAAGATCCTAAAGAAACATATGATTAAACAAAAGAAAACCGATAAAGAAGAAAAAATGTTATAGAGAGTGATAAGAAAAAAGTCAAGAAACCTAAAGAAGATGAGTAAGAAGATGAGTATAAATGAAACTAGGAAAGATGAGTATGTTACTCCTGAAGGATATCTTATAGTTCCAAGTTTCGAAGAAAAAAAGGAGAAACTTGAATGAGTTGAAGATACATGGAATTGCTCCAGAAGGCTTGATCAAAGGAAATTCGTTAAAATGCTCAGATGAAGAAAAAGAAACAAGTGAAGAAAGAAGAAAAGTTAAGAAAATCATCAAGAAAATGAAACAAAAAGTTGAAAAAACTCAAAGTCGAGGAGTTACTTGAAGAAATTCAGAAAACTACGGTTGCCTAGTGAGTAGAGTGTATCGAAGGAAAAGGTAACCAAAAAACGAGATTTTAAAAAGAAAAAAGACGACAAGGAAGAAAGGATCGAAATAGGTACAGCAGAAGAGAGAGACAAATAACCCCAAGCAACAATAGCCGTAGAGAAGGAAGAAATGCCAGAATTTCTTTTCCTTTTTCCAAATGTTTTTTATTCTACTTGATGTTTTCTTTCACCTCTCATAAACAAAAAGTCGTATTGGTACAATAGTGTCGAAAAAATAACTTTTAGTTATTTTTTCAATAAGTAACTTTCTCTTTGTTCGCTTTTTCTCTTTCTTGATCATTTTGTTATAGTATTCTCAAAATTATTCTATACTCCTGTCACCTGAGCCTCTTTGATTTGACTTTTTACCATTCTGACACAGGTTTTTCCTTTGAAGCTAACTTCTTCAGATGTTTTATTAATTTAATTACTAATTTAACCGATTTTTATTTCCAAGGCCTTTCGTTTTATGATTAACCCACTTTGTTCTCGCACATTATATATGTTTAATTTTTTGTATTAATAATTTTGTCACACTCCAATAATTTTTCTTTTCAGGTTTTATTATATTCTTTAGAATTTTATATCGCATTTAAATCATCATGGTTAATCTCTTGCACGGAAACTAAAGAGCGAACAACAAGATGTGCACAAAAACTTTGGAATTAATATTTTTGTATACTCCAAAACATAAAAATATATTCAGGAAAAAAGACTTCAGAAAAGTCCAAAACTATCCATAAAAAAAGCTAACCGTGGAAATGGGAACGAAAAGACGTGACTAAAAAGCCCAAATAAAATTTAAATGAGAAAAAAATGTGTTTGAACGGAGAAAATAAAAAAAGAAAAAGTGAAAAGGAAATTTCAGGATACATTAAGAGATAAAAACTGTTTTTTTCCATAGATGCAATAGTTTGTGAGATAAACTCCTTTGATGATAGATTTTTGGGCACTTATAGACACTCTCACTAATGAGACTAATCTGAGTCGTTCATTGGAACAGTTTGATACCTTCATTGGAGTTGAAATAGTCTCATCGTAATTCTCCAAATTGTCTAAAAACGGGTTAATGCATTCTAAATTTTGAGGCAATAGGTTTTTAAATATTTGCTTTTTTTTAGTTTTACTTATATTTATATCTACTTTTACTCTAACTTTTAGTTATTTTCTCAATAAGTAGTGTCTGTAGTATATGTTTAAGGAGCATTCTCGGTTTCAACCCCAAATTCTTATTTCCAAATTTATTCTCTTCTGCTAAAGCTTAAAGCTGATTTCTTCTTCAAAATTTGAATTCCTAACATTTATTCATTCTTAATTTATTATATTTATTCGTTATACTGATTTTTTTATTTTTTTTTTATTTATTTATTAATTATTTAAGTTCTTTCATTTTAAGATTAACATACATTTTTTTTTGTTCATACAATTTTTTTAAGTTTATTTTTTTTATGAACTTTGTCATACTGTACTACTTTTTCTCTTCAGGTTTTATCATTCTCTTTACAACTTTGTATATCCTTTGGAGTTTCACGGTTAATTCTTACCCTGAAATTGAAGTTTTAACGAACGAACAAGTTCGAAGAACGAACATACGAAGTTTGTATATTCCAAAATATATAAATATGTGCAGAAGAAAACATCAGAAAATACCACAAAGATCGTGTCGGATAATCCTGGAAACGAGAGCGAGAAGCAGCAGGCCAAAACAAGAGGAAAAAATTAAAAAGCTGAACATTGTGAAAATCAAGAAGTATCGAAATTGCAGAAGAGGAGACACATATTCATCATTGACAAAAAACTGAAAAAATAAAAAGAAAACAGGCTTGAGAAATAAGAAAAATGACTATGAAGCACAAAACAGAGATATATAGAGAAGGACATGTGTTTAAAGAGAGAATGTGAATGAATGAACACATAGTAGAATAAGTGAACCATACATAACTACACATTGACTGGATAGAAATTTGCAGAAGCGCCACATACGTTAAAACGATCTAAGAAAGTAGTGCAGAGAAGGTAATAAGCAGGTGAAGAAGGAGCAGATCAAGGGAAAATTATTTATATACTATAATATATAGGAGAGATCTTCCTCCTCCTCCTCCCTTTCTGAAAAATAAGAGAACGCTCTATCCTACTCTGAAATATCATGTGAGCGCATCCTTTTTCTTAAAAAACACATCTACCAAATATAGAGATTTTACAGTTTGTGAACTAATTTGCATTTGAACATTCATGTAAGTATATCGTAGTCTTGTGGTAAAGTAGAAACAACCACGAGAAACTTATGTGCACTGGGTATTTTCTTTGGTTTTTGGAGAAGAGAGAGGATGATTTCACTCTCCTCTACTAGCGCCAACTTAATAAAGAAAAACGTCCGCCCTTGATTCTGAACAACTCATATTTTTGGTAAACTAACTGATTTTGTGCTATAAGTACATTTTTGAAACCTACGCCACTTCAATACTATACGCCCTATCATTGCTTGATGGTTCAATCATTTCGAAAATATATGTAGCACGTGTATAACGAGCCGAGCAAGCAAGTCTTTTGTTTCTGAATATTATTTGATCGGAAAATATTGCCGGCAAGGAAATCGTCGAGACGAAAACAGGAACCCCGATAAGGGAGGCGGTTTCCACAGCTCTTTATGTGTTTATATTTTAAAAATTAGACCGGATCTGTATGTACTCACTGTAGTGTGTCATAAATTACATGGGTCTCCGTATCTTAATAATACGCCGTCGTAAATATGAATCCCCAGTTAGTTGTTTATGTAACAGGAAACCAACTTATTTCATACTGCTGCTCATTTATATTCAACAGGGCTTTCGCCTGTTACATGTTAAACTGTTATTTACATCCGACATGGACTTAGTCTTTGTCTCCTACGCGCACATTATTAACTAATCGGATTAACGCAAATTAAAGTAGTCTTGGAATTTCGCAGTTATAACCCACTCCCATAGTACACGTGGCACGAAAAACCCAGAACAAATTGATGCAAAACCCTCCGAGCTAAATTAACGAATCAATCTAATTATATAATTTGCTCACTAGCTGAGATCCGAGCCATTACCAGAATAATTTATCACAGCTAAAACACGCGACTGAAATCTTATTAGTGCCTTGGCGGAATAAACTTGGGGCACCCCCGAAACTTTGCCTGATATTATAAGATAATTGACTTCATTTTCTCTTGTCAATACAGCAGAAAGCTAAACCAATCCAGCAATTTTCCACATATCATCGAGGTGTGTCTTTTCTCAAAGATTGAGCTGCCAATTGGACTTTGCGAAGGTTTTTTGAGCCACAAATGATTGAATGGAGGTGGTTTTGATCAGAATTGACCTTAAAATTTCTTACGGACAAACACTTATAAAACGACTGAAAAAGGGGCAAGAAGCTTTGCTGTCCTTCTACTTGCGCTATAGACAAAATTAATATGAAAAGTGTGTTCTTACTCAAATTTGTTCGCAAGGGTATGTGTCGATTATTTTTAGGTAAAAATTGTTGAAAGTCTTTAAATTTGGGGAAGGGATTAAACAGAAGTGGTCTTAAGGAGAAAACACACTAATAAAAGATGGGAGCGCAATTGTACTTTATGAAGGTTTTCAGGCCAAAAATAACCGAACTGAATTGGTTTGGACCAGAATGTAATTAAGAATTTCTTATGGAAAAAAAATGTAAAACGACCGAAAATGGGCAAGAAGTGGTGTTGTTCATCTACATGCATTATAGACAAAATTAATGTGAAAAGAGCGTTCTTACTCAAATTTGTTAGCAAGGGTAGTAGGTTATAGTAAGTAAAATTCTCTTTCTTCTAAACTCACGAATGCCAACGGTTCGACTATTTTTAGGATTTTTAAGGGTGACTTTTACAACTATCAGTAAAACTTCAGTTTGAAGTTAAAACACCAGTAATGACAACATTGTTTGGTAACAATGCAATCTACGTCATTACTGGTGTTTCCGTACTAGCGTTATATACAAAATTAGTGTGGAAAGAGCGTTCTTACTCACTTTTCTTCGCAAGGCAAGTACACCTTTCTTATTTCTATTCTCATAATGAGCAACGTTTCGACTTTTTTTTAGGATTTTTAAGTGGTCAAGTGGGAGTTTAAAGCTGTGGTAGGATGTAAACGAAAGATGTAGAGTGGCCTTAAGGAGACAACACACAACCAAAAGAAGTTTATAATGCTATTGTCTTTTTAGACAAAAATAATATAATGGACCTTAGAGTTTCTTACGAAGAAATACATGCAAGACGACTGAAAATGGGCGAGAAGTGTTGCTGCTTATCTACTTGCGTTATAGAGTTATAAAGAAATTGCTTTCATACTCAAATTTATTTCTAAGGATGTGTCGACTTTTTTTAGGATTTCAAGTCTAAAAATAATTGAAAGTAGCCAAATTTAGAGTTTAGATCTGGGGTAGCGTTTAAACTGATGTATGTAGTTTTTAGGCCAAAAATGACTGAACAGAATTGGTTTTGACCAGAATATACTTTAAAATTTCTTATGGAAAAACACTTGTATAACAACCATAAAGGGGCAAGAAGTGTTGTTGTTCATCCACATGCGTTATGGACAAAATTTACATGGAAAGAGCGTTCTTACTCAAACTTGTTCGCAAAGGTTATGTGTCAAGTGTTTTTAAGAATTTTAAGTCTAAAAATAGTCGAAAGTCGACAAATCTAGAATTTTTAATTTGGGGCAGGAACAGATCTTTGTACGCGTTCAAAAGAAAGCACAAAATAGATAAAAGATGTTATTGGACTCTGTGAAAGTTTTTAGGAACAAAAATTATTGAACAGAGTTGATTTTGACCAGAATGGATCTTAGAATTTCTTGAAGAGAAACACTTGTAAAACGTTCAAAAAGTCATCTACTTTCGTTATAAACAAAATTGATAGGAAAGAGCATTCTTACTGAAATTTGTTTGCAAGGGTAGTAGGCTATGGTTAGTAAAACTCACTTTGCTCTGTCTCTCACAAATGCCAACGTTTCGACTATTTTTAGGATTTTTAAGTCGTCAAATCTAGTGTTTAGATCTGGTGTAGGGTTTAAACAAAAGATTTATGGTGGTCTTAAACAAATAAATCATAATCAATAGAAGCTTATTATGCTATTATTTTTTTAGGTAAAAATTAGTGAATGACATTGAAAACATAAAAATGAAATTTTACGGTAGGTAAAACTCTCTTTGTTCTATTCTCACGAATGCCAATGTTTCGACGATATTTTGGATTTGCAAATCGTCAAATCTGGAGTATGTAGTATTTAAACCAAAAAATATTACATCTGAAGAGATCCAACTGTTTTACAGTTTTGGTTCCCCCTTTTAGAAAGTGGGAACCTTAAAAATGGCAGCTATATCCGCCGCAAGTGACCTCACCTGACATCTTGCGTCAAATAATTCGAAATCGCGATTCGCAACAGATGTGCTGTGACGATAAAATTACGCCATGGATACCTTAAAACTGGCGGACTTCCGACCAAGAAACGGGACCATTTTTAGGAAAATATCGAAATTTGTTTGCTCTCTCTCTATTTCCTAGATCAATGGTTTAAATATAAGAATTATGGTGGGCTTAACAAGATATATAGAAAAGGGGCAAGAAGTGTTGATGTTCATCTACATGCGTTATAGACAAAATTGACATGGAAAGAGCGTTCTTACTCAAATTTATTCGCAAGGGTATGTGTCAACTTTTTTTTAGGGTTTTTGAAGTCTAAATATAGCAAAAAGTCGACAAATCTGAATTTTTGATTTGGGGCAGGACTAGTCTTAAAAATCTTAAATAGTCGTAAAATCTGGAGTTTAAATCTGGGGTTCAGTTCAAACAGAAGATCTATGGTGGCATTCAAAAGAAAGCACAAAGTAGATAAACTATGTTATTGGACTTTGTGAAAGTTTTTAGGACCAAAAATTATTGAATAAATTTGATTTTGACCAGAATGGATCTTAGAATTTGTTGAAAAGAAACACATGTAAAACGACCAAAAAGGGTCAACAAGTCATCTACTTGCGTTATAAACAAAATTGATATGGAAAAAGCGTTCTTACTCAAATTTGTTGGCAAGGGTAGTAGGCTATAGTAAGTAAAACTCACTTTGTTCTGTTCTCACAAATGCCAACGTTTCGACTATTTTTAGGATTTGTAAGTCGTCAAATCTAGTGTTTTTATCTAGTGTAGGGTTTAAACAAAAGATCTATGGTGGTTTTAAAGAAATAACTCACAATCAATAGAAGCTAATTATGCTATTATTTTTTTAAATTTAAAGATATTTTAAGATCGGTCTGACCGATCACCTGAGAAAATCCTTTCCTTGTCGATTAACGGTCGAAAACAGCTTCAATTTTGCAATTATTTTTTTAGGTAAAAATGAATGAATGAAATTGAAAACGTGAAAATGAAATTTTACGGTAAGTAAAACCCTCTTTGTTATATTCTCACGAGTGGAGTATGTAGGGTTTAAACCAAAAATATTACATCCGACGAGACCTAACTGTTTTATAGTTTTGGTTGCCCCTTTTAGGCAGTGGGAAATTAATATAGAAAGGGCGTTATTTGTTTGTAAGGGTAGTAAGTTACGGTAAGTAAAATTCTCTTTGTTCTATTCTCACAAATGCCAACGTTTCGGCTATTTTTAGGATTTTTAACTCGTAAACTCTAGTGTTTAGATCTGGTGTAGGGTTTAAACAAAAGATCTATATTGGTCTTAAAGAAATAACTCACAATCAATAGAAGCTTATAATGGTATTGTTTTTTTTTAGGAAAACATGACAGAATGTAACTTAGAATTTTTTAGGGAGAAATACATGTAAAACAACCGAAAACGGGCAAGAAGCGTTGCTGTCCATCTATTTGTGTTATAGAAAAAATTAATATAGAAAGGGCGTTATTTGTTTGCAAGGGTAGTAAGTTACGGTAAGTAAAACTCTCTTTATTCTATTCTCACAAATGCCAACGTTTCGACTATTTTTTTGGATTTTTAAATAGTCAAATCCGGAATTTAAATCTGGGGTAGTGTTTAAACGAGTGAGTTAGTGTATTACATCCAAAGAGACCTAACTGTTTTTTCCCCCTATTAGGCAGTGGGAACCTTAAAAATGGCAGCGATATCCGCCGCAAGAGACGTCACCTGACTTCTTATTGATCTCAGCTTCTCGTTTCGAGGTTGCTGATCAGCATGGTTATTCTATCTCTAGAGGCAGCTGTCCGAAATAGTTCGACAGATGAGAGGTCAAACCAGTCTCGTAGGTTACGTACCCAGGAAATTCTACGTCGACCGACGCGTCTGCGTTCCACGATCTTCCCCTGCATGATGAGCTGCAGAATTTCATATTATGAATTACGCATAACATGCCCAAGAAACTCTAGTTTTCTTCTCTTAATTTTGAAAAGAATTTCCATTTCCTTGTCCCGCGTCCATCTTTCAAGACCATATAGTAACACTGGAAAGACGTAACACCGCATCATTCTCACTCTCAAAGTCAAAGATAGATCTCGGGCTGTCAGCAGTTTTCTGTTTCATAAATGTTGCCCTCGCTTGCTCAATTCTTGACAAGATTTCTTGTTTGTGTGCAACATTTTCATTTATGATAGTTCTTAGGTATTTGAAGTGATGGACTTGCTCAACTGTCTTATTGCGTATAGTCAGCTGACACATTTTTGTTTTATTGATATTAATATTTAGCCCATAATCTTAGCTAACTACTGTTACTTTGTCTACCACTCTCTGCAGATCTTTGAGGCATCTTGCTACTTCAGCGGTATCGTCAGCGTACTGGATGCTGTTGACAGTTCTGCCATTGATTGCTATACCCGCCGGGTCCTCTTGCAATGCCTCCCGAAAAACAAACTCCGAGTAAATATTAAATAGCATAGAAGAGAGAACACACCCCTGTCTGATTCCCTTCCGAATTAAAATTTGTTCTGTCAAAACATTGTCATATTTCACTGTAGAAGTTTGTCCCCAGTAGAGATTTGATATTATTCGGACATCGTGGTAATTAATGACAAGTTCTCGGAGTATATCTAGAAGCTTTTCATGCTAGACATTGTCGAACGCCTTACTATAATCTATGAAGCATACGTAAAGGTCTTGGTTTACATCTAGGCATTTTTGAGACAAGACATTTAAAGCAAAGATGGCCTCTTTCGTGCCAATTCCGTTGCGGAATCCAAATTGTGAGTCTGACGTTTCAGCCTCACATTTTTTGTATATTCTAGTATGTATAATTTTTATAAGGATTTTCAGAACCTGATTCATCAAACTTATTAGTCCGTGATCATCACATATTGACGCTCGAGATTTTTTCGGAATAGGAACAAAGATGGAAAGCAGCCATTCTCTGGGAATTAGTCGTAAGTCGTCACCTGACTACTTGTGTGCAACATTTTGACGTTGACGTGACGATGAAATTACGTCATAGGTACCTTAAAAATGAAAGACTTCCGACCAAGAAACAGGACCATTTTTAGGAAAGTATTGCAATTTGTTTGCTCTTTCTAGAACTCCTAGATCATTGGTTTAAATAGAAGAATTATGGTGGTCTTAAAATGATATACAACAAATAGAAGGTTGAAATGCTATTGTTTTTTTTTTACCTTCTTAACCTTAGAACTTCCTATGGAGAAACATGTGTAAAACGATGGAAAAGGGGCAAGAAGTGTTACTGTTCATCTATTTGCGTTATAGACAAAATTAATATGGTAAGGTAAAGGCAGTAGGTTGTAGTAAGTAAAACAAACTTTTTTCGCGAATGCTGACGCCTCAACTATTTTTAAGTCACATCTGGAGTGAGAGAAATCTGGGTTAAGGTTCAAATAAAAGATCTATCGCGGCATTAAACAGATAACACGCAACCAATAGAAGGATATAGTTCTATTGGTCTTGAAATTTCTTATGGAGAAATACATAAAACCACTAAACATGAACAAGAAGTTTTTGGTGTTCATCTACTTGCGTTACAGACAAAATTATTAAGGAAAAAGGTAGTAGGTTTTGGTAAGTACAACACTCATTCCTCTATTCTCCCAAACGACAACGTATCGACTATTTTTAGGATTTTTAAGTCAAAGAACAAAAACAAGACAAATATGGAGTTTAAATTTGAGGGAGAATCTATGGTGGCCTTAAGACACAACCAATACGTCACAATGCTGTGTTACTCTTGTAGCCAGAATGGACCTTAGAACTTCTTACGGAGAAATACATGTAAGACGACTGAAAAGGCGCAAGAAGTGTTGCTGTTCATCTACTTCCAATACACATATCAAATACATTTTGGGGGCCTGTCCGGGATCGATTAGGGATGCTGGAGGACGCAAAGAAAGTTTAATTTATACAATACAGATGATAATAGAGGAGTAAATTAAATGTTAGTGTCCTGTAAGAAGTAAATTAGGCATTAACGCAAAGACGACGACGTTGGATGGTGCGGGTATAAGACGGATCCAAACCGATAACTCTGAAGACGACAAAGTGTTGTTTCGTAGTAATTCGAAAGTTTCATGAAGTTGCCGTTGGTAATTGAGCAAAGGATTGGAGTACTGCTGTCTGATGGTGTCATTTGTACCTTGGACGACGATTTTGGGAATCCTGAAACTTTTGAGGCAGCCTGATGGGAGTCTACGAGTTCGAGATCAACTTCTAAGGTAGGAAATAAACTTTATTTTTTTTTGGCTTGCCGAGACCAATTACTAATAAAGCGGAATTCTTTATGCTGGGGTACCTGAATTACCTAGGTATAAACAGTGAGTGTGTCTCCAATAATTAGTTAAGGCGTGTGTTTTTTATTTTACTTATTTATTTAAGAAATCAAATGAATTAGGTTAGGTACATATTGTATAGTTAATTATTTTATTGATTAATTTTCGAGGGGGCTGAATGCATGGCATCTCGAATAACAATATTTTTTTTTTACGTTGGTTTGACGAATGATGGTTAAACATTCAGTAATTACTGTAAGTTGTCACTAAACATGAAGCAGATGTTGCGCTGATTGCAATATTATCAGACGTTCATATTTTATTCTAGTTGAAAATCGGCATTTTCTTTTAATTTTGTTATTCTTCCGTTGGCTAAAATTTTGTCAAGCAATATGTCTACATTGGGTACTATTTCAAATATGGACTACAGCATAACACATGCTAAGTTATCTGCGATTAAGGTACTTCATTTTATTTGTTTTGGGAAAGAGGGTGAATCTAGAAAGCAGCGTAGGGCTTTACGTGAATTTATGGGTTTCCCATTTGACCAAAAGTCGGACGAATATAAAGTGAAGTTTGATTCAGTGAAAAGTTGTGTGGAACTATCTGATTTAGTAGCTGTTTGTGGAGTGTTAGATTTAGATTATAGTGGTAGCTTTGAAGAAGTGTTGAACAGAATTTTTTTGTTTTTAGTTACCTTTGAGAATAATAGTATTAACCAAGACGAAGAAGACGATGACGAAGAAAGTGACAAGGAAGAGGACGATGATATTAGTGATAACGATCAGTCATCTGTTCACGAACGTGAAAGTGACAAAGAAGGGGCATCTATTCAAGGAAAGCCAGCTTAAAGAGAGAAAGTTTTTCTCTAACTTTCAAAGACGTGGAGCAAAGCATACGACCGTTTGACGGTAAAGACGTATACCCAATAAAACGATGGACTGATGACTTTGAGGAGACAGCCAATCTTTTAAAATGGAATGATCTTCAAAAGTTGATTTTCGCGAAAAGATCTTTGACGGGTTTGGCAAAACTCTACATCCAATCAGAGCGTGGTATTACTACATGGAAAATGTTGAGACAGAAATTGATAGAAGAATTTGAAGTTAAAGTAAGTAGTGCCCAAATCCATAAGATTTTGATGAACAGAAAGAAGAAGGCAAATGAAGGAGTACAGGAGTATGTCATAACAATGAGAGAAATAGGGTCTCGAGGAAATATTGAACCAGAAGTGGTGATTAACTATATCATAGATGGTATTCAGGACGCTTCCGCTAATAAAGTGATTTTATATGGAGCCAAGACTTTTAAGGATTTGAAAGAAAAGGTCAAGCTTTATGAGAGCATTATTAAGAAAAACGACCCTTTGATGAATAATCCTTTTAGATCAGGTCAAAGAGATGACAAAGCTGATAAAAACCCAGGAAATATAGTGGGACCGGCGAAAAGTGGCGTGAGAAGTCAAACATATATAAAAGAGAAATCCCCAAATAGTTTCAATTGTGGATCAAAAGGTCACAAATCAATAGATTGTCCTGACAAACGCCGGGGAACTAAATGTTTCAAATGCAATGAGTCCGGACATGTTTCAAAAATTGTCCCAAGGCAAGTTTAGTGGGACAGGAAACCAAATCTTCTAATCAAGTACTTTCAGACGTCAGCAAAGTTAAGGATTATGGCAAAAGATATTTGACCTTGCATTTTGCTGAGAATGATGTCGCAGCTCTATTTGATACTGGAAGCGACATAAGTATTATCCGAGAAGATGTTTATAGAAGACATTTCAGAAGTTATCCTCTAACTACACAGTCCATCACTGTCAGTGGTATAGGATGTTCACAAGTACAAACGCTAGGATCTTTTAATTCTGACATTACAATTGAAGATGATAGATTTAATTTGCTGTTCCATGTATTACCAATGGAGGCGTGCAATTTTGAAGCTATTATTGGAAATAACTTATTGGGATTAGCTGACATTTTCATTAAAGATGGAAATATCACCGTGACTAAGAAGACGGATGTTCCTGACGTGACAAATTTTTTAATGGAAATTTCCATAAATGAACAGAGTATATCTACCGATGAACCAGATGTTTCACATATAAAAGTACCAGTTATCAGGAATACCGTAAGTGAGTTAATTAAGAGTTATGTACCCACCAAAACCAAGTTTACTGATATAAAGATGAAGTTAATTCTGAAAAATGAAGAACCAGTTTACCAGCGACCAAGGCGCTTATCAGTTTTGGAACAAAAAGAAGTCGACCGTCAAATAAATGAATGGTTAAGATAAGGCATCATCAAGGAAAGCTCCTCAGAATTCACAAGTCCCATCGTTTTGGTTTGTAAAAAAGATGGAGGTATGCGCATGTGCTGTAATTACAGAAGACTGAACCAAAATATTGTAAAGGACAGATTTCCAATGCCTCTTATTGAAGATGTTTTGGATAAACTGGACGGTGTAAAGTTTTTCACGACACTTGATTTGAAAACCGGATTTTTTCATGTCGACATGGACGAAGATAGTGTAAAGTATACTTCGTTTGTAACACCCACCGGACAGTATGAATTTTTAAAGTGCCCGTTCGGTCTGTGCAATAGTCCTAGTGTATTTCAGAGATTTATTAATCACATTTTTAAACCGGTAATTTTGAATAATGTTGTTATTTATTATATGGATGACCTAATCATTCCAAGTCAAACCTGCGAAGAAGGTTTAAAAAAGCTTAAGTTAGTAGTAAATCTTGCACGAGCGTATGGGTTGGAATTTAAGAAAAGTAAATGTCATTTTTTGAAGGAAAGATTGAATTTTTTGGGTTACGTCATTAAAGGAGGGACTAACCAACCATCAGATGAGAAAACCAAAGCTATTAAGAACTTTGCGGAACCTACTACATTCAAGCAACTTCAGTCACTCTTGGGATTGACTGGATATTTTCGTAAATTCATTGAAAGATATTCGATTATTGCAAAACCTCTCAGTGATAAGTTAAAAAAGAATTCAGATTTTGAATTTGGAGACGATGAACGATTAGCTTTTCAAAAACTAAAAGATCTTCTTACCCGATATGTAGGGCTACATATATTTCAGAAGAATGTCCCGACGGAACTGCATACTGATGCAAGCAAATATGGCTACGGAGCTTGTCTATTGCAAATGTGTAGTGAAGACTCAAAATTACATCCTGTTTACTTTTATAGCAAAAAGACCACGCCGGCTGAGGAGAAGTATACTTCATATGAATTGGAAGTGCTGGATGTGATAAATGCTGTAAAAAAGTTTAGGACTTATCTGCTGGGATCAAAATTTAAGATAGTTACCGATTGTGCTGCATTTCAAAAGACCATGTCTAAACGTGATCTGACAACTAGAGTAGCTCGATGGGCTTTACTATTGGAAGAATACGAATACGAGATTCAGCATCGATCGGGAAGTAGACTACCACATGTTGACGCCCTCAGTAGATATCCGACGATTGCTGTTTTATTGGAAGAAAATGAATTTTTGAAGAGGATTAAGGCGCCCAACAAACTGACGAACAAGTTAAGACCATCCATAAGTTATTACAGGCTGGTCAGGAGCACGACCATTATTTATTAAAACATGACATTCTATACAAATATGTCAATGGCAACGAACTCCTTGTAGTGCCAAAAGAAATGCAACAAGATGTTATAAAAAGAACACATGAGAATGGGCATTTTGCCGAAAAAAAGACGCAATATGTGATTAAGAAAGAGTTTTTCATTCCGAAGATGGCAGAGAAAATAAGAAATGTAATAGCTAATTGTATACCATGCATTCTAGGAAGCCGAAAAGAAGGTAAAAAAGAAGGGTTTCTACATCCTATTCCTAAACAGGAAGGACCCTTACATACATATCATGCTGATCACGTAGGACCTATCCCATCTACCAATAAAAATTATCAGTATATCCTTGCTATAATAGACGACTTTACAAAGTTTACATGACATTACCCTACAAAGAACACTACTGCTAAAGAGACCATCAATTGTTTTGTTAAGCAGCAAAAGACTTTTGGAAATCCTCATAGGATAATCACTGATAAGGGAACAGCGTTTACAGCAAAAGAGTTTAGTGATTATTGCCAAGAGGAGCAAATACAATATGTGACAATTACTACGGGTGTTCCCCGCGGTAACGGGCAAGTGGAGCGAATCCATAGAACGGTGATTCCAGCCTTGACGAAACTTAGTGCTGATGAACCTACAAAATGGTATAAATATTTGGACCGGGTTCAGAGAGCATTAAACTCCACTTATCAACGTAGCGTCAATACGACTCCATTTGAAGTGTTGACCGGAGTACGAAAATGAGTTCGGACATGTTTCAAAAAATTGTACCAAGTCAAGTTTAGCGGGACAGGAAACCAAATCTTCCAATCAAGTACTTTCAGACGTCAGCAAAGTTAAGGATGATGGCAAAAGATATTTGACCTTGCATTTTGCTGAGAATGATGTCGCAGCTCTATTTGATACTGGAAGCGACATAACGACTCCATTTGAAGTGTTGACCGGAGTACGAATGAAGTGTAAAGAGGATTTTCTCTTGAGAGAGATAATAGAAGAGGAAGCTCAAATACAATTTAGTGAAGAAAGAGAGATGCTGAGGAAACGATGTAGAGAACAGTTGATAAAATTTCAAGAAGAGAACAAGAAGGGATATAATTTGAGACGAAAAAAACCAAAGAAGTATAAAGTCGGTGATCTTGTAGCTGTTAAAAGAACTCAATTTGGTGCCGGGCTTAAAGTGTGTAGGAAATTCTTGGGACCATATGAAGTGATTAATGTTAAAAACCATGAACGGTATGATGTCGTGAAGATAGGATTTCATGAAGGACCGAACAAAACGTCGACGTGCTCAGAGTTTATGAAACCATGGTTGTCGAGTGATGACGAATCCGGGTCGGATTCGTAGTCGGATGGCCGAATGTGGGAATCCATATTTTCGGTCCTCGGAACTGCAAGCTTTCAATGTTATTTTTTCTTATCCGTAGAAACTATTAAATCATTATAGGTATCGTATTATTCGACAAAAGAGAATGCCGCTCCGGTTATGAACTTTGAAAGATCTTTTTGTTTTAGCAACTCGAGCGTCAGCATAACGCCTTGTTTCTATCGAGGACTTATATTCGGAGAATAGAGTATTCAAGGTTTATTTAAGCTTTTCGGTTTATAAAAAAACAGATTACAACGACGAGTAGACGACGAAAGACGGGGCTTTATTTGCAGTTCGAGACGCGACGCATTTTTGCCCAAATACGTATAAAGCCGATAAGACGATTCATTTGTTGTATTCTCATATTTAATTACCATCCGTATTTTATTTATTTCTCCAGTGTATTTTCTTTGTGTTCAATAAATCCTTATATCAATTTATATCAATATCGCCGGACCGGAAGTGTTTTATTCCCTAGACAACATAAAAAAGCCTACATAGCTATACTTTGCAACAAGAAAGCCTGTTTTCGAATTCGTTTTCACCATTTAATCTTGATTGGCATTCCATCAGTGGGTCAAGGCATTGACGTAACATATAACCAAAACTACATTCACGCCCTCAAATCCGTCTGAGCACAATATCGCCTAAATTGCCCAGAAACACGCGTGTTGGCGCCTCGTACCACCTCAATTTTCCTGGTAATCATATTTTACCGAAACTATTCAATCAACCGGCTGGAATTAGAATTCAGGTCCAAGTCCCAAAACAATGAATACACATCGAAAACCAATTTCGTGTTTGTACGAAGAATAAATTAAAGCACACACAATATTCGAGGCAAATTAGGAATAAAACCAATTTGGAGCATAATTTCGGTCCGCTTGGAACATGGGGCCGCAATGTGGTTTTTTTGCTTGTTACTAAGGGCATGTCGTAATTTGTTTTACAAGAAAGAAAAGGGGCAAAGGCTTTTAGGCTTTGCGCTGTTTGCTCTCAGGGTCGGCGAAAAAAAAATATTTATAAACACCCTTTTAATACCTTAATCTTGAATTACCGCCAGTTTAGTGTTACTTTTAATTACACACACTCTGTTTTATACGCAAACTTGCTGGAGCAGAATGTCTGTTGTTTCTCCCCCAATTAGATGGATTTTTCCTAAGCGTGGGCGACATTTTATCTTCTTTTGTCTGATTTTCGTACATCCCGCAGGTCCTTGTTATTTTTTGAAACGCAAAAATTCCTCTCGATCTACTCAAAGCAACCCTTGGAAAAAATAATTAGTTAAGAATTTCAGTCTGCAGTAAATATGCGGAGAATGTGTTTTTTTTCTACGTTATTTGTTATTTAACGCTATTTGATTAGTTTTTTAAAAAAATTGAGAAAAAATATAATAGTAAATACGTTAGAGGGCTTTAGTTGAACCTTTGTTACATGTAAATAGCCATAAGAAAAGGTTCTGCACTTCTTTGCGACGAATTTCTTTTATGGAAATTTACATACAAAGCTAAAGTATGCCTGAAGCCGCCTAGCACATCTACTTATGATTTAATAGCAATAATTGATGCCGCTCTTTATAAGTCAATTTCAGGTCGCACCGACGCCAAAATCTTTGCAATAAAGGCCCTTTAATAAGATAGTGCCTTCGAGTATAACCCCGAGGCCTTCGCACAATATTCTCCAAAATGATTTACTACAAAGGCAATTAATAAAGCTATAGAATCGATAGAGTGGGGTCTAATATATCTAACTGCGGTCTCAGGACTTGGCCGGAAGCCATGGAAAGCTGACCGCGGCTTAAATTGGATGGAATAGGTTGCTGCTTTATTTGGACCATATTTATTTTGGCAGAAATGGCCAATCTACTTAGGACTGAGGTTTAGTTTGATCAGCTTAGGTCGTTCATCGTGAGGACAATGCCAAGGCAGACAGAATCCAGGTCCCACTGTGTCAATTTTCTGTTTCAATTGTTTTCATCAGAGAAATCAAGTTCAAATTTGATGGTTTCAGTTTAAAAGCGTTTTCGAGTCCTTAAACTGACTGAAAAATAATATATTTTACGTCGGAATTTCATGTTTTAGCTCGATTTGCTGATACATATAAAATAATCTTTTGTGAAGCTTTATCGGGTGTACACAGAAAAGTACCTTTAACAATAAATACAGGCGGCTTTCATCCAAATATGGCGCATCATTTATTTCAGTGAAACCGCCGGAAAAGATATATGCGGAATTATTTCCAAATGCGTGCCCAAATAAAGAAAAATCGTTTCCTGGATTTGGTGTGTTGCACATTTTTGTTTTGCCTGAAACATGGCCAGAGCTTGTTGCGCATAACAGATAACAAACGTGCTAGTTGCGGCAGCTTTTTTTCCTTTTTAAATCGGGGATAATTAGAAAATTTCGAATTTATGTTTTTTGATTGCCATTAATAATTATGTGACCACTCACCCCACATTGTCACAAACAATATAAGTGAGGTTTCCTACACAAAGTTTAACATTTTGGCAATGAAACAAGGCCATTATTGTTAATATAAAATTATAATTGATTGCGTTTCGTCCGAACCATTATACTCGAATAATAAATTACACGGCAAACATGGCGCTTGAACACCCATTTAAATAAATACAAAATTAATTAGTCCGTACAGGTTTTACTACATTAAAACAATTATGCTGCACAATTGATTAATTTGGTCAAATAATGTTGCGCTAAGATTTATTTATCGAAGCAGACCCGCACATCCCCCTCTCTAAATCCATATTGAACGTCAGATAAAATATGTACATCTAAACACAAAAAGACAAGTTTCGGCTGACATGCTACAAGACGAGTTTGTGCCTGGTCTAGATTGTGCTCTACGTGCTGGAAAATCTAATTTCTCGTCAAAGTAGGAGCTCGATTGAACTGTCAAAATTGAATTAACATATCGATTTTAGGGATTTACATTGACAGACTAAAATTATATATTTCGGGTACTCGGCTTGATAACAATATTCCGCCCTCGACATGTATCAGATATAAAACAGGCAGCGTTACTCTTGGCAAGTCATAAATAGAGGTGGCATAGAGAAATGCTGATATTACGTTTTTTTTTATAAAGTAAAAAAGGTTACAAGAAGATTACAAGATCAAAAACGGATTTTTATAAATATTATTATTATATAATCAGAACATATTTTGTTATTCTATTTATTTCGAAGGGGGGGGGGGCTGATTTTTACATCATAAGTGGAAGGGTTCTCTACATTTTCTTTATAATTTGAAAATACTTAAAAACGAGCTTATGTCAGAAAAAATATTTGATTGATCCACCTGTTCCTAAGTTATAGCAGCTCAAAATTTGGTTAAAAAATTTCAAGTAATAATAAGTAACTCTTAACGCACGAGTTTAAGAGACTTCCTTGCGAGTTGGAGGCCCTACTTTTCCCACTACCAAGACCCACATACGAAAAACTAAAAATAAAAAATTATTGTTGCAATTGAACTCGTGATCTTGCAGACGCAATCCAAGCGCTGTGATGCACATCTACACGCTGCAGTATATGAGGGAGCAAAATGACCGCGAGTCATAAAACAATGGCAATAATGCACTTAGCAGAGCTAGAGATAGAAGTCCAAACTCATCACTCAAAATCTTGTGGTATGTACGATTATTGAATCTGGAACAGGCGTCAAAATAGCCATCAAAAGTCTGAAAGAAGTCATGACCATGCTGATGGTTGTAATCAAATCTAAAACAAGAGGGAAATTAAGAGTCATCCAAAAGAAGGGAGGGGGTATTGCGTAATTTTTTCTTCTCTAGGATTTGTTTTTTTAATTACTTTTGAACAACTGTGTCAATAATAACTGTCTCATATATTTTCCCAGAGCCATGTGATGTCCCGAGAACTTTTTTTTCTTGAAAACCCCTTCAACTGTAGCCTTTGTTTAGGCATTTTTTCTTTTTTTACCATAGTTTTTTTCCTTTTCAGTTTTTTCTTCTGTATTGTCTTTCTAATTCTTTATTACTAGTTTTTTGATAACTTTTTTGGGTACACCTTTCTCTATTACAATTCTTGTCACTTTCATTTGGGTGGCAGTTCTTCATCGTGAAATTCTGGCAATTTAGGTATTTCTTCCTCTATGTAACCAAAAAAAATTACTGTTCTTTGGGCTTTTTTTTCTCTCATCAATTCTACTGTTGCTATTTTCGTACTTTCTGCCTTGTCGCTTTTTTTATATTTAAACGTTTTTTTCTTCACTTAGTTTTTTTGGTTTGGTTAAATTAGATTTTTTATAGGGTTTTTCTTCAGAATTTTGACTCAAAATTGAACTTTTTTAACGAGTGAACAATTGTGAGGTAAACTGATTTGTAATAAGACAATTTTGACCCAAACCTAGGTTTTTGAAAATTAATGATTCTTGATAATTTATACAGGGTAGCTTATATACCTTGTACCAGTAGAGCTTATTTTAGGCACATGTTTTACGTGTATAGCTTGGACCAGAAAAGTATGACGTCATATAATGTGACATTTTTTATTAAAAAATTCTATTAGAACACCTATATTTTTTACTAAATTTTGATAGATCTTAGAGCTCTTACTTGGCGATGTCAAATTTTCACGGTCCAGTACAAGCTGTAAGATGTATCAAAATTCAGTAAAAAATAGAGAGAGTCGCATTTAAAAATATTACATTATACAACGTCACACTTTTTTGGGCCACCCTGAATATGTAAATATTATTTCTTAAAATAGACCTTTTTGTACAATATGGGAGCCCGTTGAAACAAATTGTTTTATCCTACTAGTTCTCGAGATACCTTGTTGCCTCAAGTTATAAAACCACCCTGTATACTGTTTTGGTCCGAAATAGAAATTTTACAACACGAGTAGATTTATTGAAAGAATCTTACACCAAAAAGGTTTTTTTTTACAAATTTATTAATTTTTTAACACGATTTTGACTTAAAATGAAAATCTTTTTTATCTGAAATATACTAACCATCAGCTTCTTTTTACTTAAAAATTTTCCAAGTTTGTAGACGATTTTGACAAAATATTTGAAATATTTTAAATTTGTGCCTCTTTTAGAGTTATTTGATAAAATAATTTTCTGATTTTACCACCTTTCCTAACTTTTGTAATTTTTAACAAGTTTTTATTTTTTTTAATTCTACATCTTTTTCTGTTCTCATTATTTGTTACGATTCGTTAAATGTTTTGTTCTTTTATGTTTTTTCATTAACCTGAACTTTCTTTGCAATGTGATAATTTTTGCGAGGTAATTTTGACCCAAAATGGAACTTTTCTAACTAATTAATACTTGTAATATAAATTGATTTCCATTGAAACAATTTTGTTCCTTAACTGTGTTTTTATGTGTCTAATGATTCCTGATTTTTTAATATTTTTTTCCGTTATTGACCTCCAATGGAACTTCCAGTCCAAAATTAATTGTTATTGAAAGAATTATGATACAAAAAGGGACGTCTTTTAGCAAATTTTTGAAAGCTTTTAAACAATTTTGGCTTAAAATTATATATTTTTAATAACATGCCCCTCAGTATTAGCCTCATTTTACATTTTTTTTTCTATAATTTTCAACTGTTCCAATTTTTTTTACTTTAGATGCTTTTCGTAGATTTTATTTTGTTTTAACATATTTTTATTTTATTTCATATTGCTCTTTTAATGTCTTAATTTTTCCATTCTTATTCTTTGTCATGTTCTTTTCTTTTATACAATTTTTTCATCAATCTAATAGTAGATTATGTCACTAGGAGTAAAAGTGGGTCTTTTTGTGCGGAGCCCAGAGATTGAGGGCCGAAGCGAAGCTGAGGCCTGCAACTGGGCGAAGCACAAAAAGACCTTTTACTCCGAGTAACATATACAATTTTTTTTTCAAGCATGCAAGAAATAAGAAATCTATTTCAAAGTGGTTCAGTTTTGCAATTTTCTCTCATCCTCTTTATGCGGGTCTAGGTACTTACCCAATTGTGTATATTATTTGTAAAATACATAGAATATGTTAGAATGGTGGTTTTCAATGTTCAATGGTTTTAATGTATTAAATAATAACCAATGATTATGGTAAACTAAGAATTTGTAACATTACTTTCAATACTAAATTAATAAATGTCACATTGACAGATAAATATGATGACGCGCATGACATTTAACAGACGAATTCAGAATTCGAGAACCTATGCGATTTCGACTAATAACGGTTTCGGATGGTGCTCTTGAGTGCTCTGAGAGTATTTCTGTCCTTTGTTTTTTCAACAAGAATGTAAAGATGGCAATACACTCAGATCGGTTTATCTGGTGTCATCTATTATTAAAATAATTTTGGTGAATGAAAATCGTTTATATATGCGCCACCATGACACTAGCGGTGACTTTTGACTTTACTTTTACTGCCTAGGACTTTTTTGCTACTTTTTTGGTCTCAGGATTTGAAAGCCCACTTTAGGTGTGGGTATGGAGAAAACAAATGACGTACTTTTAGTCCGCTTGAAAAAAAATTGTTTTTTTTTTGTTTGGTTTTTATTTATTCGAGATAGTTTCGACTCGAAGTTGAGCTATTCCAACGAGTGAACAATTGTAATGGTTGTATTTGCATTGAGGCGATTTTGGCGCAAAAATGGGGTTTTTAAATCAATGATACCTAACTTTTTCAAGTTTTTATAAATTTTTCTCTGAAATAAAAACTTTCAAAACAAGCCGAAAATCGATTTTTATTGAGAAAATTTTGGTTGGAAAAGGTAGATACTTTTTTTAGTTTTTACTTTTAAGTTTTTAGACGATTTTTTGCCCAAAATTATAAATATCTTAAATTTGTTTTTAAATCTCGCTTTTGGACTTATTTTTTTGTAGTTTTCTGATTTTACCATTTTTAGATTTTTCGTAACCGTTGTACTTTTTAACATGTGCTTTTGCAGTTTTTAGTTTTTTTTCTTATTGTTTTTAAATATTTCAAATTTTCCTATTTTTATTATTTGTTACGATTGGAGTTATGTTTTGTTCTTTTATATTTTTTTATTGACCAAATTTTCTTTGCATTGTGATAATTTAAGAGGTAATTTTGACCCAAGACTGAACTTTTCTAACAAATTAATACTTGTAATATAAATTGATTCCCATTGAAACAATTTTGTTCTTTAACTGTGTTTATAAACGATTAATAATTCCAGATTTTTCATTTTTTTTTATTCCGAGTTGAAATAGAGCTTTTTCCAGTAAAAAATCAATTTTTATTGAAGAAAGTATTGTCCACAAACGGTCATCTTTTAGGAAATTTTTAAAAGCTTTTAAAGGATTTTGGCCTAAAATTAAAACATTTTAAATGTACGCGTCTAATATTCTGTTTCTTTTGACATTTTTTTTCTATAGTTTCCTAACTATCCAGCTTTTTTTACTTTATATGTATATGTATTAGTTTTCGTTGATTTTTTTTTATTTATTTATTTCTATTTTTATTCCTTGTCATGTTTTGTTATTTTATATATTTTTTTTCATCGATCTAGATTGAATTTTTATTGGGCTTTTATTGTTTCTATGCAATTTCGACCCAAAGTTAAGTTATTCCAACTAGTGAACAAAAAAACAAAATATTTGCATGGAGAAAATTTTGGTAATGATACTTATTTTTTCAAGTTTCTACACAGTTTTTCTCAGAAATAAAACTTTTCCATGGAGCCGAAAATCGATTTTTATTAAGACAATTTTGGTAGAATGCAATTTTCGAATAATTTTTAGACGATTTTGGGCCAAAATCAGAAATGATTTAAATATGTGATTTCACCTAATTTTTTTTTGACTTATTTTTTTTATATATTTCTGATTTTTACATTTTTTTTTTCTTTCTAATTGTGCTTTTTTATTAAAAAAATTTTACTCAGAACAGGAATACATTTTTTTAAAGTTTTTCCACGATTTTGGCTTAAAGCTAGAAATATTTTAAATTTGGGCTGCTACCTACCTCTACCTCGAAATTTAACTAAATTCCGATTTTAAAGTCGGAAAAAAATCTTGTTGGCCATTCTACGCCTTCGTAGAATTTAGTTAAATTCCGAGTGCAAAGTCGAAATTTAGTTAAATTTCGAGTTTAAAATCGGAATTTTACGAAGGTGTAGAAAGGAAAACATGATTTTTTTTTCTTAGATTCCGAGTTTAAATTTGGAATTTAGTCAAATTCCGAGTTTAAAGTAGGAATTTAGTTAAATTCCCAGTTTAAAGTCGGAATTTAGTGAAATTCGGAGCTCAACGTCGGAATTTAGTTAAACTCAGAGTTTAAAGTCGGAATTTTGTAAAATTTCGAGTTTAAAGTCGGCTACGCCTTCATAAAATTCCGATTTTAAACTCGGAATTTAACTAAATTCAGACTGCAGTTGGAATAGTACGAAGGCGTAGAAGGCCCAACAAGATTTTCTTTTTCTTAAATTCCGACTTTAAACTCGGAATTTAGTTAAATTTCGAGTTTTATCTCGGAATTTAGTTAAATTCCCTGTTTAAAATCGGGATTCAGTTAAATTCCGAGTGCAAAGTCGGAATTTAACTAAATTCCGTCTTTAAGCCCGGAATTTAACTAAATTCCAACTTTAATCTCAGAATTCAACTAAATTCCGAGTTTAAAGCCGGAATTATAGAAAAAAAAATTTTGGGCCCAAAATTAGAAATATTTTAAATTTTTGCTTTTAAATACCATTTTTTTTCTTCCTCTATCATCTATTCGACTATTTTTCGTAACTTTTGTACTTTTTAACATGTGCTTTTGTAGTTTTTAGTTTGCTTTTTTTATTGTTTATTAATTTTTCAAATTTTCTTTGTTCGATAATGAACTCCGATATAACTTCTATCAGTCAAACATAATTTTTGTAGAGTTATGGTCCAAAAAGAGACCACTTTTAGCAAATTTTAAAACGACTTTGGCCTAAAATTAGAAAATTTTAAATGTATGCGTCTACTTATCTCTTTTTTTTGATATTTTTTCCTATAGTTTCCTATTCAAGGTTTTTTTACTTTCTATGTTTTTCATAGTTTTTCATTGAATTTTTTTTACTGTTCCTTTATTCTTTATATATTTCTATTCTTATTCTTTGTCATGTTTTGTTCTTTTATATATTTATTATGGTTTATTGGAATTTTTATTGCGCTTTTATTCTTTCTATGCAATTTCGACCCAAAGACTATTCGAACTAGTGAACAATTGTAGTGCTTTTATTTGAATTGAAACAATTTTGGCGCAAAACTGGGTTTTTAAATTAATGATACTTAATTCTTCAATTTTTATACAGTTTTTCTTCGAAATAAAACTTATCCAACGAGCCGAAAAACAATTTGTGTCAAGAAAAATTTGGTTGGAAACAGAAGAAATTTTTTAGACGATTTTGGACCAAAATTAGAAATATTTTAAATTTGTGCTTCTAATACCTCTTTTGGACTTTTTCTATATAGTCCTGATTTTTTCGGGTTTCTTACCTTGGTGCTTTTGTACTTTTAATTTTATCCTTTCTTATTGTTTTTTTATACTTCATATCAGTCTTTGGTCTTCAAAATTGAGCTTTCTTCAACAACTGTGTGAAAATTGATTAAATTGAGACAATTTTGGTACAAAACCATCAATGATTCTTGATTTTTATTTTTTTTATAAAATTTTAGGCAGAATCAGAAGTTCTTTAATGAAGCAAAAATCAGTGTTTATTGAGATAATTAGGGTCCAAACGGAAACTTCTTTTTTTAATTCTTATTCTTTTTGATGTACTGTTTTTTTATATATTTTTTCATCGATCTAGATTGGATTTTTTATTGGGTTTTTATTCTTTGGAGGTAATTTCGACCCAAAGTTGAGCTATTCTAACGAATGAACAATTGTAGTGCTTTTATTTGCATCAAGACAATTTTGGCGCAAAACTGGGTTTTTAAATTAATGATACTTAAAATTTCAACTTTTAATACAGTTTTTTTCGAAACAAAACTTCTCCAGCGATCCAACTCGAACCAAATCCGAAAGTCGGTTTTTATCGAGAAAAGGTGGGAAAAAGAAGGAATTTTTTAAAAGTTTTAAGACTATTTGGGGCCAAAATTAAAAATACTTTAAATTTATGCTTTTCTTATTTTCTTTTTCTTCTTCTATTCGACCATTTTTCGTAATTTTTGTACTTTTTAACACGTGCTTTTGTAGTTTTTTCTTAGTACTTCTTAATTTTGATTTTTTTTTATCCGTAATCATCTCCGATAGAATTTCTACCAGTCAAAAATTAATTTTTATTTATAGAACTACGGTCCAAAAAGAGACCACTTTTAGCAAATAATAAATGGCTGAGTCTAATTATCTGCTTTTTTTTCTATAATTTCCTAACTATTTCAGTTTTTCCTTTACTTTCTATGTTTGTCATAACTTTTCAGCGAATTTTTTATTTCATAGTGTTCTTTTATTGTTTATATAAATTTATTCTTATTCTTTGTCATGTTTTGTTTTTTCTTATACATTTTTTTCATCGATCTTAGATTGAACTTTTTATTGAGTTTTTATTCTTTCGAGGTAATTTCGACCCAAAGTTAAGCTATTAAACCTAGTGAACAATTGCAGCGCTTTTATTTGCATTGAAACAATTTTGGCGCAAAACTGGGTTTTAAAACTAATCGTACTTAATTTTTCAAGTTTTTATACAGTTTTTCTCCGAAATAAAACTTTTCCAACAAGCCGAAAAGCGATATTTTTTAAAAATATTTTGGTAGAAAAAGATTGCAATTTTGAAAGGTTTTTAGACCATTTTGGCTCAAAATTAGAAATATTTTAAATACCTGCTTCCACCTACCTTTTTTGAACTTATTTTTTGTATATTTCTGATTTTTGCAGGTATTTTTTTTCTTTCCTATTTTTTTTATTAAGGAAGTTTTAGTCGGAACAGGAATACGTTTTTGTAAAGTTTCTCCACGATTTTGGCTTAAAGCTAGAAACATTTTAAATTTCGGCTGCTAACTACCTCTTTTGGACTTTTTTATTCTTTTTATATTATATATATCCTGATTTTTTCAGAAGTCTTAATTTGGTGTTGATTTGATGATGTTGGATTGTTGTTTCAAGTTTTTTCATTCTTATTGTTCTTTTACACTTCATAGATATCTTTTGTCTTCACTTGTCAGCTTTTTCACCAATTGTATGAAAATTGATTCCATTGAGACAATTTTGGTACGAAACGATCAATGATTCTTTATTTAAATTTTTTTTATAAAATTGTGGGCCGAATTAGAAGAATTTTGTGTTTCACACTGTTATTTTATTCTTCATATCTTTCTATTCTTATTCTTTGTCATTTTTTGATCTTTTATAGATTTTATCCGATCTAAATTCGACTGGATTTTTAAATTAAAAAAATAAGATAAAACTTAAAAAAAAGGAATAAAACTTTTCCAACGAGCTGAAAATCGATTTTTATTGACAAAATTTGGTAGAAACAGGATGCAATTTTGAAAAAATTTTTGGACGATTTTGCCCGAAATTTGAAATATTTTAAATATTATGTGGCTCCACCTACCCTTTTCAAACTATTTTTTTTATATGTCTGTATCTTACAGGTTTTTTTTTCTTTCTTAGTGTTCTTTTTTATTAAGAAAATTTTATGAAAGTTAAAAGAAATTTTTAGCTTTTTCGCAGGAAACTCTAGTTTAAAATATGCAAAAAAGCAATATTTACTAATTGGAAATTGAAAACTTATCTGCTTTCAATATTTCCAAAAATATTGCAGCGTTTAAGAAGGAACAGAAACAACTACTCCGAGGGCTAATACCCCTACCGGCATTGAATTACACTGTTTGTGTCAAAACTAATTTTATTATTTAAAAAAAAAAAAAAAAAAATAAAATAAAATGAATTAATAAAGTAATAAAAAATCAATGCTAAAAAGCCAAAAAAATATTAAGCTTTTTGCAAAGAATATAGAACCAGAGTTTAATTAAGATATGCGAAAATGCACATGTATAATTACAATTTGGAAATTTGAAAACTTGTCTACTTTCGGCATTTCCAAAACCTTGTAGTTATACATAAAGAGGAAGAAACAAATAGAAACAACTACTTCGAGTCTTCAATTCCAATTAGTAAATATTGCTTTTTTCCATATTTTAAACTAGAGTTTCCTGCGAAAAAGCTAAAAATTTCGTTCACTAACATATTTCGCAGAAAATAACTTTCTTTTAACTTTCATAACCTATGGTATTTAGCGCCAATCAGGTTTTTTGTACCTTTTTTGTTATATATTCACTAATACCTTGCTTTTTAACACCTGCAATAACTTTGCTTGTCACTTTTGATTTGTGTGTCAAAGTTAATAAATGTGTTCGCGTCTTTTTCGGTCATCTCCTAGAGGATGCTGACGACGGAGGTTGAGGTTTGTCGCCTCTAGAAAGTAATTACGCAATTACTCCGTCCAAAAGAGAGTAGTAAGTACTTTTGGTTAACATATACATTTAGTAACTTTGACCCACATTTCAAAAAGAAACTTTAATTTCTCTTTCATGTTATATTTTTTGTTTGTTTTATTCAAGAGGACTTTCTTGTATTTCATCTTTGCTTTTATGTATGTTTTCTATAATATTTACGCTTTGAAACAAATAGTATAATTCAATGTCGATAGGGGTATTAGCCCTCGAAGTAGTTGTTTCTATTTGTTTCCTTCTTTATGTATAACTACAAGGTTTTGGAAATGCCGAAAGTAGACAAGTTTTCAAATTTCCAAATTGTAATTATACATGTGCATTTTCGCATATCTTAATTAAACTCTGTTTCTATATTCTTTGCAAAAAGCTTAATATTTTTTTGGCTTTTTAGCATTGATTTTTTATTACTTTATTAAGTTTTTCCACGATTTTGGCTTATAGCTAGAAATTTTTTAAATTTGCGCTGCCACCTACCACTTTTCGACTTTTTTATATTATATGTATTCCTGATTTTTTCAGGTTTCTTAATTTGGTGCTTTTGTTGTTTCAGTATGTTTATTTCTTATTGTTCTTTATACGTCAGAGTTGTCTTTTGTCTTCACTTGTCAGCCTTTTCAACATATGTATGAAAATTGATTCCATTGAGACAATTTTGGTACAAAACGATCAATGATTATTGATTTTTGTTTTTTTTATAAAATTGTGTGCCGAATTAGTAAATTTTTAAATTTCATTATTATTATTATTTTATTCCTTATATATCTCCATTCTTAATCTTTGTCATGTTTTGTTCTTCTATATATTTTTTTATCGATCTAAATTGGACTTTCTACTTTTATTCTTTCTATGCAATTTCGACCCAAAGTTAAGCTATTCCAACTAGTGAACAATTGTAGTGCTTTTAATGAAATTAAACAGTTTTGGCGCAAAACTGGGTTTTTAAATCGTTTGTAAATGATTTGAAGTTTTTAAGAAACTTTTTCAACCAACCGAAAATCAATTTCTATTAAAAAGATTTTGGTTGGAAATGGAAGCAATTTTTTAGTCCATTTTGGACCAAAATTAGAAATATTTTAAATTCGTGCTTCTAATACCTCTTTTGATTTTTTTTTGTTCTTATTCCCGATTTTTTTCGGGTTTCTTAACTTTTGCTGGTTTTGTAGTTTTAATTTTTTCCTTTCTTATTGTTCTCTAGTCTTCATATTAGTCTTATGTCTTCAAAATTGAGCTTTTTCAAAAATTGTGTGATAATTGATTCCATTGAGACAATTTGGTATATAACAGTGTTTTTTAACGATTAAAGATTTTTGATTTTTAATTTGCTTCTTATAAAATTTCGGCTAGAATCAGAAGTTTTCAACGATGCAAAAATCAATGTTTGTGAAAAGAATTATGGTCCGAAAAGGAACTTCTTTCTAGCAAGTTTTTGGAAGTTTTTAGATGATGTTGACCAACAATTAGTGCCAACTATCAGCCACTTTTTCTCTTCTCATTTCCTGATTATTCCAATTTGTTTAACTTTCGTTTTTTTTTTTCATTTAAATTATTTATTTTTTTAATATTGCTATTTATTGTTACTTTCATTTTTTTTGCCTTGCTAAACTAAAAATAATACATTAAAAAACCTACTGTATTTACTACTAAATATTACCAATTGACTTATTTTTGTCATCTAGTTACCTTTGAAACCTTAATTTTTTATATCCATCTCCTTTTAGCACATATTGAGAAGATACGATAAGAATGTCAAAGTCAATTTTCCAACGTCTACTTGACGACACTAATAAGTGAATGGCTTTTAGTAATTAAATGTGTTATTAACGGTGATATTTTTTTGTATTTTTTCACTCATTTTAGATGGTAATAATACCACTAATAATTGCTTTCACTTCATTGACACGAATAGTTTACTTAAACATGATAAAATACGTACTTATAAGCATTATTTTTTGATTAACATTTACGACAATTAACATTTTTGAAATTAGTGATGTTTTAGTGGAAAAACAACGTTTTTTTGTCGATGAACCAAATGTATATGTTTAGAAATAGTATGAGAGCCAGTTAAGGATATTTAACTATTTCCAAGCAGAAAAAGTAAATTCCCGGACTGTAAAAGCACAATTTTCTGCTTTTGTGGGAACTTTGAAATAGGCTAAGTCACAAGAAGCTTTCATAAACATATACAAGAAAATCAAAACTCCCTCTTTTTTATTTGATCCATGGTGATTAAGACTTTTTTTTATAAATAAGGTTCATCGGAGAATAAACAAAAATTAAAAGGCTCTACCCTTAAATATCATCTAACGAGGGATGATAAATGAGCCACGAGACGATTCAATTAGTCAGAGCGCTGCTGCTTTCAGGCAGATTTCTGACCGGAATATCTTAAATTATACTTGAGCGGATGATATTGAATTAATAATCGAAAGTGGTGGTGTTTAGCCGGTATCGATTTTTAAATGCAAAACGGATTAAAATGAATTTCAGGGCAATCAACAACAACTGAACTTAAGACAATAAATAGAGCTCTCAAGCAAAATGTTCCATCAAGAAGTTAATTTCTTTCTTGCGCCCCGAAGAAAGTTCGCTTTAACGCTAATGCGAAAAACACGTTTCTGTTCCAAGAAAATCATTTGGAAGGTGCCGCAGTACAAGCCAAAGAAAACGTAATGCTTTTTAAACGTTTCAAGTCAATCCTTAATTATTTACGAAGTTCCTGGAATCAAAAACCGAGTGACACCCCAAGAATCTCATTTTTCATTTTTATCGATTCTTAGAAGAACTGTAATTTATCTACCCTCTATTTAATTAAATTTGACGTATGGTTTGATCGACTTTTAACTGTGGGGGTGTCTTTTCGATGACGCTGAAATATTTTTCAAATATGCTTTTCTCTCATAACGTAATAGAGTTGCAAATTTCTACCAACTCACTTTGGCCTGAAGATCGGCTTTTTAACATAATATAAGGAAACGGCGGCTAATTTAATGTATTACGTTTCCAGACCTGAAACATAAAACTTTTGAGGGCAAATTCCCTTATACAAGCCGCCTGCAGCTTATTCGGGGGAAACGGAAAATATTTCGCATTACCTCCATACTCTCTCTCTTTGCGGTAAGAATTCCTCTAAAGGGAGTCTCGTAATATATCCATTGACGGGAACTGTTATAGATCGACCGCGAATAATGGCCGCCGCTTACCTACACGCCCAAAACTCGTATAACTATAAATTTCGGTATAATCCTCTGGTTTATTTAATCCTGAGCATAATTATCCCGGTGAAAATAGATTTTCGCGTGATAGTAAATAGTTAGGGACTAGGCCTTTTGAAAGGATTATTTATGAGGGTTGACCTTACCGAATTCAACACTACTAGGAACTATAACTCATTTCAGAAAAACACTCATCTAGTTTTTTTTCTAAATTTTAGAAACATTTGAAAAGTTACTAGATCGGAGATTTGTGTGAAGCGACCTTGAAGAATGTATTTATCGGATTTCATCCTCAAATTTTGTAAATTTCAAACATTTCTATTTCATTTCTCAAATTTTGTAATATAGGAAAAGTAAAGTGGCTTAATAAGTGACTTACTACCACCCAGAAGTTCCAACACAATTCATTGCATAACCTAGAAAGTTCACCTGCAACCTCCAACTTCTGCAAAATAAGATGCTTACATTTAACCGCTTAGGCATATGCCTTACATATTATATAGTTTATAACTTTCCAACAAGCACAACAAAAACACCTGGCAAAAGTCTATGTTTTCTACCAGACAGTCCACAAGGTAATTCTGCTATGCTAGTATAGAAAACGCGAGATGTGGAAATGACCAGGAAATTACCGGAAGAACCTTCTGTTGAAAGCGAAAAGCTTGTAAAAAAAATAAAAAAATCGGTTTCTAAAGAGCAACCAGACCAAAAGGTCAAGGCATCGGAAGTTACAATTGAAGAAGTTAAGCCTCAAGTGCCAGAAGAAGCAAAACAGATTGTGGAAGAAGTATGCATGGAAGAAATCGTTACAGGAGATGGTACGAATTTGACTCAGAGGAAGCTTGGAAACGACCAAGTTAAGTAACAGTCAATAGAAAAGTAATCTATTGGAGAAGAAGAAGTTACAGAAAAACCAGTTGTCGAAAGCAATTCTGTAGGTGCAATATTTTCGGAGATCCTTAGGTTGTCGCGTTTTTTAACTATTTAAAAAAAAGCTACTTTCGATTTCAAGGTATTACGACTTTTTTCTCAATTCTCAACTTTGACCGCCTGCAACTTTAGAACGCTTCGATCGATTGAAGTGAATCCAACTATTATTTCTTCTTCTTGGTACCCTCTTTCACCTCCCACCACCAGGCGATATTGGGCTCAGACGGATTGTAGAGTGTGAATGTAGTTTTTGTTGTGTCTTACGTCAGTGCCTTGACCCATTGATGGAATGCTAATCAAGATTAACTTGTGAAAACGAACTCGAAAACAGGCTTTCTTGTTGCAAATTATGGGTATGTCTGGTAAAGCAAAATATGTATTCCGGATTTGACAAATTTCGGTTAAAATTGGTCGAAGGATGTTTCTGCTTACCTTCGTCTGCTTGGAAACAAAATTAATGTAAAAACATCTTTTCCATATTAATGTTGGTTTATATCGCAAGTAGATGAACAGCAGCACTTCTTGCCCCTTTTCGGTCGTCTTACATATATTTCTCCGTAAGAAGCTTTAACGTCCATTCTGCTAAAAAAGTAATAGCACGGCACCATAGATTCTTCCTCAGATTTAATCTCCACATTTGATCCGTCCTTTGACTTAAAAATCCTAGAAATAGTGGAAACGTTGTCTGTCATTCGTGAGAATAGAAGAACCAGAATAGAAACCAGGAGTCCAAAACAATCGTTCCGAACGTTTTGGGACTCCTGATTTTATTTCCCTGTTTTGTTTCGTTGTCCCCTGTGTTTGTTGCTTGTCTTTTACGTGCACCGTCTGGATTTTAACAATTTTTGTTTCATGTACTGCACAACAGCTGTACAAAGTGAAGGGGCTATTCCTGCGATCCAACACCTTTCTAATTATTGATAGGACGCAAAGCGCAATATGATTCTTAATTACATTCTGGTCCAAACCAACTCAGTTCGGTAATTTTTGGCCTGAAAACGTTCACAAAGTACAATTGCGCCCCAATCTTTTATTGGTTGGGTGTTTTCTCCTTAAGGCTACTATACAGTGTGTCCAAGATTCGATTCTCTATACAGGGATCTCGCTTCTGGTAAGAGCTACTGCAAAGGTTAAATGGGGAATGTTTTAGGGAATTTAATGGGCAATACAACACCGTTCTAATAACCTTCAATTTTTGTTTTGTTTTTGGGTTATTACCGAAAAACAAAAAACGTGCATTTTCGAAAAAGTGCTGTATTTTCTCTAATTTGAAAAATTTCAAAATTCGGCACAAACATTGTTAGAGCAACTTTTCTTCAAGGAGCATCTTCCTGTACAATAGTTTTCAATTCTGACGTTTCGGTTTCGAGATACCATCGTCATCAACTTCTTTTTTTCTTATGGTCGCCATTTTGTTTTTTCATCTTGTTGAAAAGAGCACATTTCTTGCTTTAAAATGATGTATAACACTTTATGAAAATATTTTGTTGTAATGTGAAAAAAGCCAAACAAATTTTTTTTTCTAATTTGACCTTGACTTTAGCAGCCATTTGCCGTAAAAAACAAAATGATACTCATTCAATATAATTTTCTTTAAAACATCTCCAAATTAATAAAAAAAATGCCTAATTGTTTTTTTTGTCTTCTAAATGTCAAGTTTTTATTCATATGTAAAATAGAAAACCATTATTAATTTTCGAAAACAAAAAAGACAAAAAAGTGTACCTAATGTACGTCTTGCTCTCGCATAATTTGGTTTGGATTTTGAAGATATTTGATCATTATTACAACTACGTTAAATGAAAATTCTAAACTATTACAAAATGTAAAGAATGTAATAAAATCCTAAATTGACAATGAACGCAACTTAATCCTAATCTGGCAAATTCTCAAAATTCCTTCCGTTCACTCGACGACACTTTTCGCAATTCTTTAACACCCTGCTTGTCACTCTTCCAAGTGTATTTCTGTTTATCATTGCAAAAGTATTTGCTACTCTCTCTCGGAGAACATCTACGTTTGCAGGAGGTTCAAACTCATAAATCTCATTTTTAGCATGACCCCAAAGATAAAAATCCAAGGGGGAAAGATCTGGGGATCTAGCTGGCCATGGGATTGGACCATTTAATGAAATAATATTATTGCCAAAATTGTCTCTAAGAAAATCCATAACAAGCATTGTGTTATGCGCAGGACAGCCATCCTGCTGAAACCATATTTTTCTAAAGTCAGCTTCATTTGGCACAATTTCTCGAATAGCTGGTAAGATTTCATTGCTCAAAAGATCTAAATACCTTCTTCCATTAAGATTATAATCAAATGTAAATGGCCCTATGAGTCGATTTTCTCAAATAGGAGATAGAGCTCAGTCTCTTCCCTAGTTTATTACAAAATTAATATTATTATACATACCAATAATTCCACACCAAATGTTAAAACCAAATTTTGTCTGAAAGCATCTTTCAACAATCTCGTGGGGATTTCGTTGAAAGAGTTATACATCATTTTAAAGCAAAAAATGTGCTGTTTTCAACAAGATTAAAAAAACAAAATGGCCACCATAAGAAAAAAAGAAGTTGATGATGGTATCTCGAAACCGAAACGTCAGAATTGAAAACTAGTTGCACAGGAAGATGCTCCCTGAAAAGTTGCTCTAACAATATTTGTGTCGAATTTTGAAATTTTTCAAATTAGAGAAAATACAGCACTTTTTCGAAAATGCACGTTTTTGGTTTGGTTATAACTCAAAAACAAAACAAAAATTGAACGTTATTAAAACGGTGTTGTATTGCCCATTAAATTTCCTAAAACATTCCCCATTTAACCTTTGCAGTAGCTCTTACCAGAAGCGAGGTCCCTGTATAGAGAATGCAATCTTGGACACACTGTAGATTTTCTGTTTAATCCCTATTCTAAGTTTAAAGATTTTCAACTATTTTTAGATTTGAAAATCATAAAAACAGTATACATATACCCTTGCGAACCAATCTGGGTTAGAACGCACTTTTCATATTAATTTTGTCTACAGCGCAAGTAGAACGACAGCAAAGCTTCTTGCCCGTTTTTCAGTCGTTTTATAAATGTTTCTCCGCAAGAAATTCTAAGATCCATTCTGGTTAAAATCAACTCTGTTCAATAATTTTTGACTTAAACTATCACAAAGTCTAATAATATTTTTTATCTATTTTGCGTTTTCTTTTGAGTGACACCATAGATCTTCTGTTCGAACTTTACCCCAGATTTAAACTCCAGGTTTTACGACTATTTTAGGATATTTAAGACTAACCCTGACCCAAATTAAAAATTCAGATTTGTCGACTTTGGAGTGTTTTTAGACTTAAAAATCCTAAAAATAGTTGACATATACCCTTGCGAACAAATTTAAGTAACAACGCTCTTTCCATGTCAATTTTGTCGATAACACATGAAGATGAACAGCAACACTTCTTGCCCCCTTTTTGTTTTTTTCCTCTCCATGAGGTCCTCTTTCACCACCGGAAATTCTGTAGGTACAATATTTTCGAGTTTTTTTACCATCTTTAAAAAAAGCCACTTTCGAGGTTAATTTCACCCGAATTGAGTTTGTAACAACTCAGTGAATTGCAAACGTGCTATTTCGAAAACAAAAACAGCAAAAAAGATTTCCCCACATTTATTTAAAATTTTTCACCTTTTTTCTTTCATTTTTTTTTTCTCAATTCTCAAATTTGACTGCCTGTAACTTGAGAACGCATTGACCGATTGGAGTGAATCCAACTATTATTTCTTCTTCTTGATGTCATCTTTCACCCTCCTATGCCAGAAATTCTGTAGGTGCAATATTTTCCGAGACAGACCCCTTGGAGGAATGTTTTTCCTCTTGGACCTTGGGGGTCTGTTTCGGCTAATAATGCATCATTACATACACATACATCATTGCAACCGGCTCTAACTAAAAAGTACCCCTAAAAGAGAAACTTGAAGAAGCCCAAACTCATGCTTCATTCCAAAGAAGAATAGAAATACAAGAATCCAAGGCTCAGGAGCCAAATCATGCACGTGCTTCCTCAAAAAAAAGAATTTCTTCCTCAAAAAGAAGCGATTCAAATCCCTTCGGTTACTGAATACGGTTTGTCGCGAAGAAGAAGCGAAAAGAAGAAGCCAAGCTGAAAGAAGAAGCAAGATGGAAGGAGAAACTGATGAAGAAGCCGGCGGTCGGCTTACAGTCATGAGCAATGAGATTTCACTTTCTCACTTTTTTGTTTAGTTTTTTTTCGTTGAAGAACTGAACCCCAAAGGAATTCAGTTGCAAGCTGAAGATGGAACGAGGAATACATACTCAGGATAGAACTTAGGTTGGGGAGAGCAATAATTAGGAACCAACGTTAGCAACCAGCAATCGAAAATATATTAATTTTTCTCTCTGAAAACTACACTTTTTCAAAATTATTAAAAATTATAAAAAATTATGATAAAATTATAAAATATTTTCTCAATGTAGTTGTAAATTTTAAAAAATCATGTTTTTTTAATTCGATAAACATTCAGCCACTTTCAAGCTGTGATTGTAGCTTAAAGTACTTTTTTCATGTCACCAACAAAATGTATTAATTTTTCTCAGTGTAGTAGTATTATTATATCTCAAAATTGATATATTTTCCAAAACTCGATAAAAAGTTTGCCACTTTCAGGCTGAAGTGTGGCTTAAAGTGTTTTTTTAATATTGCCAAAATCGTCAAAAATGTTCTTTTGTATAATTGTACAGGGTGTCTCAATTACGATATTTTTTCCGGGTACCTCATTTAATGTCGAGGTTAGAAGGTAGCGTTTTCACAAAGTGTTGCTACTTTTTTGTGAAATTAAAGATTGATTGATTTGACGGAACTTAGTCCAAAGTACAAACACAGTTCTAAGATCAAGTTCGGTTGCCTACAAAAATGGATGTACGGAAACGTGTTTTCTACAAAATTTATTAATTTTTCTCTGTGTATTTGTATATTTTAAAATTACATATTTTCCCATAGTCGATGGAAATTCTGTTACTTTAAAGCTTGAATAAAGTGTTAATATCGTTACTGATAATAAATAGAAATAACTATACTGCCCACTACTGTACCATTCTCTCAGTGTAGATGCGTCAAAAATTCCATACAAAATAAAAAAAGTTTTAGTGTCGAACTAGGTTTTTTACAAAGAGTGGGAGTACGTTGGAATGCACAGAATCTGTTTATTTTTTTGCAAAATTGATTCATTTTTTCATCCATGCGTCATGCCAGTTATTAAATTTTGACGGCGATGTCATTGATATTAACCCCCCCACACCCTTCCGGCGTGGATCACCATAAGAATACAGGCGACCATATTAAACCCGTTTTCCGCAAACGAGGATTAAGTTCATGGTCGGCGTTAGCTTACCACTTATTCCTACAGGATTGAGAATCTGGACTTACCTGGAAAAGAAAAAAAATTGAAATTAGATTATTAATTACTTTATTTATATTGTTGCGAACTCAGGGTTCAATAATTCCAGTGTAACGATTTAACACGAACACTGCGTTCTAAATAAACAGAGCAATAAATCATTCGTGACAGTTCCCACGCCGCAGCGCCCGGATAGGCCGCGAAGGTCCAACCTCCAACTTCGCTCAACCTCCCAGCTACCGCTCACCGTAACAATATTATTATACAGGGGGCGTCAGGCATTTTTTTTCGCACTTTTATGTCGTTTTTATAAAGGCACATTATAAAATTGTTTAGAACTCCACCGACTGTCTCAGAAAACTGCCTGGTTTTGCCTTCAATTCTAAATAAATTTTGTCATTTCAACATTCAACACTCCGTCAATTAACCGTTTTCGGAAAAATGGCAGCCAAAAACTAGGATTTTTCACTTTGTAATACCTAAACTGTTGAAGTTAAACAGAAATGGATTGCACATTAGTATTTTGTAAGACACCCGGTAGAGTTCTAAACAATTTTACCCCTACAGAAACGACAAAGGCCTAACAGTACAAAAAAATAAATCTTCTTTATTTAATGGTTTAGCCATAAACGACCAACGCGTATACTGTGGGACACCCTGTATAGAATATCATTAATCATATTCGAATTCCGGGTTTCGTAGAGTTGCTGGGCATCGTGTTTCGTGTGATAAAGGAAAATATTTGAATCCAACAATACATAAATCAATTTATGTCAATACGACATAAAATCGCCCAAAAAAACTTGCGTCCTTGTTCATCGGTTTAGTTTCCGGACACCCTGCATATGTCTAATATAATATATGAACATAAAATAATATGGTTTTAAATTATCAATCAGTGGAACAGGCGAAGACGTCATCTTTTGAACCAACAGATTTGGAAGGCTTGAAAACTGAGAATTTCGACAAACCTGAATGGCTCGAAGACCATGTCCAAAAGGGGTGGAGGGGGGGGGGGGGGGGGTATTTCGACTTTTTTCTTAATTCTCAACTTTGACCACATGTAACTTGAGGACGCCTCGACCGATCGGAGTAAATCCAGCCGTTTTTTCCTCTTCTTGATATCCTCTTTTTCCTCACGCCATCAAAAGTTCCCAAGGTGCAATTATTTTGGAGATAGACCCTTTCGGAGGTCGATTTTTAAGCACTTCTAGAATCGCATTTTTTACTATTTAAAAAAAAACCGTTTAGAGGTTAAATTTATTCGAATTGAGTTTGTTACGTTCTTAGAGGATTTCAAGCGTGCCGTTCCAATCAAAAGCACCAAAAAAAATTTTCCGAAATTTTTTCAAAATTGTTCGAAGGGTATTACGACTTTTTTACCAATTCTCAACTTGACCGACTGGTACTTCAGAACGCCTCGACCGATCGCAGTGAATCTACTTGTTTTTTCCTCTTCTTGGTGCCCTCTTTCACCTCCCACCATCGGAAATTCCAAAGGTGCAATATGTTTGGAGATAAACCCCTTCGGAGGTCGATTTTTAAACCCTTCTAGAATCGCGTTTTTTACTATTTAAAAAAAAACACCTTTTTAGAGGTTAAATTTATTCGAATTGAGTTTGTTACATTCTTAGCCGATTGCAAAAGTGCCATTCCGATCAAAACAATAAAAATTTTCCGAAATTTTTTCGAAAATGTTCAAAGTGGGCCTTTTTCTCAATTCTCACGTTTGACCGCCTGTAACTTAAAAATTCCTCGACCGATCGGATTGAATCCAACTGTTTTTTCCTCTTCTTGATGTCCTCCTTCATCTCCCACTACCGGAAGTTCCGAAGGTGCAATATTCTCGTAACTAGATCCCTTTGGATGTCGATTTTTTAGCACTTCTAGAATCGCGTTTTGGACCATTTAAAAAAAATTATTTAGAGGTTAAATTCATTCGAATTAAGTTTGGTACGTTCTTAGGGGATTGCAAGTGTGCCATTCCGATCAAAAAGAGCAAAAAAATGTTTCCGAAATTTTTTTGAAAATGTCCAAAGGGAGGACAATGTCCAAACTTTGACCGCCTGAAACTTGAAAACGCCTCGACCGATCTTAATGAGGCCAACTGATTTCCCTCTTCTTGATGTCCTCCTTCACCTCCCACCTTCGAAAGTTCCAAAGGTGCAATATTTCTGGAGATAGACCCCTTCGGATTTCGATTCTTAAGCACTTCTAGAATCGCGTTTTTACTATTTAAAAAAAAAACCTCTTTAGAGGTTAAATTCATTCGAATTGAGTTTGTTACGCTCTTAAGGGATTGCAAGCGTGCCATTCTGATCAAGAGAAGCAAAAAAGTGTTTCACAAATTTTTTCGAAAATGTGCAAAGGGTAGGTGGAACGACTTTTTTGTCAATTCGGTCGTCCATTCAGATCGGAGTGAATCCAACTGTGTTCTCCTCTTCTTAATGTCCTCTGTCACCTCCCACCATCGGAAATTCCGAAGGTGCAATATTTTCGGAGATAGACCCCTTCGGAGGTTCGAGGACCCTGAAGTTCCTCTCATAAAGAAAAATATTAAACTTGAAAAGAGCCTGAAAGTCAAGAAACTTGTGCTTGGAAAACCTAAGAAAACTATAATTTAGGGTAATATGGAAGTTAATTTGGCAAATACAAACAAAAACCCAAACTCGAAGAAGAAGAGGAAAAGCCGCAGCGAAAACCGTTCGAAAAACCTGAAGAATACCAAGCAAACCTGAACTTAGCAACTGAAACCTAGAAACCTGAAGCTTTAGGCTTAAGAGCAGAATTGTACATGTATTGTGTTTGTCTTGCCGCGTACCCTATAAGCGGTTCTGAAGAACATGCAAAAACTAGTCAGTCAAGAATAAGAAGAAAAGGGGTGCCGAAGATTGAAGACTAACCTGCGAGACTGGTTTGACCTCTCATCTGTCTCATCAGCTACCTCTAAAGTTAGAATAGCCATGATGATCAGCATCCTCCAAAGGAGAAGCTGAGATCAAGAAGAAGAAGATTGAAGATCTAGAAAAGTTGGATGAACAGTGCGAAAAACCTCAGAAGGACTAGCAACTGAAGAAGACGAGTTTAGAAAGTGAGAAGATAAAAGGTAAGGTGATAGACCACCAACACCGAGGTAGGCAAATTGGCAGATAAAAATTTCCTCAGATTTCTGTTGAAAAACGTTTGAAATAAGGACTGCCACTACAAATCCGATATTTCCATGGCTGGCTAGATAAATATCTTCCTGAAAGGGAATATATAACCACCTTGCAGACAAATCTGGAATAAAATTATTCAATGAAGGCCAGGGAGGTGTATAATTTTGCGCCCTCAGGAACAAATTGCTTTTCCCATTTCATAACTAATTAAACATCGGGCCTCTTTTAATTGGTTTTTTGTGTTTGTAGTTGCCAGAAGTTTCTAACCCTTCGTGATGAGGGACTGAATAATGAAAAATTCTGTTTCAACGTGCCCAAATGAAGAGTTTAAATTTTTCTCCATTCAAAATTAATGAAAACTTATACCCAATGACGCAAGGCCTTAAAGAGTTCTTTTAAGGCCCCTTGGGGTTGATTGCTTTCCGGAGCTCCAATAGCACGAATTAATAACATCGAGAAACAATTTATAGCTTTTAGTCTAATTGCGCAACGGCTTTTCACCCTTTGTTCCCGATATCTTAGTTCATGCTCCAGCGGATGTTGATTCCGAGAGATCCTTTAATTAAATTGTTTCTCAACGGCTTAAGTAGCCCACGATACCTCCTAACTGCTCGAGTGTCCTTATCGAGACCTGTCGGACTCCGAATTAAATCTGCATCTGGTTATCGCCTTTGCTTCGACCACTCGTTAGGTTTGAAAACTTAATTTTTTTATACCCATCTCCCTTTGGCACATATTGAGAAGATGCGATAAAAATGTCGAAATCAGTTTTTTCCAACGCCTACTTGATGGCAATAATAAGTGAATGGTTTAACTTTAGATCTAAATGAAGACTTGTTTTCGTAAAAGGGAAAGAAATTCAGAAGAAATCGGTTAAGAAGGCCAGTAGAAAATCTTCCGCTCCATCCCCCCCCCCCACAAATCGTTGAATTTCAAGGGTAAACGGTTGTCACGTCTTGTTGACGTATTTTTCTCAAGCACGTGCGAAGTCATTTTCTTAACAATATTTTAATTAAAACCCCCCAGCGTGGTCGTCAATCAATCTCCCTCCGTCAAATTAGAAAATTCCCATTTTCCTCTTGTTGCCTTGGACTGTAAACATAAAATTACGTCGTTTGCCTTCGATTTTCGCGGTACATCTGAAACTGAAATGCTCAACCTCCCAATATTTAATACCTGTCTGCTTCTGAGTAAAAATAGAGCACTCTACGTTATCAATAATAGCAAAAGCAAAGCTATAAAAATAAAATAATGCCCCCATTCAGGTCCCGCAGGGAAATACGATGATGGATCGTGAAGAGAATAAAACCCCATCGAAGGCTCGCATTCGACGACTGTTCGCTATTTCTCTCTCGTTTCCTTTGGATTTTCAAAGTAGCAAAAGGATTTAAGTAAAATACTAGTTTTAACTTTTCTGCATATATGTATACGAGGTGTTCATTATAAAACTTCATCTAGCAGGCTATGAAATTTTGACAGAAAAGGATGACATAATCAAAGTAAATGGACTTTTGTTTCCACATCCTTTTCTTGACATTTCACAGGAAACTAGATGAAGTTTTATAATAAACACCCCGTATACAGATCATTACATCTGTATCTTCATATATAAACATTTTTCACTTTGCATACAATCGAAGAAAACGTATAAGCCCATTATTATTGTCAAAAAGTAGGCGTTGGAAATTTGACTTTGACATTTTTACCGTATCTTGTCAGCATGTGCTAAAAGCACATGGGTATAAAAAAAAGATTTCAAAGGTAACTAGATGACAAAAATAAGTGAATGGTTAATAGGTTCTTTCGTTATTAGCAATAACAAAAGTCTTCAATGGAACGACATTCCAAGTATGGTCCTCATTTAAAGATGTAATTACAAAGAATGTGTCACTAAGAGGTAATATTGAGAAAAAAAGACGTATTACCGCCTCCTTTTTGGTCAAATTAAAAAAAAATTGTTGGGAAGTTTTTTTGGTGTTTTTGATCGAATTGAGGCAATTTCAAACCCCTATTTATATTTAGATAGACCATCGAAGATGCCTATCATACAAAATATTGCACCTACGTGAATTTCGTTAGTGCATGGGAGATGAAAAACAATATCAAGAAGAGCAAAACGCAGTTGAATTCAATCCAATCGGTACACCCGTTATAAAGTTGCAGGCAGTCAAATTTGAAAATTGAGAAAAGTTGTAATGATCGGCCTCCTTTTGTCAATTTGAAAAAAAAACATCTATTTTTTTATCGGAATGGCACGTTTGCAATTCCCTATTGACGAAACAAACAAACTAAATTCGAGTAAAATTAGCTCCAAAACTGAGTGTTTTAAAATGGCAAAAAACTCGATTCTAAAGGTGCCGAAAAATCGACCACCGAAGTGGTGACTCTGAAAATATTGCCGTTGGATTCACTCCAATCCGGTCAGTCGTTCTAAAGTTACAGGCGGTCAAATTTGAAAATTGAGAAAAAAACTAAATAATTCTCACTTTGGTCAATTTCTTAAAAAAAAAAAAAAAATCGGGATCATTTTTGCCGTTTTTGATCGAAATGGCACGATTACTATCCCATAAGCACATAACAGATTTAATTCGAATGAAGTTAACCCCTAAATTAATTTTTTCAAAAAGGCAAAAAAACTGGATTTTAAAAGTGCCTAAAAATTTACTCCCGAACTCCGAAATATTGCATCTACGTTTTGCGACAAAATTGATTTTCAATTTGCCTCATTTGACTCAAAATTAATTTTAATTACAAATACATACAAGAATAAATTTCTTTTCTTTTAAGTATAATTTTAAAAATAAAAGACAAATATGAAGAATAAAAGAACAATAAATAAATAATTCAAATGAAAGACGAAGAACTGCAAGTTTGGAATAGTCAGAAAATTATAGAAAAAAATATTGCTAAAAGTGATAGATAGTCGGCATTAATTGGCTAAAATCATCCAAAAACTTACAAAAAGTTATTAAAAAAAAATCCGAGCATAAAATTCTCAATAAACAATAATTTTTTTTGTTGAGTGAATGAAATCGCTAAAAAACTTCTAACAGGAGCCAAAAGGGTATGAAAAGAAAAACAATTAAAAATCAAGAAACATTAATCGTCAAAAAAAAAACATTGTCTCAAAATCTATTTTTAATACAATTGTTGCAAAGTTCAATTTTTAAAATAAATGACAAATATAAACATATAAAGAAAATAGACATAAGAAATAAATATCTTAAATGAAAAACGACGAAGAACCGAAAGTTAAAAAGAAATGAAACAGTCAGGAAATTATAGTAAAAATATGTCCAAGAGTGACAGATAGTTGGCATTAATTGTAGGCCAAAATCATCTAAAAACTTTCACAAAGGTACTAAAAAGAACTTTTGTTTCAAAATATAATTTTTTTAATAAACATTGATTTTTGCCTCGTTGAAAAATTTCTAGTGCAGGCCCAAAATTTTGTAAACTTTAGAAATCAAGAATTATTAATCGTTAAAAAAATACAGTTTTGTGACAATTGTCTTAAAATCAATTTTCAATACAACGTTTGAAAAAATTTAGTTTTGAAGACAAAAGACAATTATGAAGAATATAACAAAAAGAATGAAAAAAAAATGAAGTTACAAAAAGCAGGTAGAGGTACAACTTTAAAATATTTCTAATTTTGAACCAATATCATCTACTAAACTTTAAAAAAATGATATAAGAGTTTTTTCCGACCAAAGTTTTCTCAATAAAAATCGATTTTCAGCTCGTTAGAGAAGTTTTACTTTGAAGAAAAAAACCCAATTTAAATCGATACAAAAATTATGTCAAAGAACAAAAATTTGAACAAAACATGTCAGAGAATAAAAATAGAATAACATCGACGATAAAGGAACAGTAGGAAATACAAAATTTAAATAAAACTAAGAAGAGCATCGAAAGCAAAAATAAAATTGGAATAATTAAGAAATTATAGAAAAAAGTCCAAAAAAATTAGATACTTAGACGCACACATTTAAATATTGCTAAATTTAGGCCAAAATCGTTTGCTAAAAGAGATCCCATTTTGGAGCATAATTCTTTCGGCAAAAATTTACTTTTGACTGGGAGAAGTTCTAACATAGTTCAATACCGAGTAGTAAAAAAATATAAAAAAATCATGAATCATTAATCGTAAAAAAAACATAGATAAGAGAAAAAAAATGTTTCAATGGAAATTATTTTAGTCCAAAAGAGGTAATGAAACAGATATATTTAAAATATTTCTAGTTTGGTGCCAAAATCATCTAATAAACTTTAAAAAAATGATAAAAGAGTTTTTTTTTCAAATCAAAGTTTTCTCAATAAAAATCGATTTTCAGCTCGTCAGAAAAATTTAATTTGGAGAAAAAAACTGTATAAAAACTGGTAAAATTAGGTATCGATAATTAAAAACCAAAGTTTTGTGCCAAAATGGTCTCAATGCAAATAAAGCATTATAATTGTTCAATCCTGAGAATAGCTTAAGTTTGGGAATACTCGAAAATACCTAGAAAGAGAATAAAAACCCAATTTAGATCGATACAAAAATTATGTAAAAAAGCAAAAATATGAACAAAACATGTCAGAGAATATAAATAGAATAACATCGACGATAAAGGAACAGTAGGAAACACAAAATTTAAATAAAACTAAGAAGAGCATCGAAAATAAAAAAAATTGGAATAATTAAGAAATTATGGAAAAAAGTCCAAAAAAAAAAGTAGATACTTAGACGCACACATAAATATTTCTAAATTTAGGCCAAAATCGTTTAAAACTTTGCTAAAAGAGATCCTTCTTTGGACCATAATTCTTTCATCAAAACTTTTGACTGGGAGAAGTTCTAACGTAGTTCAATACCGAATAAACAATTATAAAAAATCATGATTCATTAATCGTAAAAAAACATAGATAAGAGAAAAAAAAATGTTTCAATAGAAATTAATTTAATATTACAAGTTTTACTTGCCGAAAAAGTCCAATCTTGGGTTAAAATTGCCTCGAAAAAATTAAAACAAGGCAAAGTAAATTTAGATGGTTGGAAAAACATAAAAGACAAAAAGTTTAACGAAACATGACAAATAACAAGAAGCTACAAAAGTACATGTTAAAAACTATAAAAGTGAGGAGATGTGGAAAAAAACACGAATGTGGAAAAAATTGTAAGAAAATAAGCCCAAACGAAGTAATGAAACACATATTTAAAATATTTCTAGTTTGGTGCCAAAATCATCTAATAAACTTAAAAAAAAAATGATAAGAAAAGTTTTTTTTCCGATCAAAGTTTTCTCAATAAAAATCGATTTTCAGCTCGTCAGAAAAGTTTTACTTTGGGGAGTAAACTGTATTAAAACTTGCAAAAAGTTACGGATAATTAAAAATAAAGTTTTGCGCCAAAATGGTTTCAATGCAAATAAAGCATTATAATTGTTCTATTGAGGATAGCCCAAGTTTGGGAATACTCGAAAATACCTAGAAAGAGAATAAAAACCCAATAAAAAAACGCATTTTAGATCGATACAAAAATTATTAAAAAGAACAAAAATTTGAATTAAACATGTCAGAGAATAAGAATAGAAAAACATCGACGATAAAGGAACAGTAGGAAATACAAAATTTAAGTAAAACTAAGAAAACCATCGAAAGTAAAAAAGAATTTGTAATAATTAAGAAATTATAAAAAAAAGTCCAAAAAAAGTAGATACTTAGACGCAACCATTTAAATATTTCTAAATTTAGGTTAAAATTGTTCAAAAACTTTCAAAAGTTTGCTAAAAGAGATTCCTTTTTGGACCATAATTTTTGCAACAAAAATTGATTTTTTTGACTGCGAGAAGTTCGAACCTAGTTCAGTAATAAGTAAAAAAAAAATAAAAAAAATTAGGAATCATTAATCGTGCAAAAAAACACAGTTAAAAGAAAAAAATTAATTTTTCGATGAAAATTAATTTAACATTGCAAGTTTTCACTTGTTGAATAAGTCCAATCTTGAGTCAAAACTACCTCGAAAACAAGGCAAAGTAAATTTAGATGGTTGGAAAAACATAAAAGACCCATGACAAAACATTACAATTAATAAGAATAGACAAAATGGGAAGAATGAAAAAAATAGAAACTATAAAAGTACCTGTTAAAAACTATAAAAGTGAAGAAATGTGGAAAAAAGATAACATTATAAGAAAATAGGTCCAAAAGAAGTAATGATAGACACAAATTTAAAATATTTCTAGTTTCGTGCCAAAAAAATTGCTAAAACAGTTTTTTCCGACCAAAGCTTTCTCAATAAAAATCGATTTTCAGCTGGTCAGAAAACTGTATAAAAACTTGTAAAATTAGGTATCGATAATTAAAAATCAAAGTTGGTCCAAAATGGTCTCAATGCAAATAAAGCATTATAATTGTTCAATCCTGAGAATAGCTCAAGTTTGGGAATACTCGAAAATACCTAGAAACAGAATAAAAACCCAATTTAGATCGATACAAAAATTATGTAAAAAAGCAAAAATATGAACAAAACATGTCAGAGAATAAAAGTAGAATAACATCGACCAAAAAGGAACAGTAGGAAATACAAAATTTGAATAAAACTAAGAGCATCGAAAGTTAAAAAAATGGAATAATTAAGAAATTATAGGAAAAAGTCCAAAAGAAGTAGATACTTAGACGCACACATCTAAATATTTCTAAATTTAGGCCAAAACCATTCAAAAGTTTGCTAAAGGAGATCCCTTTTTGGACCATAATTCTTTCAACAAAAATTGATTTTTGACTGGGAGAAGTTCTAACGTTGTTCAATACCAAATAAAAAAAATAATAAAAAAATCAAGAATCATTAATCGTAAAAAAATTTAAAATATTTCTAGTTTGGTGCGAAAATCGTCACAGAATTTTCTGAAGTTATTTTTCAAACCAAATTTTTGACAAAAACTTGAAAAATCAAAAATCATTAATTTTAAAAACACAGTTTTGTAGCAAAATTGCAACGCAACGTCAATTTATATAACAATTTTAGTTTATTCGTTGGAAAAGATCAATTTTAGATCTAGATTACCTCGGAAAACTGAAAACTGAATAAAAAAATCAATATTAGATCAGAAAACTTGACAAACAGCAACAATAGAAAATTATAAACAATAAAAGAAACAATAAAAATTTGGATTTTTAAATGCACAAATAAATTCTGTAACAGGCAGAAATTATAGAAAAAATATGAAGCCCACATTAAAAATATTTTTACTTTAAGGCAAAATCGTGTAAAAACTTTCAAAAGTTTCCAATGATGACCAATTTCGGAACAAAATTCTTTCTATAAATCGACTTTTGACGTAAAAGCTTGATTTCGAACCAAAATCGTAAAAAAAAACTTTAAAATCAGTAAATATTAATTGTTAAAAAAACTAGTTTTTGGGCCAAAAGTGTCTCTTTAAAACCAATATACATTATAATTGTGCACTCATTAAAAGAAAAGCTCAATTTTGAATCCAAATTACCTCAAAAGACTGAAAACATAATAAAAATTCGAAAATAAAAAACGATGAAACAAAAAGTTAAAGAAAATATGACAAAGAATAATGTAAAATATGAAGAATAGGAAAAAAAATGAGACCCAAAAGCTTGAAAATAAAAAAAAGGCGAAAGAGAGTACGGAACTCGCTACACTAGAACAGGACGGCAAACATCCCCAAACAACAGAAAGAAATACCTGAAACGCCGGAATTTTTTGTTGAAAAACTGCCAGAGAAGACAACAATTGTAATAGAAAAAGGAGTACGTAAAATGAAAGTTGTCGAAAAACTAGTAATAATGAAATAGAAAACAATAAAGAGGAAAAAATTAAACGTTTACTGTCTATTAGTGGAAAAAGTAAAAAGTAGGTGTTAGCTCAAGAGGTTTCCAATACAAGAAAAGTTTTCAAATCATCACATGCCCAGGAGGAAGAAACTGAGCACATACTAAGTAACAGTAATACAAGGTAATTAAAACATGAATTCTAAAGAAAAAGTAGGAAGTCAAATTAGAACGACTACAAGTTGTTACGGTAGAGGAAACTGGAAAAGAACTACTCACTATAGTTAATTTTGAAGAATCGGAATATCAAATTCAAGAACAATTGTAAAGTGTTATCGGGCTTTGAAGCCGTGGTCTAATGAAATTTCTTCCTGATGTTTCGTCTACAGCTGCGGCGGACATTATGAAATTCAGTTGTCTAGTAGCAAATTGTTTTATTAGTTCCAGTTTACCGTCTTCGGAAAATTTTTATATTAAAAAATCTGTATTTAAAATTCTACACTTCTAAGTCCAATTAAAATTATAAGACTGTGAAGGCTTTCACGGCCAGTCAAATTACAATCTAAAGTGTTTTCCGAGCTTTTAAGCCGTGGTCCAATGGAATTTCTTCCTGACGTTTCGTCTACAGCTGCGGCAGACATTATCAAAAGCGACGAGGCAATGGGCGAGGTGATCTCCCGTGCTTCCCGACGTTGACTGATTCGACTGTGGTGAGCTCCGTGGTATTTATTCCCCCGTCGTCGCGTTGCAGTGGAGAGACTGGGGTGGGGCAGTGGTGGCGCGGGGTTTCGGCGCACTTAAAGTATGTTGTAGAACTCGCTTCCAGTCTGCATTTAGAAACGTAATTTTCTCCTTCCTGATGCACTAAATCTGCCGAAATTGAAGGTAAATAACAGACTGTGTAGTGTATCTTATTGACAAAATATCATTTGTAGAGCACTATAACAGCGTTTCTTACACCTATTAATATTCCTGACATATAGCTTGGAACAAGAAAAATTTTAGAGGCAAGCAAGTAAACATGTTTTGTTTTCGTCTGAAACCAAGTGGGTCAAGCATCCCTTAAGCAGTTAGGGAAACTTTTGTAGTAACCTGAGGACTATTCGTTTTTTTTAATATTATGCAAACTATATTGGACAAACAATGACGTTATTTGGGTTATGTGGCCTCAGAAGCGCGTCGGGTACCCCAAAATAAAAGGGGACTGATTTTATGTGTGTGACCCGAAAAAAATGTCTTTGGAATTTACTTTGGAGCTACATTTATGTAAAACCTTGTTTCGGGCTGTCCTGAATAAAGGCCTAAACACTAATTATACCGGAATGATATCCCTATCATTGTGTTATGCCAAAATACTAGTATAATCTCGTTATCTAGGCCTGCATTCGGGACTCACAATGGAAACTTGCGTATAAAATATAGTCCATCCAAACCAATATGTCGGCTCGTTACCGACAACGAGATTAACTGTTACCCTCAGTTATCGCGTAATCGGGATAATTCAAATTTCATGTATACGCCCTTCCAGGGAACATTATAATATGTATTAAAGCGATGCCACGCTGGTCGGGAATAGGGCCCCGATTAGAAACAGTTGCGTTCAACTATGATCGTCACCTAGAACGGGCTGCTAAGTAGGAGCCCCCTGGAACTGGGAATCGTATTTTATGGCAGTTAATAGCGCTCTCAAGTTGGGGCCAAATTTATTACAATCATTTTCGTAAATCCCCTCGTAACGTTCCGAGTTCAGCGTATTAGTGGATCATTGAGAATGGCTGCACGATGTAATTTTCACACAAAATGCAAGAAGTGGGTGGTGGAGTCATTTCAGCTCGACCGCCCTTGGTTAATGCATTTTTTTTTGATAAATTGTGTTAGGGTTGTATCTTTTTTTTACCTTATTGGTATGAGCTTCTTGGATTTGTAGCAGTGATGAAAACTAAATGAACGATCGAAACGTTGACCATTCTGGTTTTTCCTTGATAACTCTGATCTTCCTGCTTACACATCTATCTCAAGTCAGAGAGAGATTTTATGTGGTAGTTACAAATGGTTTGTGAATAGTACAAAAATAAAAAAAAGTTTGTTCGAAGTTGGGAATTGAACTCGAGATCTCCAGCCAAACCAGCTGCAATTGTGCAGCATTGCCAAGTAATAGAGAGCAGGTGTGCGTTATGCACTATATTTTTTTTTCTCACTAGTCAGAGAAGTCCACTGTCCATGTTCTAAGAAGTATTCATTGTTTTTTCTAACGCACGGCTGTGTGTTATCATTAGTTTCCGAAGTTACCGACCCTAATTGTTATGTTTGCTGTGGTAAGGGGTAGTGGAAAAAATTATTTTTAGCCTTCGACGATAATTGGACAATGATGAGAAACTCAATAATGGATATTTTTATGTACTGTTCGCTCATCGTTATTCTTTTTTTCCAATTTGCCCTTACCCACCCGCTCGCAGGGATGCCCACACACGGAAGACCGAGAACAAATGGTCCGAAATCGACGCCTATCTTTCGAAGTTTTAAGTGCATGTTGGGGATGAGTTAGTAATTAGTTAAAGCTAAGTCACCGAAACCTAATCTTACCTGCGAGTAATAATATCCCTTGTACAAAGTTTCCACACTTCAATACCTAACGATGAAAACTTTTAATGAAACCTGTCTAACAAAAACTTTCAAAACTCACCTATATGTTGATGAATTATTGGTTGCGTGTTTATTTACTTACTATATAAAGGCCTTTGACCGAAATATTGGGACAAGGTATTGGGTAATATAGGACAAAAAAAATTGTCTTTATTTTACCTTCAACCAATTAATAGAAATAGCTATTTGTGTATTAAGAGCGCAAAGTGATATATTGCCGCTCTGAGTGAGAAGTTTCACTATGGCTCTGACTTTGACTATGGGTCTGACTGTGACTATCTCACGAGAACGGCATTGCCACTTTGCACTAGAATTACACGCAAGATCTTTTCTACAATCGATGTTTTCATTAAATGTTTCGTAAAAACTAATACTTATTCATAACCTCAAATTTTTTGGTCCCGAACGTTCTTAAAGTTCAAACAAAATTGTTCAACATCTGAGTCCCCTCAACTCATACTTTTGAGTCAAAAGTCGCAGAAATACTAAACGCTTTTCGACCCTCGAAAAATCGCAACTTTGCACTTTCTTTTGGAAGCGCAAATTTGTACTTTTCGCACGAATGTAGAAAAAAAAAAATTTTTAGGGGTCTAGGAATATTTCTTTAATTACTATTTTCGCTTTGGAAAAATTAATGAAAGATATCCTTCATTCTTACTACTGAAAGAAACTTAGGGGGCCCCGCTAAAAATTCAGGGGCTGGTTAAAGCAGAAAATTTGGTTTTGTTACTACATGCAAAACCACTAAACTGTGAGGATTGCTGATTGTTTTGATGGTGAACATAGGAAGATGATTTTAAAAAATTAAAGTGAGTTTAGCTTTTACAGCAACAAAATTTGAGGGGCTTAAATTAATAAATAAAATTTCAAAACTTAGATTTTCTCGAACTCCTCTCTCATTTTTCTTGTTTTTGCTTCTTTAGAAAAATACTGAATAATAAATGAAAACTTAGACGCTTGGTTATAAACCTAGGGGCTTTTCAGATTTTGGAAACGCGAGTACCTATAAAACCAGTAAGCTGCAAGGTTTTTGTTTGGTTCTTAAAAAGTAGTTAATTGCAAGAGCTTTGGAGGATCTAGTTATTGAATGAAAATACTAAAACTTATGAGTTCCAGAACATTTCATTCTTTTTTTTTTTTTGGTGTCTGTTTTGTAGCAAAAGTAGTGAAAATAAATAAAAGAATAGGAGCCCGGCTAAGACCTAAGGGTTCCTTAAAGTAGAAATTTGAAAGATTTTAGAAATGTTAACATAAGCAGTTAAATGCAAGGGATCTAAATGAAAGAGTGAAAAAGTAAAATTTAGGGGTTCAAAAACATCTTATTCATGACCATTCTTGTTTATTTCTGAAAAAAAATCACGGAAAAAAAATAAAAACTTAGGGGCCGCGTTAGAAATTCAGGGTCTTTTTAAAACATGAATTTTACATTGTAACTACAAAACCATCACCTAAACTGTGGCAGGATTGCTGATTATGTTAAAGTTTAGTGCATAGCGAGAATAAAATGAGTTCATAAATTGAGAATGTTTAGGAACTTAATTGCAACAGCAAAATTTCAGGGGCACAAATTAATAAAGAAAATTTTCAAAACTTAGTGTTCTAGAACTTTCCGTTCATTTCCTTGTTTTTTTAAGAAAAAGCACTGAAGAATAAATACAAACTTAGGGTCTTGGTATGAAATGGTAGTGAAAAGTGAAAGTGAAAAGTTAAAAAATTTAGTAAAAAAAAAACCTAAATGATAAATAAAACTTAGTGGCGCTAAGTTTTAAGAATTTGAATGTAGTTAATTGCAATGTAGAAATTTTAGGGATGGTTTATTTCTGAAAAAAAAACGGAAAAAAGAAACTAAAAACTTAGGGGCCTCATTAGAAATTCAAGGTCTTTATAAAACATGAATTTTACTTTGTGAGTGACTACAAAACCACCACCTAAACTGTGGTAAGCTTGCTGATTATGTTAAAGATTAGCGAATAGAAAATGATTTCATAAATTGAGAATGTTTAGGCGCTCAATTGCAAGAGTAAAATTTCAGGGGCTCAAATTATTAAAGAAAAATTTCAAAACTTAGTGTTCTATAACTTTCCGTTCATTTAATTGTTTAAAAAAAAAGTACTGAAGAATAAATGAAAACTTAAGGTCTTGGTATGAAATAGTGAAAGTGAAAAGTTAAAAAATTAAACTTAATTTAGTAAAAAAAATCTAAAAGATAAATAAAACCTAGTGGCGCCGTTAAATAACTCAGGGGTCTTTTAAAAAAAAACATTTTGAAGTATGTATTTAGGTATTTGTCTAATTATGAAGCCACGTAAATCATAATAAAGTTTGGTGGTGACTTAGCACATTAAGAATTTTAATGTAATCAATTGCAAGGGAGAAATTTTAGGGGCTAAAATTAATGGAATTATTAATTGATGGGAAAAATTTCATCCCTTTTTTTTGGTGGGTGCTTTTTTTGCAAAAATATTGAAAATAAATAAAAAAAATAAGGGCCCAATTAAAACCTAGGGTTTCCTCAAAGTTGAAATTTGAAGGAGTTTAGAAATATTGAAAAAAGTTGTTAAATACAAGGGGTCTAAATGAAAGAGTGAAAAAGTTAAATTTAGGGGTTCAAAAACACGAAAAAAAAAACTTAGGGGCCTCATTCGAAATTCAGGGTCTTTTTAAAACATGAATTTTACATTATGAGTAACTACAAAATCATTACCTAAACTGTGGCTGGATTGCTGATCATGTTAAAGTTTAGCGAATAGCGAAGATGGAATGATTTCATAAATTAAGAATATTGTACGCGTTTAATTATAACAGCAAAATTTCAGGGGCGCAAATCAATAAAATTCAAAGCTTAGTGTTCTGGAACTTTCCGTTCATTTCCTTGTTTTTTTTTTAATAAAAAGCACTGAAGAATAAATAAAAACTTAGGGTCTTGGTGCGAAATAATGAAAAGTTAAAAAACTAAATATAATATAGTAAAAAGAAAACCTAAATGATAAATAAAACTTAGTGGCGCCGTTAGATAACTCAGGGGCCTATCAAAAGCAAACATTTTGAAGTATGTATTTGGCTATGTGTCTAATTATGAAGCCACGTGAATCATAATGAAGTTTCGTGGTGACTTAGAAAATTAAGAATATTAATGCAGTTAATTGCAATGGAGAAATTTTAGGGGCTAAAATTAATAGATTTATGAATTAGCGGGAAAAATTTAATTCTTTTTTTTTGGTAACTGCTTTTTAGCAAAAATACTGAAAATAAATAAAAAAAATAGGAGCCCGGTAAAAACGTAGGGGTTCCTCAAAATAGAAATTTGAAGGATTTAAAAAATGTTACCAAAGTAGTTAAATGCAAGAGATCTAAATGAAAAAGTGAAAAGTAAAATTTAGGGGCTCAAAAACAAGGAAAAAAACTTAGGGGTCTCATTAGAAATTCAGGGTCTTTTTAAGACATGAATTTTACATTGTAAGTAACTACAAAACCATCACCTAGGGGGTAGGGTCTAAAATTAATGGAATTTTAAACCCTACCTTAATTAATGGAAAAAAATTCATTCTTTTTTTTTTAGAATCTACTTTTTAGCAAAATTACTGAAAATAAATAAAAAAATAAGGGCCCGGTTAAAACCCAGGAGTTCCTTAAAGTAGAAATTTGAAGAATTTTAGAAACGATGAGAAAAGCAGTTAAGTGCAAGGGATCTAAATGAAAGAGTGAAAAAGTAAAACTTAAGGGTTCAGAAACATCTTATTCATTACCTTTCTTATTTATTTCTGGAAAAAAACACGGAAAAACAATAAAAACATGAATTTTACATTGTGAGTAACTACAAAACCATCTCCTAAACTGTGGCAGGACTGCTGATTATGTTAAAGTTTAGCGAATAGCGAAGATGGAATTATTTCATAAATTAAGAATATTGCAATGGGACATTTTAGGGGCTAAAATTAAGGGCCTTTTAAAGCAAACAATTTGAGGTGTGTATTTGGCTATATGTCTAATTATGAAGCCACGTGAATCATAATGAAGTTTCGTGGTGACTTAGAAAATTAAGAATTTTAATGTAGTTAATTGCAATGGAGAAATTTTAGGGGCTAAAATTAATGGATTTATTAATTAGTGGGAAAAATGTAATTCTTTTTTTTTTTGGTAACTGCTTTTTAGCAAAAATACTGAAAATAAATAAAACAAATAGGAGCCCGGTTAAAACCTAGGGGTTCCTTAAAGTAGAAATTTAAATTTGAAGTATTTTAAAAATGTTAACAAAAGTAGTTAAATGCAAGGGATCTAAATGAAAGAGTGAAAAAGTAAAACTTAGGGGTTTAAAAACACGAAAAAGAAAAACTTAGGGGCCTAAACTGTGACATTTTAGGGGCTAAAGTTAAGGGCCTTTTAAAGCAAACAATTTGAGGTGTGTATTTGGCTATGTGTCTAATTATGAAGCCACGTGAATCATAATGAAGTTTCGTGGTGACTTAGAAAATTAAGAATTTGAATGTAGTTAATTGCAATGGAGAAATTTTAGGGGCTAAAATTAATGGATTTATTAATTAGTGGGAAAATTTTAATTATTTTTTTTTGGTAACTGCTTTTTAGCAAAAATACTGAAAATAAATAAAAGAAATAGGAGCCCCGTTAAAACCTAGGGGTTCCTCAAAGTAGAAATTTGAAGGATTTCAAAAAATGTTGACACAAGTAGTTAAATGCAAGAGATCTAAATGAAAAAGTGAAAAGTAAAATTTAGGGGCTCAAAAACAAGGAAAAAAACTTAGGGGTCTCATTAGAAATTCAGGGTCTTTTTAAGACATGAATTTTACATTGTAAGTAACTACAAAACCATCACCTAGGGGGTAGGGTCTAAAATTAATGGAATTTTAAACCCTACCTTAATTAATGGAAAAAATTTCATTCTTTTTTTTTAGAATCTACTTTTTAGCAAAAATATTGAAAATAAATAAAAAAATAAGGGCCCGGTTAAAACCCAGGAGTTCCTTAAAGTAGAAATTTGAAGAATTTTAGAAACGATGAGAAAAGCAGTTAAATGCAAGGGATCTAAATGAAAGAGTGAAAAAGTAAAACTTAGGGGTTCAGAAACATCTTATTCATTACCTTTCTTATTTATTTCTGGAAAAAAACACGGAAAAAAAAATAAAAACTTAGGGGCCTCTTTAGAAATTCAGGGTCTTTCTAAAACATGATTGTGAGTAACTACAAAACCATCTCCTAAACTGTGGCAGGATTGCTGATTATGTTAAAGTTAGCGAATAGCGAAGATGGAATGATTTCATAAATTAAGAATATTCCAATGGGACATTTTAGGTGCTAAAATTAAGGGCCTTTTAAAGCAAACAATTTGAGGTGTGTATTTGGCTATGTGTCTAATTATGAAGCCACGTGCTGCCACAATTTTAATGTAGTTAATTGCAATGGAGAAATTTTAGGGGCTAAAATTAATGGATTTATTAATTAGTGGGAAAAATTTAATTCTTTTTTTTTTGGTAATTGCTTTTTAGCAAAAATACTGAAAATAAATAAAGAAAAAAGGAGCCCGGTTAAAACCTAGGGGTTCCTTAAAGTAGAAATTTGAAGGATTTTAGAAATGATAACAAAAGTTGTTAAATGCAAGAGATCTAAATGAAAGAGTGAAAAGTAAAATTTAGGGGCTCAAAAACAAGGAAAAAAAACTTAGGGAGCCTCATTAGAAATTCAGGGCCTTTTTAAAACATGAATTTTACATTATGAGTAACTACAAAACCATCACTTAAACTGTGGCAGGATTGCTGATAATGTTAAAGTTTAGCGAATAGCGAAGATGGAATGACTTCATAAGTTAAGAATATTGTACGCGTTTAATTGTAACAGCAAAATTTCAGGGGCGCAAATCAATAAAGAAAAACTTCGAAACTTGGTGTTCTGGAACTTTCCGTTCATTGGTTTTTTTTTTTAAATTAAAAGCACTGAAGAATAAATAAACACTTAGGGTCTGGGTATGAAATAATGAAAAGTTAAAAACTAAATTTAAAATAGTAAAAAGAAAACCTAAATGACAAATAAAACGTAGTGGCGCCGTTAGATAACTCAGGGGCCTTTTACAGCAAACATTTTGAGGTATGTATTTGGCTATGTGTCTAGTTGTGAAACCACGTGAATCATAATAAAGTTTAATGATGACATAGAACATTAAGAATTTTAATGTAGTTAATTGCAATGGAGACATTTTAGGGGCTAAAATTAATGGATTTATTAATTAATGGCAAAAATTGCATCCTTTTTATTCGGTATCTGCCTTTTAGCAAAATTACTGAAAATAAATAAAAAATAGGGGCCCGGTTAAAACCTAGGGGTTCCTTAAAGTAGAAGTTTGAAGGACTTTAGAATTGACAAAAGTAGTTACATGCAAGGGATCTAAATGAAGGAGTGAAAAAGTAAAACTTAGGGGTTCCGAAACGTCATATTCATTTCCATTCTCCTTTATTTCTGAAAAAAAAACACGGAAAAAGAAATTAAAACTTAGGGCCTCATTAGAAATTCAGGGTCTTTTTAAAGCATGAATTTTACATTGTGAGTAACTACAAAACCATCACCACACACTGTGGCAGCATTGCTGATTATGTTAGTTTAGGTTAGCAAAATTTCAGGAGCGCAAATTAGTAAAGAAACATTTCAAAACTTAGTGTTCTAGAACTTTCCGTTCATTTCCTTGTTTTTTAAAGAAAAAGAAGAAAGAATAAATAAAAACTTAGACTTAGAAGAAGAATAAATAAAAACTTAGAGCCTTGGTATAAAATAAATCCAGGTGCTTTTTTAAGAATGTTTTGAAACGCGAGTACCTAGTAAGCCGAAAGGCCTTTAGTACCTAAAGGGTAGTTAAGTGCAAAAGAGAAGTTTTAAAGGTCTAAGTGAAAGATTAAAAAATTAAACTCAATTTAGTAAAAAAAAACCTAAAAGATAAACAAAACTTAGTGACGCCGTTATATAACTCAGGGGCATTTTAAATCAAACATTTTGCTTGTGCATTTGGCTCTATGTCTAATTATGAGGCCACGTGAGTCATAATAGAGTTGGTGCTGACTTAGAACATTAAGAATTTTAATATAGTTAATTACAACGGAAAAATTTTAGGGGCTAAAATTGATAAACGAAAATATTAAAACTTATATGTTCCAGAAAATTTTGTACTGTTTTTTTTTGGTGTCTCCTTCTTGAACTTGGCTGAAACAAATTAGGGGCTCGGATAAAAACCCAAGGGTTCCTTAAAGTAGAAATTTAAAGTATTTTAGAAATGTTAAGAAGCGTAGTTAGATGCAAGGGAAAAGTTTTAGAGATCTAAGTGAAAGAGTGAACAAGTAAGTGGTTTAGGAACATCGCACTCATTACCATTCTTCTCGTTTATTTTTGGAAAAAAATACTGGTAAACGAATAAAACTTAGAGGCGTCATAAGACTTTCAAGATCTTTTCAAAATATAAATTTTACTACAAAGTCATAACCTGAAGAACCTAAACTGTGAGAATTAGGAGGAGTTCCAAAAAATTATATTTTTTTTTTGGTGACTGTTTTTTAGCAAAAATACTGAAAGTAAATAAAAAATTAGGGGCCCGACTAAAACTCAGGGGTTCCTTAAAGTAGAAGTTTGAAGGATTTCATAAATGTTGAGAAAAGTAGCTAAATTCAAGGGATCTAAATGAAAGCGTGAAAAAGTAAAACTTAGGGGGTTCAGAAATATCTTATTCATTACTACTCTTGTTTATTTCTGGAAAAAAAATCAAAACTTAGTGGCTTCATTAGAAATTTAGGGTCTTTTTAAAACATGAATTTTAAATTGGGAGTAACTTAACGTGAACACTTAACACGTGAATCATAATAAAGTTTGGTGTTGACTTCAAGAATTTTAATCTAGTTAATTGCAACGGAAAAATTTTAGTGGCTAAAATTAATAAACGAAAATATTGAAACTTATGTGTTCCAGAAAATTTTGTACTTTTTTTTATGTCTCCTTAGAAAAAATTCTATAAAAAATTAAAAATTAGAGGCCCCAGTTTAAGACACCCCCAGGGTTGTCTTAAAACAGAAATTTAAATGATTTTAGAAATGTTGAGAAGAGTAGTTAGATGCAAGGGAGAAGTTTTAGAGGGCTAAGTCAAAGAGTGAACAAGTAAGTGGTTTAGGAACATCTCACACATTACCATTCTTCTCGTTTATTTCTGGAAAAAATACTGGAAAACGATAAAACTTAGAGGAGTCATTAGACTCTCAAGATCTTTTTAAAACATAAATTTTACTACAAAATCATATCTTGAAGTAACCTAAACTGTGAGGATTGCTGATTGTGTTAAAGTTTGACGATTAGTGAATAGAGAAGGATGATTTCATAAATTCAGAGTTTTATAAGTGTTTAATTGTAATAGCGAATTTTCAGTGGCTCAAATTAATAAACAAAAATATCAAAACTTAGGGGTTCTAAAACTTCCCTCTCATTTTTCTCACTTTTTCTCGATTTTAAACCCCATACTATTTTAAAGCAGAATTTTTAAAGATTTTGAGAATTCAAGTTGTCATAAAACCACTAAGCTGAGAGGTTCAATGGTTGTTTTAGAGTTTGATGATGACTTTGCAAGCTATTAAGAGTATGTGAAGGCTTTCACGGCCGGTCAAAATACTATCTAAAATGTTTTCCGGGCTTTGAAGGCGTGGTCCAATGGAATTTTTTTCTGACGTTTCGTCTACAGCTGCAGCAGACATTATTAAAGGCGATAACGCAATGGGCGAACTGATATCTCATGCTTCCCGATGTTGACTGATTCGACTATGGCGAGCTCCGTGGTATTTATTCCCCCTCATCCTTGAGTTGTTCATGAATTTGATATTCCGATTCTTCAAAAATAACTATAGAGAGTAATTGTTTTCCAGCCTCCCTTACCATAACAACTTGTAGTCGTTCTAATTTGACTTCTTACTTTTTCTTTAGAATTCATGTTTTAATTACTTTGTATTACGATTACTTTATATTTCCGGGGGGTCTTCCTCCTGGGCATGTGATGACTAGAAAAATTTTCTTATTGGAAACCTCTTGAGCTATAACCTACTTTTTACTTTTTCCACACAGAGAGGTTACTTTTTTCCTCTTTATCATTTTTCTATTTCATTATTACTAATTTTTTGACAACTTTCTAACGACTTCTTCTCCTAATATTTGGAGATGGTTGCCACGGTCCTGTTGTAGAGTAGCTATTTCCATATTCTCTTCCTTTCGCCTTTTTTCTATTTTCAAGTCCTTCTGTCTCATTTTATTTTTTTATGTTTTTTAGAAGAGCGGTGAGATGTTGTACAGAGCACTACTCTTTATATTTTATATTATTTTTTGTCATATTTTGTTCAACTTTTTGTTTCATCGAATTTTTTTCGACTTTTTATCAGGTTTTCATTCATGAGGTAATTTTTATTCAAAATTGAAATGTTCTAATGAGTGAACAATTATAATGTATATTATTGTTCTTTTATTGTTTTTAATTTCTATTGTTGCTCTTTGTCAAGTTTTCTGATCTAATTTTTTATCCTTTATTCAGTTTTCATTTTTGCGAGGTAAATTTGACCCAAAATTGATCTTTTCCAATGAATAAACTAAAATTGTTATATAAATCGATGTTGCATTGAGAAACTTTTGCTACAAAACTGTGTTTTTGAAATTAATAATTTTCGATTGTTCAAAAATTTGGTTTGAAAAATAACTTCAGAAAATTTTGAGACGATTTTGGAACCAAACTAGTAATATTTTAATTTTGTGTATTTCATTACCTCTTATTTTCTTACAATGTGGTTTTTTTCCACTTTTCCTCACTTTTATAGTTTTTAACATGTATTTTTGTAGTTTCTATTTTTTCCATTCTTCCCATTTTGTCTATTCTTATTATTTGTCATGTTTCTTTAAACTTCTTGTTTTTTTTTCCAAGAATCTAAATTAACTTTGCCTTGTTTTAATTTTTTTGAGGCAATTTTGACTCAAGATTGTACTTTTTTTCAGCATGTAATTACTAATAATATTAAATTAATTTCCATAGAAACATTTATTTTGTTCCTTAACTCTGGATTTTTTTACGATAAATGATTCCTGTTTTTTCTTTTTTTTTAATTCAGTATTGAATTGCATTAGAACTGCTCTCAGTCAAAAATCAATTTTTATTGAAAGAATTGTGGTCCAAAAAGCGACCACTTTTAGCAAATTTTTAAACTATTTTGGCCTAAAATTAGAATTATTTATTTTTTGGACGTATTTTTTCTATAATTTCTTTTCTAGTTTTTTCTTTACTTTCGATGCTTTTCTTAGTTTTATTTAAATTATGTATTTCCTACTGTTCTTTTATCCTTGCTGTGTTTCTATTCTTATTTTTTGACATGCTTTGTTAAAATGTTTGTTCTTTCACATAATTTTTGTATCGATCTTAATTGGGGTTTTTTCTCTTTCTAGGTATTCCCAAACTTTTAATTATCGATACCTTATTTTTCAAGTTTTTATACAGTTTTTTTCTCCAAAGTAAAACTTCTCCAACGAGCTGAAATCGATTTTTGTTGAGAAAAACTTGGTCGGAAAAAACTCTTTTAGAGATTTTTTTCAAGTTTATTAGACGTTTTTAGACGAAGTTTATTAGTGTGTGGACGATTTTGGCTCAAAATTAGAAATATTTTAAATTTATGCCTCTACCTTCCTCTTTGGGCCTATATTTTCAATATGTTTCTCAGTTTTTCAGGTTTCTTAACTCTGTAATTTTGTAGCTTTATTTTGTTTTCTTTCTCATTGTTCTATTCTTCATATTTTTCTTTTGTCTTTAAATTTGAACTTTTTCAACTGTAGTATTGAAAATTGATTTTAAAACAATTTTTAAAGCAAAACAAAACTGTGTTTTCTAACGATTAATAATTCTTGATTTCTAAAGTTTACAAAATTTTGACCCGCATTACAAATTTTTCAACGAGGCAAAAATCAATGTTTATTGAAAGAAATATATTTCGAAGATAATATTCTTTTTAGTAACTTTTTGAAAGTTTTTAGATGATCTTGGTTGACAATTAATGCCAACTATCTGCTACTCTTGGACATATTTTTGCCATATTTTATTGACTATTTCAGTTTTGTTAACTTTCGGTTCTTTCACTTATTTCTTATGTTCTTTATTCTTCATATTTGCCTTTGGTTTTCAAAATTATGGGTACTTAAAAATAGTTTATTTTTGTATGCACTTGTAATGAAGATAAATTTTGAGTCAATGAGCCAAATTGAAAATAAATTTTGTCACAAAACGTAGATGCATTAATTTTGGAGTTGTGGTATTCTTCGAGACTAAAATTTTAGGCACTTTCAAAATTCAGTTTTTTGCCATTTTTTAAAAAAATCACTTTAATGATTAACTTCATTCGATTTAAGCTTGTTATCGGCTTGTGGGATAGTAATCATGCCATTTCGATTAAAAACAGCAAAAATGATCTCGACATTTTTTTTTAAATTGACCAAAGTGAGGATTATTTCGTTTTTTCTCAATTTTCAACTTTGACCGCCTTTAACTGTAATTTTAGAACGGGTGGACCGATTTACACTGAATTCAACTGCGTTTTGCTCTTGTTTTGGATTTTTTCTTGACAAATTTTTTGAATTTGACCATAAAGGAAGAGGTAATACGCCTTTTTTCTCAATTTTACGTCTTAGTGAGACATTCTTTGTAATTACACCTTTAAATGAGGACCATACTTGGGATGTCGTTCCATTGAAGACTTTTGCTATTGCGAATACCGAAAGAACGTATTACTCATTCACTTATTTTTGTCATCGAGTTACCTTTAAAACATTTTTTTATACCCATCTCCTTTTAGCACATGTTGAGAAGATACGATGAAAATGTCAAAGTCAAATTATTCCAGAATTTACTAATAAAAAGTGCAGTATTGTTTTAATAAAGATATAAACTACGCGTCCATTTATGTTTCGCCCACAAAATAACAAGCCCTTGTGCCTAAGCCCCTTACCAAAAGCTGATTTATTGCGTTATTGAATTAAACTCAAATTTACAAACTCTACAGTAAATAACCACCGCAGTAAAATTTCCATTTTAAATTGTCATGCCTAGTAGGTATTACAGACTAATCAACGACCGCTGAAGTATTCGACATTTACTCATCGATTAGTGGATCAGCTTCGGGCCAGAAACTCGTTTCATACGCTCGAGACAAGTAGTACGTTTTAACGATCCAATAATGTTGAATCGAAATGGATTACAAAAAAAAATTCAAAAAAGGATTTGAAATTTGCCTCATTCGGATCCCTGTAGCTCACATCCTTGAATAATCGACGGCCATTTTTTCAAGGGAAATGCGGCCATTAAGAGGGATCCCTTTCGGAGTATCGTTTACTGGGGTCTTTGTATAGAGAAAGGCTAAATTAAAAGGGTTTTGTATTGAATGCCGGAACAGCGACAAATGTGACATTTTATTGCTTAGGGTCAGTCGCTGAAAAATCACGATCAATAGCAATTTATAAATTTTTAATGAAACTTTTCTTTTAGTAAGCAACATGCGAACAATATTTGCTTCCTGCTCTGCCACAATAACTTATGACTTATTCACCTTGCACGCGCGCTGGTCAATAATTGAGTTTCGTGAGCCGAATCGTATATCTGGGAAGAAAAATTCCAGGGTGTCCTTATCTGAGCGACCATTCGCACCAAGAAATAGATCACGTGTCTTATTTAAGGTCTCAAAGGGAAGAGTGAATAATTTAGGGACGATATCAGCTTATTACCTGGCCAAAATTAGAATCCCTTAAAGGCGTTGCGGGGAATTTGCTTTTAGCATCCGACTAATGAAAGCCGAAGCTGGAACGCTGCTTTAAATCCAATCATGACGTGTTTTATTTAATAATGGCCCCCGCGAAACTTATTTGCCACGCAGGCGAAACTTTCGGGACCTGCCAAGTTAAAAACTAATAGGTACCTAGTATTATGAATTTTGAAATAGCCTAGGGAAGTTTAGAATTGGATTAGAAAAGCATTAAGGTCTGAGTAGTAATTTTACCAAGGCAAACAGAGATAAAAATCAAATGGATTCTCCTTTCGTTGTGCATACAGGGGCCCCAATCGATGAATTATTAACTGTACTGAGGAAAGTTTCCCAACTATACACTTTTCCTATCATTTTGCAAACTTCGTTAGCTGAAGTTTCAATATTAATTTAACAAACTCAAGCGAGGAAATTTGTTGTTAAATTGACTTTGTCTTTTCGAATTTTTCGTATACGTACGCTCAGTTTTAAGTTAAGGTGGCGCTCGCCATCCTGTAGAGATTGTGTTTGAGATAAAACTAAAAACCCTGAATAAGAACGGCAAGCTAGATGCTGACAAAATCCCTTAAACCTTAGCAGGAACAAAATGAAACCTGATGGGCCTCTAAGGACGACTTTTACAACTAAATATCAGTAAAACTTCAGTTTGAATTTTAAACTCCAGATTTAACGTACAGTGCATGGTTTATCTGTCAAAAAAAAAACGTTTAAACTAAACTTGTAACGGTGGGACTAAAACTGAACAATTGTAAATTCAAGGTCCTCTGTGAAGTCCAGTGAAGTCATGAAGTGAAGTGAAGATTATTGTGGCTCAAAGCTATAATCGAATTCCGCGAAATAGTTGCCAAACGATGAAGTGGATTTTTTAAGATGTTTACGTGTGCTTAAGGGTCGAAAAGTTATCAAGTTTATCAAAGTTTTTGGTTGAATGGGATATTGGGGGTTAATCAATGCGTAATCCACATGGGAAGGTTCACTTTGAACATCTTCTCTGACGGCCATATATACAAGGTGCTACTTAATAATGATACGTCGTAATAGCATGGGCGCATTTGTGAGCTGAATTCAAATAGGAAAGTTCAGAAAAATTCTAGTTTTCAAGATCCTAAAAAATTCAAAACTGAAAACTTTTTTGGCGATGTTTCAACTCATTTAACATAAGACTCAAGTACGTCACTTAGTACCAATTTTGCCCGTTCTTTTATAGGTCCTATTAAAAAAAAAACGGGCAGAAATTTGCAAAATGTGTATAATATACTAGCCGGTTGCTTTACCTTTTCCCCCAAATTGCGGTAAAAGTTTCGCGCTTAATTTACTTCTTTAAACTCACTTTTTCAATGTTTTCAATTTGACAGAAAATTTCCGTTTTTCCCAACTCTATACCTTACTTAAATTCGACCCTAAAGTGGAGTAACTATTTAGGGTTGCAAAAAGCGAAAATTTTCAGGAAAATTAAAAACTTTTAACAACTGACGACCAAGGAAGGAAAAGTCTTGCAATTGTAAAATATTTCAGAATTTCTGGATTTAAAAATAGATTTTGAACTCTAAAGATTTATTCCAATTTATTGAAAAATAACGATTAACAGCCATTTGCACCACTGTTCCATAAAAGCCAATCATAACTACGTTATAGTTTGGTTTAAGGTTAACCATAATTCAGAGAAGGATTGCACGAGTTGTCCTTAACAGAATCTTGGCTAAGAATAAGAATGACGTGGCAACACCGGATTAAGAACAGAAATCTAACCTCATTCGTCATTTAATTTCAATCTCGGTGTTTGTGTTATCATTTTTAACATATTTTATAAAGAAAGTGCTTCAGTTTAGTAATAACTGCCATAATATAATGAGTTCTAAAGATGATTCAAAGGATATTAGAAAAAGAGCCCCTAATTTTTCACTTCGAGAAAAAACACTACTATTGAATATAGTTCACGACTACAAACATATTGTTGAGAACAAACAAACAAACGCTGTAACTTGTGAAAAGGACATTGCATGGAAACAAATAGCCCAGGCTTTCAACTCTCAAAATGAGGACATGAATCTTAGAAGCAAAGAAGCACTGAAGAAATATTATGATAAAAACAATAAAAAAATTGTTCGAAAACTAGTAGCCGAAGAAAGAAAAGAAGTAAATAAAACTGGAGGAGGTGTCTTTATCATAAAAAATGACCCAGTCAAGGAGCTTGCTTTAAATATCATTAACCCGAAGACAGTGTATGGTTTCAAAAATAGATTTGATGGAGATAGTGTGCCAAATGAAGCGCAGAGTACATAAAAAAAATAACTGAACAGAGTCAGGACCTCCATGTTCAGGACAGTCAGGTTGAAATTGAAAACTACGGATTGGGGTTTTACACAATTCAGGAAGTTGAGCATTGCTATGCATCAACAGCAAAAATCGAGAGTGAGCCAGAGAAAGAACTTGATTGTGAAACAGTGGGCGAAACAGCTAATGTACAGGTATATTTCTTTATGTTCTCCAAAATCCTTAAGCCAGATTTGAAGATTTGCGTAGCAGAACCCAACATAGCATAAGCTCTTTGTGTAAATTACAATTTTTTGTTTGTTTTAACCTAAGCATGACAAGAGTATATTTAAAATTAATATGTGTCAGCCTGCTTAACTATCTATAAATACTTTTTTGTATTGAAAATGGTTTATGTGTTTCTTATGTTATGTTGAATTATATCAGCTATAAATCCAGCTTTTGATCAGTGTCAATATAGAATTATTGGTTAGAGAACAACTAACTATCTCTAACCAATAATGCAGGAACTTAATTCTCCTGCTAATGTTGCTTTCAAAACTTCGAAGGTGCATCAAGACTTGTAACAAATTCTTTATTTCATTTAGGATTCACGTGAAGCCTTCTCTGGTCATACCAAAACTGAAGCCAAAATAAAGAGAAGATGTTTTGAAGCAGAACTTCTAAACATTGAGGCTCGTAGACAACATGAAAGGGAATTATTTGAGTTACAAAAGGAGAACTTGCTTCTGGAAATTCAGCTTAAGAAACAAGAATTGAAAAAAACTGATGAATAAAGTGGTTTAGGTGCAAAATGGTGTGCAGGTATTATAAGCGTGTTTTTTTATTAATTAGGTAAACTTTTTGTGATATCAATGTGTGTTCATCAGATTTTTATAATACAACTGGTTTAGAAAATAATGGCACAATGTTAAAATGTCTAATGTTTCTGTATACGGGGTGTCGCATAATAACTATTCTTAATTTTCAGAACTGATAGAGCAGGGTAGTAAAATAAACATTTTTTATTAGTGAACTCTTCTGTGACATCCTGCATATTCTTAATTGTTTGAACCTTCATTACCATTGGTTCAAACAATTAAGTTTCAGTTATAAATATTTACAAAAATAAATATCTAAAATCAAACTATTTAACTAGTATTTATTTCTAAATTAATGAATAATTTACATTCATCGGTGAGACACTGTGGTTCCTGCAAATAATAGTAAGTGTATATCAAAGGAAAGTGATTACATTCGTAGGTTATTCTCTACTCACATGTTGTAAGGAATTTCTATTTGCTCTTCTATTAAGTTTAAAATGTACAGTGCTGTAGGTTTTGTAACACGAAAACGTTGGAAGAATAGAAGATTTTCAAAAGTGTTAAAATAGTTTGATATTTCGTAAATCTGACGAGCAATTTGTGCAAGGCCATTATGATCATCATTTTCAAATAATAAATCGTTATTTAAGATATTCATCACGAACAAAAATCAATTCCTACAATAACAAATAAAAATATCCAACACGATTTCTTTGCTTCATAGAATAATCTGTACAATCATAACCTCAAAACAGTGAAATTTTAAAATGAAACTTGTCTTTGCGCCTGTGTTGAAGCTTAAGCCGTGGTCTATCTTCGGCTTATTTTAGGTTGGACTTTGAGCGAAGCTTAGTGTTTAAGAATCATTGGTGCAACCAATTCTGATACTTAAGTGATACTTAACTATAAGGTGAACCTAAGTTGCACTGGTGCAAATGGCTGTAAGTGCGGAATCTTTCTGTACTTGGACGTGCTGATATAAATGTGCGGTTGCTTTCTACACTTGGTCCATATTCCAGAATTTTAAATTTTTTGCAATCCTTTAGGGTTGGGACAACGTAAAGTTTTTTGGGAAATTAAAAACATTTAAAACGGGATGGCCAAGGGAGAAAAAGTGAGGTAATTATTCCAAATTTCAGAATTTTAAAATTTTTGTTTTTTCCAACTCTAAAGAGTTATTCCAATTTAGGGCTGGGTAGAGCTAAAAATTTTTAAATTCTGCAATAGAACTTTCCTGCACTTGGTGGTCACTTTTCCAATGTTGTCATTTCTCGGTTTCTAAAGTTTTCCAAACCTAAACCTAAATGGAATCTTTTGAAATTCTGGAATAAGGACCAAGTGCGAAACTTTTTCGCATTCAGCCAGCAAATGATAAAAAAAACTTTCTTTTTCAAAATTTCCAGTTTTAGCCCAACCAGGTTAAGACGGATAAAAAAAAACGGATCTTTTCTGTAGAATCATAAAATTTGCAAAGTAAAGACCCACTGGGGAATTTTCGGCACTTGGTCGTGCTGATAAACGTGCGAGTTCTTTCTACACTTTGTCCATATTCCAGAATTTCAAAATCTCCTCCCAATGCGAAATCGGAAATGTGGAAAAAAACTAAAGTTTTCCAAAAAATCAAAACCATATAAAAAGTTACGACCAAGACATATAGAGTTGGGCAAATCCAAACTTTTCCACAATTGGTCCTTACTTTTTCAATGTTCTTGATTTCCGGAAAGTTTTCGTTTTTTTCTAGCTCTAAAGAGTAAAGTAAAAGGTCTAAAAGGTCTAAAAAGTAAAAGTAATACTACAAATTCTGAAATAGAAACCAAGTGCGGAATTTTTCCGAATTAGGCCAGTAATTAAAAAAAAGATCAAAACATTTCTGGAGACTTTCTTTTTCAACATTTTCAGTTTTTTTTTCAACTCTAAATTGGAGTAAGAAAACTTTAGGATTGGAAAACAAAAATTTTCAGAAAAGTCAAAATAATTGAGAAGTGACCACCAAGAGCAGAATCTTTTTGATATGGAGTAACTCTTTAGGGCTGGAAAAAACAAAAGTTTTCCGAGAAATCAAAAACATTTAAAAAGTGACGACTAAGAGAAGAATATTCCGCATATCGTCCGTATTCAAGAGTTACATAATTTTGTTTTTCCCAACACTATAGCTTTACTCGAATTTAGAGCAAAACAAGAAATATTGAAAATCGGAAAAATTATGGGAAAGTTTCTTTTTTGTCCCTTTTCCGCATATGGTCCATATTGCAGATTTAAAAAAAAATAAACCCTAAATTCGAGTAACTCTTTAGGGTTGCAAAAAGCGAAAGTTTTCAGGAAAACCAAAACATTTAAAAACTGACGACCAAGGGGGAAAAGTTTTGCATTTGTACAATATTCCAGAATTTCAAAATTTTCATTTTTTCAAACTCTAAAGATTTATTCCAATGACCACCAAAGTGACGACTAAGTGCGGAATCTTTCTGCACTTGGTTGTGCTGATATAAACGTGCGGTTGCTTTCCGCACTTGGTCCATATTCCAGAATTGCAAACTTTTATTTTTTGCAAATCTAATATGGAGTAATTCTTTAGGGTTGGGAAATCGGAAAGTTTTTTGGGAAATCAAAAAACATTTAATAAGTGACTTCAAAGGGAGAAAAAGTGTAATTGGTCTGAATAATGTAAGTGGTCCCAATTTCAGAATTTTCGAATTTTTTCGAATAAAATTTTTGTTTTTTCCAACTCTAAAGAGATATTCCAATTTAGGGCTGGGTAGAACTAAAAATTTTGATTTTGAAAAATTTTGAATTCTGCAATAGGTAATGAGTAGAACTTTTCTGTACTTGGTCGTCACTTTTCCAATGTTGACATTTCTCGTAAAGTTTTCGTTTTTTTCCAACCCCAAATCTCTATTCCAATATAGGGATGTCTAAACCTAAATTGAAACTTTTGAAATTCTAGAATACGGATTAAGTGCGAAACTTTTACGCGTTCAGCCAGCAATTGATAAAAAAAAATTTCAAAAGGTTTTCGGAAACTTTCTTTTTCCAAATTTCCAGTTTTAGCCCAACCTAAGATTAGTAAAAAGGCTTTAAGGCTGAGAAAAACGAAAATTTTCTGTAAAATTTGGAAAAAACAAAAGTTTTCCTATCTAAAATCTAAAAACTTTGCAATTCTGTAGTACGGAACTTTTCCACACTTTATCTTCATTTTTTCAATGTTCTTGATTTCCGGAAAGTTTTCGTTTTTTTCCAACTCTAAAGAGCGATAAGCAATCCTAAAAATTCTGGAATAGTGACCAAGTACGGAATTTTTCCGCATTAGGTCAGTAATCAAAAAAAGAAATTCAAAACGTTTCTGGAAACTTTCTTTTTCAAAATTTCCAGTTTTTCTCAACTCTAAACTGGATTAGGAAAGCATTAGGTTTGGAAAAAGAAAAGTTTTCAGAAAGGTAAAAATAATTGAGAAGTGACCACAAAGAGCAGAACCTTTCTACTTTGAAGTAACTCTTTAGGGCTGGAAGAACCAAAAGTTTTCCGAGAAATCAAAAACATTTAAAAGTGACGACTAAGAGAAGAAATGTTCCGCATATGGTCCGTATTCAAGAGTTACATAATTTTGTTTTTCCCAACACTATAGCTTTACTCGAATTTAGAGCAAAACAAGAAATATTAAAAATCGAAAAAATTATGGGAAAGTTTCTTTTTTGTTCCTTTTCCGCACTTGGTCCATATTGCAGATTTAAAAAAAAATTAAACCCTAAATTCGAGTAACTATTTAGGGTTGCAAAAAGCGAAAGTTTTCAGGAAGATTTTTTTTAACTCTAAAGATTTATTGAAATGACCACCAAAGTGACGATTAAATGCCGAATCTTTCTGCACTTGGTCGTGCTGATATAAACGTGCGGTTGCTTTCCACACTTGGTCCATATTCCAAAATTTCAAATTTGTATCTTTTACAAACCTTTATCGTTGGGAAAACGTAAAGTTTTTTGGGAAATAAAAAAAATTTAAAAGGTGACGGCCAAGGGAGAAAAAGTGAGGGAATTGGTCCGAATTTCAGAATTTTCAATTTTTTTTTCCAACTCCAAAGAGTTATTCCAATTTAGGGCTGGGTAGAACTAAAAAATGGGAAATTCTGCCATAGGGAACAAGTGTAGAATTCTTCTGGTCGTCATTTTTCCAATGTTGTCATTTCTCGGAAAGCTTTCGTTTTTTCCAAACCTAAAGTTGTACTCCAATCTAGGGTTGCCTAAATCTAAATTGAAACTTTTGAATATCTCGAATACGGACCAAGGGCGAAACTTTTTCGCATTCAGCCAGCAAATGATAAAAAAGCTTTCAAAAGGTTTCCAGAAACTTTTATTTTCAAAATTTCCAGTTTTAGCTCAACCTAAAATTGGAGTAAGAAGGCTTTAAGACTGAAAAAACGGATATTTTCTGTAAAATCACAAACTTTGAAAAGTAAAGATCAAGTGGGGAATTGTTCTGCACTTGGTCGTGCTGATAAACGTGCAGTTTCTTTCCGCATTTGGGCTATATTCCAGAATTTCAAAATCTCTTCCCAATCCGAAATCGGAAATTTGGAAAAAACAAAAGTTTTCTGAAAAATCAAAATCATTTAAAAAGTTACGACCGGGATAGGAAAAGTTCCGCAATCAGTATTCCAGAATTTCCAAATTTTGTTTTTCCCAACTCTAAGAGTTAATCCGCTTAAGAGTTGGGCAAATATAAATAGTATGGAACTTTTCCACACTTGGTCTTCACATTTGCAATGTTCTTGATTTCCGGAAAGTTTTCGTTTTTTTCAAACCCTAAAGAGCGATAAGTAATACTACAAATTCTGGAATAGGGAGCAAGTGCGGATTTTTTCCGCATTAGGCCAGTAATTAAAAATAAATTCAAAATATTTCTGGAAACTTTCCTTTTTGAAAATTTCCAGTTTTTCTCAACTCTAAACTGGAGTTTTAGAAAAAGCTTGAGGATGAAAAAACAAAAATTTCCAGAAAAGTCAAAATAATTGAGAAGTGACCACCAAGAGCAGAACCTGTTTAAAGTAACTCTTTAGGGCTGGAAAAAGCATTTTAGAAGTGACGACTAAGAGAAGAAAATTTTTGTTTTGCCAACTATAAAGAGCGTTGGGCAAAACTAAAAATTTTGAATTTCTGGAATAGAGACCAAGTGCGGAACTATTTTGTATTCAGCCAGTAAGTGGAAAGAAAACTATCAAAAACCTTCTAAAAACTTGTTTTTTCTAAATTTTCAGTTTTTCTTCAATCCTAAATTGGAACAAGATAGCTTTAGTGTTGAAAAACAAAAATTTTTTGGAAAATCAAAAACATTGAAAAGTAACAACCCAGTGCTGTTCCTTTCCGCACTTGATCCATATTCCAGAATTCCAAATATTTTTTTTAACATAAATTTGCAGTAACTCGTTAGGGTTGCAAAAAGCAAAACTTTACAGAAAAAATAGAAAAACATTTAGAAAGTAACGACCAAGAGAGAAATTTTTTTTAATTTTCGTTGTTTTAACCCCTAAAGGGTTATTCCAATTTAGAATTTGGCAAAACTAAAAATTGATTTTTATCTGAGTGCTATCAGCTAGCCCGTAAGATTTTTTTTTAAAGGTGGTGTTACAATCCCGGGCACTCTCAAATCCGTTTTTGAGTTATCAGAGGAAAATCATGGTTTTAATTACATTTAACGAAATAGGACCAAATTGTACTTTTTTTAGGTCAAAAATTCTGAATAATAAAAAAAAACTACTTTGGGTATCAGTGTAGTGCGGTGCATTTTTTCTAAAATTAGAACTACACTTTAGAACGCTTAGTTCAGGTTCGCGGTCAATGCGGAAGTTCCGTACTGGGTCGTCAGTTTTTCAAGCCTTAATTTCTCGGAATATTTTCGTTTTTTCAACCCTAGACCAATACAGGGTTGTTTAAACCTAATTTGAAATTTTGGAATTTCCTTTTTCCTTTCTAGTCCTTTTTATCTTTTATCAACGTTTGCGATTTGTCGAAATTTTTTTTCCAACTATAAAGAGCGTTAGGCAAAACAAGAAATTTTGAAATTCTGGAATACGGACCACGTGCGAATTTTTATTGCATTCAGCTAGCAAATGATAAATAGACTTTCAAAAAGTTACCGAAAACTTTCTTTTCACAATTTCCAGTTTTAGCCGAACTTAAATTGAAGTAAAAAGGCTTTAAGGATGAAAAAAAAAACGAAAATTTTCTGTAAAATCAAAAACGTTGAAAAGTAAGAAGCATGTGGGGAATTGTTCTGCACTTTGTCGTGCTGATAAACGTGCGGCTTCTTTCCGCACTTGATCCATATTCCAGAATTTTAAAACCTCTTCCCAATCAGAAATCGAAAATTTGGAAAAAACGAAAGTTTACCAAAAAATCAAAACCATTTAAAATGTTACGACCAAGACAGGAAAAGTTCCGCAAATGGTCCGTATTCCAAAATATCCAAATTTTGTTTTTCCCAACTCTAAAAGTTGTTTCGTTTTAGAGTTGATCAAATCCACCTAGAAATCTACACTTTTCACACTTGGTCTTCACTTTTTTAATATTCTTGATTTCCGGAAAGTTTTCGTTTTTTTGGCTAAGCGCAGGAAACTCCAAAGACCGGTAAGCAATACTAAAAATTGTGATATAGAGACCTAGTGCGGAATTTTACCGCATTAGGCCAGTAATTAAAGAAAAAAATTCAAAACGTTTCTGAAAACTTTCTTTTTCAAAATTTCCAATTTTCTCATTTCAAAACTGGAGTAAGAAAGCTTTAGGGTTGGAAAAACAAAACTTCTCAGAAAATTCAAAATAATTGAGAAGTGATCACCAAGAGCAGAACCTTTCTGCTTTGAAGTAACTCTTTAAAGCTGGAAAAAACAAAAGTTTTCGGGGAAATCAAAAACATTTAAAAAGTGACGACTATGAGAAGAAATTTCTCAATTGGTCCGTATTCTAGAGTTTCATAATTTTGTTTTTCCCAACACTATAGCTTTACTCGATTTTAAAGTTGGACAAAACTGGAAATCTTCAAAATCGGAAAAATTATTCCAATCCTAAATGGGAACAAGATAGCTTCAGGGTTGAAAAAAACATTGAAAAGTGACAACCCAGTGCTGTTCCTTTCCGCACTTGGTCCATATTCTAGAATTTCAAAATATTTTTTTTAACATAAATTTGCAGTAACTCGTTAGGGTTGCAAAAAGCAAAAGTTTACAGGAAAAATGAGAAACATTTAAAAAGCAACCACCAAGAGAGAAAAATGTCTAAATTTTCGTTTTTTTTTTAACCTCTAAAGAGTTATTCTAATTTAGGGTTTGACAAAATTAAAAATTTTCAAATTCTGGAATACGGACCAAAACTAGAAATTTTCCTCATATGGTCGTCACTTTTTCAATGTTTTTAACTTTCTGTTTTTCCAATCCTAAAGAGCATTGGGCATTATTAAAAATTTAATTTTATATCGGGGACCACCGATCTAAAATTTTTATTTCGCTTTAGATTCGATTTTAGATCGGGGACCATCAGCCAGGAAGTGAAAAGGAATTTTAGAAACGTTTCCGAAAACTCTCTTTTTCAAAATTTCCGATTTTTTCCACTCCTAAATTGGAGTAAGAAGGCTTTGGGTTTGAAAAAGCGGAATTTTTTTGAAAAATCAAAATCACATAAAAAGTGACGACCATGGAAGGAAAAGTGCCGTGGTTAATTCGAATTTCAAAGATTTCAAATTTTTGCTTTTTCCAACTCTAAAGAGTTATTTTAATTTAGTGCTGGGCAAAACTAAAAACTTTTTAGAATAGAAATTCGGCAATAGCCACTTTTTTTATGTCCGGATTGATAAAATGTGCGGTTTCTTTCCGCACTTAGTTTGGTAAACCAAAAGATTTTCGGGAAATCAAAACCATTTAAAAAGTGACGACCAAGGGATGAAACGTTCCGCAATTAGTCCGAATTCCAGAATTTCAAAATGTTTGTTTTTCTCAACACTAAAGAGTTATTCCAATTTAGAGTTGAGCAAGGCTAAAAATTTTTAAATTTTGTAATACGGACCTTTTCCACACTTGGTCGTCACTTGTTAAATCGTTTAGACTTTACAGAAACTTTCATTTTTGTTTTTTTCAACCCTAAAGAACTACGAGCAATACTAAAAATTCAAAAATTCTGGAATAGGGATCAAGTACGGAACTTTTTCGCGTTCAGCCAGGAGGTGAAAAGAAAACGTTCAAGACGTTTCCAGAAATATTCCTTTTTTAAAATTTGTATTTTTTCCCAAATCTAATTTGGAGTAAAATGGTCTTAAGGTTGGAATAACGAAAACTTTCTGGAAAATCAAAAACATTGAAAATCATGACTTCAATGCGAAACCTTTCTGCACATGGTCCATATTCCAGAGTTTCAAAATTTTTGGTTTTTTAACCCTAGATGGGTTTTTTAACCCTGGAGTAACTCTTTAGGGTTGGAAAAACGAAAGTTTTCTGGGAAATCAAGAACATTCAATTAGTCATAACCAAAGGAAGAAAACTTCTCAATTTGTCCACATTCTAAAATGTTTATTTTTTATTTTTTTCCAACTCTAAAAAGTTATTTCAATTTAGAGTTGGACAAAACAAAAAAGTTTCGAAACTCTACAGTAAGGACCAAGTGCGGAAATCGGTCCGGCGCAATTGGTCCTTATTGCAGATTGGTCCTAATTATTACACAAGTTTTCCGCACTTGGCCGATACTCAATGTTTTTGATTTACTGAAAAATTTTCCTTTTTTTCCAACCCTAAAGCCATGATACATTTAAGGTCTGGCAAAACTGTACATTTTTAAAAAAGAAGTTTTCCGGAAACTTTGTAAAATGTTACTTTTCACTTACTGCTTGATTTATTTATATAAGTAATCAGTAAAAAAATTTTCACTTACTGTTTGATTGTAAATATATGTAATCAGTAAAAAATGCACTTTGCTCTATATCACTTTTGCAGGTCTGTACCAGTTTTTTGTCTTTTGTTTTATTATGGCACCATTATATTATCTGAATATCTCTGAACCTTCGTAAAAAATGCAAAAAAAGGTCTGTCATCCGGAAATAGTTCATGAATGCTCCTTAGCCTAATACCATTAATGTTTAAGGGCTGTTTTAAACATAATAGTTCCAAAGTTTCGGTATATACCGGTCCTAATACGTAAGTAAACATAAAATGACAGCTTAATTACCTTTACGTGTTCGTGCTTGGAGACAACGGTCTAATTTCCCTCCCATGAATAATAAATGTAAAATTAATTGTGCCGTTTCAAAAGGGAGCTTCAATGGCTCGAGCAACATAAACAAAAAGACCGTTCCACGTGGAGTGGCGGCCATACAAACTCTCCAACTAAAATGAAAACAATAACAATTTGGAAACCCCCGGTGCGTTTTCAACGGACCGTGCTTAAAGTCCTTTTTCCATTCCTTTAGGTCTCATGCGAAATGATACCTCCGCCCGAAGTGGCTCGACGGGAACAAACAACAATATAATATATATATACTATAAATCAGACACGCAAAAGGGCCTTATTTTTATAGTTGATGCCCAGACGAACGTCTCCGACTCAATTTTTACTGTTCATCCATAAAACTAATCCAATATTCTTGGATATTTGGTCTGTGGATTAGGGCCCCATTGTTACGTGGATGCGATTCTATACATGGTAAATGGATATAGGAAATTGGAAGAAACAATGATGGATCCTCTGTAACGTCATATAATAAGCTACCAATCGAAAAAAGGGCAATTATTTCAATTGCAATCAACATTATCCCAACAAGAATCGCATGTCCTTTAGGCAACCAACAATACCTAACCTGCCCCTGAAGTAAGTGGAGTATATCTGTCTCTCTCCTTTCAATCAGCGTCAAAGTGGGATGGGCGTATCCTAGTCGACTAGTTCAAATAAATGGCGCCATTCTAAAAGTAATTCGAATAATTAAACGTTTTCCTTCACTACTGTTATAAAGAAAATTAGCAGGAAAAATTAGTTTTTCCGGTACTAAAGCGGCTCGCTTTTTTATTATTAAAAAACGTGAGATATTGTTCCTTTGAGACTTTTGTAAATTCAAAATGTTTATGAAAGCACTTATTTTGATTAGACATTTTACGCTGAAAGCGATTATTAGCCGGGCTTTCAGCGCGCAGGGTTTAAAATAGATGGATACTTCAAAACCTTAATAGTTCAGAATTTTGCATGAGCTTGGAATCATCATTATTGGCTAAGAGCCGTTTTTTCGAGGTGGTGCTAAAGTCAGTCCTAACAGTCATTGTTAGAATAGCAGGATGTTCATTATTTAGCGTATTTTTGATATAGTTATTATTCTATTCGCGTGCGGAAATATGCACTTTCCGGCACGTGCTTTAATGTGGAAAGTTGTACTTTCCCGCACTAATGCCAAAAAATGTACATTCCCGCACTAGTGCAGAAAATTGCAAAAATGCATGATAGATTAAGTACATACCATTGCTGCTATTCAACAATCGAACACCATAACAACCCGTTATTATTTTTTAATATGCCAAATTCATTCCCACAATTTGTGAAAACTTCAGTTTGTATCCAGTCATAAGAATTGCAAATAAAGTGAATTCTTCCAACGAAGTCACTGATGAGTTACCTGAAGGTGCTGTAGAGGCAGCAGCAGAAGCAAGTTTAGAGCTACTACCTGAAAAGTCGAAAGAAAGGTACGAGCAACAATAATGTTACGTCCGACCGTCGCTCCACGGAGATTCGGGCCGAAGCGGCAACGCCGAGCGCCAACCGCGACCCAGGGAACCCATCTAGAATAAACGAAAACCGGGAACAGTCGCCTCCGTTCTCGAAAGTACGAGAGTGTGTTCAGGCCGGGTATATAAACTAGCGAGCCGCGCGAGATGGGATCGAATAGATAGTGCAGTGTAGTAAATAAGCGAACAGCGTGAATTTCTCAGCGTGTTTTCTTGATATGAATGTAAGGATGACAATAGTCTCAGAACTGTCTAGTGCTGCCACCCAAAATAATAAGTAAGTGACAAATGTCAACAAGTGACAATTAGTAGATGGCGGGTCAAGTTATTACGTACCTTTATAACTCTCTTCTTTTCTATCAAAAAATCATAGCCAACTAGATGACGTTTTATAATGAACACCTCGTATAAGCTCGCTGGGAACCGGGGGCGGCACCACCAATACTTAACGCCTTGGTTATAATATTGGCAGAGAGTAGAGTAATCTCAGTGACGTCACAACTGTAACATCGACAGTGACAGGGCGATGCGTCATATTACCGAAAATACGTCCTATCAAGACGTCTTTTCAGTGATCTCATACTTTCGTATAGTGTCAAATTTCGAAGCTTTAAGTGTTTTTAATGGAAGATTTTAATCTAGTAGTTAAGTTTGTTTATGGTTGACTTGTTAGAACGTTAGAATCTTTTTCTCGTTGCCACCCTCACAGCATTCAAATGACAGTTGAGTTCATCATGACGCCATGACTAATACGCAATTTTTCATATCTTCTGTGTCACTCCAAATTTCATCTAAAATGTTAACTAAAAAGTTTAAACTAAAGTTTAAAAAGAATTTATATAAATTCCGACATACACGGAAACTAATTACATTTTTATTTTTAACTCGGAATTTAACTAATTTCTGACTTTAAACTCGGAGTTTAACTAAATTCGAAATTTAACTAACTTCCGATTTTAGATTTCAGATTTAAGTAAATATCGACTCTAAAGTCGGAACTGAATTCTGATTTTTCAAACACGAAAAAAGAAAATTTAATCAAATTCCGATTTTATAAAAGGAATTCAAATAAATTCAGCCATACACGAAATTTAACTAGATTTCGATTTTTGACTTTGAATTTAACTAAATTTAAACTTTCAAGTCGCAAATTAACTAACTTCCGACTTTAAACACGCAACTTAACGAAGTTTCGACTCGAATATGGAATAATATGGACTAATATGGAATAATTTCGTCGAAATTTAACTGATTTCTGATTTCAAACTGGGGACATTAGTAGATTCTGACGTATATTGAATTTAACTAAATTCCGATTTTAAACCTGAAATTTAACTAAATCTTGATTTTTTTTAAACACAGAAAAACGAGATTTAATTATATTCCGATTTTATACAAGGAATTTAAATAAATTTCGACATACCCGAAATTTAACTACATACCAACTTTAAAGTAGGTAAATTAACTAATTTCTGATTTTAACACGAAACTTAACGAAAATTTGGTTTTAAACTGGGTTTATCTAAATTAGAAGCTTAAATTCCGATTTACACTGCAAGCTTAAGTAAATATCGACTCTAAAGTCGGAATATAACTGAATACTGATTTCAAATTTGAAAGTTTACTAAATTCTGACTTGGATATGGAAATTAACTAAATCCCAATTTGAAACTTGGAATTTAACTAAATTCTGATTTTTCAAACAAGGAAAAACGGAATTTAATCAAATTCCGATGTTATAAAATCAATTTAAATAAGTTCCGACATACACGGAGTTTATTTAAATTTTAATTTTCAACTCGGTATTTAACTAAATTCCAACTTTAAGTCGCAATTTAAGTAAATTCTGACTTTGACAGCAAATTTAACTGAATTCTGATTTCAAACTTGGAATTTAACTAAATTCAGATTTTTTACTCGGAATTTAACTAACTTTCAACTTTAATGTCATGATTTAACTAATTTTAATTTATGACTTTAAACAAGAAACTTAACGAAATTTCGACTTAAAACTCGGAGTTTCACTAAATTTGGAATTCAATTAAATTCCGATTTTAGAGTGCAAATTTAAACAAATACCCACTCTAAATTCGGATTTTAACTGAATTCTAATTTAAAACTCGAAATTTTACTAAAATCTGACATATACGGAATTTAACTAAATACGATTTTAAACTTGGAGTTGAATTTTGAGTCAAAATGAAATAACCGAATTTAATCAAATACCAATGTTATACACAAAATTTAAATAAATTCCGACTTACACAGAGTTTAATTAAGTTTTGATTTTTAACTCGGAATTTAACTAAATTCCAACTTTAAAGTCGCAATTTAACTAATTTCTGAGTTTAAACACGGAATTTGGATTTTAAACTCGGAGTTTACCTACATTCTATATTTAATAATTAAATTCCGATATTAGACTGAGAATTTAATTTAATTCTGGTTTCAAACTTAAAATTTGCTTGAGCAGCTGTTATTGGTGACCCCAGATATATATTGTACGGTGGATAGTTTGGTAAGGATCAATAAAACGACTACGGGATGTGAACCGTTATAATCGTCGACGTTTCGGCTCTAAAACAGAGCCATCCTCAAAATTTTACCTAAATTCCAACTTTAAAGTTGTGATCTAACTAATTTCTGACTTTAAACACAAAACTTAATGAAATTTTGATTTTAAATTCAGCGTTTAACCAAACTTCATAATTAAATAAATCCCGATTTTAGACTGCGAATTTAAGTGACTCCTGATTCAAACTTGGAATTTAACTAAATTCTGATATACATTCAGTTTAACTAAATTCCGATTTATATCTTGGAATTCAACTAAATTTCATCTTTAGTATCGTAATTAAAATAATTTATAACTTCAAACACGAAACTTAACAAAATTTCGGCGTTTTCCGAAGTTTTACTGAATTCGGAATTTAATCGACAACTCGAAATTTTACTGAAATCTTACATATACGGAATTTAACTAAATACGATTTTAAACTTGGAGTTGAATTTTGAAAGTTCTGATCTTTCAAATAGTTAGATTTCAAAATGAAATAACTGAATTTAATCAAATACCGATGTTATACAAAAAATTTAAATAAATTCCGACTTACACAGAGTTTAATTAAGTTTTGATTTTTAACTCGGAATTTAACTAAATTCCAACTTTAAAGTCGCAATTTGACTTTAAACACGGAACTTAACGAAATTTCGATTTTAAACTCTGAGTTTACCTAAATTCTATATTTAATAATTAAATTCCGATATTAGACTGAGAATTTAATTTAATTCTGATTTCAAACTTAAAATTACCTAAATTCCAACTCTAAAGTTGTGATTTAACTAATTTCCGACTTTAAACACGGAACTTAATGAAATTTCGATTTTAAATTCAGCGTTTAAACAACTTTCATATTTAAATAAATCCCGATTTTAGACTGCGAATTTAACTGAATCCTGATTCAAACTTGGAATTTAACTAAATTCTGATATACATTCAGTTTAACTAAATTCCGATTTATAACTTGGAATTCAACAAAACTTCAACTTTAATATCGTAATTAAAACAATTTATAACTTCAAACACGAAACTTAACGAAATTTCGACTTTAAACTCGAAGTTTTACTAAATTCGGAATTTAATTAAATTCTGATTTAAGACTAAAGTCGGATTTTAACTGAATTCTGATTTTAAACTCGAAATTATACTAAAGTCTGACATATACGGAATTTACTTAAATCCCGATTTTGCCATTGGAATTTAACTACATTCTGATTTTTCAAACTTGGAAAAACGGAATTTAATTAAATTCCGATGTTATCTAATAAATTTAAATAAATTCCGACTTACACGGAATACCAACTTTAAAGTCGCAATTTAAGTAATTTCTGACTTTAAACACGAAACTTACCGAAATTTCGATTTTAAACTCGGAGTTTAATCAAATTCGATATCTAATAATTAAATTCCGATATTAGACTGCGAATTTAATTGAATTCTTATTTCAAATCTGATTAAATAACCAGTCTAAATTCGGATTTTAACTGCATTCTTTTTGTATCATTTTGAGCGTACCAGTTCTAATACTAAGAGGAGTATGTATCACACTTTCTTTTTGCCTGCTACCAGCGAATTTGTGTACTTCTCTCTTTTTTCGAGCTAAACCTCAAATCCCCAAACACACCCAACTTTTTTTAAGTAACATCGAACGTAAATCTTCAAGTAAGATTCAATTTGATTAAGATTCGATCTTCGATATTAGGGGAGAAAATCAATTTTTATTGAAAAAAGCATGATTTAGCATGATTTTGAAAGGTTTTAAACCATTTTGGTCTAAAACTGTGTTTTTTACGATTTATATTTTCTAATTTCTTCATACGATTTTAATCCGAATTAGAACTTCTCCAAGGAGTCAAAAATCAATTTCAAAAATCAATTTGTATTGAAACAATTGTAATCTAAAAAAGGACCTGTTTTAGCATGATTTTGAAAGCTTTTAAACAATTTTGGTCTAAAACTGTGTTATTTACGATTTATATTTTCTAATTTCTTTATACGATTTTAATCCGAATTAGAACTTCTCCAAGGAATCAAAAATCAATTTTTATTGAAAAAAATTGTAATCTAAAAAAGGACCTGTTTAGCATGATTTTGAAAGCTTTTAAACAATTTTGATTTAAAACTGTGTTATTTACGATTTATATTTTCTAATTTCTTTATACGATTTTAATCCGAATTAGAACTTCTCCAAGGAATCAAAAATCAATTTTTATTGAAAAAAATTGTAATCTAAAAAAGGACCTGTTTAGCATGATTTTGAAAGCTTTTAAACAATTTTGATTTAAAACTGTGTTTTTTACGATTTATATTTTCTAATTTTTTTATACGATATTAATCCGAATTAGAACTTCTCCAACGAGTCAAAAATCAATTTTTGTTGAAAAAATTATATTCTAAAAAGGACCTCTTTTAGTATGTTTTTGAACGCTTTTGAACAATTCTGGTCTAAAACTGTGTTTTTTACTATTTATATTTTCTAATTGTTTTATGGGATTTTAATCCGAATTAGAACTTCTCCAACGAGTCAAAAATCAATTTTTATTGAAAAAAATGTAATCTAAAAAAGGACCTGTTTTAGCATGATTTTGAAAGCTTTTAAACAATTTTGGTCTAAAACTGTGTTTTTTACGATTTATATTTTCTAATTTCTTTATACGATTTTAATCCGAATTAGAACTTCTCCAAGGAATCAAAAATCAATTTTTATTGAAAAAAATTGTAATCTAAAAAAGGACCTGTTTTAGCATGATTTTGAAAGCTTTTAAACAATTTTGGTCTAAAACTGTGTTATTTACGATTTATATTTTCTAATTTCTTTATGTGATTTTAATCCGAATTAGAACTTCTCCAAGGAATCAAAAATCAATTTTTATTGAAAAAAATTGTAATCTAAAAAAGGACCTGTTTTAGCATGATTTTGAAAGCTTTTAAACAATTTTGGTTTAAAACTGTGTTTTTTACGATCTATATTTTCTATTTTTTTTATACGATATTAATCCGAATTAGAACTTCTCCAACGAGTCAAAAATCAATTTTTGTTGAAAAAATTAAATTCTAAAAAAGGACCTCTTTTAGTATGTTTTTGAACGCTTTTGAACAATTCTGGTCTAAAACTGTGTTTTTTACTATTTATATTTTCTAATTGTTTCTTAGGATTTTAATCCGAATTAGAACTTCTCCAACGAGTTTAACATCAATTTTCATTAAAAAAATTATAATCTAAAAAAGGATCCCTTTTAGCATGTTTTTGAAAGCTTTTAACCAATTTTGGTCTAAAACTATGTTTTTCACGATATATATTTTCAATTTTTTTTCTATACGATATTAATCCGCATTAGAACTTCTCCAACGAGTTAAAAATCAATTTTTATTGAAAACATTATAATCTAAAAAAGGACGTCATTTAGCCTGTTTTTGAAAGCTTTTAAAAAATTTTGGTCTAAAACTGTGTTTTTACGATTAATATTTTCGAATTTTTTTATACGAGATTAATCTGAATTAGAACTTCTCCAACGATTCAAAAATCAATTTTTATTGAAGGACATTCGATTTTCGATCACATTAACTAAATTTTTTTTGGTAAAAATAATCAATTTTTCATAAATATTCCACTGAAGTTTACAAATACATTCCGACATACAAGAAGATTAATTAAATTTTGATTTTTTAACTAAGAATTTAACTAAACTCCAACTTTAAAGTAGCAAATTAACTAATTTTTGAGTTACGAGACTAAATTTGGACTATAAACTCGGAGTGTAAGTAAATTCAGAATTTAACTAAATTCCGAATATAGATTTCAAAGTTAAATAAATACCGATTCTAAAGTAGGAATTTAACTGAATTCTGATTTTTTAATTTAACTGAATTTTGACCTTGGAATTTAACTAAATTCTGATTTTTTCAAACATGGAGAAACGGAATTTAATCAAATTCCGATGTCATGCAATAAATTTCAATACATTCCAAATTACACGGAATTTATTTTAATTTTGATTTTTAACTCGGAACTTAACTAACTTCCAACTTTAAAGTCGCCATTTAAGTAATTTCTGACTTTAAACACGGCACTTAACGAAATTTCGATTTTAAAATCGGAGTTTAACAAAATTCGATATTTAATTACACTCCGATTTTTAGACTGCGAATTTAATTGAATTATGATTTCAACTTTAAATTTGCGATTTAACAAATTTCTGACTTTAAACACGAAAATTTCGATTTTAAATTCGGAGTTTAACCAAATTTTATATTTAACTAAAATCCTATTTTAGACTGCGAATTTAACTGAATTCTGATTTCAAACTTGGAATTTATCTAAATTCCGATATGCAGGGTGTTCGGATTTGGAGTGTTTTGAGAGGAAAAACCAATTTCTCGGCTAGATAGGGAAAAACTAACATACATGTCTAGAGGTCGATTTTTGAGAAAAAAATTAACGGCAAAAACCGTATTTCGATATCAGTACTGTTCACGGCGCTAGAGGGCGTTTTTCAATTCAACTTTCGTCTATTTTGAAAATTCCTCATAACTTTTTTGTTTATGACAATATTGAAGTGAATCAAAAGCATTTTTTCTACCTGAATTCAGTGGCGTGCTTGGGTTTTTGCTACAGAGTACCGTTTTGTCAAAAATCGACAAAACTTTTTTATTTTAAATAGAAATCATAGTCGGCTATGACTTTAAACCCGTGGTTTTTTTGTCAAATATGTAAAAGGAAAGTGCACCGTCCAGTGTGTAGGTATCAATACATTTGGGGAAATGCCTTCGAAGATAGCAGCCTATTTAAAGCTTCCCAACCCTGAACAATATAAGCTGTCTTCTTAGCTGATGCTGGAGAATAAATAACCAATATTAAACGGCTAGGCCGCTGGAAGTCAACTTCTGTGGCTGAAAGTTACCTGGAGGACACTACCAATCACAAAAGCAACTTGTGTAACAAAATTCCGACTTTGTGTCCGTTAACTTGACCTCTGAACTTCAAACCAACTGCATTTTCGACCGTCTCCTCTGTAAGACAAGAAACTTTGGATGATCCACTGGTGTCCCATGATTTGGAAGAAAAGCAGCTCAAATTGACACAGCATTGGGCATCAGCAATACATTTACAACATGCTCATAATTGTTCGTTTACCATAAATATCAATAATTCAAAATATTTAGTTTTTATTTTAAGTTGTTTTGCTTCTGGGCTTTTATAACCTTTTACCTAGTTTAAATAAAAAATAATTTAGGTTTTATTTTTAATAGAAAACAGAAGGTACGCTCATAGAAAAAATATTGTTCCTAACTCGAGCGGAAAGTGTCCACACTCGTTCGTGCAACTGCAGCAGTGGGAGAGAAAGTATCACTTTCCGCACTTGTTAGGAAAATAACTATGTACGAAGCAAAATGGAATAATAAAAACCTTAAAAAATGCACTAGATCGAACCTTGCCTTAAAAGAAAACTAAAAACAGCGGCTTTAATTGGGAAAAAAAATTCAAAGTAATGATGAAGCACACGCGATAAAAGGAAATTTGTTGTCTTTGGGTTTTAAAAACAGTGGAGAAACTGCATAAAAACCCACGATTCCCACACTCAGTCAGCAGCTGGTCAGGTCATAATTTGCACCATTATCCTGACTATTTCAACAGTAAAAATTTTAAAGTGAGCCGGGGCTAGTAAAAGCCGTCATAAAAGTGAAGGGGCGATAAATTAGAGCGATCCCGCATCGGGAAATAAAAACGAATTAACGATTCAAAAACTTCCAATTTAGAAGTGGAATCGTGATTAAAACATCACTTCATCCGGCCAGTTATTTGCACACTTCCCACTCCCTAAATTTAATTTTCGCTTTTTGTCCTCGAATTTTTAAAACTCGCAGAGCCGGAAAATGAGTCTTCAATTTTTAAGTTTTACGACGGTTTTGTGAACTGGACAAACTATTAAGTCAGTCCGGTGGAGGCGAGTTTTTCTCTTCTGGGTCGTCGATCTTTTTATAAAGACCTCGTTGTGATTTATGATGGGGCTATAATAATTTTTGATATATTTTAATCGATAAAAACGACTATCTAAAGAAATATTTCCTAGCGGTCAAGGAACATTAAAGATATGGATAAGCTATAATTTTTTGTTCAAAAGGAAATCTGGTGAGTGTCTCGACCGGAGAATTTACAAAGAAGCAAGTTTCTCGGGTAATCGGTCAGGAAATCCACAAGAATTTTGATTTTTTTTTCAGGGCAGCACAATTCAAACACAGAGAAACAGTAAATTATATTAGTGTCAGGTGTTCCTTAATTATTCAAGTTTACTCAATGTTTGGAAAAAGTTCTGTTAAACATTTTTGAAGTTTTATCTTTTTTGTGCCCAAATTTTTCAATTTTTGTTTTGGAACCGAATAAGCCAAGTTCGTCTAAGCTATTATTTTTATTAATAAAATTAACAATTTTTATGCTAATTTAATACGTTCCACTAGTGCTTTAATTTAAATTTCCATTCTGACTTGATATTTGGAGTAATAAAAAACAATTGCCTAATAAGTAACTTCATTTTACTATACAAGGAGATCAGGATTACGAGTTTTCTAATAAGATTAAGCCAGTTTATGAGTAATTTGAGCTTTTCGAAGGCATACACAGGGAACATAAGAAAAAAATGGCCAAACAGACAAAATCCAAAACCGAATTTGTTAATAAAGTGGCTTAAGCAATGATAATGAAACTAAGCAAAATTCTTATCCTTAAAGTTATACATAATACTGGTTTTAGCTAAAAAAAATATCGAGTTCTTTAGTCCAAATAAATGACAAGTCACTGTAATTTTTTCTGCCTTTCAAACTCTGCACAAAAAGGGCATTATTTCCAGCCATCCCGAATCAAATCGCACACAGAATGAGGTCATTCAGCGAAATGTTAAGCTGTCGCAGGTGCAAAAAAAAACGAAAAACAGAGGGCGATCTATTGTCTGGGACCTAGGTGGTCTGGGATCATAACCTGTTGGAAATGAAACGCGTTAGTACGTGATTTAATAACAACATGATCTATTTCATCGAAGCCGACTTAGCTATGAGGGCTACGTTATCTCAGATGAGTGAAAGAGAGCTAGTATTAATCATTTTCAACAATCATCGGGCTTCTTATTCCCAGTTTTCAAAAACTTTTATATCCATTATTGTAGGAAACAATATAAATACCCATGGGAAATGCAAAAGTGACATAGATAGAGCAAAATGCATTTTCTACTGGTTTCCATTCCCTACTCCTTTGGAAATAATGAATAGGTAATTGATAATGTTTATTACATCGTTGCGTTGGTTACAGTTAACTCAACCAGCAAGTCAACCAAAAAACTTTTGGAAGGCTTCCGGCAACTTTCCGCTAATTTTCAAAATTTCCGGTTTTGCCCAACTGGAGCAATTGCCAAATTTTAGTCGCTACGCTTTAAGCAAATAAACAATTATTTCATTACAATCTAAAGTGTTTTCCGGGTTTTGAAGCTGTGGTTCAATGGAATTTCTCCCTGACGTTTCGCCTACAGCTGCGCCAGACATTTTCAAAGACGATGAGGCAATGGGCGAAGTGATCTCCCGTGCGCAAATTTTTTTAGTGGAAACTGATATGACGGTGGTCCAAAGCTGTGGCTTACATTAAAAATCAAAATTTGTTATAAGAAAAATTAAAATAATTGAAATTTTAAACAAAAGACAAAAGAGAAGACAGTGGCGCGCACGTTTCAGACTAGGCAAACCTCAAATAGGGATGGGCGATATTCTGATGTCAAAATTGGAGAAGTTTTCGATTCTATAACCTTTCCGGGAAGGTAGGAAATGGCTCGATAAACTTTTCCGAAACCATGTCAAGAACGATCAGAGCGATTATTTGAGTATTTGTGTGAACATTTTTAATAATGGAGCAAAATTGGCCAAAAATTGCATCAAAACTGCAAAAAAAAACTCACCTTTTCGACCAAAATAAAAAAAGTCGTAATAGTTATTTACGTATGAAGGGCTGAAAGTATACGCTTGCGGCCCGCAGACAAAATTTGATGCCCGACGCGAAGCGGAGGGTTTTAATGAGGACAAGGGCCGCAATCATACTTTCGGCCTGAGGTGCGTACAACGTTTTTTCGCAAAACTTATGTACTATTATTGCGTTATGCTAAGTTCTATCTCGGTTTTTACACACGTTTTTTAATATGGAACGTCTTTATTTGATTGTCAAACAAGTCAACTAAAACTTGTAATTCTTCTATTCGCAAATGTGTTCCATCGATGACGAATCCTCGGTAATCATAAATCTTCCAGCGGATATATCTGAAGCTGCCGAGGAAGCATTAGCCAAGTTGTGCCCAAAAGCATCAAGGGAGCGGTATGAAAAGGAAATTTTGAAAAAAGGTATTGTTTTTAATAAAATTATATCTGTTTATTTGTTTGACAGGCGGGCTTTTTCTTGACGGGCGGTAAAGTAGAACTTTCCGCCTGCATTTTTGACCCTATTACGTACCAGTTTTGCGTAAATGTTTTAAACAACAACGATCAAAGTTGCATCAAAACAATAAAACCGCATTTTTGCCCTGAATTTTGAACTAAAATCGGCCAAAACATTTTTCAAACGAAATTTTACCCCTTGGAACAAAATGATTTCAAAACGAATTTCTTCTACTTCAATAAACTAAACTTTTGAAGTACAAACTTAGATTTGGTTTAGAAAATTAAACTTTGGAGCAATATGGAAAAAATCTTTTATTCCTTTCGGTTTTAATATAACAATTTTTCCGCACTTTTATGACGTCAAAACAGTACCGAAATGAACATTTTTTCAACACCCGCATTGGTTTTTGTTTTGTAACGTTGGTAGCGGTTTTTGCAGCTTCTAATAATACTGAATAGAGTATTTTACATCAAGAGTCGTCCAAAACAATTGTTGGAGCAAAATTTTACCTTTTGATTTTGTCAAAATGATCTCAAAACCATAGAGACGTAATGTTTCCTCTACTTCAATAAACCTAAACTTTTAGAGTACAAATTGATGTTACCTTCGGTTTAGAAATTTAACTCTTGGAGCAAAATTGGTCGTCAAAATAGCCTCAAACTGACAAAAAAAAAACTATATTTTCCGTAAAAAAACTCACTTTTTTGGTCAAAATAAGAAAGTCGTTTCTTCTATTTTGGTCGAACACTATTTTTGAACCCATTCATTTTTTTTTATATATTTCTACCTAAGATATTTTTCTAAAATTGGCGTAAGTGACTTTAGTCAGCTTGAATCAAAGTATGCTAGTTACTGTGTTAGCTGTGATTTGAGTTCTACTACACTTGAAAAAAGCATACTAGATGAGAACAAATGATAAATTAATGGCAAAAAGAGAAATCATTCAAGGGGCATAAATATTTCTCCTGGTAAAATATGTTTCTCCTGGTGATTGCTGTGGGTGAAATCTCCTGCTGGTAAAATTAATAAAAAAATTAAAAGCTGGGAACCGACTGCTTTGTCCTAAGTTTCTCACCCTATGGGTATCAAGGGTGAACAACGGGTGAAAAAGCTTCAAACGCCCCCAATTTGCCCAAAGTTGCCTTAGTTTTTTTCACCCATTCATTTTTTTTATATATTTCTTCTTAAAGTGTGCTATGGAAATTGAAAATATCTGAAAATATAAGCTAGCTACCGTATTTGCCTTAATTTAAATTCTATGACACTTCAAAATGGCGTACGTGACCTCAGTCAGCTCGATTCAAAATAAGATATTTACCGTGTGTGATGTAATTTGAGTTCTATCACACTTAAAAATGTCGTACGTGACCTCAGTTAGCCCGATTCAAAGTATGATAGTCACCGAGCTTGATGTTATTTGATCTCTACCACAGGGTAATACGACTGAAATTGTTATATATTAGATAAAATAGAGTGATGAATTGATGGCAGAGTATCAGGGATGACATACGGCTGAAAAAACTCCAAACGTCCCCAGTTTGCCCAAAACTGCCTTAGTTTCTTTTCACCCATTCATTTTTTTATATATTTCTTCCTAAAGAGTGCTATGAAAATTGAAAATGTCGTACGTGACCTCAGTTAGCTCGATTCAAACTAAGCTAGCTACCGTGTTTGATGTAATTTAAATTCTATCACACTTCAAAATGGCGTACGTGACCTCAGTTAGCTCGGTCACCGAATTTGATGTAATTTGAGCTCTACCACACTGTAAAACGACTGAAATTGTTTTTATATTAGATAAAATAGAGTGATAAATTGATGGCAGAGTGTCAGGGATGACACACGGCTGAAAAAGCTCCAAACGTCCCCAATTTGCACCAAAATTGCCTTAGTTTTTTTTCACCCATTCATTTTTTTATATATTCCTTCCTAAAGTATACTAGGAAAATTAAAAATATCGTACGTGGCCTCAGGCAACCCGATTCAAAGTAAGCTAGCTATTGTGTTTGATGTAATTTAAGTTCTATCACACTTGAAAATGTCGTACGTGACCTCAGTTAGCTCGATTCAAATTAAGACAGTCACCGAGTATGATGTAATTTGAGCTCTTCCACACTGTAATACGACTGAAATTGTTTATATATTAGATAAAATAGAGTGATGAATTAATGGCAGAGTATCAGGGATGATATACGGCTGAAAAAGCTCCAAACGTCCCTAATTTTCCCAAAATTGCTTTAGTTTATTTTATCACCCATTTATACTTATATGTATATGTTTCTTCCTAAAGTGTGCCATAAAAATTAAAAAGACCGTACGTGACCTCAGTCAACTCGATTCAAAGTAAGCTGGCTACCGTGTTTCATGTAATTTGAATTCTACCACACTTGAAAATGTCGTACGTGACCTCAGTTAGCTCGATTCAAAGTAAGATGGTCACCTAGTTTGATGTAATTTAAGCTCTACCACACTGTAATACGAGTGAAATTGTTTATACAGGGTGTTACGGGACGAAATGTACATACTAATATGGGAAATAGATTTCGACCATGCCAACAGATATTCAGCATTAAAAAAGTTCGGAACTCATTTCTTACTGATATACAGGGTTTTGTATACATTTTGCCCAAAACAAAAATCAATCATATTTCTCAGAATTTTTGCAGAAATGAATTCAAATTGCATGTGTGTGAGACGTTGGAGGACAAGAATCCAGGAAGTTAACAAAAAGTTCCAAATTTCCAAAGCCGGACTAATAAAGTTGCTCGTTTCATGATGTCGCAAAATAAACATACAGTATACGATTTTTTTTAAACTTTTGTAATAGATGTGAAGTTCACAAACTCCAGACAATAAGAAATCGCAAGAATTTAAGTTTTTTCACAATTTTTAAATGTTGTAATCAACTGCGTTTTGGATTACAAATGACTTATTAGGTATAAACTTGCGTAACTCCTTATTATTTATTGTACCATTTCTAGATATTTATGATAAAAAAATGACAGAAAACAAATAACAGAGATGAGAGAATAATAACAAACAAGCATAATAGATGAATAATTTCAAATACAAATAATTTTTACTGTTTTGTTTATTTAATGGCGACCATTACCCCAAAAAAATTACACATTTTTCTAGTTGCCTGATGTAGTAGTTGTCTTTCCCAGAATATTTGCAGACATGCAAACATTCTGGGAATTATGATTGATTTTATTTTGGGCAAAATTTATACAAAACCCTGTATATCAGTAAGGAATGAGTTCCGAACTATTGTAATACGGAATATGTGTTGACATGGTCAAAATCCATCTAACATATTAGTATGTACGTTTCGTCCAGTAACACCCTGTATATAAGATAAAATAGAGTGATGAATTGATGGCAGAGTATCAGGGATGACATACGGCTGGAAAAGCTCCACACGTCCCCAATTGACCCAAAATTGCCTTAGTTTCTTTTCATCCACACATTTTTTTTATATATTTCTTCCTAAAGAGTGCTATGAAAATTGAAAATATCGTACGTGACCTCAGTCAACTCGATTCACAATAAGATATTTACCATGTTTGATGTAATTTGAATTTTATCACACTTGAAAGTGTCGTACGTGACCTCAATTAGCTCGATTCAAAGTAAGACAGTCGCCGAGTTTGATATAATTTGAACTCTACCACAATGTAATACGACTGAAATTGTCATCCATTTTTTTTTATATATTTCTTCTTAAATGCGCTATGAAAATTGAAAATATCGTACGTGACCTTAGTCAACTCGACGCAAAGTAAGCTAGCTCCCGTGTCTGATGTAATTTGAATTCTATCATACTTCAAAATGGCGTACGTGACCTCAGTCAGCTCGATTCAAAATAAGATATTTACCGTATTTGATGTAATTTGAGTTCTATCACACTTGAATATGTCGTACGTGACCTCAGTTAGCTCGATTCAAAGTAAGATAGTCACCGAGTTTGATGTAATTTGAGCTCCACCACACTGTAATATGAGTGAAATTGTTTATATATTAGATAAAATGGATCATCTGTTTAACTACATACCCAACTAAAAACAAATAAATAGAGCTTAAGGATATACCAAACCGCGGCACACCTGGGGGAAAGTTCGCAGCACTCAAACCGACATCAGCACCGTCTAGTTAGAGGTTCGGAACTGATCCAGTGCGAATGATTGATGATTGACTTAATTTCGAATTTATTGCGGAGATTCGTTCTTAGACGAGGCTTTTAGGTTCAATTACGGTTGTTCGCCAAAATAATACAAACAGGGAATGTCGATAACAGACGGAAATTGGGCCGGCTGGATGGCAGATACCTCCTGAAAAGCCCTTAAACGACCCATTAAAACTGGATTTATTAAATTGGGGGTGGAAATCATTTATAGCCGGGGTTGATAAGGTTTGGAGTTTAGAACGTAAGCGACCTATTTCGGCGAAGCCTTGGGAAATACATTTTTAGGTCACAATATCATACCGTTTACACATAAATCGACGACATTTAGCTCGAATCTTAGTGACAAGAACATAATTCACCTTGGAGACTAGTGAATAATAGTTGCCGTGGACAAAAGGCCATTCCAGAGACCTATGAGGACCATCTTCAGTTAATTGGCTCAGTCCTTATGGAATATTAGCTATTATACAGGCAATTAATATGGACGCAATTAAAGGGGGGCTTGGGGATGGATTAGCATGTAATATTGAAGCTGAAGTGGAAGACTTAAATTTCAACGTTAATTTGAATAAAATAAAAACTAGTGCAGTTGCAATTTCTTTTTCTTATATAATTGTTGTTACTAAGTGTAATGTATCCATGTTCTACACTATGAAAAAATTTCCTTCATTTTTTCTCTCCCTCAACTTTGTTCGATTCTTGACAAAAAAGTCGAAACGTCGGTAAATTTGGTTAGTTTTTTCTTGGATGCAGTTAAAGTTTACAAAAATTTGGTTTTTTCGTTTCCGGTTGTGGTTTTCGTTCCAATCTCCGGTCACACTTCTTAAGCCCATTTTTACCACTCAAGTTTAAAGTTGAGGTTTAAACTTGTCCTAACTACATTAACTTTGAAACGAGCTGAGGTCACGTACGCCATTTTCAATTTATATTCAACATCTTAGGAAGCCATATACAAGAAAAAATAAACTGAGAAAATTAGGGACGTTTGTAGCTGTTTCCGCCGTATTAAACCAGATATAGACGATTTGACTATAATAACCTCAAATTTGTGTTTTTTTTTTTGAAAATGTTATATTAGGATAACGGCCAAAAATCACTTAAAACTTCACAATGCGTGTAAAAATGATAATTTAAAAGTTTTTTTAAAAATTCGGATCATGATAAGAACGATAATTGGTTAAAAATTCCTTAAAACTTAAAAAAATGCAAACTAGAGCTAAAGAAAATGATCCACATCCTTTAAAAATGCAAATTTTTTATGTCTTTGGAAAACTAAATTCTAGAACAAAATCAGGAAAATCTGATTCAAAGATTCTGATTTAATGTTTTTGATAAATCTGGATTAAGATAGACGATTGATTAGATTAAAATAAATGAAAATTGGCTCACGTATCATAATATGCGATTGTGGTATTTTTTGAGAAAGCTAGCTTTAGAGTAAGGCTAAAAATAGTAGTTATAACTACAGGGTTCTGGGACATTTTGACCTTGAATTCTACGTGAGCGCGATTTGTAAAAACTTTCTATACTCCCAAACTAACAAAATGTTAGATTACAAATGTTGGATATTAATTTTTTTCTAGTCTTATCAAATACGAAATTAGTTGGCAGGATCGCCTGCGGAAGGGCATCAAACTGCTGCAGGCGTACCTGGACGGCCAAGAACAAATCGAGGAGAAAGTCCTGTTGGAACAAATACAAAAACTCAATCTCCTCGATTTGCATCGTTTTGTGTAATATTGGGGAATAAATAAAACATTTAAAAAAAAATTTGTTGTATTTATCGTCTCAAACAGCACCGTTGTGTAAAACTTTTTATTTTCAACCACATATATAATGATGACATTTCTGTCTTTTTAAAATCTTGGAAGTGTCTCATTACAGGTCTAGGACGGGAAGTAGTTACTTCCCGTCCTAGACCAGTAATGCACGTGCAAACAAAGCGCAGAAACTTCAGGGAATTACAGACCCCCTGATTGTTGGTTTTGCTCTATACCATAGCAACCATCAAAATTCCGCCTCCTGAGTGAAGATTTGAGCCAGAATATTATATGAATAAATAATATTCAAGAACATTTCTTGATGTAATGCAGAAAGTGTGGTTCAAAATAAAATAGTATACATATACTCGATGGGAAGCTTCAATACTGTCTCGAGATTTTATTTCCCATCTCGTATTGCAATATACTATTTCCTAACTTAAATAATTTTTTTCCTAAACCATTTGTTTCATTTTCCACTGAGGCACTTGGAGTTACTCCATTTACACTGCCTGCCCTGTCTGCCCGGCCTGTCTAGCCTCACCTAGGTGCCACAAGTGTCAAGTCTGTCATGTCATATCTCACCTGTACTATGTCACACAACTGTCATATGTCACACGTCATCTGTCATATGTCCACATCCTTTAAAAATGCAAATTTTTTATGTCATTGGAAAACTCAATTCTGGCACAAAATCAGGAAAATCTGATTCAAAGCTTCTGATTTAATGTTTTTGATAAATCTGGATTAAGATAGACGATTGATTAGATTAAAATAAATGAAAATTGGCTCAACACGTATCATAATATGCGATTGTGGTATTTTTTGAGAAAGTCAGCTTTAGAGTAAGGCTAAAAATAGTAGTTATAACTACAGGGTTCTGGGACATTTTGACCTTGAATTCTACGTGAGCGCGATTTGTAAAAACTTTCTATACTCCCAAACTAACAAAATGTTAGATTACAAATGTTGGATATTAATTTTTTTCTAGTCTTATCAAATACGAAATTAGTTGGCAGGATCGCCTGCGGAAGGGCATCAAACTGCTGCAGGCGTACCTGGACGGCCAAGAACAAATCGAGGAGAAAGTCCTCTTGGAACAAATACAAAAACTCAATCTCCTCGATTTGCATCGTTTTGTGTAATAATGGGGAATAAATAAAACATTTAAAAAAAAATTTGTTGTATTTATCGTCTCAAACAGCACCGTTGTGTAAAACTTTTTATTTTCAACCACATATATAATGATGACATTTCTGTCTTTTTAAAATCTTGGAAGTGTCTCATTACAGGTCTAGGACGGGAAGTAGTTACTTCCCGTCCTAGACCAGTAATGCACGTGCAAACAAAGCGCAGAAACTTGAGGGAATAACAGAACCCCTGATTGTTGGTTTTGCTCTATACCATAGCACCCATCAAAATTCCGCCTCCTGAGTGAAGATTTGAGCCAGTATATTATATGAATAAATAATATTCAAGAACATTTCTTGATGTAATGCAGAAAGTGTGGTTCAAAATAAAATAGTATACATATACTCGATGGGAAGCTTCAATACTGTCTCGAGATTTTATTTCCCATCTCGTATTGCAATATACTATTTCCTAACTTAAATAATTTTTTTCCTAAACCATTTGTTTCATTTTCCACTGAGGCACTTGGAGTTACTCCATTTACACTGCCTGCCCTGTCTGCCCGGCCTGTCTAGCCTCACCTAGGTGCCACAAGTGTCAAGTCTGTCATGTCATATCTCACCTGTACTATGTCACACAACTGTCATATGTCACACGTCATCTGTCATATGTCCACATCCTTTAAAAATGCAAATTTTTTATGTCTTTGGAAAACTCAATTCTGGAACAAAATCAGGAAAATCTGATTCAAAGCTTCTGATTTAATGTTTTTGATAAATCTGGATTAAGATAGACGATTGATTAGATTAAAATAAATAAAAATTGGCTCAACACGTATCATAATATGCGATTGTGGTATTTTTTGAGAAAGCCAGCTTTAGAGTAAGGCTAAAAATAGTAGTTGTAACTACAGGGTTCTGGGACATTTTGACCTTGAATTCTACGTGAGCGCGATTTGTAAAAACTTTCTATACTCCCAAACTAACAAAATGTTAGATTACAAATGTGGGATATTAATTTTTTTCTAGTCTTATCAAATACGAAATTAGTTGGCAGGATCGTCTGCGGAAGGGCATCAAACTGCTGCAGGCGTACCTGGACGGCCAAGAACAAATCGAGGAGAAAGTCCTCTTGGAACAAATACAAAAACTCAATCTCCTCGATTTGCATCGTTTTGTGTAATATTGGAGAATAAATAAAACATTTAAAAAAAAAATTTGTTTTATTTATCGTCCCAAACAGCACCGTTTTGTAAAACTTTTTATTTTCAACCACATATATAATGATGACATTTCTGTCTTTTTAAAATCTTGGAAGTGTCTCATTACAGGTCTAGGACGGGAAGTAGTTACTTCCCGTCCTAGACCAGTAATGCACGTGCAAACAAAGCGCAGAAACTTCAGGGAATTACAGACCCCCTGATTGTTGGTTTTGCTCTATACCATAGCAACCATCAAAATTCCGCCTCCTGAGTGAAGATTTGGGCCAGTATATTATATGAATAAATAATATTCAAGAACATTTTTTGATGTAATGCAGAAAGTGTGGTTCAAAATAAAATAGTATACATATACTCGATGGGAAGCTTTAATACTGTCTCGAGATTTTATTTCCCATCTCTTATTGCAATATACTATTTCCTAACTTAAATAATTTTTTTTCCTAAACCATTTGTTTCATTTTCCACTCACTGAGGCACTTGGAGTTACTCCATTTACACTGCCTGCCCTGTCTGCCCGGCCTGTCTAGCCTCACCTAGGTGACACAAGTGTCAAGTCTGTCATATGTCATATCTCACCTGTACTATGTCACACAACTGTCATATGTCACACGTCATCTGTCATATGTCCACATCCTTTAAAAATGCAAATTTTTTATGTCTTTGGAAAACTCAATTCTAGAACAAAATCAGGAAAATCTGATTCAAAGCTTCTGATTTAATGTTTTTGATAAATCTGGATTAAGATAGACGATTGATTAGATTAAAATAAATGAAAATTGGCTCAACACGTATCATAATATGCGATTGTGGTATTTTTTGAGAAAGCCAGCTTTAGAGTATGGCTAAAAATAGTAGTTATAACTACAGGGTTCTGGGACATTTTGACCTTGAATTCTACGTGAGCGCGATTTGTAAAAACTTTCTATACTCCCAAACTAACAAAATGTTAAGATTACAAATGTTGGATATTAATTTTTTTCTAGTCTTATCAAATACGAAATTAGTTGGCAGGATCGCCTGCGGAAGGGCATCAAACTGCTGCAGGCGTACCTGGACGGCCAAGAACAAATCGAGGAGAAAGTCCTCTTGGAACAAATACAAAAACTCAATCTCCTCGATTTGCATCGTTTTGTGTAATATTGGGGAATAAATCAAACATTTAAAAAAAATTTGTTGTATTTATCGTCTCAAACAGCACCGTTGTGTAAAACTTTTTATTTTCAACCACATATATAATGATGATATTTCTGTCTTTTTAAAATCTTGGAAGTGTCTCATTACAGGTCTAGGACGGGGAGTAGTTACTTCCCGTCCTAGACCAGTAATGCACGTGCCAACAAAGCGCAGAAACTTGAGGGAATAACAGAACCCCTGATTGTTGGTTTTGCTCTATACCATAGCACCCATCAAAATTCCGCCTCCTGAGTGAAGATTTGAGCCAGTATATTATATGAATAAATAATATTCAAGAACATTTCTTGATGTAATGCAGAAAGTGTGGTTCAAAATAAAATAGTATACATATACTCGATGGGAAGCTTCAATACTGTCTCGAGATTTTATTTCCCATCTCGTATTGCAATATACTATTTCCTAACTTAAATAATTTTTTTTCCTAAACCATTTGTTTCATTTTCCACTGAGGCACTTGGAGTTACTCCATTTACACTGCCTGCCCTGTCTGCCCGGCCTGTCTAGCCTCACCTAGGTGCCACAAGTGTCAAGTCTGTCATATGTCATATCTCACCTGTACTATGTCACACAACTGTCATATGTCACACGTCATCTGTCATTGTCGGCTGTCAAGTCTGCCACATTTGAAAAAAATGACAGCATTTTGGAGCCCCGGGCTACCTTTTACACTAGGGCTCACGTAGACTTCAAGGTCAAAGTGTCCCAGAACCCCGTCGTTATAACTACTAAGTAAAAATCACTAAAAACACAAGTATAAAAACACAAGAGTGCCCGAAAAAATCCCAAATTTAATTTTGTTGAAAAATACTGGGTAAGATTAGGTTGAAAATTCGCAAAAAAGTTCTAAAAATATGTAAAAATATTTGTATAAATTTGACTAATGTAATAAAAAAAAACATCTCAAAATGAAAATTTTATGTTTTATCAAAACATCAGGTGAGTATTATGACTAATTGAAATTATTAACAATGACTCTAAGCTAGCAAAAATTCAAATTTGAATTTTTTGAAAAAACTGAGATCGCGTTTATGGCAACAATCAGTTAGAAATTTACCTAAAGTAAAAAAGGAAATCTGACATTTTTGGAAATATGTAGGTAAGAATCAGGGCTAAAACTGATTAAAGATGGTGCACATCCTCTTAAAACACAATTTTCTTAGAGGATGATGAGAGAAGTTAAAAAACTCATTTCTAGTACGAAGTAACAAAAAACTGATTCCAATATTCTTATTTATTGTTTTTGGTGAATTCTACTCTTGGACTAAGATAAATAAAATTTGGCTCAACAAGCCTCAAAGTGCAAATTTGGTATTTTTTGAAAAGTCTTTGAAGTCAGGTTAGAACTAAGGCTAAACCTGTTTGGAGAAATTAATTTTAGAACTATTGCCAACTTCGGTTAAAATGCAAACTAAAAGTTTTATTAGAAATCTAGGACTGTAGTACGGTCAACAATAAGATAAAAATTACTCAGAGCATCTAAAAACGTAAAATTTTATTTTTCTTTGCAAAATATTGGTTAAGATTAATCGAAAAATCGGTTAAAAAATTCCCAAACTGTTTAAAAAGGCACGTTTGGAGTTTCTAGAAAAATTAGGCTTACGATCAGGCACACTTTTAATCGAGCTGACTGAGGTCACGTACGCCTTAGCACACTTTAGGAACAAAATATTATATTAAAAAAATGAATGGATGAAAAAAAAACAAGTTTGGTATTTTTCAAGAAAGCGAGGTTAGAGATAAGGCCAAAAATAAGTAAAAATTACTAAAAACTTATAAAAACACAAATTTTCATTCCTAGGAAAAAAGCAAAAATGAATTTTTTTGAAAAATACGGGGTAAGATTAAGTCAAAAATTCAAAATTTCTCAGATCATTTAAAAATCTTCAAATTTGCCCTATTAGGTAAAAATTATTTTTGGATCAAAATATTTATGTAAAATTTTATTAAAAATACCTCAAAATTAAAATTTTTAAAAACATTTTGTTCACGATTAGGGCCAAAATCAGAAAATTACATAAAGCATCTAAAAATACAAATTTGAAATTTTTGGAAAAATGCTAGTTAGAATTAGGACAAAAATTGATAAAAGTTGATGCACATCCTCTAAAAATGCAATTTTTATTTATGTTTTAGAATGAAATAACAAAAAACTCCAATCTTCACATTTATTGCTTTTGGTGAATTGTACTCTTGAACTAAAATAAAATTTGGCTCAACATGCCTCAAAGTGCAAACGTGGTACTTTTTGAGAACGTCAGGTTAGGATTAAGGCCAAAAATAGTTTAAAACTGACTCAAAACATATAATAGTACTAATTTGGAAAAAATCATTTAGGACCATACAAATTAAAATTTTCAGTGAAATCTAGGTCTGTATTAGGGTAAAAATAAGTTAAAAATTACTTACGGCATCTGAAAATGCAAATATTGAATTTCTTTAAATATACAGGTTAAGATTAAGGTTAAAAATCGGTTAAAAATGATCTAAACTGTTTAAATATGCAAATTTGGAATTTTGACAAAATGAGGCAAAATTCATGAAAATCTTCTAATTTGTTTTTTTTTGTACAACTAAATTTTTATTAAAATAAATATGTCAAATTTCACTAAAAATATCTCAAAGTTTCATGTTTTTTGAGAATGTATGCTTAGGATTAGGATAAAAATTTATAAAAAATTATTTTAAAGGGTGTAAAAATGCAAAAGTTTTTTAAAAAATACTGGTTAAGATTAATAAAACAATCGGTTAAAAATTACTCAAATTGTTTACAAAGGCATATTTGGAGTTTTTGGAAAAAATGCGGATCACGATTAGGCCCACTCTGAATCGATCTGATTGAGGTCGCATACGCCATTTTTAATTTTTATAACATACTTTTGGGAACAAACTTAATAAAAAAAATCAGCAAACTGAGGACTTTTTGAGCTGTTTCAGCCGTTAGGCATCCTTGAAACCCATAGGCTAAGAAACTTAGGACCAAGCAGTCCTTTACCAGCTTCTAAATTTTTTATTAATTTTACCAACAGGTAAAAATGTGTGGTATAGAGTTCTTGATAAACTTGTAGGTTACGATGTAGCGGGACAGGACAAGAAAAACCTCTACGTATTTTTTGAAATTATTCAGACGTTTCGATATGTATTTGGCGTCTTCTCAAGGGTATTCTACAACAAATACAGAGGATTTTTTAGTCATTTCTAGTGTAGCTACTAGTGAACACAATACTGATTCTCAGTGACTACAAAAACTTCTACAGTTTTGTAGAATAGCCTTGAGGAAAACCAAAAAAAAAAAAAAGGAAAACGTAGAAGTTTTCTTTTTTTTATGCTATACCCCATACATCATAATCTAAATCTTAAGTTTAAACTTTAGGTAGTGTTTAATCTTGAGTTGTAAATATGGCTCTTAATGAATATAGCAAAAAATTGTTGGTTAAATTAATACGTATAGAAAACTCTTATTCGTTATCTACTCCTGAATATAGGCATTATTTAATTCGAACTAAAGTTGGAGAGTCCTGTCAGAGAAAAATAGGGCGCCACACAAAGATAGAGCTCAACAAATTAAAGCCCAAGGCAGATTCATATTGTCCGGAAAGTTTATAATTTACTTAGGGTGTGCCTCTGAAAGTTTAATGCTTTGACAATGTTTTTCTTGTGCAGTGGACAGATTAGCTGATAATCGCATTAAATAGTTTTTAGTTATTGTGGAGTTTAAGTTTGCTTTGCGACTTTTGACCTCCATTACTGCTTGTATAATCGAGAATCGAAAACTTACGGTATTGCAAATTCTAAAAACGTATAGGGAACTTCTAAACGGTAAAAGTACAGGCTCGGTTAAATAAGGAACAAATTGCAAGCGCATTTTTGAGTATTTTTAAAACACCGTTTAATAATGCGATGGGAAGGATGCATATTTTTATTGTGGCTGCGGCAACCTTGCAGGTTTTGGCAAAAACAAGAGCATTTTCAAAAAGTTTATAATCTGCTTTGAGTGGTCAACTCACTCATCTGGCAGTAATCAGTTTATTTCAGGTGCAGCCAAACTTTTTTTCTCACCTCAGGTAGGTTTTAAACTTGAGATGTAAAAGTAACCTTAAGTCAAGACGTATTCACTTTTAAAACGTCGGTTTCCGCTTAATTTGTAGAAATTTTATTCCTCTCATTATTTCCTACATAAAAATAACTTCATTTCCTTCCGACTTTTCTCTTCTTTCAAAGTTCTTCCTTCTTAATCTAGAAAATCGTCAAGAGAGTTCAGTGGCGAGGTTTGTCAATTTACCCTTAAATAAACGACGTATTAAACATTCATTGTTATCACTATTTTGCTAAAAGCTAAGAAATTTTTCTTTTTTTTCTGATTTCTACTTTTCTTCAAAATTCTTCATTTATAATCATAACTTGAATTTGACTTTTTTCTCTAAGATTCTGATTAGTTCAATTTAATGTTCCTGTCAATTTAGCCATAAATTTTTTCCGTTTTTCATTCAAACCAAAAAAAAACTTTTTTTTTCCTTTATAAAAATAAGTTTTCCTTGTTATATTTCTTGTTTTCTAATTTCTTTCTTTCCCTTAATCAAAACAAGTTTATTAATCTTTCATTCGACCTTTCTGAGGTTAGTTCAAGTCTAGTTAGTTCAGTTGCTGCGTTGTGTGTGTCAATTTACCATTTACAATTATTCGTTGTTCGCTACAGGGTGGCATTGAAAAAAGTGCAATTTCATAGTACCACGTGGCAGAGGAAGCCAAAATAATAAAAAAAAGTTCGAATACCCTTGTGTTGAAATCCCTTTCGTTAGTATAAAAAATCTATTTAAAGAACTAAAAATAACAACAATAAATGAATAGCAAATGTTTTAAACTATTTTGTTGTAAAATCTCAAAATAAAAATAAAAAACATGTAACTTTTTCTTAACAATTCAGGTGGTTGGAAGATTTAGGACAAATGAAACACCCTTGTAGATCGAAAAACGGCCAACGTTTCGACGTATAATTAACGTCTTCTTCAGGGCTATTTTCTAACAAGTTGTTGTTGACACGAGCAACGTGTCTCGTTGATTTTGTAAACTGAGTCCTTTTGTGCTGTTGTGTGGAGTATGGTGTTCTCTATGTTTGTCTCTTTTTTATGTCATCATGAATGTGCAGTTATTAAACATTGACACCACCCTTGTTGTTAGAAAATAGCCCTGAAGAATACGTTAATTATACGTCGTTGGCCGTTTTTCGATCTACAAGGGTGTTTCATTTGTCCCAAACCTGCTAACCACCTGAACTGTAAGTGCTAAGGACGCGACCTACCAACACCATTTTTCAAACATTTTGGGCAGAAGGGGATTTGACAAAAGCGGCTATGAACTTTTCTTATTATTTCGACTTCTTCCGTCACATGGTACTATGCAATGCACTTTCTTTCGGTTCCACCCTGTACACAAGGTTTAACAAAAAATAAGCCGTCATTGTGTTAACCATTGACTTTTTGAAGAAGAATAATAGAAGCGTTATAATAACAATTTTGTCAAAATTGTATTGTTTTTTCTTATTAAGTCAACTAAAAAAAAAGCAAAAAAAATGTAACCGAACTTTTTTAAGTGTCCAAAAGGCTATTAAGAATTTTTCCAATTCTCAACTTTGACAGCCTGTAACTTGAAAACGAATATTTTCTAACTTTCGAATAATTTTCTTCTTGATGTCCTCTTTCACCTCCCACCATTGTTACGTAGATGCAACATTTTTGGAGATAGACACCTTCGATGTTCGATTTTGAGGCACTTTTAGAATCGTTTTTTTTTACCGTTAAAAAAAACACAATTTTGGGGTCAATTCTATTCGAATTGAGTTGGTTACGATCTTAGGGGATTGCAAACGTACCATTTCGATCAAAAAACAGAAAAGAAAATCAATTTTTGTTTTCAAAATGTCTAAAGTGAGCGAGGACTTTTTTCTCAATTCTTAACTCTGACCGCCTCTAAATTGAGAACGCCTCGACCGATTGGCGTAAATCCCACTGTTTTTTCCTCTTCTTGATGTTCTCTTTTACCTCCTACAATTGGAAGTTACGTAGGTTCAACATTGTTACGTTCTTAGGGGATTGCAAACGTGCCATTCCAATCAAAAACAGCAACAAAATGTTCCCGACATTTTTTTTTAAAATGGTCCAAAGGGAAGGAGGTATTACGACTGTTTTCTCAATTATCAAATGTGACCGCCTGTAACGTGAGAACGCCTCGACCAAGTGGAGTAAATCTAACTGTTTTTTCCTCTTCTTGATGTCCTCTTTCACCTTCCACTATCGGAAGTTCCGCAGGTGCAATATTTGTGGAGATAAACCCCCTCGGTGGTCGAATCTTACGCACTTTTAGAATCGCGTATTTTGATCGTTTAAAAAAAACTTTTGGGGATTAATTTTAAGTGAATTTAGTTGAGATTTTATTAGATTGCAAACGTGCCGTTATGATCAAAAACAGAAAAAAAAATCAATTTTTTTTTGAAAATATTGAAAGGTGGGGGGAGGAGGATTATTACGACTTATTCTCAATTCTCAACTTTGACCGCCTGTAACTTGAGAACGCCTCGACCGAGTGGAGTATATCTAACTGTTTTCCCCCTTCTTGATGTCCTCTTTCACCCTCCACCATCGGAACTTCTGTAGGTGAAATATTTTTGGAGATAGACCCCTTGGGTGCTCGATTTTTAGGCACTTTTAGAATCGCGTTTTTTGACCATTTTTAAAAAAACGAATTTAGAATTTACTTTCATATTCATTGCAAACGTGCTATTCCGAACAAAAACTGCAGGAAAAAATTTCTCGAAATGTTTTTGCAAATGTCCAAAGGTGGGGGAGGGTTTTTACAACTTTTCTCAATTCTCAACTTTGACCGCCAGTAACTTGAGAACGCCTCGACCGATTAAAGTGAATCGAACCGTTTTTTTTACTCCTCTTGATGTCCTCTTTCACCTGCCACCATCGGAATATCCGTAGGTGCGGTTGTCTAATTTTTGGCACTTGTAGAATCGCGACTTGTGACCATTTTTAAAAAACCACTTTAAAGGTTAACTTCATTCGAATTGAGTTTATCACGTTCTTAGGGGATTGCAAACGGGCCATTCCGATTAAAAAACAGCAAAAGAATTATTCCCAATTTTTTTGCAAATGTCCAAAGGGGGGGGGGGGGGGGTATCACAACTTTTTTCTCAGTTCTCAACTTTGACCGCCTATAACTTGAGAACGCCTTGACCGATTGGAGTGTATCCAATTATATAGGGGGGTATTATTTCGTTTTTTGTTATATGTAATTTAGGTTAAAGAATTACAATTACGCCTTTAGCTAAAAATAACTAAAAGTAAAATTAACAAAAATTGTGAGGTTTTGGACAAAGCCTGTAACTTTTTCTCATCAGTTGGCATGGACACGACTCTCTCAAGGCTATTAAAACCAGAAAGTTTACAGGGTGTTGTTTTTTTTTATAAACGATAGTTTCTATAAAATATCTTCATTTCTACAAGAAAATAGAGAGTTTTTTGGTTTTCTGCATAAAAAGTTACCCAAACAGGTTTGGTTACTCATCAATTCGTCGCAAGACTTAAAACATTGCATTTAAATTGAGGCAAATTTGCATATCTTGAGGCTGAATGAAATATTTTCGTTTGATGATAAAACTTCCACCTCCATATCAGAAAAAAAATCCAAAAAATGTCATATTTTGAAACATCTATTATGCACTAATATCGCACTCCCAGAGAGTTTTGTACCTCAAAGTTAAGAATTGAGCCCCTGATAAATTACTTTCGGGCCGTGTTCCGTGCTTGTTCCACGGCCGGCCAAAAAGGCACCTCCGATTAGATAATACCGACTTTCCAATGTTCTTTTGCTTATAGATGGAATACGTGGCATAAATTACGTGGTAATCTTAAAGGTTCTTCCTATAAATAAAGCCCCCGCTTAAATTCCAATTTAGTGCCACGTATTGGCGAAGCGGCGCCCTTCCAATCTCCATGAATTTCAGACAGGCAGCTTCTTTTTTGAATTTTTATTACCGGCCCAGAAATTTATTAAAAAGCTTTTGAACCCGCTTATAATTTAATATCAGATTTTCGGAGACCCGCAATTTGTATAATTTCGCAATAATACAATTGAAGTAACTGTTTTGAAGGTCGCATCCCCGAAAACCGTTTTAACTTTCTGGGGATAGAAACTACGCTGCGTACTGCTTAAAGATGAAAACTTTTATTGTGTTTGCTGGACCGTGCGCAAAATAAGGGGTTAAATAGCATTAACCCTTTGTGCTAAAAATATCCAGGGCGGATCAATGTGCCGTTCCAGATAATCATTCGCTTGATTAAATGCGTTGCTGCACTCTACATAACACCGGTTGCATTAGCTTCTCATTGGTGGAAACTTCGATTCCAGAAAGGGGTTGTTTATGGATAGATAATAGCGGGATTTATGAGGGTTTTCGCTGGAATTAAGTGATAGCGACACTGTTTCTGAAATACCGGAATATGTTATGACATGACGTTCTCCCCAGTTTAAATGGAGTCTGTCTTTAATGGAGAGAGAAGGAAACGAGGAATATATTTTGCTCATTGTTCATTAGTCTGAGGTATAAGTTAAGAGTCAATAGTTAGTTATTAGAAACATTCACCAAGGCGCGGTCATTATTTGTGCTCATTAGTGGAAGTTTCTCATTGGTGATAACTTTGATTCCAGAAAGGGGTTATTTATGGATAGATAATTGCGGAAATTATGAGGATTTTGGCTGGAATTAAGTGATAGCGACACTATTTCTAAAATATCGGAATATATTATACCATGACGTTCTCCCCAGTTTAAATGGAGTCTGTCTTTAATGGAGAGAGGACGAAACGAGGAGTAAATTTTGCTCATTATCCATTAGTGTGAGATATACGTTAACAGTCAATAGTCAGTTATTAGAAAAATTCACCAAGGGGCGATCACTATTTGTGCTCATTGGTGGAAGCTTCTCATTGGTGAAAAATTTGATTTATGAGGGTTTTGGCTGGAATTAGGTGATAGCGACACTATTTCTAAAATATCGGAATATGTTATGACGTGACCTTCTTCCCAGTTTAAATGGAGTCTGTCTTTAATGGAGAGAGAAGGAAACGATGAATATATTTTGCTCATTGTTCATTAGTCTGAGGTATAAGTTAAGAGTCAATAGTTAGTTATTAGAAAAATTCAACAAGGGGCGGTCATTATTTGTGCTCATTAGTGGAAGTTTCTCATCGGAGATAACTTTGATTCCAGAAAGGGGTTATTTATGGATAGATGATAGCGAGATTTATGAGGGTTTTTGCTGGAATTAAGTGATAGCGACACTATTTCTAAAATATCGGAATATATTATGACATGACGATCTCCCCAGTTTAAATGGAATCTGTTTTGTTAATGGAGAGAGTGGGAAACGAGGAATATATTTTGCTCACTGTCCTTTAGTGTGAAGTATACGTTAATAGTCAATAGTTAGTTATTAGAAAAATTCCACAAGAGGCGATCATTATTTGTGCTCATTGGTGAAAACTTTGATTCCAGAAAGGGGTTATTTATGGATAGATAATTGCGGAAACTATGAGGGTTTTGGCTGGAATTAAGTGATAGCGACACTAATTCTAAAATATCGGAATATATTATGACATGACGTTCTCCCCAGTTTAAATGCACTCTGTCTTTAATGGAGAGGGGACGAAACGAGGAGTACATTTTGCTCATTGTCCATTAGTGTGAGATATACGTTAATAGTCAATAGTCAGTTATTAGAAAAAATCACCAAGGGGCGATCACTATTTGTGCTCATTGGTGGAAGCTTCTAATTGGTGAAAACTTTGGTTCCAGAAAGGGGTTATTTAAGGATAGACAATAGCGGTATTTATGAGGGTTTTGCTGGAATTAAGTGATAGCGACACTATTTCTACAATATTGGAATATATTATGACATGACGTTCTTCCCAATTTAAATGGAGTCTGTCTTTAATGGAGAAAGAAGCAAACGAGGAATATATTTTGCTCATTGTCCATTAGTGTGAGATATACGTTAATACTCAATAGTTAGTTATTAGAAAAATTCAACAAGAGGCGATCACTATTTGTATTTACTGGTGGAAGTTTCTCATTGGTGATAACTTTGATTCCAGAAAGGGGTTATTTATGGATAGATAATTGCGGAAACTATGAGAGTTTTGGCTGGAATTAAGTGATAGCGACACTAATTCTAAAATATCGGAATATATTATGACATGACGTTCTCCCAAGTTTAAATGGACTCTGTCTTTAATGGAGAGAGAACGAAACGAGGAGTACATTTTGCTCATTGTCCATTAGTGTGAGATATACGTTAATGGTCAATAGTCAGTTATTAGAAAAATTCACCAAGGGGCGATCACTATTTGTGCTCATTGGTGTAAGCTTCTAATTGGTGAAAACTTTGGTTCCAGAAAGGGGTTATTTAAGGATAGACAATAGCGGTATTTATGAGGGTTTTGCTGGAATTAAGTGATAGCGACACTATTTATACAATATCGGGATATATTATGACGTGACGTTCTTCCCAACTTAAATGGAGTCTGTTTTTAATGGAAAAAGAAGCAAACGAGGAATATATTTTGCTCATTGTCCATTAGTGTGGGATATACGTTAATACTCAATAGTTAGTTATTAGAAAAATTCAACAAGAGGCGATCACTATTTGTATTTACTGGTGGAAGTTTCTCATTGGTGATAACTTTGATTCCAGAAAGGGGAAGATAATTGCGGAAACTATGAGGGTTTTGGCTGGAATTAAGTGATAGCGACACTATTTCTAAAATATCGGAATATATTATGACATGACGTTCTCCCAAGTTGAAATGGACTCTGTCTTTAATGGAGAGAGAACGAAACGAGGAGTACATTTTGCTCATTGTCCATTAGTGTGAGATATACGTTAATGGTCAATAGTCAGTTATTAGAAAAATTCACCAAGGGGCGATCACTATTTGTGCACATTGGTGGAAGCTTCTAATTGGTGAAAACTTTGATTCCAAAAAGGGGTTATTTAAGGATAGACAATAGCGGGATTTCTGAGGGTTTTGCTGGAATTAAGTGAAAGCGACACTATTTCTACCATATCGGAATATATTATGACATGACGTTCTCCCCAATTTAAATGGAGTCTGTCTTTAATGGAGAAAGAAGCAAACGAGGAATATATTTTGCTCATTGTCCATTAGTGTGAGATATACGTTAATACTCAATAGTTAGTTATTAGAAAAATTCAACAAGAGGCGATCACTATTTGTATTTACTGGTGGATGTTTCTCATTGGTGATAACTTTGATTCCAGAAAGGGGTTATTTATGGATAGATAATTGCAGAAACTATGAGGGTTTTGGCTGGAATTAAGTGATAACGACACTAATTCTAAAATATCGGAATATATTATGACATGACGTTCTCCCCAGTTTAAATGGACTCTGTCTTTAATGGAGAGGGGACGAAACGAGGAGTACATTTTGCTCATTGTCCATTAGTGTGAGATATACGTTAATAGTCAATAGTCAGTTATTAGAAAAAATCACCAAGGGGCGATCACTATTTGTGCTCATTGGTGGAAGCTTCTAATTGGTGAAAACTTTGGTTCCAGAAAGGGGTTATTTAAGGATAGACAATAGCGGTATTTATGAGGGTTTTGCTGGAATTAAGTGATAGTGACACTATTTCTACAATATCGGAATATATTATGACATGACGTTTTTCCCAATATAAATGGAGTCTGTCTTTAATGGAGAAAGAAGCAAACGAGGAATATATTTTGCTCATTGTCCATTAGTGTGAGATATACGGTAATACTCAATAGTTAGTTAATAGAAAAATTCAACAAGAGGCGATCACTATTTGTATTTACTGGTGGAAGTTTCTCATTGGTGATAACTTTGATTCCAGAAAGGGGTTATTTATGGATAGATAATTGCGGAAACTATGAGGGTTTTGGCTGGAATTAAGTGATAGCGACACTAATTCTAAAATATCGGAATATATTATGACATGACGTTCTCCCCAGTTTAAATGGACTCTGTCTTTAATGGAGAGAGAACGAAACGAGGAGTACATTTTGCTCATTGTCCATTAGTGTGAGATATACGTTAATGGTCAATAGTCAGTTATTAGAAAAATTCACCAAGGGGCGATCACTATTTGTGCACATTGGTGGAAGCTTCTAATTGGTGAAAACTTTGATTCCAAAAAGGGGTTATTTAAGGATAGACAATAGCGGGATTTCTGAGGTCTTTAATGGAGAGAGAACGAAACGAGGAGTACATTTTGCTCATGGTCCATTAGTGTGAGATATACGTTAATGGTCAATAGTCAGTTATTAGAAAAATTCACCAAGGGGCGATCACTATTTGTGCTCATTGGTGGAAGCTTCTAATTGGTGAAAACTTTATTCCAGAAAGGGGTTATTTAAGGATAGACAATAGCGGGATTTCTGTGGGTTTTGCTGGAATTAAGTGAAAGCGACACTATTTCTACAATATCGGAATATATTATGACATGACGTTCTTCCCAATTTAAATGGAGTCTGTCTTTAATGGAGAAAGAAGCAAACGAGGAATATATTTTGCTCATTGTCCATTAGTGTGAGATATACGTTAATGGTCAATAGTCAGTTATTAGAAAAATTCACCAAGGGGCGATCACTATTTGTGCTCATTGGTGGAAGCTTCTAATTGGTGAAAACTTTGGTTCCAGAAAGGGGTTATTTAAGGATAGACAATAGCGGTATTTATGAGGGTTTTGCTGGAATTAAGTGATAGCGACACTATTTCTACAATATTGGAATATATTATGACATGACGTTCTTCCCAATTTAAATGGAGTCTGTCTTTAATGGAGAAAGAAGCAAACGAGGAATATATTTTGCTCATTGTCCATTAGTGTGAGATATACGTTAATACTCAATAGTTAGTTATTAGAAAAATTCAACAAGAGGCGATCACTATTTGTATTTACTGGTGGAAGTTTCTCATTGGTGATAACTTTGATTCCAGAAAGGGGTTATTTATGGATAGATAATTGCGGAAACTATGAGGGTTTTGGCTGGAATTAAGTGATAGCGACACTAATTCTAAAATATCGGAATATATTATGACATGACGTTCTCCCCAGTTTAAATGGACTCTGTCTTTAATGGAGAGAGAACGAAACGAGGAGTACATTTTGCTCATTGTCCATTAGTGTGAGATATACGGTAATACTCAATAGTTAGTTAATAGAAATATTCAACAAGAGGCGATCACTTTTTGTGCTCATTGGTGAAAACTTTGATTCCAGAAAGGGGTTATTTATGGACAGACAATAGCGAGATTTATGAGGGGCTGGAATTAAGTGATAGCGACACTATTACTAACATATCGAAATATGACATCCATGAGTCCGTCTATAATAGAGAGAGAAGGAAGACAGGGATTTATTTTGCACATTATGTTGGTTGAGACATATGTTAATAGCCAACACTTACTTATTAGAAAAACACAATTAGTGATCATAGTATTTAATACTGGTCTTCGTTAAATTTGTTTCTAAAACACAAAAAAAATCACTTTAGCTTTTTGTTAATGATCATAAAAAACATGTTTTGTGTCTAAATTTTTTCTGTTTATACTTTTGCGTTTAAATTTTTTTTATTTTGTTTTATATTTTATCTAATAATTTTTTTTGTTTGGAATTAGGAGGTTGAAAAGCCGTGATACTTACAGTAGAATTACGAAAGAAAACGGCATTAATGAGCCATCAATGCCATGAGCCTCCACCTTAAAACCAAGTGGTTCCTTACCGATTGCGATCCATGGAGAAAAAAAGACACTTCGGGCCAGAGACCCAATTTTTGACTCTGGGGAACAAAGGGAAACAACTCGCTTGGGGAGTGACGTACTACCAACAAATACCTAAGCATTAATGAAGCGTTATTTTCCGGGTTAACTCCACATCCCTTGTTTCAAGAATCTAGCACCACAGAGCTTCTGAGGTCAAAAAAAAAGGAAGAAGCTTCTGTTGGAGAATTAATTAATTTCAACTAATTAATTGTCTTCAATAATTATTAAAACGATAAAATAAAAAAGATTTCTTATATTCACATAACTCAACATTTGCTGAGGTCAAGCTTCAAAAAGCTGATGTCATAGATCTTACTCTCAAGATAGTCAAATTGACGACAAGATAGACAATATTAACGATCAGAAGTGGTAAAAGCCATAAAACTGAAACTTTCTAAGAGTAGCATTAACTCGATGGATTTCCCACCCATCAAAGAAATATTGCAATTTCTTCAAATCACCTTAATTGGAGCTGTATAGAAATATTTAAGAAGCTGAAAATATGATACACCTTTAGTTTTTTAGATTGTTTTCCTTTTAGTGCAAAGGCAACTTTTACATTTTTTTGCAGTCATTTATGGAATAGAGCAATTAAAAGATCTATTACCGTTTTTCCTGACTTTATTGCAATATTAATGGAAGCAAAAAACTAATAAAAATGTACAAAAAAATATTTTAATTTTTTATTGTCACTTAAATTTGTTATTATTATGGCAACAAAAAAAAAACAGCTATATATTTCGAACCCATGGTCTATCGACTACTGTCAATGGTATCATAATATGACTTTTAAAATTACCTTTTTGGGCGCCACTTTGAAAGAGAAAGAAACTACTGAAAATTACAATTTTTTAGTTGTCTGGAATACTTTACTTCCCTCTACGATTTGATATAATTTTTAACAAAACTCTAATTTTAATTCAATCAATAGTCGATTTTGAGTTAATATTTCGAAACTTAAAAAATTTTTACAACTTTCAATTCTTTTCATATTTTCGTCTTTTTCTTAAAAACAAAAAACCATTTTAACACGCATGTAAAAAAACAGTATTAAGAGGGTCATTGGGGCTCTATAAAATAGAGCAATTAAACCGAAGCTGTGGTTGAAGGTTTCCGACAAAACTGAAAAAAATTACAAAATTTGTTCCTCATATTGGTGCCACCAGAGCTCAATTTCTATTAAAGGTGGAACTTTGGAAATAGGCTCAAGATATGCCTTCGCTCTTTTACTTTCTTACAGGTTATTATAAAATTGCGGATAGATCTTTATCGAAACGAGCCATAAGCTGCTAATAACGTTTTAAAAAATGTTTGTGATTAAAATCAGTAGAATACGTTGCAAAACGTCCCAAAACCTTAAAAAATTGGAATCATTCGGTGAAGTTCAATGTTTGAAGCTAAAATTGGTAGAAAATGTTATATGTTTAATGAACTTTAAAATGCAATATTTGACATTTCAGATAAAAATGAATGTTTGGGATAAAAATCATGAAAAAACGTTGTATAACGCCTCAAAACATCTCAAAACGCTTTAAAATGCCATATTTGATGTTCTTGGTTGAGCGCCAATTTGAACAAGAAGAAAATTACTAAAATTTCCACTTTTAATCTTTTTTGACATTTTCCCCTCCCTTCATATTTTGATATAAATTTTAACAAAAATTTGTTACAATCGATTTCTGTTGAAAACTTCGACGATCTACCTTCTAATATTTTTGAAAATTTTATATTTTCGACTTTTTTTGATAGATACAACATTTTAATAGGTAGTATGAAGAGGTCATTGGGGACTATAAGGTAGAGTAATCATCAGAAGCGAATCCAGATCTATATTGCCCAGGAGGCTAGAAGATATCATTGAGGGCCCCGCAGGTAGTTGTTCAGGAACAAGTGCTCCTTTTATCAGTTATTCGACAATTGGGAGTTCCTTCTGGACGTGAGCTTATAGAATTTCTTGAGGCTCGTCTTTTGTTCCTCCACCACCTAGAGAATTTATTTGGGTCCTTTCTGGGTCAGTGACTTCTTTTGGAGGCTCCGTTGGAAGCGGTTCTTCATTTTCTACATTCAGTTCTACAACTTCTTTCGGTTTCGGAATTTGATCTGTCTTTTCCTTAATGATATCTTTTTCGTAAAAAATTATCTTTCTTCTTTGGGTTGCACGGTAACTTTTACTTCAGCCACTTTCACTTCCTCAAGTTTGGGTGTTTTCTTCAATAAAGCTATTTCGGCATCTACTTCTTTAGACTCCGCTGGTTGCTCTTTCGTTAATATAATCTTTTGCAATTTCCGGAATCTCTTCTTCTGTCTTATTTTTTGGTTTAAACTGCCTAGAGTTTCTTCTTCTTGTGGAGTTTCCCTTAAAGTAGATTCCTCCTTTTCGGTAAGCGCAGCTTTCTCTGGAGCTTTTGTTTTATCATTTTCTTACCCTTATTCAAATGAAAATCGATAGTGGGAACGAAATCTGTTTTGTCGCCTGGCTTTTAGTAACTAATATTTCCTCAGGTTAGTTCAGGTTAGCTTGATCTTGAAGTCGAAGATTTCAAAAAGAGAAAGCCTGATCATGTCAATTAGCCTGGTATCACCATAAGAATTAGAAAATACCCTAGGAGGAACCTTCTAAACTCGTTACAACCAAAATTACTAAGAAGAAAAATCCAAAAATTAAAAAAAGATTTATTTGAGACGCTTTAAGAAACGTACAGAAAAAAAAGAGGAAGAAACTCCGGAAGAAAATTCCAGATTAAAATTAAACCCATTATACCTACAAAGAAACAAATACTTCTGAAAAGAAACAGAAGGCCAGCGCTAATGGCCCAGATTTTGAACAATTTGATTTCCGCCATGAAGTCACTGAAAGAGAGACATATAAACCTACAAGTCCTGAGGAACGCGACAAGAAAAAGCTCTAAAGAAAAAGAAGAAAGCGATACCAGAAAAATCAAAGAAACTGATATCCGAAATCGAGAAAAGACCACCAAAAAAGGTACACCAGAAAGGGAAAGAAGAGATCGAAGAAGAAGTTACAAAGTGATATTTTGGTCTTTCAACCAAGAGTACCAAGAAAAAGAAAGAACCAAAAAAGATAAAAGAGTTTTTTTGAGATTTATGAAGAAATGTGCAGAAAAAAAAGAGGAAGGAACTACGGAAGAAAATTTCTAATTAAAATTAAAACCATTATACCTGAAGAACCAGACACTCTAGAAAATAACTGAAGACCATGGTTGATTGACCTTGAAGTCTTGAGTAATACGATAAGAAAAATCTCTAAAAAAAAAAGTTGGAAAGAACCATTTCTAAAAATTAAGATAAACGAAAAAGCAGGTCATAAATAAATTAATTAAAATTTAGACACAACACTTGAAAGCAGCAAATACTTACATTTGAGTAAAAAACTTGGCATCGCTGACAGCAAAACCAGTAACCTGACAAAAATGACTGATTAGAATGACAACTTCCATATCAACGCCACAAATTAGGAGCTCTCTCATGAAACGTTCCATAAGTAGAGATGTGTAGGATATAAAATAATTGTAAATTTAAATTAATTTAAGTTAACGTATAAAGAAAGTTTTAAATATAACACTAGAGGGAGAAAAACAAACATTGAAGAACACCGATGTTTCGACTTGTATTAACTAACGTAAGTAATTACTTGGATGATTCAATACAAAAAAAATCCATTAAAACTGTGTTGTATAAAATTTTTTCTTCTGAAATCGTGAAAGTTCAACAATGTTACCAAGCCTACAACTTACTGGACTTGAGTCATGAATTCGCATAATTTCTATTGGCGGGAAATGCCGGTTAGCATGCCTACCTCGCTGTCAAACCATGCCAAGGCTTAACAACTTTATAGGTTTGATCTCCAAAAGCTGGTTAGCATTTTCAGCGTATTGAAGGATTGATATTTTACAGCTCTGCAAAAGAAATTATTTTTTATAGACAAATAAGAAAAATCAAGGACAATCCTGCTTAGATAAAACACCTTGTATAGCAATAACAAAGAGACGATTATGTTGATGTCACGGGCAGGTAAGTGCGTTAATGTCCAATGAGAAATAGTAGATGTACAGCCACAGTTCTGGGCCAATTTCATGTAAATTTCCATAAGAAAATCTAAAATCTATTTTTTAGAATTATAAAATGTCATTGATCCGACGTTTCGACTACATTTTAGTTTTTTCGTTAAGCTCATACGGCTAATGACCATTAATTCCCATTGTTTGGTCAACCCCTGGTTCTCTCAGAACTAGACTCGAAACAGCATTCTCCATATAGAGTATTTTGCTCGCCCACGTGAAATAAATCTAATTCGAATTTAATTTTATTTACAGTGTTTACTTTTATATAATCTAAAGATCTCAAATGAATATAACATAAAACGAAGCGTATATTTATAGCAGGCCTTAGTACAAAAATAGACGGCCTATGAAAAATATTATTTTCGATCATGCCCGACAGGTAATATATCAGAATTCCCCTTCGGATAATTTATCAATGGCGGGCCAAATTACGATAACCATGCCTCCTATGTCGCGTTGGTTTGGGATCATCCAGGAAAGAATATATTAATTCTGATTTTCGGCAATTTGCTACAGTATCGACACTATAAACACTTTCGCGTAAATTAATAGAAACGATTTATCTACGTATATGTTTCAATGGCTAAAACAATTCAGTTAAACTACTAGCGGGCGTTTTTTAATTTTTTCTATTGGCGTGCAGTAAAGCGTCTTTACCACACGCATTTGCGAGTTGAAAGTAGCATGCATTAGTGAAAACAACATTGTACGTACCACGGGCCGAAAGAAGGTTTACGCCCTTGGTCAAGTAACGACTTCGTCATCGAGCGTAATCTTCTTCTTTCCATCCTCTACACGTAAATAACTAATGTAGGTTCTAACAAACTTCCTCTAGTTACCGAATTAGCCCCACAAAGCGTGAAAAGTTCGTTAAACTGGATATCGGGATTACTTTTACGGGAACGTTGCAATAAATAGGAGATCCAGTTCACTACACTGATGTTTCAGAAGTTTTAAAGACAATTTGAAAGTTTTCTGATGAAAGCGTCCCGGACGAAAAATTTACTTTATTCTTGCACTTTGATGTTTTGGTCCGAACTGAGGCAGTGGCCGATCCAGGAAGGGGGCGGGAGGAGGGGCAATTGACCCCTCTTTTTTTTTACTCTTTTTAGATTTCTTTGGGATTTTTGTTTGACTGACAGATACACGCAAACGCACAATTGAAAAGTTTCATTTTGATGACTTTTGAAATCGACTTCCAAAGGGGTCTATCTCCGAAAATATTGCACCTACGGAACTTCCGATGGTGGGAGTTGAAAGAGGACATCAGGAACGGGAAAAAAACAATAGGGCTCACTCCGTTCGGTAGAGGCGTTCTTAAGTTACAGGAGGACAAAGTTGAGCATTGAGTAAAAAGTCGTAATAACCCCCCCCCCCCTCCCCCTTTGGATATTTTGATAATTTGATTATTTTTTTTGCTTTTGATCGTAATGCTGATCGTTTGTATTCTACTAAAAGCGCAACATACTCAATTCGATTGAAAGTAGCCCCCAAAGGGCATTTTTAAATGGTCAAAATACGCGAAAAATCGAACATCGCAGGTGTCTATCTCCAAAAATGGTGCTCCTACGTAACTTCCGATGAAAGAGGACATCAAGAAGAGGAAAAAACAGTTAGATTTACTCCACTGGGTCGAGGCGTTCTCAAGTTACAGGCGGTCAAATGTGAGAATTGAGAAAAAACTTGTAATAAACCTTCCCCCCTCCCCTTTAGATATTTTGAAAAAAATGTTGAACTTTTTTTTTCTGTTTTTGTTCGTAATGGCACGTTTGCACTCTAATAAAAACGCAACATACTCAATTCGATTGAAAGTAACCCCCATAGGTTTTTTTTTAAAGAGTCAAAATACGCGTTTCTAGAAATGCCTAAAAATCGAAGGGGTCTATCTCCAAAAATATTGCACCTACGGAACTTCCGATGGTGGGAGGTGAAAGAGGACATCAAGAAGAGGAAAAAAGCATTGGATTCACTCCGATCGGTAGAGGCGTTCTTAAGATATAGGCGAGTTATATTATTGATTTATACTGAGACGTTTTTAAAAAAGAAGTTCAACTACGGGGACGAGAGTTTAGACTTTATTATACATGTAAAGAATAAAACAAATGACACGATATAATTATTTCAAGTGATATTTATAAACTCTGGTTTGCTGCGGTTGCACTTCCGTCGTCAGCAGTGTAGAATGCTGATGCAGCTGATGATGCGGCTGGATTGATAATATAACTCCTCCGGACGTAGATGAGAACCATGGGGCAAACAGCAACAGGGTTCGATTTTCTAAAAGTCGAAAGTCGCCTGGACTTCCTTGATCCCTTTTCGAATAGTATCGGCTGGTCCTTTGGATGAGGTGCCTTTTTTTGATTTATAAAATCTGTAACTTGAATATAGTATCGCTACAATGATAACTAAATAAAGATCGATTGTCCAAAAACTTATTTTGTTAAAATGGATCGCCGCACTTTCACTTTTCTTTAATTCTTGTCTTTGGTTTTCGAGAGCACTTAGAATATTTTTTGTTTCGTCCAAATTTATTGAGGATAGCACTAATTGATTATATTTATTTTGTTCAGTCCCCGATTGTATTTTATAATGTAATTCTAGTTTTGGCAACTCAATATTTTTATATTTCGGTTGCAAATTTTGTAAAGTTTTAAGATGAATATTTTTTATTAAAACTTCACATTGATTTGATAATTCAATAACGTAACTTCCGTTTAAAAATATGTTGTCTTTAATATTACCACACTTTTGGACTGCCACTACACTGTTGGGTGCAATCAGGATCCATTGATTTTGTTCGACTTTCTGAACTTTCACTTCTGGAACACTGGCTTCAATTTGGAGACAGTTGGTTCCTGGAATATGTCAACATCTCAATTGGAACTCAACTGGAATATCTCAACAGATGAACTTCGCAAGGCACGTTGCCGCTTAGCTGGGATAGGCTGGATGTCTTGGCATAGAAACTCGTTGGCTTTTATTTCTCGGCATTGAGCATCAAATAATGCGTAGCTGTGCTCATTTAGGAGAAAGTATTTGGAATGAGGAATTACGGTTTTATAGGACGTAGGAGTTCTTACTGGTAGAGAATATAAGTGGTAATAATTAAAACTTTCAATTTCCACAATAGGAACTTCCAAAATGAACACGATTTGGTTTCCTTTTGAGTAGCTTTTAATTTGAATAACTTTTTCAAATAGTAATATACTATCTAAGGAAACTTCAAAGGGAAATTTGTAGTTATCTTTCTCGATATGTTGTTTTATATTTTGTAATTCAAAAAGCAAATCTGTAGGCTCTATTATTGAATTGTGTAAAATATTGAAGTTTTGAGAAGGTTATTGCATTTTCAATGCGTTCGAAAACATCGTATAAAATACGTAAAGTTTCTATTAATTGGGAAATCACTATTTCCAGGGAAACATGTTGATAGGCACGGGCGCTTGTTGCTTGTGCTAAAGTCACGAATTTTTCCATTGCCAAAATTCTGGTTTTCAAAATGTCTTGATTGCGAGAGAGTATAAGAGAATCGTTCTGGAATTTATTAATGGAACGGTCCAATAAAGATATTTGATTTTTTAAAATGAATTTTAATTTATTTTGGCTATTTGCTAACGATGTAATTTCTTTATCAAATTTGCGTGCGTCATCTTGATCTAAGTTGCCCGTAATTGATTTAACTATAGAACCAAGTTCATTTATTAGACCTCGTCTACGTCGATAGCTCAATAAAGGGTTCAATTGAGATATTTGGGTTTTTATTTTGTTTTCCAGATTTTTAATTAAGCTTAGGTAGTTGTGTAGTCCGTTGTCATTGTGTCTATTTGTACCGATTGTCTTTTTTATCATTTCGTCGATTTGAAAGTAAAAGTTTTGCATTAAATGAAATTCATTGACAGAATCTGTTATGTCAAAAACTTGAATGAAGTTCCAACTGTCACTTTGGTATTGAGCATTTCCTAATTTTAGTGGTAAAACTCCAGGGTTGTCATTTAGGTTGTGGTATTTCGGAGTTGGAAAATCTAGTCTTGCCGTTCCGATACATAAGGCGAATCTGTAACAATGGAAGATTTCTTTAGTTCTTTAATATGAATAATTTCAGTTTGATTGGGTTGGTTTTTCTTCTTAACTTTCACCTTATTATGTTCCAATAATTCAATAATAACATAAGGACCTAAGTGTTTTGGATTCTTTTTATTCCTATTATTCTGCTTTACTTTGTAGACGGTTTGCCCTTCTTTGAAATCAAGATTTTGATTACCTTTACAATTTCTTTTGGCTATTACTTTCTCTTTTTGAACTTTTAATTTTTCATTTACATTTTCGTAAATATGTTTAAGTCTATCTTTATGAGATTCCACGTACTCTGTAAAATATTGATCTGACAAGAAAAGTTCGTTAGGATTTCTGGTGTTTGTATGCCCGAATATTAGTTCAAAAGTATTTGCCTCGTCAGGATACATTTCACCTAGAATACGTAAATGTTCTATTATTGTTGAATGAAAACGTTCCACAATGGAATTTGATTCATGATGCAACGTCGTGGTAAAGTGTACATTTATTTTATGTAATTTAAGCATTTCCTTTAAAACTTCAGAATTGAAATTAGAACCGTTCTCGACAATTATGTTTTCAGGAACGCCGAATGATGAGAAATATTTTATTAAAGCTTTACAGACATGAACTGCTGTTTTCCCAGGAATAAAGATTGCTTGCGCGAATTTTGAGAAGGCGTCAACAAGTGTGAGATAATCTCGATTACTAAAAGTAAACACGTCTATGTGAATTACTTGATTGACTTTTGGGTATGGATGTGGATAAATAAAAATTTGTTTAGCTCTATTATTGATTATGTCATCTAAAATTTTAATTCCTTCATTAGTGTATTCGTTGGCAGTTGAATGCTGAGTAGAGTCAAAATCATCCGGTTTTCTTATAGTTATGTCAGATAAAATATTAATTTTTGGATAATTTTTTGATTTAAAAGGACCTGCTATTTGCGGGTCTTGTCTAACGGTTTGTTTTCTTATTAATAGTTCATCGATTGATGGTTCAATTGTTTCGATTTCAGGGTTATCATTGTAATTATCTAGATATTGTTCTATCTCTTTATCGATTTCACCAGGGTGATTGATAACGGATTCGTTTTCGAGTGCGTTTATTACTATTCTAGAAAGACAGTCAGCATTAGTATTATATTTTCCTTTTTTGTAAATTATTCTATAATCGTACTCCTCAAGTTTCAATCTCCAACGAACTAATTTTGAATTTGGTTCTTTTAAGTTAAACAACCATATTAGAGGAGGATGATCTGTATAAATTGTAAACTTTCTACCATACAGATATGGTCTAAAATGTTTACAGGCCCACACAATAGCTAAAAGCTCTTTCTCTATGGTAGAATAACGAGATTCTGTTTCGTTAAGGGTGCGAGATGCGTACGCTACTGGTTTGTCATTCGGAATTGTTCCTTGAGAAAGAACCGCTCCTATAGCTACATTGCTAGCGTCGGTTGTTAAAGTAAATTCTTTGGAAAAGTCCGGGTACTGTAATATTGGGTCGTTCATGAGTATAGATTTTGACGTATTAAATGATTTTACAAACTCTTCGTCGTGTATTACGGACGCTCCCTTTTTTAAACACTTAGTCATAGGTTTGGTTATTTTGCGAAGTCGCGTATAAATCGTCGGTAATAGCCTAACAAACCTAAGAAGCTTTTTATGTCTTTTTGGGTTTGTGGTATTGGAAATCTTTTTATTACTGATACTTTTTCAGGATTTGGTCTTACTCCGTCTTTTGTGATTACATGGCCTAAATATTGAACCCTTTGTCTAAGAAATTCTGATTTATCGAGTTGTATTTTAAAGTTGCTATCTCTAAGTCGATCAAATACTGATTTTAGTCTAATAAGATGTTCTTCTAGAGACGTACTAAAAATAATTATGTCATCTAGGTATACTGAACAAATTTCGTTCTGTAAACCTCGAAGTACATTATCCATAACACGTTGAAATGTTGACGGTGCATTTTTAAGTCCGAAAAACATTCTTTTGAAGTCAAAATGACCTCCTTGAGTTGAAAAGGCTGTTTTTTCAATATCATTAGAATCTACTTCAATTTGATGAAACCCGCTTGCCAAATCTAGGGTTGTAAAGTAATTAGCTTTTCCTAATTTATCAAGGATATCAGTAATATTAGGCAAAGGGTATTTGTCATCAATACTGCGTTCATTCAGCTTTCTATAATCAATAACTAACCTCCACTTTTTACGACCAGAAGCATCTAATTTCTTGGGAACAAGCCAAATTGGACTGGACCAAGGTAATGTACTGTGTCTAATGATGTCTTGATCTAACATTTTAGTAATTTGATCCTTGACTTCCTGTTTATGTATTTCAGGAAAACGATAAGATTTCGTAAAAATTGGCGATTCGTCTTTTAAACGGATTTTATGTGTGATTTTGTTAGTAAAACTTAGGGGGATGCCCTCGCAAAAGAAGATATCACGATATTCAAAGCAGAGTTTTCGAATTGAGTCATTTTCTTCTTTGTTACAGTGATCGAGTCTTAAATTCTTTAAATTTTGTTTAAGAAGGTTGTCGTAGTCAGTATTTAAAGGCTGATCGATCTCCATTTTTTTGATAAAATTAATATCTATTTCGTTTAGTCGTTCTATATCAAAAGGCTCGTAACTATCGAGTTTCATTGGGTTTTCGTTACTATTAGTTATTGTCGTAACTGCGAAATTAGTGTTAATATTCACTACAGCTTTTGGCATCTCTAATCCTTTTCCTAAATTATGAAAATGTAAAATACCAAGGCCGTTATTTTGATTCACTGGAATTTTGACAATCTGTTGAACACGTGGTTGAATCGTAATACTGTAATTGTTTAATGAAATAAAACTATTATGTCCAATAGCATAATGTCTATTAGAGATATCTTCCGAATCGAAGTTGATCGGTATCGTTGTATATGGAATCAATAATTCCTTTTGATTAACATTTACATTTGCGTTTAGTTGTCTTAATAGATCAACACCTATAAGTCCATCATATTTATCACTAAAATTAAACAAATAAAACCTGTGTCTTCTCCATGAAAAGATAAGCCGTGAGCTGTTTGAATACAAAAAGTCTCTTGGAAAATACATTTGTTGTAAAATTTGCGGGCTAAATCAGGTTTAATAAAACTTTTAGTGCTACCAGTATCTATTAACAAATTAGCTTGCAATTTAGGCATAAATACGTAAGGCAAATTTGCTTTCATATGATTAAGATGTATTACGTTGGATTGTTCATTGTGCTGGCTATGTAAAAATTTGCGTTTATAGTATCAGATGTTGTTTGTGGGTAAAGGTCAGGGCATGAAAGACTGTCGGTCGACATGTCGTTTGTATATCCGTATTGTTGTGTCATTGAACCACAATAATCATATGGGCTAGGAGTCATATTAGTGGCGTATAAGTTGTTCTGTTGCAAATCGTACATCTGATTCTGATAATCCGATTCGTAAGAAAATGGAATTTCCTCATTTAAAGTAGTTGTGTTTTCTTGGGTTTCAAATGGATTTTCGAATTGAAGGTTTTGTTCGGAATCGATATTTTGATTGTACAATTCTGTGGATGTAAATTTGGGTTTTGGTTTGGGTTTCATGGATTGACGTGTCCAACCAGAACTTGTATCCATGGGGTCAACTTTTCTTGTGTCGGAAGTACTAGGTTTTTGGAAATTCATCGGCTGGCCAGAATTTGTTGGTCTTTGAATAAATTGATTAGGAATATTTTGATTGAACTGGGGTGGGTAATTTGGTGAGGGTGCATTATTCGATGTCTGAAAAGTTGGGCGAAATTGATTGAAGCCTGTCGAATTTATGGGAATTCTTGGAGCAAATGATTGGGGATAATTTAGATTGGTTCCAAAGCCGTTTGATCCAAAATTATTGTAATTTGGTTGTTGAATTGGCACTTGCAAAATTTGTGTTATTGGTCTTGTCATTGGTTGGTAATTGATAGGTTTATTGGGAACAATTTTTTGTGATGGTTTGTAGGTCTGCAAATTTAGAGTATTTGTGCGTTGGTTAGCATATAAGAAATTTTCCTCTTCTATAACTAAACTCATAGCTTTTTCTAAACTGTCTGGATTTCTTAGGCGAACATTATTCTGTAGTTGTCCAGGTAAACCGCGAAGATAAGTTTTGAGAGCAAGATCATCGTAGCTTTCAATTCTGACGGTTTTCTCTGCGGCTTAGAGGCAATTAAAGAACGTGCATCCTGGCAACGCATGCCAAAATTATATGGACTTTCATTCTTTAAAGGTCTCAAAGCAATTAAATCTTGAACTAAGCAATCAAGATTTCGTTGGTCACCAAAACTAAGTCTTAAAGCAGATCGAACGTCATCCCAAGTTTTTAATTCGATACGTGAACCTATCAACATAAGAGCCCTACCAGATAATCTGCCAATTATAGCCCTTAAAATAAAATTATTGACGGATGCATTTCCAGCATTGTAAAATGTAGCATAGAGGAAATTGCAGTTATCAATAAAAACATTTAAAGTATGAGGATTTCCATCATAATGAGGAATTGAATCAATGCAGGGACGTAAAAGTCGATAATCAGTGTCACTAGGCATATTGGTGCTGTTTTCGATAGGCCTATTATTTTCAAGTATTGATAGATTACTGAAAAGTCTATCTAAATCTAAATCGTAAACTTCTGACATAAAATAAAAATAAAAATTAGATACTTAATACTTATTAATCTTTAATTTGAAATTTTGAGTTCTAACTAAACTTAGCAAAAATTGTGTTCGCTTTTTAAAAGCTACAAATAATTATTTTCAAGACAAGAAAATAATAAAAGAAATCGATGTGTCAATACTACCACAAATATTAGGAGTAATTATTGAAGTGGATTAAAATGGTAAAAGGATAATTAAAGGTAAATGAGCACTTACATTAATCTTCTTAGCATACTTCTTAGCATCTAGAGGTTCCTATAGGCTGTATCGATTCTTGACCACCACCCAGGAGTTGGACCGTAGAGAGTTGCTTTGGTTCGTCTCGGAATCTTGGAGATGTAACGCTGGGACGATGCGTGTTCCCAGGACGATTTTTGTTCCGTACGTTCACCACCAAAATCACTAGATTCAGATACCCGATTAATTCGTTAATACGAAAATTGATGTTCGATACACCAATTTCAGGTATCCTACCGACTGCGCCAGTTATATTATTGATTTATACTGAGACGTTTTTAAAAAAGAAGCTCAACTACGGGGACAAGAGTTTAGACTTTATTATACATGTAAAGAATAAAACAAATGACACGATATAATTATTTCAAGTGATATTTATAAACTCTGGTTTGCTGCGGTTGCACTTCCGTCGTCAGCAGTGTAGAATGCTGATGCAGCTGATGATGCGGCTGGATTGATAATATAAGTGGCGGTCAAATTTGAGAATTGATAAAAAGTCGTAATACCCCCCCCCCCTCCCCCTTCTTACACCATTGGACATTTTGTTTCTGTTTTCGATCGTAATGGCACGTTTGCAATCTAATAAAAGCGCAACCCCCAAAGGGTTTCTTTTTAAATGGTCAAAATACGCGATTCTAAAAGTGCCTAAAAATCGAACACCAAAGGGGTCTATTTCCAAAAATATTCCACCTACGGACCTTAAGATGGTGGGAGGTGAAAGAGGACATCAAGAAGAGGAAAAAGGCATTGGATTCACTACGATCTGTAGAAGCGTTGTTAAGTTACAGGCGGTCAAAGTTGAAAATTAAGAAAATAGTCGTAATACCCCCACTTTGGACATTTTCGGAAAAATTTTTTTCTTTTGCTATCTTTGATCGGAATGGCACACTTGCAATCCTCTAAGAACGCAAACTCAAATCGAATGAATTTAACCTCTAAAAATGTTCTCTTAAAAATGGTCAAAAACCCCATTCTAGAAGTGCTTAAAAATCGACCCTCAAAGGGGTCTATCTGCGAAAATCTTGCACCTACGAAAGTTCCGATGGTGGGAGGTGAAAGAGAACATCAAGAGGAGGAAAAAACGATTGGATTCACTGCGATCGCTCGAGGCATTTTCAGGTTATAGACGGTCAAAAATGAGAATTAAGAAAAAAAAGTTGTAATGGAAATTGTTGCAAAAATCCCCCCTGTTGGACATTTTCGAAAAAATTTCGGAATTTTTTTTTTTTTGTTTTTGATCAGAATGTCACGCTTGCAATCCCCTAAGAAGGTAGCAAACTCAATTCGAATTTAACATCTAAAGAAGATTTCTAAAATGGTCAAAAACCTTATTCTAAATGTACTTAAAAATCGACCTTCGAAGGGGTTTATCTCCGAAAATATTGCACCTACGGAACTTTCAATGGTGGTAGGTAAAATAGGACATCAAGAAGAGGAAAAAGCAGTTATATTCACTCCAATAACTCAAGGCGTTCTCAAGTTACAGGCGGTCAAATTTGAGAATTGAGAAAAGAGTCATAATACCTCTCCCTTTTGGACATTTTCATAAAAAATACGGGAAAATTTTTTTTTGCTGTTTTTGATCGGAATGGTCCATATGCAATCCCCTAAAAACATAACAAACTCAACTCGAACGAATTTAACCTCTATTCTTTTTTAAATGGCTAAAAAACGCGATTCCAAAAGTGCTTAAAAATTGCCTTCCGAAGGGGTTTATCTCCGAAAATATTGCACCTACGGATCATCCGATGTTCGGAGGTGAAAGATGACGTCAAGAAGAGGAAAAGTAGTTGGATTCACTCCGATCGGTCGAGGCGTTCTCAAGTTACAGGCGGACAATGAAGTTGTTACTGACTTTCTCAGTCAAAATGGTTAGTAAGTTCCACGTTGTCTAGACAACGGTTATGAAAATTACACTCTTCTTATTGCAAAAGTTATGCATGACGGAAATATTCGTCAAAATTTATCAAATAGTGGGAGTAACATTTCAAAAAATGTCTGGTAATTCCCCCCCCCCCCCCTTCACATAAGGCTAGATCCGCAACTGAACTGACGAGTGTAGTCGGGTCCAGTAGACCTCTATCGGTATGCATAGTTTTTTTTATATCTGGGCTGAAAATTGAGGTACTTTTTTGCTAATAAAGGTTTAATACATTTTACCTGAAAAGCTACTTAAACTGTCAGCTGTTGTCGTCAACTAAAAACCACCATTCCATCTCCAAGGTTAAACTCTACGAAGAGTAGCACAAAAGCTTTTGACAGCTCCTCAGAGTTCAACTTTAGCATTTATCACAGAAATTAAGAAATACTTAAATAAGGAAATTACCTAATGATTATTCGACTAAAAGATGTGCATAAGTTGCTGCCAAGTCTTACATTTTATCAAAAATCTCCATTAAAAGGGTAAAAAAACCACCCCGAACAAGGGATCGATAACGAACTCAACAAACCGGAGACAACGTTGCGTAATTAAGCCCGGGCCATTGTATACACCTAACTTCCAGGGAATTGCACATGAAAGCAACCTGTGGCTATGTTGCGAACTGTTTATTGAACCCGACCGAGGACAGTGTCTGATTCTAATATCTCCGGTGTCAGGCCGAATAACCAACCACCGATTAAGGTCCCTTCACCTTTGCCCCTGGGAGGACGATATTATACTCTGAAAATTAGCTCCATTGTCAACGTGCAGGCCAAACGGGAGTGTCTGCTAAGATTAAGACGCAACTAACGATCCTCCAGATGTCTTTTGCCTGGTTTCAGTATCGGCTTTGGCCGAATTCGGAAAAATTGTTAGTTTAAGTATTCGAAAGGTGAAGTTTACGAGTACCGGCCTGGTGCAAATCGTAAAGAATTGAGAGATTAATAAAATAAAACCAAGATTTCAAATGACCTTATAAATAATATAGCTAGAATAGGCTAACCAAAAGAAAATGCTAACCAGCTTTCGGAGGTCAAACCTGTGAACTTGTTCAGCCTTGGCACGGCTTGACAGCGCGCGAGGAGTTGTGGAGAAGTTGTAGGGTTGGTAACATTGTTGAACGAATACGATTTCTCAGTGTGGAGAAATATTATACCCCACAATTTTAATGATTTTTTTTATATTGACGCATGTAAGTAATTACTTACATTGCCAACCTGGAGAGTTAGTCGCTATGGCAACGGCTTGACATGCAACCAATAGAAACCCTCAAATTACGCGCCAATTTCAATAAGTTGTAGATTTGCTAATACTATAGAATTTTAAGCCTCAACAGGCTCTACTACAACTGCATATAACTTTTGAGGGTTGAAAGAGCCATTTAACCTCATTTTGAATACACCTCTAATTCATCTTTTAAAGATTTCAGGAAAACAACCTGTACATACCTATAACATTTCTTGCCCAATTTCAATAAATTTATATTTTTTTTTAGAAAATTCCTTTTCCATATTACTCTACAAAATAAATCTTAAGTTTTCTTATGGAAATTTATATGAAAAATTATTAAAATTGACCCAGAACTGTTGCTGTATATCTACTATTTTTCATTGGACATTAATGCATAGTAACGCACTTACCTGCCCCTGTTTGCTTACAACCCAGAATGGCTAGAATAGAATTCAGTTAAATCAGATAAAAACAATCCTTAATCGTCTCTTTATTGATATACATGGTGTTTTACCTAAGCGGGATTGTCCTTTATTTGCCTTACAACAATATTTTATGACTTTTTATTGTCTACAAAAAAAATTACTTTCAGATATAGAGAGTGAAACTTGACAACGTATATTTTTTGGAGAGCTGTAAATTCCTTCGCCATTGTATTCAGAATTTCTTCCTTTCTACCTCAGTCAACGAGCTAGTATTGCACTTATTTTCAGTCAGATTTTTAAACAAAATCAACGGTTTTGTCCAATGTGTCGAAACCTCTCACCGATCTCAAGATATTTACTAGGTTTCCTTATTTCCAAAATACTCACAAAGTTTCTACTTATTTTAGATAAATTTTTCCCAGCTAAGACGCCAGTGTAGTGAATTTTTTATAGCCTCAAACAGTTTCTCAAGATATCTACTAATTTTCTAGTTTTCCAAATTAAACGAGACAAATGGTTCCTTCGCCATTGTGTTCAGAATTTCTTCCTTTCTACCCCAATAAACGAGCTAGTATTGTACTTATTTTCATCCAGCTTTATTAACCAAATCAATGGTTTAGTCCATTTTGTCGGAACCTCACAAATTTCTCAAGATATTTACTATTTTTAGTTTTGCCCAGCCCTGAATTAAAATAACTTTAGAGTTGGAAAAAGCAAACATTTTAAATCTTTAAAATTCGAATAAACCACGGCACTTTTCCTTCCTTGGACGTCACTTTTTAAATGATTTTGATTTTTCAAAAAATTTCCGCTTTTTCAAACCTAAAGCCTTCTTACTCCAATTTAAGGTTGCAAAAAATTGGATATTTTAAAAAAGACACTTTTCTGAAACTTTTTTAAAATTTCGTCTTCACTTAATGGCTGAATACGAAAAAGTTTTGTAGGTGGTCCCCGATCTAAAACTAAAAATTTTTAATAATGCTTTTAATTATTGGAAAAACAGAAAGTTAAAAACATTGAAAAATTGACGACAATGTGAGGAAATTTCCAGTTTTGGTCCGTATTCCAGAATTTTAAAATTTTTAGTTTTGTCAAACCCTAAATTAGAATAACTCTTTAGAGGTTAAAAAAACGAAAATGTAGAAATTTTTCTCTCTTGGTGGTTGCTTTTAAATGTTTCTCATTTTTTCTATAAACTTTTGCTTTTTGCAACCCTAACGAGTTACTGCAAATTTATGTTAAAAAAAAATATTTTGATATTCTGGAATATGGACCAAGTGCTGAAAGTTACTGGGTTGTCACTTTTCAATGTTTTTGACTTTCGTTTTTTCAACCCTGAAGCTATCTTGTTCCAATTTAGGATTGGAATAATTTTTCCGATTTTTAAGATTTCCGGTTTTGTCCAACTCTTAAATCGAGAAAAGCTATAGTGTTGGGAAAAACAAAATTATGAAACTCTTGAATACGGACCAACTGAGGAACATTTTTTCTCTTAGTCGTCACTTTAAATGTTTTTGATTTCCCCGAAAACTTTAGTTTTTTCCAGCCCTAAAGAGTTACTTCAAAGCAGAAGGGTTCTGTTCTTGGTGGTCACTTCTCAATTATTTTGAATTTTCTGAGAACTTTTGTTTTTCCAACCCTAAAGCTTTCTTACTCCAGCTTAGAATTGAGAAAAACTGGAAATTTTGAAAAAGAAAGTTTTCAGAAACGTTTTGATTTTTTTTCTTTAATTACTGGCCTAATGCGGTAAAATTCCGCACTAGGTCTCTATTTCACAATTTTTAGTATTGCTTACCGGTCTTTGGAGTTGCCTGCGCTTAGCCAAAAAAACGAAAACTTTCCGGAAATCAAGAATATTAAAAAAGTGAAGATCAAGTGTGAAAAGTGTAGATTTCTCGGTGGATTTGTCCAACTCTAAAGCGAAACAACTTTTAGAGTTGGGAAAAACAAAATTTGGAAATTCTGGAATACGGACCATTTGCAGAACTTTTCCTGTCTTGGTCGTAACTTTTTAAATGGTTTTGATTTTTCGGTAAACTTTAGTTTTTCCAAATTTTCGATTTCTGATTGGGAAGAGGTTTTAAAATTCTGGAATATGGATCAAGTGAGGAAAGAAACCGCACGTTTATCAGCACGACAAAGTGCAGAAGAATTCCCCACATGGTCCTTACTTTTCAAGGTTTTTGATTTTACAGAAAATTTTCGTTTTTTTCAGCCTTAAAGCCTTTTTACCTCAATTTTAAGTTCGGCTAAAACTGGAAATTTTGAAAAGAAATTTTCGGAAACTTTTTGAAAGTCTATCATTTCCTAGCTGAATGCAAAAAAAATTCGCACGTGGTCCGTATTCCACAATTTCACCCGTGATTTTTGGTCAGATCCGGGGCCCATATGTGGACTACCTTTCTGAATTATTTCGGATTTTTTGCTCCAAAAATGTGGAATCAACAGGGTGAGATGTGAGAAAATTACACCAAAATTGGCAAAAAATGTGGCGCAGAAAAACTTTTGTAGCTCGCCCTGTATAAGAGCTAGACCAAAACTAAGATTGTTCAACTTTTCTCCTGCCACACAGTTTTCTACCCTTTTCGGCCGATTTTCCTTGGCCTAAGGCTTTAAACTTAGTTTTTACATTTCAGAAATTCTCAGCTGTTAGTTGACGTTCAGTGGGAAAAGCCTAATTCCGAATGCTTCCTATACCCTTGTTAAGTGGCGATCTTCGCAACCATTCGGGATTTTGGGCCAAAATTTTGAAAAATTTTGCATCTTTCGTTTCGAAATTCAATTAAGACCATTTCGCGACCACCCAACGAAAACGAGTCATAAGTCCCAAAAAGAAAACATTCCGAGGTATCCCCTTGGATATAAAGCTATTCGATTAGAGGCACGGTCTCGACACAGATATACCTCAAATTGGCAGTTTAAAATTTAAAGTTTAAAAATTTGTCAAAATTGTGAATTCAAAGCTAGGCCCGTTGTAACGAAGTTTTTCCCTAACTCACAGGTAATGACGTCACAATTAACATTTTCTTTATATTTCATCACCCAACTCATTACAACACCTTTTATTTAAATAAAAAACGGGAATTCCCCATATAAAAGCAAAGGCAATGGCCAAAACGGCAGTAGATCCGCGGGTGCGCCCATAGATGGCGCCACCTGTTTGTCGCGCTTAACAAGCCGACAGAATTTATTAAGACTAGTAAAATAATTCGAATATTTTGGGTCGTCGACGGATCGACGGTGGACGGTCGATCAAATGGGAGGACTCAATGAGTTAGTACCGGATATCTGACCTAAAGAAGTCTGAAGTTTTAATTTAGGTTGGTACTTGGTCTCTATTCCAGAATTTCAAAATTTTTTGTTATGCCTACGCTCTTTATAGTTGGAAAAAACAAAAATTTTTCGAAAAATTGCAAACGTTGATAATAGATAAAAAGGACTTAGTAAGAAATGACAGAATTTCAAATTAGGTTTAAACAACCCGGTATTGCTCTAGGGTTGAAAAACAGAAATTTTCCCAGAAATCAAGACTTGAAAAACTGACGACCCAGTGCTGAGCTTCCGCATTGGCCACGAACCTGAACTAAGCGTTCTAAAGTGTAGTTCTAATTTTAGAAAAAATGCACCGCATTACACTGAAACCCAAAATAGTTTTTTTTTCTTACATTATTGAGAATTTTTGACCTAAGGAATCCTAACTGCAGCGAGGCTACAACAATTTAAAAAAAAGTACAATTTGGCCCTATTAAGTTAAATGTAATTAGAACCATAATTTTCCTCTGATAACTCAAAAACTTTTCTCGAGTTTAAGCTTATTTCCAAATTGACTCACAAAGTTTCTACTTGTTTTAGTTAAATTTTTCCCAACTAAAACGCCAGTGTAGTGAATTTTTTGTAGCCTCAAGCAGTTTCTTAAGATATCTACTAATTTTCTAGTTTTCGAAATCAAGCGAGGCAAATAATTCCTTCGCCATTATAGTCAGAAATTCTTCCTTTCTACCCCAATCAACGAGTTAGTATTGTCTTTATTTTCAGCCAACTCTTTCAACAAAAACAATGGCTTAGTCCAATTTTAGGAACTTCAAACGGTCCTCAAGATATTTGCCAATTTTGCTAGTTTCCAAAATAGATTCGCAAAAGTTCTGCTTGTTTTAGCTAACTTTTCCCAACTAAGACGTCTGACACGTAATGAATTTTTTGGAACCTCAAACTGTTCTCAAGATATTTACTAATTATTTAGTGTGCAAAATTAAACGAAACAAATTATTCCTTCGCCATTATATTCAGAATTTTTTCCTTTCTACCTCAATCAACGAGTTAGTATTGTCCTTATTTTCAGCCAACTTTCTCAACAAAAACCATGGCTTAGTCCAATTGTAGGAACATCAAACGTTTCTCAATATATTTACTAATTTTGCTAACTTCCAAAATAGATTCGCAAAGGTTCTGCTTGTTTTAGCAAATTTTTCCCAACTAAGACGTCAATGTAATGAATTTTTGGGAGCCTCAAATTGTTAATCTCCTATGTCCAGGGTTCTGCTGGGCATCCGGTATATAAATTTTTTAGTTGCCCAAATTAAACGAGACAAATGATTCCTTCGCCATTGTATTCAGAATTTCTTCCTTTCTACCTCAGTCAACGAGCTAGTATTGCACTTAGTTTCAGTCAGATTTTTAAACAAACTCAACGGTTTAGTCCAATGTGTCGAAACCTCTCACCGATCTCAAGATATTTACTAGGTTTCCTTACTTCCAAAATACTCACAAAGTTTCTACTTATTTTAGATAAATTTTTCCCACCTAAGACGCCAGTGTAGTGAATTTTTTATAGCCTCAAACAGTTTCTCAAGATATCTACTAATTTTCTAGTTTTCCAAATTAAACGAGACAAATGGTTCCTTCGCCATTGTGTTCAGAATTTCTTCCTTTCTACCCCAATCAACGAGCTAGTATTGTACTTATTTTCATCCAGCTTTATTACCCAAATCAATGGTTTAGTCCATTTTGTCGGAACCTCACAAATTTCTCAAGATATTTACTATTTTTAGTTTTGCCCAGCCCTGAATTAAAATAACTCTTTAGAGTTGGAAAAAGCAAACATTTTAAATCTTTGAAATTCGAATAAACCACGGCACTTTTTCTTCCTTGGACTTCACTTTTTAAATGATTTTGATTATTCAAAAAATTTCACGCTTTTTCAAACCTAAAACCTTCTTACTCCAATTTAAGGTTGCAAAAAATTGGAAATTTTAAAAAAGACACTTTTTTGAAACTTTTTTAAAATTTCCTTTTCACTTAATGGCTGAATACGAAAAAGTTTTGTACGTGGTCCCCGATCTAAAACTAAAAATTTTTAATAATGCTTTTAATTATTGGAAAAACAGAAAGTTAAAAACATTGAAAAATTGACGACAATGTGAGGAAATTTCCAGTTTTGGTCCGTATTCCAGAATTTTAAAATTTTTAGTTTTGTCAAACCCTAAATTAGAATAACTCTTTAGAGGTTAAAAAAACGAAAATGTAGAAATTTTTCTCTCTTGGTGGTTGCTTTTTAAATGTTTCTCATTTTTTCTATAAACTTTTGCTTTTTGCAACCCTAACGAGTTACTGCAAATTTATGTTAAAAAAAATATTTTGATATTCTGTAATATGGACCAAGTGCGGAAAGGGACAGCACTGGGTTGTCACTTTTCAATGTTTTTGACTTTCGTTTTTTCAACCCTGAAGCTATCTTGTTCCAATTTAGGATTGGAATAATTTTTCCGATTTTTAAGATTTCCGGTTTTGTCCAACTCTTAAATCGAGTAAAGCTATAGTGTTGGGAAAAACAAAATTATGAAACTCTTGAATACGGACCAATTGAGGAACATTTCTTCTCTTAGTCGTCACTTTAAATGTTTTTGATTTCCCCGAAAACTTTTGTTTTTTCCAGCCCTAAAGAGTTACTTCAAACTTTTTAAATGGTTTTGATTTTTCGGTAAACTTTAGTTTTTCCAAATTTTCGATTTCTGATTGGGAAGAGGTTTTAAAATTCTGGAATATGGATCAAGTGAGGAAAGAAACCGCACGTTTATCAGCACGACAAAGTGCAGAAGAATTCCCCACATGGTCCTTACTTTTCAAGGTTTTTGATTTTACAGAAAATTTTCGTTTTTTTCAGCCTTAAAGCCTTTTTACCTCAATTTTAAGTTCGGCTAAAACTGGAAATTTTGAAAAGAAATTTTCGGAATCTTTTTGAAAGTCTATTATTTCCTAGCTGAATGCAAAAAAAATTCGCACGTCGTCCGTATTCCACAATTTCATAAGTTTTAATTTAGGTTGGTACTTGGTCTCTATTCCAGAATTTCAAACTTTTTTGTTTTGCCTACGCTCTTTATAGTTGGAAAAAACAAAAATTTTTCGAAAAATCGCAAACGTTGATAATAGATAAAAAGGACTTAGTAAGAAATGACAGAATTTCAAATTAGGTTTAAACAACCCGGCATTGCTCTAGGGTTCAAAAAAACAGAAATTTTCCGAGAAATCAAGACTTGAAAAACTGACGACCCAGTGCTGAGCTTCCGCATTGGCCACGAACCTGAACTAAGCGTTCTAAAGTGTAGTTCTAATTTTAGAAAAAATGCACCGCATTACACTGACACCCAAAGTAGTTTTTTTTTCTTAAATTATTGAGAATTTTTGACCTAAGGAATCCTAACTGCAGCGAGGCTAAAACAATTTAAAAAAAAAGTACAATTTGGCCCTATTGAGTTAAATGTAATTAGAGCCATAATTTTCCTCTGATAACTCAAAAACTTTTCTCGAGTTTGCTTATTTCCAAATTGACTCACAAAGTTTCTACTTGTTTTAGTTAAATTTTTCCCAACTAAAACGCCAGTGTAGTGATTTTTTTGTAGCCTCAAACAGTTTCTCAAAAATATCTACTAATTTTCTAGTTTTCCAAATCAAACGAGGCAAATAATTCCTTCGCCATTATAGTCAGAAATTCTTCCTTTCTACCCCAACCAACGAGTTAGTATTGTCTTTATTTTCAGCAAACTCTTTCAACAAAAACAATGGCTTAGTCCAATTTTAGGCACTTCAAACGGTCCTCAAGATATTTGCCAATTTTGCTAATTTCCAAAATAGATTCGCAAAAGTTCTGCTTGTTTTAGCTAACTTTTCCCAACTAAGACGTCTGACACGTAATGAATTTTTTGGAGCCTCAAACTGTTCTCAAGATATTTACTAATTATTTAGTGTGCAAAATTAAACGAAACAAATTATTCCTTCGCCATTATATTCAGAATTTTTTCCTTTCTACCTCAATCAACGAGCTAGTATTGTACTTATTTTCAGCCAGCTTAAAAACAAAAACAATAGTTTAGTAAAATTTGTCGAAATCTCACACCGTTCTCAAGATATTTACTAAGCTTGCTTATTTCCAAAATAGACACACAAAGTTTCTACTTATTTTAGCAAAATTTTTCCCAACTAACCCGCCAGTGTGGTGAATTTTTTGTAGCCTCAACTAGTTTCTCAAGATATCTACTAATTTTTTAGTTTTCCAAATTAAACGAGACAAATGTTTCCTTCGCCACTATGTTCAGAAATTCTTCCTTTCTACCCCAATCAACGAGTTAGTAATGTGGTTATTTTCAGCCAACTTTTTTAACAAATATAATGATTTAGTTTAATTTTCTAAATCTCAAGCCGTTCCCAAGACACTGACAGAATTTTGATAATTTTCAAAATAGATTCACAAAGTTCCTACTTGTTTTAGCTAACTGTTTCCAACTAAAACGCCAGTGTAATGCATTTTTTAAAGCTTCAAATAATCCAAACTGTCTTTCTTTGGTTATCAATAAAATCAAACCTTATTAAACATTTTTAAAACTTTGATAAACATTTTTTTTTTATTTCCTGTAAGCAAAACAAAAAATAATCTTGCTTCGGTGGAACATACTGTATAGTGCGTTAGCTCCTTGTAAGAATAAATAACCAGTTTGTATTATATTTACCACTCTATATGTGTCTATATGTATGATTCAAGATTATTATTTATTTTATGAGTAGTAGTACACCACATATTGTAAGAAAATGTGAGGTTTTAGTAAATTTAGACGGAATCTCAATTATCCTATAAACCCCAAAACCTTTGCGGTAAGAGGTCTTAACCCCCAAGTATTTTTGAATTGAAAATAGGGGCTATTGTCACTTAGGTGTAAAAAATCTTTATGTAAAAACTGTAGTGTTTGTTTTCAGAGATGTTACAATGTTCCCATAATATCCTGCAACATAGATCTAAATTCCGCGCAAACGACCTTGAAACGGTCATGAAAAAAATCATTAAAATGACGTGTATCTATAATATCTTTGGTTGTTTATATTAGAAGTCTTCTTGTTTGCTTTTATACAAATCAATTATATTTTATACCCATACGCATATTTTAGCAAAATACATTTCTTGCTCCACGATTACGGGTTGCAATAAATTGCTCAAATTGGCGACCAGTTTGCAAATTATACGTCTCAAACACATATAAAATTTGGAAATTCACTCTAAAACTGAAAAACATAGATTTGGCATCACAAATGTAATGTGGCAAGTGTCATCTCACCAACACAACTTAATTATTGATATTTGAAATGTTAAAAAATGCTGTTCTTTTTTTTACCTACAAAAGTATGAAATAATAAAGAAAATGAGAGATATTATGCACATAAAAATAGAGGAAAAATTGGGAGGAAGTGATGCCTTATGTCAAATGATTCCAAATTGCCAAATGCGAATTATTTGCTTGCTAACAAGGACTTGCGCCATAGGACACAACCAATTTGAGAAAAAAAATTGCTATTGCTTTATAGCAACATTACCACCTTCATCATTGAGAAAAAAAAACACAAAAAATGTAAACAGCTTGAGTGCTACATAAAAAACCATGTTGCTATAATATAGAAAATACTTTTTTTTGCATAAGAATTATACTATGGCAACTATGTATCCATTAACCAATGAGGTATTATGGAGAAATTATCGTTTTTACCAGTTTTTTTTTATGACTTTTTTATTAAATTTTTTTAAGGCCAATATCCCAGCAACCAAACTCCTGAGGAAAAAATATATAAAAAGGCGACTCGTTTTGTTGTCTTCTACACATATCAGTTCTATGTCCTTTAAATTGTATATCATCCTATAAATAATTTTCCAGTTTCTCATTCATGGTGACAGTTTAATTCCATACCGAAGCGAAGGTACGGAATTGATTCAATTGAAGTATCTATAGATAGAAAATGACATCTGTTGATTTACTCCATAAATAGGTAAAAGGTGGAGTTTTCTAATTGGCCTCAATGAATATTAAATAAGTCGATGATAAAACTGCTGCCTACATTACAATCATATTATTAATGGAAAAAAATATTTCTATAATAGATTATAGACGGATGAAGGCAGGGAGTTTTTGAACAATTAAAAAAAAAACAAAATTACAGTCCATAAACTCAACATGCAAAAACTGTGTCATGTTTCTTAACACAAATAATCATTATTAACGTATTACTCTTTACGTTTTTGGCAAAAACTTACCAAAACATAAACTGCAAAGGGCATAACAACCACGGCCACCAACAGATCGGCCAACGCCAAACTGACGATGAAATAGTTCGTGGCGGTTTGTAAAGTCCGCTCCCTGTAGACACTCAGTATGACCAAAACGTTCCCGTACACAGTCAAAATAGGTACGATTAGCAGCACTAAAGCCAAATAGTTTCGATAGTGGTCACCCAGACCTGTCGCTGAACAAGTACCGTTAGTCCCATTCCCAAATAAAGTACAGTTTAACTGATGCTGGATGTACACTGGAGCTTCCGAAACGTTGGGTAAAAGGTTAATTTTGCCGAAGTACTGGTCAACGTCGTCTGTCAAAAGCAGATAGTGCTCTTGGTGGTCGTAGTCGGTGGCATTAGTCGACGAGTTGTAACCAAATCTGACCGGATTGTGGTGTCCGGCAGGACTCATCTTGCGAGGTCGCTGATGGTGCTACTAACGACTCGGCATTATCCAGCGCACATGACGGTCATCTCGGTGGTCAAGTGTTCTTCGTCAACATTTTTCGTGCGTGACCGACGGAGGTCGCGATCGCGAATGCACGGAGGGGTCGAAGTGCGTCAGGGACGGTACGGAGCGCCGTTTTGAACTGGGAGAAACGACGTCGGCGTCGTCGGTAAAGACAGGCGCCGCCCTGTCTCCAACAACGGCCGACAGAGGCGTCCCATCCAGCATCCCTGCTTTCGCGGTGCAGGAATTAATGGAATCGATTACGGGATTAAATTCGTGTCGACTCGTATAATTTGTGGGATTTGAGAGTTGGAAGACGTGAAAAAGGTGTGAATTTGGGAAGTGTGGCATTATTTAAAGTGTCCCATTCAGTGCAAATTTTGGTTAACTATCAATTTGTCTTTGCGTTAATCTAGAACCAAAACTTTTCTTTAATCGTCTTATATACAGGGCATCGATAAAGCTCTAATTCTTTAATAGCAAATCCCAGTGCACTTCTTATATCTTTTTTCAATTTCGTTGTGGTTTACTATATCACGTCGATCCAACTTGTTTAAGTAGGCCGTTTTTGGTCAAACAATTTTTTCTTTCATAGGCATAGTTGTATTTTAGACAAACTAAAATTTTTAAACTATTACAATAAATTATAAAAAAATTAAAATTTGACATAAAATATTTTTTAAAAATGAGACCACGTGTGTATTAGTGAATTAAGAATCCATGGTATGAAACAACCCCGACATAAAACACCATTGGTATTGTTACGCCCGACCGTCAGTCCTCAGAGATTCGGGCCAAAGCGGCAACGCCGAGCGCCGCCCACGACCCCCGGAATCCATCTAGACTAAACGAGAACCGGGAACAGTTGCCTCCGTTCTCGAAAGTACGAGAGTGTGTTCAGGCCGGGTATATAAACCAGCGAGTCGCGCGAAATAATATCGAATAGATAGTGCAGTGTAGTAAATAAGCGGGCAAGCGAACAGCGGGAATTTTTAGTAGAGAGTAATTGTGTTTTAGTCATGTTGTAATAGTTAAAGCAAAGCAGACCGAATACCCAAGAACACTCACCTGTAATAGTCAAAAGTAAATAAAAGTGTGTAGTTAAGTGACGATAAATTATTGGAACCCGTATCCCGTAAAAACTGGTGTCAAAAGTGGAATAATTTTCGTCAAATTTGTGACTGTCAGGACAAAGCACGCGTGGAAGTTTGCGTGTTAAGGACAGTGCAAGAACTTTGAAGTTTTTTACATGCCATATACTCAATCTACGACAAAAATCATGAAGGAACAACTTGCAGCACTTATCGAAATGCTGAAGAAGTACAAAGGAAAACAAAGGAATTTTCTGGAAGAACAACAAAAACAAAGGCAACTTAAGATAAAGAAACAAAGAAAAAATCAAGCTGCTCTGTTTCAAGCATTAACGGATGGTCGTCGCGAGTTGCAAGAACTTGTCAAGATTAACGTATCCTGCTGCTCCCTCTAATTTCCTTGACCAGATATCAGTCCAGCAGTTTATCGGAGTTCGCGACAGTGAAATGAAATGCCATTTTAGTTGCAAGAAAGAATGCAAATTTTGGTTGATTTTTTAATTTAATTCTTGGTTAACCCGTTCTGGTTTGCCTCAGTTTTAGGTAAAATATTCACAAGATTCTATACATACAGTTATACCGGAAACCAGCGATATCTTAGTTTTTCAAATGGTACCAATAAACTTTATTGCGAAATTTCAATCTTTTGTGAGTTATGTCAATTTCTAAAATAAAACATGCTCTTAAAGTAAACTGTTTTCAAAAAGAAATACAGCATAAATCCATGATTTTCAACTTTAAAAACCATCGTAGCTTCGTAAAGCACTTAAAAAATAGGATTTTTTTACTTCAGAACTTTTCCGAAATTAACGGTTATATAGGGTGTTAAAGTTTGAAGAAAAAACAATAGCACGGCACTAATTTTTCTAAAAATAAAAATAATTATTGAATATCCTGTTTAATTCTAAAAAAACTTTATTGTTATTATTATTTATAAGAAGATAAAAATGTCAAAGTCAGATTTCTAACGCCTATTTGATGTCAAAAATAAATGAACAGTTTATAGCTATGGACACCTATAAATATTTGTGTAATAATCTCAAGTGGTTTAGCAGTTTATTAATAAATTTTAATATTTTAATTTTTTCTTTTCTTTTTATGTTTTTAATCACTCTGTCACTCTGATCTGTAATCGTTCTGTGATCACTTTGTGAATCATTTTTAAAATGATGATAATCAAACGTGAAATGTTCACAATACCCAGTGACCAAAGATCGGATTCTTGCTCAGTGGGCTTTTTAATTTATTTAATAATGTTTTAAAAACTTTAAAAAAATTTGTAATACAGATAATAAATAAAAAATAAAAAAAATAAAAGCTGCGAACAGCGCCCAGCATGTCATAGAATCTGACATACCTTTATACCCTCTTAAGTAGTGTGTTCATTGGAAAACGTCATCTAGAAGGCTATAAATTTGAAATAAATGAAAATTAATTGACAGAAAAATATGGCATAATCAAAGTAAAGGAGCTATTTTTCCTCATAATTTTCTTTTGACATTGCATAGCCAACCAAATGACGTTTTTAAATGAACTCCCATTTTATAAAATTTTGGAATACAAATATAAATATTAGAATGGAATAAGCAGAGTAAAAGATATTGGCACCATTCCATACATTTGTTGCATATTGTATACTTTGCTGCGTTAATAAATAAACTTCAGAGTCGTGATTAATCTTGATATAGACTCCTTCAGATCAAAATTAGAGCTAAAATTTATTAAAAATGATCCACATCCTCAAAAAATACAATTTTTTTATGTATTTGGTAAAACTCAATTTTAGGACAAAATCAGGAAAACCTCATTCAAAACTTGTTTTTGATAAATTTGGATTAAAATCAATGAGTGATAAGATTAAAATAATGACCTTGGCCTAAAATAAATGGAATTTGGTTCATCACCCCTATATATACCCCCATAATATGCGAATGCGGCATTTTTTCGAGTAAGTCAGCTTAGAGTTAAGGCCAAAAATAAGTAAAAATTATGTTTTATTTAGTTTATTTAGTGAAAATAAGTAAAACGTATGGAAACACAAGAGCGCTCGGAAAAATAAAAAATTGAAATTTTTTGAAAAATCTTTGAAAAGTATAAGATTAAGTTGAAAATTCGTTAAACATTTCTCAAATCGTTTAAAAATCTTACAATTTACGTATCAGGTAAAATTTGTTTTTGAATCAAAATATTTATGTAAAATTTGACTAAAAATACTTCAAAATGAAAATTTGATATGGTATGAAAACATGAGATTGGGATCAGTGGCGGATCCAGGGAAATGGCGCGGGGGGGGGGGGGGGGGGGGGGATCGCCGCAATTTCTTTCGAATATTGATTTTAATCCAAATTTATCAAAAACAAGTTTTTAATGAGGTCCTGATTTTGTCCTAAAATTGAGTTTTACCAAATACATCAAAAAATTGTATTTTTTGAGGATGTGGATCATTTTTAATAAATTTTATCTCAAATTTTGATCTGAAGCAGTCTATATCAAGACTAATCAAGACTCTGAAGTTTATTTATTAACGCAGCAAAGTATACAATATGCAACAAATGTATGGAATGGTGCCAATATCTTTTACTCTGCTTATTCCATTCTAATGTTTATATTTGTATTCCAAAATTTTATAAAATGGGAGTTCATTTAAAAACGTCATTTGGTTGGCTGTGTTGTCAAAAGAAAATTATGAGGAAAAATAGCTCCTTTACTTTGATTATGTCATATTTTTCTGTCACCGATGGTAAAAGAGGGCATCAAGAAGAGAAAAAAGCAGTTGGATTCCGATCGGTTGAGGCGTTCTCAAGTTACAGGCGGTCAAAGTTGAAAATTGAGAAAAGCTTCGTAATACCCCCCCCCCCTTTTAGACATTTAAAAAAAAAATCGGGAATTTTTTTTGCTGTTTTTGATCGGAATGGCACGTTTGCAATCCCCTAAAAACGTAACCAACTCAATTCGAACGAATTTATCCTCAAACATTTGTTTTTTAATCGTCAAAAAACGCTATTCTAAAAGTGCTTAAAAATTGCTTCCCGAAAAGGTCTATCTCCAAAAATAATGCATCTACAGAACTTCCAATGGTGGCAGGTGAAAGAGGACATCAAGAAGAGGAAAAAGGAATTGGATTCACTCCGATCGGTCGAGGCGTTCTCAAGTTACACGCGGTCCAAATTGAGAATTGAGAAAAGAGTCGCGTTTAGACATTTTCAAAACAAATTCGGAAAATTTTTTTTTGCTGTTTTTGATCGGAATAGCACGTTCGTAATCGTACGTGCCTATAATATATAGGGTGTTAAAGTTTGAAGAAAAAACAATAGTACGGCACTAATTTTTCTAAAAATAAAAATAATTATTGAATATCCTGTTTAATTCTAAAAAAACTTTATTGTTATTATTATTTATAAGAAGATAAAAATGTCAAAGTCAGATTTCTAACGCCTATTTGATGTCAAAAATAAATGAACAGTTTATAGCTATGGACACCTATAAATATTTGTGTAATAATCTCAAGTGGTTTAGCAGTTTATTAATAAATTTTAATGTTTTAATTTTTTCTTTTTTTTTTATGTTTTTAATCACTCTGTCACTCTGATCTGTAATCGTTCTGTGATCACTTTGTGAATCATTTTTAAAATGATGATAATCAAACGTGAAATGTTCACAATACCCAGTGACCAAAGATCGGATTCTTGCTCAGTGGGTTTTTTAATTTATTTAATAATGTTTTAAAAACTTTAAAAAAATTCGTAATACAGATAATAAATAAAAAATCAAAAAAATAAAAGCTGCGAACAGCGCCGAGTATGTCATAGAATCTGTCATAACTTTATACCCTTTTAAGTAGTGTGTTCATTGGAAAACGTCATCTAGAAGGCTATAAATTTGAAATAAATTAAAATTAATTGACAGAAAAATATGACATAATCAAAGTAAAGGAGCTATTTTTCCTCATAATTTTCTTTTGACATTGCACAGCCAACCAAATGACGTTTTTAAATGAACTCCCATTTTATAAAATTTTGGGATACAAATATAAACATTAGAATGGAATAAGCAGTGTAAAAGATATTGGCACCATCCCATACATTTGTTGCATATTGTATACTTTTGCTGCGTTAATAAATAAACTTCAGAGTCTTGATTAGTCTTGATATAGACTGCTTCAGATCAAAATTAGAGATAAAATTTATTAAAAATGATCCACATCCTCAAAAAATACAAATTTTTGATGTATTTGGTAAAACTCAATTTTAGGACAAAATCAGGAAAACCTCATTCAAAACTTGTTTTTGATAAATTTGGATTAAAATCAATGAGTGATAAAATTAAAATAATGACCTTGGCCTCAAATAAATGGAATTTGGTTCATCACCCCTTATAATATGCGAATGCGGCATTTTTTCGAGTAAGTCAGCTTAGAGTTAAGGCCAAAAATAAGTAAAAATTATGTTTTATTTAGTTTATTTAGTGAAAATAAGTAAAACGTATGGAAACACAAGAGCGCTCGGAAAAATAAAAAATTGAAATTTTTTGAAAAATCTTTGAAAAGTATAAGATTAAGTTGAAAATTCGTTAAAAATTTCTCAAATCGTTTAAAAATCTTACAATTTGCGTATCAGGTAAAATTTGTTGTTGAATCTAAATATTTATGTAAAATTTGACTAAAAATACTTCAAAATGAAAATTTGGTATGGTATGAAAACATGAGATTGGGATCAGTGGCGGATCCAGGGAAATGGCGGGGGGGGGGGGGGGGGCAAACGCCTATGCACCGATGGCAAGAGGTGAAAGAGGGCATCAAGAAGAGGAAAAAGCAGTTGGATTCCGATAGGTTGAGGCGTTCTCAAGTTACATGCGGTCAAAGTTGAGAATTGAGAAAAGGGTCGTCATACCCCCTCCCCCCTACATTTACAAAAAAAATCGGAAACATTTTTTTGCTGTTTTTGATCGGAATGGCACGTTTGCAATCCCCTAAAAACGTAACCAAGTCAATTCGAACGAATTTATCCTCTAACATTTTTTTAAAATGGTAAAAAAACGCGATTCTAAAAGTGCTTAGATCGCCCTTCGAAAGGGTCTATCTCCGAAAATATTGCACCGAACTTCCAATCCTGGCAGGTGAAAGAGGACATCAATAAGAGGAAAAAGTAATTGGATTCACTCCGATCGGTCGAGGCGTTCTCAAGTTACACGCGGTCCAAATTGAGAATTGAGAAAAGAGCCGCAATACTCCCCCTTTTTGGACATTTTCAAAACAAATTCGGAAAATTTTTTTTTGCTGTTTTTGATCGGAATAGCACGTTCGTAATCCCCTAAAAACGTAACAAACTCAATTCAAACGAATTTAACCTCTAAAATTTTTTTTAATGGTCAAAAAACATTATTATAAAAGTGCTTAAAAATTGCTTTCCGAAAGGGTCTATCTCCAAAAATAATGCATCTACAGAACTTACAATGGGAGGTGAAAGAGGACATCAAGAAGAGAAAAAAACTAAAAAAAAATTGGATTTACTCCGATCGGTCGAGGCGTTCTCAAGTTACAGGCGGTAAATGAAGTTGTTACAGACTTTCTCAGTCAAATTGGTTACTTAGTAGGTGACAGCAGAAATTAACTGTTGTCTAGACAACGGGAAAATTCCGCTGAATTTTTTGAAAATTTCACTCTTCTTATTGGAAAATTTATGCATTCGTCAAAATTTAATAAAAAGTGGGCGCGGCATCTCAACAAATTTTCGCTTAATTTTTTTCTCCCGCTCCCTTTTTCACAGAAGGCTAGGTCCGGCGGTGATTAGGATTAGCATAAAAATCACTAAAAATGACTCAAAGCGTATAAAAGGGCAAAGCTGTCAAATGCGTCTAAAAATACAAATTTGAAATTTTTTTAAAAGTGTAGGTTAGAATTAGTGCTAAAATTGATTAAAGGTGATGCACATCCTCTAAAAATGTAAATTTTTGATGTTTTTGGAAAAATTAAATTTTAGTATAAAGTAACAAAAAACTAATTCCAATCTTCTGATTTATTGATTTTGCTAAATTATACTTTTGGAATAAAATATTTAAAATTTTACGCAAAATGCTTCAAATTGCAATTATGGTATTTTTTTGAGAAAGTTAGATTAGCATTGAGGCCAAAATTAGGTTAAAACTGACTCCAAAAGTATAATAGTACAAATTTGGAGTGTTTGGAGAACAATCAATTTAGGACTATTGCCAAAATCGGTTAAGAATGCAAAGAAAAAGTTTTCTGAGAAATCTAGGTCTTTATTAGCGTCTTAATAAGTTAAAAAATACTTAGAACGGTTAGGCTTGATTGTACAAGTCACCCTCAAAGTCGGGTTCAGCTACCCCTACTAGGTAAACTCGACGAGTACTTGAACTCGCCCATAAGAAAAGCATTGCTGTCAGCGAGTGTCACAAATGAAACTAATTTGACAGCAATGAGATTTTTATGGGCGGGTTCAAATACCAGTCGAGTTTAGCTGAACCCCACTTGTACAATCTGGCCTTAAAAGTGCAAAATCGACCTTCTAAAAATTACCCAAACAGCTTAATAATGCAAATTTGGAGGTTAGGGCAAAATCAGGCTAAAATGATGAAAATCTTCTAATTTGTTGTTTTTGGTGAAACTAATTTTTAATGGTGACTTTTACAAGTTCAAGTAAAACTTCCGATTGAAGATAAAACGCCAGATATAACTTACATTGCATTGTTTATCTGTCAGGTAAACAATACAATGTACATCAAGTCTGGTGTTTTATTTTCAATCTGAAGTTTTACTTGAACTTGTAAAAGTCGCCCTTAATCAAATAAATAAGTAAAATTGAACTAAAAATGGTAGTATATATTGACTAGGATTAGTGCCAAAATTGGCGAACTGTTTTTGCCATAAAACATAAAACATTATGCTGATATCTTGAAAAATATTATCAAATCTTAAGTATCATAAAGCTTTTGTGTACTAAACAGTTATTTGACCATTCCAGAATGACGACGCATCGAGACAACGGAGATTTCTTAGCAGAGTTATAGTATACTTAATATTTTTCAAATGTATTTATTACGTAGCATATTTACAGGGCATTACAAGGATAATAAAATCCCAATATGCAATAATACAAGTATTGCTTTAATGAAGATTAATCTTGAGGTTAGAAAGAGGTTAGAAAAAATGAATAATGATGGGTCAGACGGACACAACTTTCGTATGAACACAGAAATCTCCGTATATTCGGCAACAATGGTTGGGTAACTCCTCACCGCGCAAGGCAACATGGCGCACCATGTCAAACTAATAACGTTTCGGGCGGCGACTCGAGGCTGCTCTGAGACTCTGAGCGTATCCCCATCCTTTGTTATCTTAATAAAAAAATTGAAGATAGCTATATTCTCAGAGGCCTCTAGCGCTAGACACCTGAGAACGATGTTACGTGTTCTGGAACACATTCAAATAATTTGTTTTAAAATTTGCGACGAATAAAAATAGATAGAATATATGGTTCCAGTGTTTATAGTTACTATAATATTGACACACCATTTTCTTCAACTGATATAAAAAGCACCGAAAAGCAGGTCAATAAAATTTATATTATTTTGTAATGTAAAGTAAAAAGTAAGTAAAATGGAGAATAGTTTTGTTATAGAATTGGCAACACTGATAATCTAAGACTTTCTAGAATAATCTACTAATGCCCAGTTTTATAAACCGTGAGTTACCTGTGCCCCGCCGAGAGGCAAATAAGTAGTTACCACTCGATGCAAAGTAATCTGGACTTTACGACTTTATAAAAGCCAAAATCGTGTAAACACAACTATATTTTACTAATAATTGAGTACTTACTTGCAAGTTTCAAAGCTGCAGATCCTTGTTATTACCAAACCACCATGCGATGCGTCATGCTGCAAAAAAATAACCATCGTACAGGTCTCCACTATGATATTCTTAATTTCAAACCACTAATTGAATATTTACAGGCTTTGACTTACCTCAAAACACGTAGAAACATCTGAACTACATTATTTGAGTCTCTTAAACGCGGAAATCCCGAATTTTCTTACATATTTCTCTAAAATAAATCGCACGTACGCCGAACCCCACAAGTTTTAATTTGACACAACAAAAGTGCCTAACTTGGAATGCAAAAAACAATTGAATGATGGCGCGCGTTGCTACTAGTGATGTTGATTTGGAGCGAAATGCAATACTGAATTGTCCAGGTTGTCCTTAGTGCGACAGAGAGAGGTATAAAAATGGAATTTGTTTAACGGCCGGCGCTGCCGGATTGTGCGTTGAGTAACAGGGTGCATAGTTGCCGCTTGTGTTTTCTGGAGGTCCCACAGGGGTAGAGATGAGAAAATACGGTATTTTATTTTTCATTGTATTATACAAAGTAAAATACATTGTATTATACAGTATTAAATTCAAAAAACGAGTGGAATTTTTTTTTACTACCATTAGGATTAGGAAAAGAGCGTAAGAGCGAGATCTTATTGCAATTTAAAAATTAACAGAAATGTTTCATTTTATATAGAGTACTTGTGATACTAGTAGTATAATTTAAGGTGTTATTTTTATAATTCATATCCAATTTTTCCTTTAGATTAAGGGTAACCAGGGTGGCCCACTCAGCCCACTCTCAACGCGGGATTCAATAGCCATTATTTTCAAAATGTAGTTCTAGTTCAAACCCTTCTACATGACATGGCTTTTATGCCAAATAAATAACAATATAAAATAATGCACATGCTATCGAAACCAGTAATGAGTGGGCATTTATATGGGCTCTTTCCGATTCTGGCAAATTCTGCTTAGGACGAATTTGCAGGTGCCTCACCAATCTATAGCATTTTTTTGCAAATTGGTTTGGGCAGAACTTCCAAACAGAACAATTTTTCTCGGAGTTATTATTTGGTTGAAAGACAAAATATTTTTGTATTACGTATATTTGCCAAATTTGCCAAGCCTCCCATTATTACTATATTAAACACTTTTACTTCACTACTAGTACCTACTAATTATAAAATAACATTTTTTTTTTATAAAAAAATTAAGACAAATGGACGAAAATTAAAAAATTAATAGCCTATTACCGCGAATCCTAGTTTTAACTATGGTTAAAACTGCTTTCTTACCGCGAGCTTTGGTTTGAACTTTGACGTCATTAGTTTACGTAATTATGGCGTCACGGTTAAAAATGTATTAACCGATAGCGAGAGCAGAGTTTGAGTGGTTGACATGTGATTTGACATTTCATGGTCTCATGGATATTTCTAATTTGTAAAATAACCAATGCTTTGATGAATCCCAATCGTCTAAAGTTTTGTCAATACCGATTCTGACATCTTTTGCAAAGAAATCTTCATAAGCAAAATACAGGAATAACATCTCTACGTCTTTTGGACCCGTCATGTTTTATTGAAAAATTAACTTTTTTTATCAAACGGACTAAAAGTACGTCATTTGTTCTCTCCATACGCACACCTAAAGTGGGCTTTCTAATCCTGAGACCAAAAAAAGTGGCAAAAAAGTCCTAGGCAGTAAAAGTAAAGTCAAATGTCACCGCTATTGTCACGGTGGCGCATATATAAACCATCTTATTGCCATCTTTACATTCTTGTTGAAAAAACGAAGGATAGGAATACTCTCAGAGCGTTCGAGAGCACCACCCGAAACCGTTTTTAGTCGAAATCGCATAGGTTCTCGAATTCTGTTAAATGTCGTTAGTTGTCATCATATTTATCTGTCAATGTCATTTTTATTAATTTAGTATTAATAATAATGCTATAAATTTTTAGTTTACCATATATTACCTCAACCATCTAAACCATTGGTTATGATTTAATACCATCAAAACCATTGAACATTGAACACCACCGTTCTAACACATTCTATTTATATACACCACTAATTGAGTAAGTACCTAGACCTGCTTAAAGAGGATGAAAGAAAATTGCAACACTGAATCACTCTGAAATAGACTTTCCTGCATGCTTGAAAAAAAAATAGTATATGTTACGCGGAGTAAAAGGTCTTTTTGTGCTTAGCCCAGTTGCAGGCCTCAGCTTCGCTTCGGCCGTCAATCTCTGGGCTCAGCACAAAAAGACCCACTTTTACTCCTAGTGACATAATCTACTATTATTCTAAAGGTCAGTTTGAGTTTTGAAACATTTTTAATATCTTTTTTGTTTAGTACCACACAAAATTAACCCTAACCTCATTGTTTTTAGTTTTTTTACCCCTATTACCGCGACACGAAGTTTTAAGTGGTTAGAAAGTTGTGGTTAAAACCACGACATTTCCGTGACCCTGTTGATCATGACGTCATGTGACATTAATGATAGAAAAAACTTGTGTTAAAACTAGACCCCGCGGTAATAGGCTATTAGTAAGTTATATGTCATTTAAGTCATATGTCATTCTCCTTCAGCGTTGTCTACTTTTCACAGTGTTGCCAGTAATTTGTATAAAATGAAGAGGTTAAATACATACCGTATTAAACGGTATAATACAATGTATAATACATTTGTATTATACACTTTCACTTCACTACACAGGGGGGAACGCCTTTTTTTCCAAAAGCGAAAACTCCAAAGTTATTAGCTCCAAAAAACTTTGTTCCAACGATCAGAACATCCAAAATATTTAACACCAAACGTATTTTGTTCCAACTGTATTTTCTTCCAACCGTCGTTTGTTCCAAAAATGACCTCGACGTATAATTGATGGTTGTGCTTATTTGTCAGCTGGGCGGTAGTATTGCTATACAATGCCATAGATTCACATTATTATGTTATTATTTATTCTAATATGCGACTTCTTTGCAGTTTGCACATTTCACAATTAAAAACTAAAATCATTGTACATGGTGGCAATTTAAGGCTTGAAAGAAGTGCCAACAGGGCAGCCTTACTATGGTGATTGTTGTTAACCTAGGTACCAATATTGTTAAATTACCAATGTTGTTAAGTTAACAAGGATCTCTACTACGATCTACGGTGATCATTATATTGTTTCCTTTAACAAATTATTGCTAAATATCTTGTTAAGATTTTCCTTGTTATGATAACAAGGGAAATCAGTAACAATATTGCTACCTAAAGACGTTATAGGCATTGCATTATTCGAAACAAATTGTAAATATAAAGCTCTATTTGTATTAAAATGATTGATCCGGGCATACTCTTCTTATTAAATGAAATTGAGGATGATGAAGGAAGGTAAGAAATATAGAAAACAATATTTATCTCAGTTTCACCATTATGCATTATATACAGGCACGAATTACAAATAGAAAGGCGATATATTAAGAACTTTGAAGATCCCTTTAGTATGCCTGAAAAGTGCTTTCTAGGAATATACTGATTATCAAGGGAAATTCCATGGGATCTCATCGATGAAATAGCTCCTTATTTGGTAAGTACCCCAAAAAGAAATAGCAATATCAATCATTCACAAAGTGTTGACTGCTCTTCATATCTTATTACAAGGAAGTTATCAAAAAAGTGTTGGCCAAGTTTGTGCTGATGGCTCAACAAACTCTCTCAAAATGCCTCCATGAAGTCACTACTATAATAGTAAAAAATTTGGTACCTTTTATTCAATTCCCCATTACAAAAGAAGAACAGAATAGAACTAAGCAAGGATTTGTGGAGAACGGAGGATTTTCCAGTATATTGGGAGCTATATGTTGTACCCACGTGGCTTTTCAAGCATCCTCCATTCAACAATCATGAAATGCCCAGAATTATTTTCTTTAATTGAAAGGGCTTTTATAGCATCAACATGATGATTGCTGTGGACTCAAAAACTGAAAATTTTGGCTGTTAATGCACAATTTCTAGGATCAGTCCATGATTCTGCAATATGGAGTACCTCATCAGTTAAAAGATTTATGGAAGCCAGGTACTGGAATGGTGGCAAAAGTTCCTTGCTAATCGGAGATTCGGGGTATCCATTGCAGCTGTTTCTAATCACTCCCATAATTGGCAGAAATTTAAAGGAATCTGAAGTAAACTTCAATCTAGTACATAAGTCTTCCAGAAACGTTGTAGAAAGGCTAAATGGAATACTAAAGGCAAAAGTCCGATGCTGCTTGGGCCACAGAACTTTACATTATAAACCTGAAATGGCAGCTAATATCATAAACACCTGCTGTATTTTACATAATATCTGTATCAACACAGGTGAAGGGGAGCCAGATAATCCAGCAGATGATGGACAAGATATGTATATTATGCATGAGGATCTAGATGATCCCGATGTAGATAATATCCATCAAATAAATTGTCTGAATGAAGGAAGAATGACTAGGCAGAGAATTTTAAATACATTTTTTAATTAAGAAAAATAAAACTATTTACATAAAATGTCTTATTTTGTTCTAACTGTTTACTTACGCACCTGATAATGTTGTAAATGCTCTATATACTTATGTACATTCATAAACATCGCTTAATAAAGTATATAATTTGATTACCACATTTTATAATCTAAGTAATGATTTTGTAATTTTCAAATCGACCACTCTTTATGAAAACATTTTCGAGGAGTGAGCAGTTTGCCAATAATCTTCCTGGAAACGTTCATATCTTCACCTGCCATATATTTTTTTCCACGCTTTTACGCCTATTTTCATTGGTTTAAGTCTAAGGGCGACGTCACATACAGCGGAATTTAGTTAAAAGCGGAACAGAGCGAAATTTGACAGTTGAATTTAAAGCAATCAGATTAAACTCACTTAGCAATTTTACATTCTTATCATCTGCCAAGAATATGCCTTCGAGGAGATGGAATGTGATATTCAGGTGAAAAATTATCATTTGGAACTTGAATATCACATGAGAAGAACGTGTCCCACGAGCCCGCGACCTCCTTTTGAGGTTGTCGATCAGAACGTTCCAATTATGTCCCGTGGCATATGATTATTACGTGATAAACACATTCTTTTGTGATATGATAAACATGCACCATTTATGTCCCTTTGGCACATTCCTAGCACCTGACAAGAATAAGTCTTTCAAGAGAAGAACATGTGATACTCATGTGACATATCATTCGGAACTTGAATATCATATGAAAAGAACGTGTCCGGCGACCCCCTGTACAAGTACTTGGGTCATTCTAGTTATATTCCGTAAAGTGCTCTACTTTCACAATAAAACAGCGGGCGGTAAAGAACCTATTCCACACGCATTTTTTGTATAAGTAGCTCTTTATAGAAAATAACTGGTATGTCCTGGAAACCTGGAAAGGAGATCTTATGGTACGTACAATATTTTTTCTACTAGTCTATATTTGTCAACTTTCTTTTCTTCTGTTAATTAAGTTTAAAATGAGCGTGCGGTTGAGCTTTACACTTCACATTCTATGGAAACGGCTTGTACATTTTTATAAAATTCCACCTAGATATGCCATTGGCATTTTATATAATAATGGCAACTTTTAAAATATTCACTTCTATTATCACTATTATTTTTTATTTATTTGTAATTTAATAAATGGGATATAAATATTTTACTAATTGACTAAGTTCATTTAGAGTACGTTCTTATCATATTATTAATTAGAACTTCTTTTCAGTAACGTTCTTGTCATATGATATTCTCGTACCAAAAAGTACGTGATGTGTGGGGTCATGACAAAAACTTACTTTTTGGACATTATTACAGAGAACATTACAGTCATGTTACCTTCATATTACTTAAAGAATGTTATTTTTGGGTAGCTTGAGGGAATGTGATAGGAACGTGAATATTCGTTTAATGTTATGTGCGAAGCTATGTCGCGCAGTATCCCCCCCCCCCCCCCCCGCCGCTAATCGGTCGTTGCGTGGGGGCGGCTGTGGTTGACGCTGCTGTGTTGCCGTCGCCGCCGTGTCTGCTGAAATTCGACTACGTGGATGTTCTAAGTTCTAAGTCCAACGTATCTTTGTGTGTGAAATCTCTTTTACCACGCTGCAAGGAGGACCCAACTCTCGGAAAGGATCTATCTGTTTTGTTATCCCTTAGGTCGCTAATTATGGGGGCAAAAGGCCCATAATTAATCCGTGGCATTTCATCTTTGTAGCGAAAAAACACTTCCATGGTATTGCCAAACGGATATAATTAATAAATTCTAATTTAAATGAGACAGAGTTAATATTTTGGGGATCCTATCAAGATTTTATTGCTTAAGAGAAAACCTGCCAAACGCCTTAAAAAAATCTAATCGAATAGTAATTAATTATGAAAAAAAAAAACAATTTTCCTTTTTCTCAGGAATCTGAAATAAAATAGCGGTGGACGTAAACTTTTCGCGATAAGCTCGGTGGTCCCCAAAAACGTGCTTGACGGGTACACGATTTTTTACTAAAATTGAAAAAAAAAACAACAAAGGAAACTAAACTAACGACGCCGTATAGAAGAGAAAAAAAAGCCAGGTCACTGGGATCCTCGATATTATGGTGAGTAAAACACTACTATAATATACTAAATGTTTCAACTTCTACAACTACTCTACAAATACTTAATTTCCGGTAGTCTCCTGCGTCTGCAAAGTATCCGCTATCTGCAAGAAAATGGCCTATTCAGGAAAAGGGCAGAGGTGGGGTGACACTATATATATGACACAACCGAAAGAACACTCCACGAAACTTTTCGCGTAGGCTGGCAATAATAGCGGTTTAATTGTTTTGGCACTAATTAAAAATAAAAATAATTAGCGCGGCGGACATAACACGGGATTCAAAAAGGAAAAAAAAATACGAATTGATGATAATCAGAACGGCGGAGCTACGGATTGAATTTTTTCTCGCGGTAAAATTCGAACTTTTTCGTCTTTCCGGTTAGGTAATCACTCTCTCGAGTTCAAAACGCGTCTCTCTTTTTCCGAAGATACTGGGAACCACCCTCACGGTACTTCTCATCCTCGAAAGGAAACTGCAGAAAAAATCGATACCACCCTGGCTCGTGGCGACTATATTGCGCTTATTCGGACAGCCGGGCATAAATTTAGAAAATGAGCTTTTCTGGAAATTCTGCTGAAAAAAGGAAATAAAATGTGATCACTGGACAGAATAAATGAAACTCTTTAAAATGACACCTCACATGACATAGTTTAATTGACAATTAAAGCGGTTTATTTAAATTAACCGTTAATTTCCTGGCCCAATCAATCAAGGCATAAATTGTTTGAATTTACATTCCAAGGATGAAAAATTAAAAGCTCCATCTGATGAGAAAATAAGATTTTAATTTCAATTAACGATATTCGCAAAATCGCTTTATTTACTAAACTATTGTTCGAGTCACGCACAGGTCTGAAATTCTTTCAAGGGCCATAAACCATTAAAAGGGCGCCTTTGCCGGTTACAAGAAGGTCAATTGTAGGGTTTCATGGTCTGTTCAAGCTAAAATAGGAATTGACATGTGCAGTGATGACGTTACTGACATGTGTAATGACGTTACTGAAATGTGTAATGACGTGATTGACATTTCTGCTCCATTCCGTTCCGCTATATATATGTAACGGCGGCACGGCGGCCTGTAACGGCCTGTGCGGAACAGAACGGAGCGGAACAGAGCAGAAATGTCAATAGCGTCATTATACATGTCAATTCCGGTTTTAGCTTTTATCTGATTGGTTTAAATTCAACTGTCAAATTACGCTCCGTTCCGCTTTTAACCAAATTCCACTGTATGTGACGTCGCCCTCAGTGTTTAAAGTTTGATCTGTCAAATCAGAAATTTCCGGAGTCAAAAAATGCGATCGCAGCGCACGTTTACCTCTTTACTCATGCGTCAATTGCCGGAACTAACGGCAATTTTGCCGAAATTTAAAAAATCTGCATCTTTTGTTTCGAAACTCAATTAAGACCATTTCACGACGTCCCAACGAAAAAGTGGTTCCTTGGTGCCGAGAAGAAAACGTTCCAAGGTATCCTCTCGGATAGAAAGCCATTCGATAGGATGCACAGTCTCGGCACAAATAGACCTCAAAGTGGCAGTTGGAAATTTAAAGTTTAAAAAATCGTCAAAATTTCAAATTCAACACTAGGACCTCGGTTTCTGGCCAGGTCGCGGGCCCATATGTGTGCCACCTCCCTGAATTATTTCAGGTCGCTGCATAAATGTGGAATCTACAGGGTGAACTGTAAGAAAAGTAGACCCAAATTGGCAAAAAATGCGGCACAGAAAAACTTTTGTGGCTCGCCCGGTATAAAAACTAGGCCAAAACTAATAACGGATTTTTTTCCGAAAACCGTCGTAAATTTGCGTATCGAAAAAACGCCACTGTTCGCCCTCCCCCCCCCCCCCCCCCCTCCCGCACATACCACCAAACCGTTCACATTTTTGAAAAGCCCGTTCATTTCTGTACCTAGACCCCTTGCGTGAAAATCCCGTCAAATGAACAGTTTAAAAGGTATAAGGGTCGAAAAGAAAAAAAACACCAAATATATACACAAAAATCGCTTCTGGCACACCGCTTTATAAAATATAAAATAAAAAACGATAAAACGTTCCAACTGTAGCTCTCAAGAAATTCGAAATATTTACAGGAACCACTGTTGAACTATAAATGATACCTGATAAACTACGTACCTACCTAATTTAAACAGTCATTGTCTAAAAATAGAATAAGAATATCATAAAAGTGCTAAAAATTCTTTAATGTCCGACAGATCTATTATTTCATAATAATTGACTTCTATCAAAGTTATTTATATTAAAAATAATGCCCTAAAGCGCATAGACAAAAAAAATAACGCCCTTGGGCATTACAAATTTAAACTGACAGTAATTTGATCAGTAAATCATTTATAAATCAAAACAATCATTGCCCCGCCAAGTATAGGCACCTATAATTTATATCAAATCATAATACATAAAAGTTAATTTTTTAAGTACAAGAAGTCGGATATTACATGTTGAAGAGACCATGAGGATTATAAGACATAACGCCTTCGGTCGAAGTATACTCCTTGGGCCAAAAGCCCTCGGGTTCTACACTATCGACCTCATGCGTTGATGCTTCAGATATCTTAATCACTATAAGATTGATTTTGTCATAAAATCTAGAAAATGTCATTTTATGTTACCTGTTAGGGCACCATATTTGTTTAATTTTTATTTCACCGCCCTAAAGGTAATTCTAATGGCTGAGGCTACGGACCGTACTCGCGGATAAATAAGCACAACCATCAATTATTCGTCAAGGTCATTTTTGGAACAAACGACGGTTGGAAGAAAATACGGTTGGAACAAAATACGTTTGGTGTTAAATATTTTGGGTGTTCTGATCGTTGGAACAAATTTTTTTGGAGCTAATAACTTTGGAATTTTTACTTTTGGAAAAAACGGTGTGCATCCATCTCACAGCATTTTCGGGTTACCGCTCTGAGAGTACTGTCATCCTTACATTTTCATTGAGAAAATAAAGGATGGAAAAACGCTCAGAGCGCTGTGAATCGCTATTAGGAAAGTTTGATTTTTTATTACATATCCGACCGAAGCAAGGATATAAAGCCGAGTGAATGAAGCGATTCCACATTTTTGCAGCAAAAAATCTGAAATAATTCAGGTAGGTGGCCCACACACGGGTCCTTGATCAGGCCAAAATTCAAGGTCCTCGCTTTGAATTTGAAATGTTGACGAATTTTTGAGACCGTCATCCAATCGACTGGATTTCTATCCCAGGGGATACCTTGGAATATTTTCCTTCCAGCACCAAGAAACCACTTTTTCGCTGGGACGTCGCCAAATGGTCTTAATTGAATTTCGAAACGAAATCTGCAGAATTTTTAAATTTTGGCACAATATCCGTTAGTTCCGGCAATTGACGCTACCGTCTTCGGGCAAACTGTGCGCTGGGATCGCATTTTTCAAAGAGGTTGTAAAATTCCTGTAATGGAATTTGGGAAGAATGCTCAGGACATTTGGTAGTTTATTATTGTATAGGGTTTAGGTTGGAAGGTTGAGTAAGAACCACTGTTGGATTAATACTGACTTTTATTTAACAATTAACAACTATTTATATACAAAAATTACAAACGTCATAAACAATATTAAATGAATTAAAACAATAAATTGCTGACTAATATTGTTCTGTGCTCCAAATTAGAAGGTTGACTGATTTTCTTGCTGACGCCGCGTCTGGTACCTGGTTGTCTGGTACCTGGTTTACTGGTGACCTACTGGCGGTGTGTTGGCGGCAATAACCTAGTTAATTAATTTTGTATTGTTTCTGAAATATATAAACTGAAATTATTTTTATGACTAAATGTGAGTTTAGACAGAGGTGTTTTTCTTAGTTTTGACACAAATTTTGACCATCTATATTTTAAATCGTAGGAACCGATTACAGTTAATCAAACTGTCTTTTTCCTCTTCTTGATGTCGTTTTTAGCCTCCCTCGAATGAAAGTTCCATTGGTTGAACAATTTCGAAGATAAAGCCTCTCTTCGTTGGTCGATTTCTTCGCACAAGCTCGTCAATTTGGCAGTGATATTTTTAACAATATTTATAAAATAGCCATGATGACAATAGATAAAAAATTTTGTCTCGCACAATAAGCAATATTTTATAAAGTGTATTGTTGTGTATATCAAGTTGCCTAAACTAACGCACACGTCACTTGTCTCTTGTCGTTATATCAAGCATTACAAATGTCACCGTCACCTACCCGAGCAGTTCGAGCACTTATTACACTGGCCTTGACACTTGACACATTCTGATTGGATTTCAGTTGTCCTATTCCAACTAAAAATAAATTTTTTTTTAATTGATCAAATTCTGTTTTTCCTCAATTTTTTTTTACTTTGAAATAATAAGACATTTATATTTGGGCGAATCGAGACACCCCCACAATTTTTAGAAGTTAGGTGACTTTAATTTTGTCTGTTTTCTTTATGTCTCTTAAGTGTGTTTTCCGATTGAAATAAATGTTTCAAAAAGCATCAAAACTTTGCTTGCAGTACAAAATAAGGGTTATTGGGGCACAAAACCTGAAGTCTAATGAAATTCTTTTAACCTACAAAGCTTTTTTAAATTTCATTTCATTAAATAATTATTGCCAAAAGAGAAATCAAATTGAAATTATTTTTTATTTATTTTTGTCCTCCAACCTACAAAAAAACTAATATGAAATGACATTCATGACAATGACTGATTGTTGTAGTGATCCTGTCGCTATACAACGTTGCAAAATTTAAAGAAAAATGAAAAAATAAAGAAATAATCTGGACTAACGTAATTTCAATTAACTAAACCAAAAAAAAATAACTAAACTTAACCTATCCTAAAGAAAGACAGAAGTACTATAACATGAAATAATGTAACATAAGGCAAAGTAAAATTAAACTAACTGTGACAAGGTCTAGAAACAGTTCATGGTCCACCGTAAAGGACAAGTAAACTTGGACTAACCAAACCAAAGGAAAAACATCCTGAACTCACCTAAACAAAGGAAAAACAGAACTAAACTAACCTGAACTAACCAAAGGCAAAGCAAAACTGAACTAACCTAACCAAGAGAGCACACACATAATGTGTAGCATGCGACAGTAGCGGGCCTAAATTGAAGCTGCAACAAGAAGCAAAAGCGGCCCGTCGGGCTGCCATAATAGAGAAGTTGGGCTGAACTAATCAAATCAAAAGAAAACATATCTAAACTAACCTAACCAAAGGAACAACAAAACTGAACTAACCAAAGCCAAAGTAAAACTGAACTAACCTAACTAACAGGTCGAGAGGCACCCCGCACGGGCCGCCGTAAAGCACAGGTTTAACTGAACTAACTAAACCAAAGGAAAAACATAACTGAACTAATCTGAACGAGCATAACCAAAAGCAAACTGGAGTTTTACTTTGTCATCCGATACAACCTGAACTAACTGCTTCCGAAAAGGCCTAGTTCTAGCTGGATAGATGGTCTAATAGGTGACAACGACAGCTAACACGAAGTAAATAAATATGAACAAATTGACCATTCTGCTGTTTTTGACAAGCTTTTTTGAGGGGCATTCAAACAATGTAGTCAGACATTCTGAATTTTCTGGGCTTATACGGAAATGATGAATAAGAATGGACAATTCAATGTCCATTGTCTCTTGTCGTTTGTTTTTTAGGATAATATATCCTCAATAAAAAAATATGTTTTTGTTATTATTCCCATTTTATTAACATTACCTTTACCCTCAAATAACTTATAACGACACATAAACAAATTAAACTATCAAAAAAAAATAGTAAGAACGGCAACACCGCAGCCAGTTTACTAATTATGAAGAACATATTTGTTATGACGTTTTAGGAATTTCTTCAGTGCTTCAGTTACAAAATTATACATTCTGCCTTGGAGCTTTTGTCTAAAAGAGACAATTTGGAAATATATTATAAATATATCTCAAATCAAACACGAAACATGATAATCAAGATGAGGTTTTAAGTTCTGTCTGACATTTAAATAGGTTGGTCCGACATATTGTCTTGAGGGGCAAGTATGTCATATGACGTAATTCTGGAATGATCAATAGCGTTTTCACTGGCTGCACAGATGCGCACTAAGTGTATTTCCGTCTTTATATTTTTATTCAAATGACCAAGGATAGAAATACACTCAGGGCACACCAGTTTTACCAGTGAAAAACGCTATTAATTATGAATGAGGCGTGGGACTTTAAAATATAAATAAACCGTTAAATTTTTTTGGTATTTTTTATTACTTTTTTAGTAGAAATATGAATATTCCGCTATTTTTTTTGCTTTAAACCACTTAATTTGATGCCCTCTTGATTGTAAATTTCAAAAATGAAGCGGCTAGAGAGCCATACTTATGTGTGTACTAAAACTATAAGATATTGCTGCAAAAATCATTTTAATGTAAGTATCTTTTTACATAATGCATCTATATACAAACATACAGGGTGTCGTTTTTAAGTGCGTGCAGTATTGCTATCTCCGAAACGGCTGTAGTTACAAAGTCGGTTAAATTAGCAAAAAGTTGACTTTTGTAGAGCCTGTTTAGAAAATGTTCACAGGGTTGCCACATTTTGAGTGGTTTCTGAAATATTTAGAAAAATCTAAAAAATGCCAAAAATTTTAAATCTCTTCTATTTCAAAAACTATTGGTGACACAAAAAAAGTTTAAATTACGAAGTTTTCCTACACTCTAAACTCTCTCATATGACATCTCGATTAGCTTCGTGTAACGCTTACCAACCTGGTTACCGGTATAAAGTTAATTTTTTTAAATACGGACCTGGATTTTTTTTTCATAATAAAGTTCTTTTTATTCTTAATATAAACGGCGTATTACACGATTAGGGTTTTAAACGTTTCGACCAGTTAAATCCATCATCAAGGTTTTCTATCTAAATCCGATCCTGTTTATGGAGTAATGAGAGTTATTACTGTGTTTTTCTTCAGTAAATGCGTCAGGATAATTACCATCAATACTTGCAATGTTTTTAGTGCCTTAAAGAAAATTATTACAAAAAATAAAAGAGAGGAATCTTATTATTGTGCTAATATGAACAAGATACTTATTTTAGAAAGGAAGCGACGACTTAATGCTATTTATTTTGTAAACCACTATTGCCTTAAGAAATTAAATGTTCAAATTGTCATCCTTGGTTTCTAAGGCACAGCCTTGTAGGTATAGTTGTTACTCCCTGTACTCCAAAAACAATTATTTCAATCAAAAACTAAGAAAGCATTAAATTTCTAAATAAAGCGACTTTTCAGCCAAAAAAGGAATTAAACAAATCCGTTCAGTAGGTTTGCCACAAATAATAATTAAACATTTGCTAATTTTTATGTGATGCGTTAATTTAGTTGACGAGTTTATTAAATTTCTTAAATTAATTGTGATAAAAAATTGCCAGTTAATTGGCCTCCTAGGTCCCCTGATATAACTCCTATGGATTTTTCTATTTGGGGTTTTATAAAGAATGATGTGTACAAAAGTGCGCCACAAGATGTGGAGGATTTGAAAAGCAAAATTCAAATGGCTTGTAATAAAATTACGCCACAAATGTTAGAAAACGTCCAGGCCAATATTAAGAAGAGGGCAAGGTTATGCCTAACAAATCAAGGAAGACAATTTGAGCATTTAATTTCTTAAAACAATAGTTGTTTACAAAATAGGTCAAAATATTAAGTCATCGCTTCATTTCTAACATAAGTATCTTGTTCATATTAGCACAATAATAAGATTTCTTTCTTTCAATTTTTGTAATAATTTTCTTTAAGGTACTAAAAATATTGCAAGTATTGATGGTAATTATTCTGACGCATTTACTGAAGAAAAAACAGTATTAACTTTCATTACTCCATAAATCGGATCGGATTTAGATAGAATACCTTGATGATGGATTTAATTGGTCGAAACGTTTAAAACCCTAATTGTGTAAAACGCCCTTATATTAAGAATAAAAAGAACTTTCAAATTATGAAAAAAGATCCAGGTCCGTATTTAAAAAAATTAACTTTATACTGGTAACTAGGTTGGTAAGCGTTACACGAAGCTGATCGAGATGTCATATGAGAGAGATTAGAGTGTAGTGAAACTTCGTAATTTAAACTTTTTTTGTGTCATCAATAGTTTTTGAAATAGAAGAGATTTAAATTTTTGGCATTTTTTAGATTTTTCTAAATATTTCAGAAACCACTCGAAATGTGGCAACTCTGTGAACGTGTTCTAAACAGACTCTACAAAAGTCAACTTTTTGCTAATTTAACCGACTTTGTAACTACAGCCGTTTCGTAGATAGCAATACTGCACGCACTTAAAAAAGACACCCTGTGTATTACTTCTATTTTGCAGTGTTATTGCAATTGGATGTTGCAGAGGAAAGTTCATTATTGAAATTTCACTTCAAAAACAAACTGCAAAGTAGATGCCAACTGGCGCCATCTTTTGGCATTGCGCAGTATTTGGCGTGAGTGACGTCACGCGATCGCTTACGGTTATGATATTCAAAATTTACATACATAGGAATATCTAGTCTACATTAGCTTCCTTTTCGAAGCTGCTCGTATTAGTACTTGTCACATTTGGCAAGGTACTTTAAACAGTGCATCGAACATTCCATATTGTTCTTGTAAGCCTCCTTCACATAGCAAGCATACTTACTACTTCTTCTCCATGCGCCTGTAATTACTAACCATCATTAATTGACCACTGATGTTTACTTACATACCCTTCAGGAGAGTTATTAATGAGCTTGTCAACAAGTCTTCCTCTTGATCTATAAAATAAATATGGCTGGTTTATTCTTGCATTACCATTAAGTAGATACCACAAAAGAAGATTTATATACACCTATTATATCAAGCTACGATATAAAGGGGTGTAACATCATCTAGTTGGCTCTGAAATGCAAAAAAAAAGGGTAAAAGAACAAAAGTCCATTTTCTTTGATTGTGTCAAAATATATAGCTTTGTAGATGACTTTTTCGCCATACATACCTAATGATTGTTCCATCTTCTCATTAAGTTCATCTTTCCTTTGCACTGGTCCCATCACTTCTGACGCTAATACGACATACACAATCAGCAGTACCTTTGGCATCGGTTCACTCTCTCCGTTGTATATCCACATCGCTTAAAAAGTTTAACAAAATTTATCGGTTTGAGAGCATTAAAAGACCATAAAACCCGAATTGCGTTCTAAACGGAAATTGGAATTTTTGCTGCAAAGGATACATGAACGTGGGCAAAAATTTATATTTATATTAATGCAATTATTTATGACAATGTTCGTTTTATTTTCAGTGGATTAATGGGTTTGCAGGTTGAGGCGGTATTTATTACTTTTAATTTCCAGCCAGTTCTGAGATCTGATGTATGTAATTACCTACCTACGAAGTTGTAAAAACCTTTTTGATCGATACATACCTATGTTCGAAATTAGTTTTGGTATAGATTTTATTGGTTTTTTTAGTGGCGACCATTATCTCTTTAGTCCCTTCGCTCAAGAACGCAATAGCAGGAGCAGTATCATATTTCAAATTTCATATTTTTTAATAAACGTACCATCAAAAGAGGCGGCATCAGCATTCATATACAATAGCAATACATCACACAAATTGACGTATTCTCCCCGAATGGCAAAGAAGGAAATGTGACGTAAATTCGTCTCGAATTTCTACGTGTTATGAAGTCGATACATCATCGAGTTGTCCAGAGATGAATAGATTAGAATATAAAGAGATCCTCAAATTGTCATCTTCGGCTCTATATTGAGCGCAATTCGGCTTCTAAAGCCAATGTATCCATTTTTCTTGCTGGAAAATATATACCTACAATTGCTATTTCGAGTGCTTTGCTCAAGTTGATTTATTATCAAAAAGTCATAAAACTTGATTTTTATTTAAGTTTGGAATAATTGGCTGGTTTTGTATATAGTAGAGGCATTATAATTTGGTAAAGAAGAAAGCTCCACTTCTAAGATACAATAAAACACTTAAACCTCAACAAATCACTTCCGTCTGCTTTTTGGAATCGCGTTTTTTGACCATTTTTAAAAGATTCTTGAGAACTACTTGAGAACGCCTTGACCGATTTCAGTGAATACAACTGTTTTGTCTCTTCTTGATGTCCTCTTTCACTTCCTACCACGGAAGATCCGTAGGTGCAATATTTTCGGAGATAGACCCCTTTGGAGGTCGACTTTTAGACTCTTATAGAATCGCGTTTTTTTACCATTTGTAAAGAAATTCTGTTTAGAGGTTTATTTAATTCGAATTGAGTTTGTTACGTTCTTACGGGATTGCTAACGTGCCATTCTGATCAAAAACAGCAACAAAATATTCCCGATTTTTTTTTTTTGAAATTGTCCAAAGTGGCCATATTAGGATTTTGTTCTCAATTGTCAACTTTGACCGCCTGTAACTTGAGAACGCCTTGACCGATTGGAGTGAATCCAACTGTTTTGTCCTCTTCTTCACGTCTTCTTTCACCTTCCACGTAGATGCAATATTTTCGGAGATACACCCCTTGGTTGATTTTTAAGCACTTTTACAATCGAGTTTTTTGGCAATTGAAAAAAAAAAGCCTATTTAGAGGTTAATTTCTTAATAAATGAGTTGGTTACGTTCTTAGGAGATTGCAAACGTGCCATTAAAAAATTTGAAATATCTGGGATCTTCGAGCCACTTCTATTATAGTTTTAACTAAATAGAAGTCTCGGATAAATTGAGCCATTTGAAATATCTGACCTAAATGTATATAAACAATCGTATAAATACGTGTTTCTTACCCATTATTATTATAGAATTCGCACCTGTACAAAGACGATAGAAATAAAAAGGATATGCATTTCTTCTTTCTTTTATGGTTTTATGGCCGTTTATTCCAAATTGTATTGCCTCGACTATAGTACTTTTTCTTTTTCAAGCATGTTTAATGTTTAATGAAAAATCGTTAAAAAGTACGTGCATAATGTGTTTTACGTAGATTTCCTTTATCGAATTATAAGCGTGCAGTGATTGGTTTTGTTACCCCATTTTGGTTCAGTTGTAATATTTACGGTAAAAAGCTGAGAGGCTCAGAAAAGGCGTAAATCATTGATTGAGAACTTTTAATAAACCTCACCGGTGTGCCATCCGATTACTGCTTTTGTAGGTCTTCTTTAATACTCGCTATAGATGAATAGAAAACCCTCATTGCCTGCAGCATTTCCTCAACGCCACATATGACTGGAGGGTATTTGAATTTGGAATACGTTTACTAATGAAACAAAATCGGGTTATATAAGAAACAAATAATTTATATCAAGGTGTTTTCTTCTTAAACAAATTAAATAAAACTCTTATTTACAACGTTTTTACAACAGTTTTTCTCTATAATTATTGTTATCACGTATTAATTAACTTTAGTATGGTGGTAATGACGCGCTCTCCTTGATCGTTGTGGCTCAAGTTTAACAGCGGATCTTTTATTTTCTCTTCTAGAAGATTGTAGAGTTCGGTTCTGATCATTTTAATCATCTCAGCAATCTATATAGAGAACAGTTTATAGAAAATTATAGATATATAGAAATGACGTGATGATGAGATGTGTAGCAGGTGGATGACATAGCTATAAGACCATATAATTATGACTGAATTTGGTTAGTAATGGCCTTTGGAAGGTTTTTAAAGGTGCATTCTTGGAATATTACTGCCTAAAATTCGCCTTGCAAATAGGTTTTTAATGCGCATTTATCCATGATTATTAATACAAAAAATATATAATAATTGATAACCACGAATCAGCTCAATGTTACAGTTTTTTATTTCGCTTTACCAAAGGGAGGAGTTGAGGGTACTTAGAAAGTAAGTGGTTAAAACATTACTCCAAACGTATAGGAATAGAAATTTGGAGTACCTAATTCATTTTAGGAATATTGTTAAAATTGGGTTAAAATGACTCAAAGCAGTGAAAATGCAAATTAAGAGTTTTTGAAAAAAAAAACCATGTTATGACAAGAACCAAAATCAGCTAAAAAATACTTAAAGCGTTTAAAAATGGAAATTAAAAAATTTTGAAAAAGTGCATATTAAGATCAAGACCAAAACCGGCTAAAAATGATTCAAAACAATCTGAAAATGCGTATTAAAAGTTTTTGGAAAAAATCAGGTTCTCTAAGATCAAAACCCATAAAAAATTAAAAGAGAACAAAATAAAAAGAAGAAAACTATTGATTTATTATTAACCACGGGCTCACCTTATGTTCTTCCACTTGAAACAGTATCCAGCCATCTTCGAGCGTCAGAAAGGTGTTGCCGTTCTGCACCAATATCTCTAAGTCGCCAGAGAACAGCACCAACGTGACGATCGGGACCATTGTGCAGTCTCTGAAGAAGATCCTGCTGGTCCGCACCTTTTCCTGATAAACTAAATACGGGCTGGGGTAGTTGCGCAGAGAGTAGTTCACTGAGCTGGGATGTATAAATACCTATACGCATTTAGACATTAGTTAAAGGAACTCAATGTAAAAATAATAATAAATACTCCCGAAGATTAATCTGATTAAAAGAAAAAAATCCAGAATATAATTTACCATGCTGAGTAAAAGGAAATAAAAATATTGCATAGACAGCTCTCTAAAAAAATTAATGATTTTGGAAGCCTGATGTATCACGTTCTCCGCGAAAAAAATAAAAATAATTGAATAAACAGTTTTTTGTGAACATAATGGCGAAGGAGCGATGTTTTCTGTTCTATTCACTATATCAAAACTAATCTACCTTAGCCATTCATTTTACATTGTTTTTTTTGATTTAGATAGTTAACCAACGCACAATAAAGGGACTTTATTGTGCGTTGTTTAGTTTTTCCTTTTAGCCGTCTCATTTGTAATGGCTCTTGAAAGCTTGTGTACTGGAGAACGAGAAGTTGACCTAAGCCGCATTCCAGCTGTAATAAAGGATTTGGGCGTGAAGCTCCCGGAGCGTTAAGCGGATTTTACTTCATACTGTATCATTTAGAACACTTTTACATACTTGATTTTAATCAGGTAAATAGCTTTTTACAGGATTGGATATCTTAAAGAAATTTTACGGTATTGAGTACCGGCACATCTTCAATAAATCCATTGTATCCATGGTAACCTACCTAAACCTACCGGGTACAGGATACTGTAATGAAACTATTTGTCAAATTGGCGGATTTGTCAAAAATATATTCGCCGCGCATAAAATGATTTTTTTCCTGTTTTTAATAAGTATGAAGTAAAATGTTTTACTTCATACTGTATCATTTAGGACACTTTACGTACTTGATTTTAATCCGGTAAATAGCTTTTTACAGGATTGGATATCGTAAAGAAATTTTACAGTATTGAGTACCGGCACATCTTCAATAAATCCATTGTATCCATAGTAACCTGGAAACTGGTACCGGTACAGGATATCGTAATGAAACTATTTGTCAAATTGGCGGATTTGTCAAAAATATATTCGCCGCGCATAAAATGATTTTTTTCCTGTTTTTAATAAGTATGAAGTAAAATGTTGTACATCATACGTCCGGTAACGTGTTACAGTAGTCGTTTCGAAATTCCAGACTCGGCTAGCGCCTCGTCCGGAAACATCTCACTCCTACTGTAAAACTATATTTACCGGACTTATAACGTAAATAACTATTAAAGACTCGAGCTGGAACAGCTTTTCATAGTTGTCAAAAGTACTTCAAACACCAAAATATCGGTAGGTACTCGAAGGGCAAGGGGGGCGGAAGATTGGAGTGCAAGAAGTACCAAGGTGCTGGAAAGCTAAAAAAACGAACTTCACGCTTCGGAATTGCTCCGAGCTACTCACATGGCAAGATGGAAAGCGGCTCTAGAGTGTCTCCATAAGCCACTCTCAAAAGGCCTATCAATAGAAGCAAAGACGATACATACACAAGACAGTTACTCCAATTCCTTATTTTGGCCGCCCACTGAAAGGACGACAAAATTGGACGCCAAATCTGATTTGTGCTGTCTGACTCGCGCTGCGAGAAAAATCCGGCAAGGCGCCGAGCGTTTTGCCTATTTTGGCCTATTTAATCAGTCTTTCGTAGGGAGTTTGTTGAAATAGAACGATGCGATGGTGCCAAATTGTATTAGCTTGGTCGTTATGATATTTCGGAACCGGAAAAGGCAAAGAATTACGCATTTTTGCAACCTATCTCTCGCCGCCGCTAAAGGGGCAAGAAACAGGATAGACGTAGAATAGATGAGAGTGATGACACTTCTGTATTGTCGAAGTCAGTTACTTGTGATCAAAAATTGATATAATTTTTGTCAAACGAGGAATGTCCAAAATGTTACAAAAAAGTCTGTAATTTTGTTTTTTCTATACCTCATTCAACGCATCCTCAGAAAGAGTGTTTAGTGTAATAAAAAAAATTGGTAAAAAGACAAACAATTATTATTACTGAAAACAATGGAGGATGAATTATTGATAAAATTTAATCTTAATATAACATGCAGTAAATTTTATGATTATTCGACAAATAAGGAAGAAAAAGAAGTGCTGAAAATGGCAAAATCAAACAAAAAATATTTAGAATAAGTTAGAGTTGGTTGGATCAAGATAACAGAAAGCTTAGAAGGGTTTATAGGGTATCCCCTTCAACCTTTATTACGTGATTTGTGAAGTTCTTAGTAATTTTTTTTTGCTAAAAAAGTCTCGATTTTTTTGTTCTTTGAAACCTGATGGCCTTATTATAATATGAGACCGATTTAGAACGCGGTTGCTCATTTATGTCGGGTGTGCTTGAATGAATGTTAGTCTGTAGTTTTGTTTATTGTAGGATTTAGGGCCGATATTATGTTAATATAAATAACTGGCCGAAAGGCATTGGAAAACCGGAAGGGTCGGGAATCGAGTATGAACACACTTAGAGATTGGTCGATCGGTTCTTGGCCTAAGTTTATTGTAAACCACACATACTCACATATTGTTATTGTAAAAGGACAATATTTTCAAATCACTTATGGTTGTTTAATTTGCCTAAAACAATAGATTTTCTATTTCGTTGTTCGAATTTTTGAGCTATACAGAATATATTTTTTTTTAAACAATTAATTTTGTGTGCTGTGAAAAATGTTATTTTTCAAATACGTTATCTTTTATATAATTGTTGGTAAGTACCTGTATAGAAATACATAAATTTGTGTTTAAATTATACTGATCTTTGGGTTATGTCTGGTTGATACCTCTAAATTAACACTTAAATTAAAACTTTGTTGTATTGTATTTCACAAAAATTAATGTATTAAATTCAAAGAGAACTGATAGGTGGACTCTTACTTCTTGTAAATTGGGAGCACCAATAAATGGGTTCAGATAATAGTTCACTTTAAATATTAATAAATCAAATTTAGTATATGTAAATGAAAGTTAAATTTAATTTTGAATTTAGGTATAACCACATCAGGGTATAAACCAGTTTTACCTAAATTTAAATTCTTAGTTCAATTTCTTAAGTTCAATTCTTAATTTAGAACTACATACCTAATCATTTTCCTTTGAGTTGAAACGAAACAATAATTGGCATTAAATATATGCATCCTTTGTCGTTCAAGTACAAAATCAACATTTCTTTTTTTTTTGTTAGATACTTAAGTCGATATATAATAATTAGAATTTCTGTTATTTGAATTTTATTATTTTATACATGCCATATGTACTATAAAGTACAAAGTGTTCTAGTGAAAACAAAAAACTTAAAAACGACGGTAATGAAATTCAAAATTGCGGCCCAGGAATCTAATTTGAGTAGTGGATTGGCGGATGAGGACCGAAGGCACAATAATACACTGTGATAATACTAAAACTACTTCGACCCGCGGGCGAAGAACTGTTTTATTAACAAACAAAATTGTAATTGATCGAAATTTTTAGCTTTTTCGCAGAAAACTCTAGTTTAAAATATGCGAAAGGGTAATATTTACTATTTGGAAATTGAAAATTCGTCTGTTTTCTATATTTCCGAAATATTGCAGCTGTTAAGAATACTCCTACCGGCATTGAATTATACTATTTGTTTGAAAGCTCATTTTATAAAGCAAACAAATATATATTAAAGTGAATTAATAAATTAATAAAAAAAATCACTGCTAAAAAGCAAAATTATTAAGCTTTTTGCAAAGAATATAGAAACAGAGTTTAATTAAGATATGCTGCGAAAATGGTACATCATTAATTACAATTTGGAAATTTGAAAAACTTATCTGCTTTCGGCATATGTTAACCCAAAGTACCTTTGGTTAGTTCATATACATATACATTTAGTAACTTTTTTTTCAAAAAGAATCTTTATTTTCTCTTTTACGTTAAATTTGTTGTTTTGTTCTTGAGCACTTTCTTGTTTTTCGCCTTTGTTTTTATGTATGTTTTCTATAATATTTAAGCTTTGAAACAAATGGTATAATTCAATGTCGGTAGGGGTATTAGCCCTCGAAGTTTCTAATTGTTTTCTTTTTTATGTATAGCTATAAGGTTTTGGAAATACCGAAAATAGACAAGTTTTCAAATTTACAAATTTACAATTTACAAACTGTTTCTATATTCTTTGCAAAAAGCTTAATATTTTTGCTTTTTATCAGTGATTTTTTATTATTTTATTAATTCATTTCAATATATATTTTTTGCATTTTAATATATTCCTATTTTTCTCGTTATGTTCAAAAGCCCGTCGTTTATGGTCTAGGGCTCTACGATATTTCGGAACAACTAATGGTTAACAAATTCAACGGACTACTTTGAAATTAGGTGTGCCAACATTTTTGAATTTTAGAAATTCAAAAATGATAAAACAAAAAACCCAGCTATGCCGCAACGTAAATATAAAGGTCCTGCTATGAAGATAGAGGCACTCATTTATTTGCACGTTGAATATTTTGATCATGCTCAACATCTACTCCTAACCTAACATTATGGTTTTCTTTTCGTCGAGGAGGAAATCTATCAATTTCCGTAAAATTGCAATGCAGTAATGTTATCAACCTTCCTGCAATGAAAAGCTGTAAAATTTGAAATCACTAGTACAATAAAACGATGCATTCTACGAAAAATTACGAAGTAAGGAAAAAGTTTCTAAACAAAAGGAAAAACCGGCTATTGTAACAGCGCGACTAAAAATATTTAACGGTTAAATAAATTAAATGATAAATGAATGATAAAAAAATATCAATACGCCAATTTTCAAAAAAAATACGTTAAGGTTTTTCAAACATTGATATTAATCTAGATTGATATTAAACTAGAGCTTAAACAACGGACTTTTGAACAAAAAGAAAAAATATGTGTTTGTTCATTTTATTAGTAGAATCTAATATGAGACCCTGTATAAGAAAATGTTACTGTAGGAAACTTTTGGTGGAAAACTTGGATATTTTAATAAGTCTTTATGCCCAATGTAAGTAAAATATTCACAAGATTCTAGTACTTCGGATTATACCGGAAGCCATCATCATAAGTTTGTTTTTCCAACGGAACTTCCCAATTTTTACTGCAAATCCTCCTTTCTCTGTCAATTTTAAGTAATTTTTGTCAAATAAATCCGCTGGTAACGTCAACGAGAAAATGCAACTTAAAAAGGGAATTTTTTAATTTTAAAAGCTGGTAGCGATAGCAGAACATTTTGCACTTTCTTATCTTAATCTTGCATAGGCTCTTCAATGGTGCCAACTATACTTTTCTTTAATTTTGGCAAACGACCCAAATTTGACACCGGCAAAAAATCCTCAAACTAAAACCTACCAGACCGACTACCACCAGCGAAGAACCTGTAAAAAATAGGAGAGGAAGGTGCAAGCCGTCTTGTAGTAACTTCAATTGTTTAAGTTTTAGAGCTTTTTAAAACTTGAAAAACCCTGTCTGGTTGCATTTTTCTCAAAAACTGTTAACTTTAGCATGATACACCAATAAAGTCAATGGAAGTCCAAGATGTTTCGCTTAACACTATTTTTTGCTTTTTAATGTAAATTTTTAAACGATGAATTATAAAAAAGGTGGTCTATTCAGGTTACTCTTTCCACCTGGTAGTATTTTTAACTTCACGAAATAGCTAAAAACTATTATATTACAATTTTTTATCTCACCGGAAAAAAAGATACTTTTTTTCAAGCGGACTAAAAGTACGTCATTTGTTTTCTCCATACGCACACCTAAAGTGGGCTTTCTAATCCTGAGACCAAAAAAGTAGCAAAAAAGTTTTAGGCAGTAAAAGTAAAGTCAAAAATCACGGCTACTGTGATGGGGCGCATATATAAACGATTTCCATTCACCAAAATTATTTGAACACTAGGTGACACCAGATAGACCGATCTGAGTTTATTTTTATTTTTTCATTCTTATTGAAAAAACAAAGGATAGGAATACTCTCAGAGCGCTCGAGAGCACCACCCGAAACCGTTGTTCATCGAAATCGCATAGATTCTCGAATTCTGTAAAATGTCATTGGTTGTTAATGTCATGCGCGTCGTCATATTAATCTGTCAATGCGATTTTTATTACTTTACTATTGATAATAATGCTACAAATCTTTAGTTCACCATAATTTACCTAAACCACCTAAACCATTGGTTATGATTTAATATCATTAAGATCATTGAACATTGAAATCACCGTTCTAACACATTCTATTTATTTTACAAATAATATACACCGCTAATTGGGTAAGTACCTACCCCGCTTCAAGAGGATGAGAGATAACTGCAAAACTGAATCACTCTGAAATAGACTTCTTATTTCGATATATTAGGCGAATTTTTGCAGTATATGTTACTCGGAGTAAAAGTGGGTCTTTTTGTGCTTCCCCCAGTTAATAATCTCTGGGGTCAGCACGAAAAGACCCACTTTTACTCCTAGTGACATAATCTACTATTAGTTCCAGAAAAAAAGGCACAAAGTTCAAGAAGATTTTTATATAAACCTAAGAGGCCTCAATGGCATTGGGTGACTTACCGTCTACCGTTTTAAGAGGGTCCAGTTGCAGAACATATTTAACACGATGGACGACGGACTCAACATTGTTACACGATACGAGACGATAAAACAATTACATTTTTGTCAAAAAAAAAAAATGTTTTATTGAATCGTACAGTGTAACAATGTTGAATCCATCGTGTTAAATAAGTTCTGCCACTGGACTCTCTTAGACTTTCAGACATTAGATGGTAAGTCATTGAATGCCATTGAGGCATCTTAACTGTGAACTGATTGCATTTTTGTTATTTTATCATACAACAGCCCTGATGAAGACAATACTAATAATAAAATACATATAATCAAAATTGTCGAAAGCTTGCATGGAAGTTTAGGAGTTTTAATACCTAGTCGCCCAGACCGATTACCCAAGAATTTCAGAACTTGTCAAGATTATTCTCTCCCTTAAAATCAACCATATATTTACTAATCAGATAAAAACCTGCTTTGTCCAAGCCCCAGTTCCATCGCGATATCACAGTACGCAACTTTCATAATTTAAGTCACTCAGTATTCATATAAAGCGATGCATGTGGCAACGCCGAGTGCTTTCGTGAAGGTCAAGTGGGAATCGTGCGACGAATTTTAATTTCACCCCGGCGAAGTCGGTACATTTTTAAAATATTACGATTATTTTGTCATATCGCCATCTACCAACGGCCTAGTTAACCTCGTTAATTCGACACCAAATCGCCCATTTGCAATGTTTGTCTTGTGTATGTATCGTCTTTGATAGAAGCGAAACAAAGTCGGAAAATCCAATCGGTAATGTAAATCACACACCGAAGTCAAGTGATAATATAAAAAATGTCGGTGAGAAAATAATGTAAAATTTCGAAATGCAACTAAAGCCGATGTTAACTTACTAGTTCTTTAGGAGTGGCAAACTTGATGTCCTTGGCTTCGTTCTCCTTCGGAACGGCTCCAACGGCACTTTGAATGTACGTTTTGGATGGAGTCAGCACTTTCACAATGTTCGGGTACAGGGCGGCGCACAAGATCGACGACAACAGCCTCAGGTTCTCACCGTTGACGTTAAACTAAAACGTTAACGGTCATTGAGGTTCGAAATGATTAAGATTCAGGAAGGTACCTCACTGCCTGTGAGTTCCAGCAGGGTGTCCTGCCCAGTCCTTCGCCGACTGCCGCTCAAATTGACGGGCACGAACCCGATATCCACCAGCAGCTCCAAAAATTGATACTTAATATCAGCTATCGTCAGCAAGGTCTTATATGACAGAAAGTTTTCGTTGGCAAAATTCCTGGCTGCAGCAAAGCTCTTCTTGTTCATGGTCAAAAATTTCTACAACAATCATAGCGTCACGAATCCACTTGCTGCAAAAATTGTAAATTCCCAACCCTGTAAGCCATTAAAACTGTGATCTGATCGCTAAATCCGGCTGAGAAACTCATTTTCTTTTTATTAGCCTCGTCACGCTTTCCGAAAGGGGAGACGAACGGGTTCTTGTAGCTAAGACAAGCGGCCATTGTTAGGGCTGCGTCCACACAACCGAAAATGGCGCCGTAGAGCATCAGTTTTCCTATACGCACGTCCACAGGTAGAGCGGCCAAGTGGTGTCCTAAAGGGGTGAGATTGTCGTCTTTGTCTAAGGCTCCTACACTCTCCAATCGACGGATGGCCGACTGGATGTTTTCTTCTGTCGGTGGTTCGATGAAAGATCCTGCGTTGTGAATAAGTGTTAGAGCTGTTAGGAAATATCCTCATGCTTTGGCGATATTTCACTTAAGCAAAATTTAGTGACCCAGCGACAAGTGGTTCAGTAGATTGTAAAGTAATTAAGACTTATTGATAAAAACAAACAACTTATCCCTACTACTGGACACCGATACTGGCGACCGGTAATAAGCCAAGCAGATTTTCGTGAGCATAAAGGCGAAGGCGAACATAAATGCGAAAACGCACTTCTATTTTTTGCCAATTTTATCCATTTAATTTAGATTTTTTTTCATTTAGATAGTCTTCCCGGACAAGTGGTTCAGCAGATTTTAAACTCATTGAGCGTTATTGACAAAAACAAACAAGTTACTCCTACTGCGGGACCCCGATATATATAGTCCTCACTGATCCCCCATAATCAACGTATTAAGTCAAACAGATTTTTGTGAACATAATGGCGAAGGCGGTGTTCTCTGTTTATGTTTCATTAAATGTTTTTTCTTTTAGATAGTCCTCACTGACAAGTAATTCAGCAGATTTAAGAGTAATTAAATGTTATTGACAAAACAAATAAGTTATCCCTACTACCGGACCTCGATAGTAACATAATGGCGAATGCGCGCTGTTCTCCGTTCTACTTACTTCTATTTCTTGCCAATTTTAGCCGTTCAATTTACAACCTTTCTTCATTTAGATTAGATCTAGCCATAAGGCTTTCGCCATTATTCTCTGTTCTATTTCTAGTCAATTTTAGCCATTTATTTTACAACGTTTTATTTAGATACTACTCAATGACAAGTAAGTCAGCAGATTTTAAGGTAATTAAGCGTTATTGACAAAAACAAACAAGTTACCCCTACTAATGAACCCTCCTGCATAATCAAGATATTAAGTAAAATAAATTTTTGTGAACATAATGGCGAAGGTCGCCTCAGATCTATTTACTTCAATTTCTTGGCAATGTTGGCCATTTAATTTACAATGTTTTCTCATTTAGATAGTCCTCACTGACCAGTGATTCAGCAGATTTGAAAGTAATTAAACGTTGGAATTTACTGGATCCCTTAATCAATGTATTAAGTCAAATAATTGTGTGCACATAATGAGCCTTATGATAGAACGTGTACGTTAACCACAACACAAACGTTAGCTCGAAATTTAGCATTATTGCTGTTATAATTTACATATACCCAGCCCCGTTAGCTTAGCATAACAGGTCAGTTAAGTTAACGTGAATGTTCTATCATAACGCTGAATGGCTGTTCTGTTCTTTTCACTTCTATTTCTTGCCAATTTTAGCCATTCAATTTACAATTTTGTCATTTTCTCATTTAGATGGTCCTTACTGACAAGTAATGCAGCAGATTTTAAAGTAATTAAGTGTCATTGACGAAAACAAATATGTTATCCCTACCATTGAACCCCGGTAATCAACGTACCAAGTCAAAAAGATTTTTGTGAACATAATGGCGAAGGCGAAAGTGTTCCCTGTTCTATTCACTGTATTCAGTCTTTTGCGAATTTTTCTGGTCTGCACTATGCGTTTTAACCGGTACGTTTTTGCGGGACCAACTGCGCGGGGAAGTGTCACCTCAAGGTTTTAAATGATGTCCTCTACATTTATATGTCATTAAAACACATATATGAAACGAATATATGTTAACCCGTCCCGCCAAAACGCACCGGTTAGAACGCATAGTGTAGACCAGCACTTAGTTTAACAGAAGCGTCTACACTGTGCTGTTTGTTTGACACGTTTTCAGGTTCCGACCCGATAACTAACGTACCAAGTCAAAATGTATTTGTGAACATAATGGCGAAGGCGAGTTGTTCCCTATTCTATTCACTGGATTCAGTCTTTTGCAAATTTTTCTGGCCTGCACTATGCGTTTTTGCCGGACTAATTGCGCGGAAAAGTGTTATGTTAAGGCCTTAAATGATGTCGTCTACATATATGCCATTAAAACGCATATATGAAACGAATATTTGTTAACCGGTCCCGCCAAAACGCACCGGTTAAAACGCATAGTGTACTGCACTGTGCTGTTTGTTTGACCCGTTTTCAGTGCAAAATGCTCGATTCTGTTATATTCATTCGACGCGACATTTCGTCCGAAACTGCGGCGTTGAGGGAGCGTGTAGACTCCAAGCCTCTACCAGTCCAGCGAAAACGCACCAGTTCAAACGCATACTGTAGACCAGCACTTAGATAGATTCTGGTGATTAAGTAACTGAGTTCAAACACAAAATTCAAAGAGTAAAAATGAATTGTGGACATAATGGCGAAGGTCACTTACTCTTTTCTTGAATATTAGTATATTTATAATAATGACTCACCTAAAACACTGGCCACCTCCCTCTCATAAAACGTAGGCAGCACTTTGATATTCAGCACGAGCTGTTCCAAGGGTATCCTGTGTATTTCGGGAATCGGTTGGGGCAAGAAGTGGTGCTTGAACCTGTGATTGGTGTACAAGTGAACGCACACTCCGGGCATAACGCGACCGGCCCTGCCCTTTCTTTGCAAGGCGTTGGCCTGGGTGACCCACACAGTCTCCAAACTCTCCATATTCCTGTTGGAGTCGAAGTGTTTCTCCTTCATTTTGCCGGAATCGATGACAAAGACGCAATCGTCGATGGTCACCGAGGTCTCGGCTAAGTTTGTCGAGAGGACGATTTTGCGTGCTCCGTTTTTCGGTTTTCTAGTAAAAAATAAAATTGCGTTAAGTGACTACTTTCACTGCTGGTGTTGGCAAAAAAGTTTACACGGTTTTGCGGAATTATATGTTTAATGACTGATCCAAATAACTTCATCAGAAAACTATGCATTCCTTCCATTTCATCAAACTTACCTAAAGATCGCCGCTTGTTCTTCACTGGTCAAAGAAGAATGCAACGGCAAAATGACGTATTTTCCGTTCCTATGTCCAAATTCTTCGTGAACGACTAGCTGGTCGTACAAGGCGGTGATTTCTCCTATTCCCGGCAGAAACACTAGAATAGTGCCGGTTCTAGGATGGTCATGATCTCCCATTACAACCCACATCAGAACGTTCTCTATTAAGTCGTTGTTTATTTTGTCAGGATCCATTAAGAATAGGTTTTTGCAGGTTTTCAAGCTATAACCTAAGGAAGAGGAAGAAAAGACAATTAAGTATTAAAACATTAAAATAGCAATGGTAGGTTTCTTGAGGTTTTGACCGTAGGAGATATAAAGACTGGAACTTTTGCGGCAAGTTTAGCTTCATATTAAACTTTATACATTCCAAGTTTAACCATTAAAGTCTTATCAAAAAAATTGTGTACATTTTATACGTATATATTTTGTTACTTACCTTCATATCTCGCTATCATTTGCTGCACCGCCAAGTTCTCGTCTTTAATGTTATCTCTGGGTTTGTTGACGCTCAACTCGTGTCCAGCCATCATAGCCTCGATGTACTCAGAGTCATTTTTTATTTTCCTTGCAAACTCTGACCCGTCTTCCAACACGTAGCCGGTCTCCTCAAGAATATCCTCCAAAAAGTACTGCTGCACTGGGAACGTCCTCCCCGGAATGTTGATAATAGGAATCTCGCCGAAATATTCGGAAAATAAACTGGCGTTCAAGGTAGCACTCATCAAGATGACCTTTAAGTCCGGACGTAACGGTAAAAGATCTTTGAGAATTAACAGAAGAAAGTCGCTAGAATATTGTAAAAATGTGGATGTTACTACTTGTAATGCAGGAAAAGGAGATCAGTAAAGGTAGTACCTTTCCTCACTTCGTTCATGTACTTCGTCGACGATAATGTGAGTTACATTAGGCAAGGTAGGTTCCCCTTCTAATCTCCGCAGCAAAATCCCAGTAGTGCAAAAGGTAAGCCGGGTACTGGAGGATATTTTGTTTTCCAGTCGTATTTGGTAACCCACACTAGAGCCTACTATTTCTATCCGCTCATCTGCAACCCTAATAATAAACTGGTCAACATAAAATTCGGGTCAAGCAATTTTTTTTGTCATATTCAATCAGCTGTAACTTTTAATTAATAAATTGTTAAAAATACGGTCTGGAACGATATTTCCTCTAGAGTAAGGAAAAGTCCGACGACTCTTTAATAAAGCAAAAATAACCGGCGACTCGGACACTTACAGACAAGCCTTAACTATAACTACAAGCAGATCAGAGGTGCTAAAAGAGAGTCTTGGAGAAGGTTCTGTGGCGGGATTGAAGACCTTCCAACAGGAGCCAGAATCCATAAGATTCTCTCCATCAGGGAGCTGTATCAGGAGCTTGGATCGATAAAACGGTCCGATGGAACCTACACCTCCATTGGTAGTGAAACGTTAGAGATACTCGCAAGCTGTCATTTTCCGGGTAGCTGGCTGACAAATTTGGAGACTAAAACAAGCCCCTTGGGACGATTTAAACGACCCAAGAGGGCAGATTGGGAGCTCTCCAAAAAAGTGCTCAGACCAACCCTGCTAAAATCCACGATTATGGCTTTGCAACCAAACAAATCCCCCGGGAGGATGGAGTGTTCCCGGCACTACTACAACAGGGCCTGGATCATCTCGAACCTCTACGAACAAACCTCTTCAGAGCGAGCCTTGCATGGAACTTTATTCCAAACTGCTGGTCCAGGGTGAAGGTCGTTTACATACCAAAGATGGGATGTAGGGGACAGATTCTAAATCACTCAGGCCAATCAGTCTAACCACGTTTCTACTGAAAAGCTTGGAAAAGTTGCTAGACCTATACATAAGGGACGGAGCGCTAACAACGTACCCCATTAATACGGAACAGTATGCATACCAGGACTCCACAACCTGGTGGTGAAAATCCAAGATACCATGGATTCATTCGCAGTTGGTATTTTCATAGACATCGAAGGGGCCTTTAATAATGCACCTACAGACTCCCCTTTCAGCGCCAGTAAAGCGAGAAGTAAAATTTCTAGGAGTCATCGTGGATAAATCACTCTCTTGGACCCCACATGTGATTCGTACCGTTAGGAAGGCACAGCTCTCCCGTTGGTCGTGCAAGAACCTGTGCGGCAATTCATGGGGGATGGGACCCCAATAAACTATGTGGCTATACGTGACGGTAATAAGACCGATTATTACATATGGGGCCATAGTTTGGTATCGAAAGAGCAGACAGAGCTCCATCAAAGCTAAATTGAAACGAGAGGCAATGAAGGCGACATATCGGCTGCAACAAGTGACGAACATAGCACTGCAGCCATTCGATGGTGGGACCAACAAGGCCCCGGTTAGCTTGAAAGGCTTTGCGGTATTGAACATGGTCTCCGACCTAATGGCATCCAAACGTACATTGAGATCTGCTCGGATAGACGGGCAGCGCTTCTAGCGCTTATGTCTTTGCGCTGCAATTCCAAAACTGTTTGGAACTGCCACAGGACTCTGAGCACACTATCGCAGGAGAACAGCGTCACACTGGTAGGGATCCCGAGCCATCGTGATCACAAAATCAATGAGAGGGCCGACTCTCTAGCTAGGAGGGCGGAGGGCTCTGCATTCGTAAGCCCGGAGCCGGCACTGGGAGTCCCATACTCTCTGGTCAAGGCTGTACTCCAGAAATGCCAAGTCCCAGGATTGATGGGTGAACCTACCCGGACTATCACACTCCAAAAAAATTATCATGGGAACAGGGAAAAGCCCGAACATTCCTCAGACTAAATAGAAGGCAAATCAGAGTAACCACTACACTGTACACAGGTCATAGCCACCTAAGATCTCACATGCACAGACTCGGACTATCCGAAGAGACGCAGTGTTTATAGATTTTTCATATCTGGCCCAACATCGCTTACCTACTAAAGGAGACAAATATACAAAAATATTGTTTTAAATTTACCTCTCAGCGACTCCTATAGCAGATATCCGTCTCGGCTGGGTACAAACCACCTCCAAATGTTCAGATTGCCCATTGTAGTTGTGCATCCATTCATCCAATATAAACTGAGGCACCTGGGTACTCTTACCGCAACCGGTCTCCCCGCTTATCACTACAACTTGCGATTGACGTATCGAATTTAAAATGTCATTCTTCAAACTCCAAGCGGGCAGCTGCTTTCGGCCGGCCAACATTTTGTTGTACTTGTCCGTCATCAGTTTTCTATGAAACGTTTCGATTATTCGTTTGTCTTCCTTCTGGATTTCTTCTCTGCTGAGCTGCTTCCTCTTGTCCCTATTAGTAGCTCCTTTCCTGTAGTGCTTTGGAAGAGGTTTTCTCCTCTCCACAATAACGTCACTAGAAAACAGCTTTTGCCTGGGATCGATGAAGTCAATGTCAGTCTTGAGGTGTTCTTGTAGTTCATCTTCATTTTTCAATAATTCAGTTACAGAATAGACACAAGGAATGCCGTCCAAAGCCAGAGATTCAGCTTCCTGGTACAAGCGCTTGCAAATATGTAAAGACATAAGGGGGGGCAGGCAGACATTACACCTAATGAATATCATAGGCGGTTCATAAGGGTATTTGGAGTTTTTGGGAAAGCGAAACTCCAGCTCAAAAAAATGGGAATCTAAGTGAGAATTTTGGTTGTTTTCCACGACTTCTGCTTCGTGTGAAAACCGACACTTACTGCCGTATTTACACTGAATACCTCGAAGAAAGTTTTTGCATTTCTCTTTGGTTTTTTTCACTACTTTTGCCTTGACAGGGGATTTATTATGGAACATTTTAAAGAGGTAGTCTACTTGAAGTTTGATATTCCAAACATTGTCACTCTTTTGCTTAAATCCAGTCTCATAGATAGATTCTAAAGAACTCATCTCATCACTTCTCATATCTAAAAGCTCTGCATCTGTTAAACCGTGATCTGGTATATCTTTTTTTCGTATTTTCAAGTATTTTGTATAAAGCAGATACAGCGCATCTTCTATAGCATTGTCGCAGTATTCAAAAGCTTCTATGCAATGACTCTCGTGAAAACCATAGCTGAAAATTATTTATTATACACTATGAGTATTTGATTTTAAAAATTAAACTACCACAATACCTCTGAAGCCTCATTAGGGCAAATAATTTCAACCTCTCTCCTTCATCCACAGGTCCATCCTTACTTTGGGAATAATCACAGCCTCCTCTAACAATTAAACTACCTCGCCCTACCCAGTACTTTTTTAGCAAGTTAGATTGAGTGTCATTGTAATCTGATATAGTATTAAGTTTAAAATCCTTAAAAGACAATCAAAATTTACCAAATCATCAGAAGTGTTCAGAAATGTATGTGTGGGTTCTGAGAGGTGTGACACTAGTAATTTTCGGTATACTTTTGATGAAAAAATAATTCACAATTACAAAAATTATCATTCAAGCTATATAAATACCGTTATTTTTTTAAATTCTTTTTCAATAGAGAAATGGAAAGTGACTTCTATGGAACCCAAAAACGCATATGGAAAATGCTCAGAACAACAAAGAGGGAAATAAATGAAACAGTACAATTAAATAACACGTCAGCAGCCGAATGGACCACCTATTTTCAGGGCCTGTATACGAACCGGGACTAACAGGAACAACGAAGGCCCAAGGAGCGAGGGAGGTTGAACCGAGGCGTGTAGAACAATACACGATATGGAAGAAGTGATATCGGAGATGTAGAACAATACACGATGGAGGAAGTGATATCCAATATAAAGCACCTGAAAAACGGTGAATCTCCAGGCCCGGACAACGTCCCCAACGAACTGCTGAAGTGCGGAGGAGAAGCTCTGGCTCGACAGCTGGCCGAAGTATTCAACAAAATATTGAAGGACGAAAAAACACCAGCAAGATGAAGACACAGCATCATAATCCCTATATTCAAAAAGGGGATAACCTCAGATCTAGCGAACTACCAAGGGATATCGCTGCTAGACACGACCATGAAATTATTCACCTGTATGCTACAACAATATATTCTCAGCTTATATTTACCACAATAAGCGAGTAGCAGCAAGGTTTTCGGAAGAACCAAGTTGGATCATTGACCCAGTGTTTGTTATCAGGCAGGTTATAGAGAAGGCAATAGAGTATAACAAACCAGCATACTTGTGCTTTATAGATTTGACGAAAGCATTTGACAGGATAAGGCTGGAGAACGTTAGGAGGATCGAGGTGAATCGCAAGGGAATACCCCAAGCATCACGGAGACGGTTGAGAGATCAACACAAACAACACCACAACTATATGATTAAAATTAACAACAGAAAAAATAGGGCAAAGCACAGGAATATGACAAGGAGACAGCCTCAGCCCACTGCTGTTCAACATCATAATGGACAGAATGATCGAGCAAGTGCGCAAGGTAGACCAGGGATACAAGATGGGAAACCAACAACTTGAGATAATATGTTACGCAGACGATCTAATGCTATTCGCGGACACGGAAGATAGGTTGCAATGGCTCTTACAGGCATTTAAGAAAGAGGCCGAAAAGGTCAGCATGGAAATATCAACCACCAAAACAAAAAGCATGGTGATCACCAGGGAACCAAGCAGATGCAAACTACAACTAAATAACAGACCAGACTTCTGATTTCAACTCTCTGGAAACAACAATATCACCATATAGTGAACTCAAGACTGGGTTACAAAACCAGATAAACAAGGCAGCCAGGATAGCAGGAGCTCTATGAACATTCATATGGGAAAACGCATGCATATCAATCCCAACCAAAGTTAGAATATATACCTAAAGCATATGTTAGGCCCGTAATGATATACACGGCAGAAACACGAGCTGACTCAGCGGAGACAAAAAGGATGGCACAAACCAGCGAAATAAGAATACTAAAAATGATCACAAGGAACTCATTTTGGGACCAAAGAAGGAGTAGCGAAATTAGGGAAGAGTGCAGGCTAGAGGACATGGTTAGATGGACCTGTGCTAGAAGAGGCTTTGGAACAAACACATATCCAGGATCAAGAACCAAAGACTGGCAAAAATCACCAGAAATAGAAAACCAGTATCCAGCAGACCACCTCCCAATAGGTGGAAGGGCAGCTGGTCGTCAACATCCCAAGAGGGGCAAATGGATGGGTAAAACAATTTTAAGGCTTCCAAAGAAGATTTTCTAAAATTGTTAACATAGTAAAAAAATTACTAAAATTACTTACAAAATTTGAAAAATTATCTAGTATTCCATCCAAGAATGCTCAAAATTGCTGAATAACTAAAATTTGACAACTTTGCAAAAATGCATATGAAACCTCGTAATTCGGTGAATAGAGTATACTGTCAGGTATCTGTCCCAATTCACCCTATTGTAGTTGCATAGATTGTGGTGTACCTAATCACCAGAGTGGCCAATTTCAGTGTTGTTCTGAATCATACAAGGATGTAAATAAGTAGCTACACACAATCGTCATACAACAGTTTGCTAAAGATTAAGTTCTTGAAAAAATATTTAGGCACATTTATATGGCCTAACATGAAAATAAGGATGATGTCAAAGTCGACAAACACTGTTTTAAGTGAACCTTCACAATAGGAAACTATCTGTTATAGTGGAAAAAAATATATAAAAAGGACCAAATATAAAAACCATATAAAGAGTTTAAAAAAAGTGACAGTTTTAAGTGAAAGAGAAGATGTGAAAACATTTAAAATACTTATTCATTTTCACCTACAACTTAAAAACATTTTACTACTATATTCTGCTACTTTGTCTACAAAAAAATTCCGAAATGATAATAAATAATATCAAATAAACAGGTGTCCCCAATACCTTGCTTGTGTCACACCCCTCAGTTGGTTCAAATTGTACACAATCTCTATGATTCCAGAAGATGCACTTCAACTGTTTAATAATTAATGGATGTACTTACAGGTCCATGAATATATTTTAAAGTGTCTAAAATCTGTTCTTGTAGTGAATCAGTTAACCTTAGAAATTGCAATTCCTGCTTTACAATGTTTGGCTTTATGGGCTCCTTAGATGTGCTGAAACAATTTGCATAATGGTCACCAACAAATCATTATTAAGTAACCCTTTAAAAAGTAACCACATGGTAACAAATTTCTAATAATCACCAGGTTTAGTGCAGCAGCCTTCTAGAGCATAAAATTAGTTTGACTGTAACAATGGCTGCACATTTCCTTTAGTTCTTAAGAAATGTTGTTTATGGCTTCAGACAGAAGAATAATAATTTAAATTAAAGAAAAAGGAGGCCTTCAGCTGGATTTGAACCAGCAACCTTCTGTAAACCAGACAGATGCTCTGCCAACTGAGGTATAAAGGCATGTCTATTTCGTTGGCTTATTGGGAGGGATACTGTTTCTTCAACTTAAATCATTATTATTTGTTAGTATGCAAAGTGGGAGTTAGAACCGAAAGGGAAACACATCCAGTCGCAAATCTGTTTCCCTTCTAACTCCCACTTTGCATACTAACAAATAATAATGAATTAAGTTGAAGAAACAGTATTCTGATAAGCCAATGAATCTGAAGCCAAAAATTGGTTCAAACCTCGCTGAAGGCCTACGTTTTTTTAATATAAATTATTTTTCTTTGGTCTGCTGAAGCCAGAAACATCACTTGTAAATTGCTATGGATGCAATTATACTATCTGTTTTTAAGAGAGTTACCGTACAGAGCACCTAACTTTTCTTGGACCTGATCGAACTTACCTGTCTAGTGGTGACCATCTCACAATTTAATACGTATAATCAAGACTAACAAAACTATAGAGTGCTTTTTGGTGCCTCTCTGGAGAACACAAAGAAATCAAGTATGCAAGCTGCTGTTAAAGGGAGAGATTGCACTACATACTGCTAAATCAGAATATTGCAAAAATTACAACAATCAGCAATACTATGGGTGATATGTCTAGCTAAATAATTTCATAAGAAACAATGATTGTGTAGGTATATGGGTTTATAGATTTTAGTGCAAGATTGTGCAACTTCTTATAAACAGGTTCCTAGGCAGTGGGCCTAAACCAAGCTGTCACCAAAGTGTAAAATTGGATATTTGTAAATTAGAATTTCATATGTAGATGTTTGGTATCACTTAAAAGCATCCTAATACTTATTGCACAATTGTTAAAAATGCCTATTAAAAGACTATATTCATATTCAAAGTAGTATAAAAGTTTTACCTAATTTTGGCTGTGACTGACTGTCTGAGCAGAAAGTCCGCAGCATTGATAGCCTCTTCAGAGTCCATAGTTGCTAATACTGGCCTACTGTAGAATATTTACGAAATTTTCAAATGTGAAAACAGTTTTGGTTGCTTTCAAAAGAGAAATTGGAAAATAATAAAAAATAAGAAAATTTAATTTCTTTTTGATTCGAAGACGTGACAACATAACCTAAAATTTTGACAACTGTCATTGGCGAACGGTTGACAATTGACACATTGCTTATATGTCAATGTCAATAACGCTGGGACCGATGACGTCATCAAGCGGCTCAAATCGATATATAAAATACTTAACAAGTTTTTAACTGATAATTTATACAATTAAAATATTGCCATTTCAATAGCTTCAGTAAAGTCAACAATATGTAGGTAATCATTTCACTTTAGCTATGGTAAATACAGATATTTATAAATACCATCCTTTATTTGGCAAATTTTAACTCCTATTTTCCGTTGCTATGTATCTATGAAGCCCGGTATAGAGAAATGCAATTTGCGACTTTGAGTATGTCGTGTCTTTTTGAGACTGATTCCTCAGTCTGTAAAAAATATGTATCTCTACCTTAGAGATAGCAAAATTTTCCTTGATTCCAAACTTTTCCTTCATCATTTTAATGCCCTTTAATCTCTTGTTGGTCTTATTATACAGGGTGATTTACGTTACTCGACACGGAAGATTATGGCTAAACTTTTAGATTTTAAAAAAGTTTTGTATATGGAATGGATGGGGGTCTATTGGAAGTACATCTTAAAATTATTGTCATTGTATACAGGTGGTCCCAAAAGTATAAAATTGATTAAAGTTGTATTTTTTTAAATGAGACACACTTAATTGAGACACAAATTAAATGTTTAAAATCTCAGCACTTGGTTTCTTTTCTACCACCAAAATTGGCTGGTGGGCTAATAGTACATTGGATTTTTTGCGGTGTGTATTAAGTATTAACTACTGTGCACCGAATGTCAATAAATGAACACCAAATTATTGCAAACTTTAAACAGTAATAACTCGTTTAATTTAAATTAGACACCCTGTATTTTATAGTATCATTAGATGCAGAATTTAGTTTCCTATCAAAAACTGTTAAACATTCCTATAGCTTGGTCGTTGCGTTTTCTTGGAAAATTAATTTTTTCTGAATTTGCGCTGACATTTCTAAAGGCGACAAAACTGAGTTTTGTCGCCTCTAGAAAGTAATTACGCAATTACTCCGTCCAAACGAAAGTAGTAAGTACTTTTGGTTAACATATACATTTAGTAACTTTGACCCACATTTCAAAAAGAAACTTTAATTTCTCTTTCATGTTATATATATATATATTTTTTTTTGTTTTATTCAAGAGCACTTTCTTGTATTTCATCTTTGCTTTTATGTATGTTTTCTATAATATTTACGCTTTGAAACAAATAGTATAATTCAATGTCGGTAGGGGTATTAGCCCTCGAAGTAGTTGTTTCTATTTGTTTCCTTCTTTATGTATAGCCACAAGGTTTTGGAAATGCTGAAAGCAGACAAGTTTTCAAATTTCCAAATTGTAGTTGTACATGTGCATTTTCGCATATCTTAATCTTCAATGTCGGTAGGGGTATTAGCCCTCGGAGTAGTTGTTTCTGTTTCTTTCCTTCTTAAACGCTGCAATATTTTTGGAAATATTGAAAGCAGATTAGTTTTCAATTTCCAATTAGTAAATATTGCTTTTTTGCATATTTTAAACTAGAGTTTCCTGCGAAAAAGCTAAAAATTTCGTTCACTAACATATTTCGCAGAAAATAACTTTCTTTTAACTTTCATTAAATTTGATGCTGCATTTTCACAAAATCACGAATATCTGAAGAACGGTACGGTTTAGATGCCCTAAACTACTAAATAAAACTACCATTACTTTTGTCCGTAGATACCGAAAATATATTAATATACTAGGTGTTTCATTTAAAAAAATAAAACTTTAATCATTTTTATACTTTTGGGACCACCTGTATACAATGACAATAATTTTAAAATGTACTTCCAATAGACCCTCATCCATTTCATATACAAAACTTTTTTAAAATCTAAAAGTTTAGCCATAGTCTTCCGTGTCGACTAACGTGAATCACCCTGTATATGGCTCCTACCACTAATTTTACTTTTTTGTCTAGAATTTTTCTCTGGCATTGCAGGTTTTAGAAATTCTTGAGTGGTTTACATAATATTGTCACTTAAGCCAACCTTTGTAAGTCGATGCAAACCTACAAAGGCATTCTGCATCTCCAAGAAAATTATTGAAGGAAGGAGGCGTCATATACAAAAATATATCATAACGTTTTCAAGGCATAAAGGACCTCTCTTTTAAGAGGTTAGATAAATTTGCTGATTTTTTTCTTTCCATCAACAATACACACAATGGATAATACTTCAACGTATAGCACTTATAGATCCTTCCGACGTCACATTTTAAGTGCAATATTTAGGTCTTGAGTGCCTAACGTTTTATGAAAAACAGTTTTGAAAAGTGCCTATATAAATAAACAATCTAAAACTATAAATAGTGTCAAAAACACTCACATATTGCGTATCAGTGTGGTCTCCATTTCCAAATAGGTAGACAGACATTCGAAATCCAACATGAAAGCCTTTATCGTGGCCAGTGTTTTGTTAATTGCTGTGACCGCATCTCTTCTGGAAGATCCAGCGGTTCAGTTTCAAGCTTTCAAGGTAGGACACTTATGATGAGGCTCATGATAGAACACCCATGATGAGTCTGACGATTTCAATACAATTATTTCGATTTTGTAGCTGAAGCATAACAAGAGCTACAAGAACCAAATGGAAGAAGCTACCAGGTTTGCCATTTTCCAGAGCAGGCTCCAAGGCATTGAAGAGCATAATGCTTTATATGAGCAGGGACTTGTTACTTACAAGAAAGGTATTAGAGATTTATTATTATTTTTTGTATTAGAGAGTTTCCATGATTGTAAGTAGGGCTTAAAAGTGAAGGTGTGAGGTGATCATCAGAGAAACATCAGAGTGAACTTTTTATTACTTAGGAGTCAACCAGTTTACTGACTGGACCGACGAAGAAAGGAAAGCTTACGTCAATCTCCACCCAAAACCTGACACCTCCTCATTGAACAAGACTACATATGTGAAGAAGAACCTTGCCATTCCTGAAAACGTCGACTTGAGAGACGAAGGTTACGTTACACCAATAAAGGACCAAGGACAATGCGGTTCTTGTTGGTCCTTCGCTGTGGTAAGTTGTGTGGTAGAGTTTAACTTGCTCAGATCTGAACTAATATCGTCCAGGTTGGTGGAATTGAAGGTGGTGTCGCCCGTCAAACTGGAAAATTGGTGAATCTTGCCGAACAACAGCTGGTCGATTGTACCACAGACATTAACAGTGGATGCAACGGAGGTTATATCGATGCAACCTACAGTTATGTTCAACAAAACGGTCTTGAGCCCACAAGCGACTACCCTTACGATGCTGTAGAGGGTAGCTGCGCGTACGATGCCAGCAAAGTCGTGTCTGGTTCCAAAATTGGAGGCATCGCCAATGTCCCATCTGGTGATGAGGCAGCTCTCGCCGAAGCCGTTTACGCGCATGGTCCCATTTCTGCTGCCATGAACTCGGAGCCCATCATGGAATACGCTTCAGGAATTTTCCATGATACTTCCTGCACTACTAACTACGACCACGGCGTAGTGATTGTTGGATACGGAACCGAAAACGGACAGGATTATTGGATCGTCAAGAACTCGTGGAGTGCCTCGTGGGGCGAGAATGGTTACATCAGGTTGCAGAGAGGAAACAACGAGTGTGGTATCGCCGTAGATGACTCTTATCCAACTTTCTAGAAAGTCAGTCAATTGTTTGAATAAAATCCCTGACTTCGTCTTTTGAGAAATTGACAAAGTTAATGGTCTGGTCCCCCAAATTCTACACCTTCTCCACCATTCTCAACCACCTATTTTCTAAGTTTTCTGTGGAAATAGTTATATTATGACTGTGTGGGGTTTTTGATGGATTACATTTCCAACATCAGCAATGAAGGTGTATCAACATTAGTGCCAGTTCACTGCTGCTGCAGCTCTCATGAGACATCCCCATCAAAACAATTGAAACAAAAGAAAAGAAAATCATTGAAATCTACAAAACCTCCCATCACTTAATCGATCTGCAATGGGTCAGCAAACTGCAATATTTTGGATTTCGTCATCTAAGGTTTTGCTGTCGATCCTACTTTACTCAAAATTCAGATTGAGAACTCAGGTCAACTGCAATTGGCAGAGCCAAGCTGTCTCTAAAAGAGCCAATCAACTCAACGTAAATATTGTGTCTCATTTTTGATTTCGGCCCTTAACGTAGGTAGAGACAAATTATGAATGTTCCTGAACGAATTGCGATCAACGAATTTGGATCCTGAAGATCAAAGGCAATATCTGAATAAACGGTTCAAATGATTATCAAAAGAAATTGGTTCCCATCAACAGAAGTCACGTGGGTGCAACCTTTTCGCAGTAGATCCCTTCAGTGGCCGATTTTTAGGCATTCTTAGAATCAAACTTTTTGCCATTTTAAAAAAAACCTTCTTTAGAGGTTAATTTAAATTTCATCGTAATAAGAAATCAGCCAAGAAAAATTGTGAAATTTCAAATTGATCAAAGGGGGTGGAGGGTATTACGTCCTATGTTCTCAGTTTTCAAATTTGACCACGAGTAACTTTAAAACGAGTGGACATATTGGAGTGGATCCAACTGTTTTCTACTCTTCTTAATGTCCTCTTTTACCTCACACTATTGCCCCTTAGGTATAGTAGTGTGAGGTCTATAGGTTTATCTAAGATTGAGCCGTTCAGTAAACGATTTTTAGAAACTTTTAAAATCAAGTTTCTTGTCATAAAAAAAAACACTTTAGAGGTTAATTTCATTCGCATTAAATTTGTCACGCACTTGTGGGACTGCAAATGTGCTATTCCGATCAAAAAAAAGCAAAAACAAATTACGATTTTTTTTCGAAATTGACGAAAGTTGGGGTGTTACGTCTTTTTCCTCAATTTTCAAATTTGACCACCTCTAGCTTTAGAACGAGTGGAGCGATTAGACTGGATTCAACTGGTCTTTACTCTTCTTAATCTCCTCTTTCACCTCACACTATTGCCCCGTTGGTGCAATATTGTGAGGTCTATAGGGCTATCGAAGACCTGTTCACTAAGCAATTTTTAGAAACTTTTAGGATCGAGTTTCTTGTCATAAAAACACATTGGGGGTTAATTTCAATCAAATTAAATTTTTCTTTTTCTTGGGGGACTGCAAACGAGTCACTCCGATGAAAGAAAGCAAAAACAAATTCTGACTTTTTTCGAAATTGACCAAAGTTGGGGTGTTACGTCTTTTTTCTCAATCTTCAAATTTGACCACCTGTAGCTTTAGAACGAGTCGACCGATTGGAGTAGATCCAACTGGTTTTTACTCTTCTTCATGTCCTCTTTCACCTTACACTATTGCCCCGTAGGTGCAATATTGTGAGGTCTATAGGTCTATCGAAGACCTGTTCACTAAGCGATTAGGTTACTATTAACTGTTAGGATCGAGTTTCTTGTCATAAAAAAACACACTTTAGGGGTTAAGTTCATTCGAATTAAATTTTTCACGTTCTTGGGGGACTGCAAATGAGTTAGACCGATCAAAAAAGGCAAACACAAATTATGAATTTTTTTCGAAATTAACCAAAGTTGGGGTGTTACGTCTTTTTTCTCAGTTTTCAAATTTGACCACCTGTAACTTTAGAACGAGTGGACCGATTGGAGTGGATCCAGCTGTTTTTTACACTTCTTAATGTCTTCTTTCACCTTACACTATTGCCCCGTAGGTGCAATAGTGTGAGGTCTATAGGTATATCGAAAACCTGTTCAGTAAGCGATTTTTAGAAACTTTTATGATCGAGTTCCTTGTCATATGTAAAAAAAAACTTTAGGGGTTAATTTCAATCGAATTAAACTTTTCTTATTATTGGGGTTCTGCAAATGAGTTACACCGATCAAAAAAAGCAAAAACAAATTCTGACTTTTTTTCGAAATTGACCAAATTTGGGGTGTTACGTCTTTTTTCTTTTTCCTCAATTTTCAAATTTGACCACCTGTACCTTTAGAACGAATGGACCGATTGGAGTGGATCCCTGTGTTTTTTACTCTTCTTAATGTCCTCTTTCATCTCACACTATTGCCCAGTAGGTGCAATAGTATGAGGTCTATAGGTATATCGAAGACCTGTTCAGTAAGCGATTTTTAGAAAGTTTTATGATCGAGTTTCTTGTCATAAAAAAAACACTTTAGGGGTTAATTTCAATAGAATTATATTTTTCTTGTTCTTGGGGGACTGCAAATGAGCTACTCCGATCAAAAAAAGCAAAAACAAATTCTGATTTTTTTTCGAAATTGACTAAAGTTGGGGTGTTACGTCTTTTTTCTCAGTTTTCAAATTTGACTACCTGTAACTTTAGAACGAGTGGACCGATTGGAGTGGATCCAGCTGTTTTTTACACTTCTTAATGTCTTCTTTCACCTTACACTATTGCCCCGTAGGTGCAATAGTGTGAGGTCTATAGGTATATCGAAAACCTGTTCAGTAAGCGATTTTTAGAAACTTTTATGATCGAGTTCCTTGTCATATATATAAAAAAAAACACTTTAGGGGTTAATTTCAATAGAATTAAACTTTTCTTATTAATGGGGGACTGCAAATGAGTGACACCGATCAAAGAAAGCAAAAACAAATTCGGACTTTTTTTCGAAATTGACCAAATTTGGGGTGTTACGTCTTTTTCCTCAATTTTCAAATTTGACCACCTGTAACTTTAGAACGAATTGACCGATTGGAGTGGATCCCTGTGTTTTTTACTCTTCTTAATGTCCTCTTTCATCTCACACTATTACCCCGTAGGTGCAATAGTATGAGGTCTATAGGTATATCGAAGACCTGTTCAGTAAGCGATTTTTAGAAAGTTTTATGGTCCAGTTTCTTGTCATAAAAAAAAACACTTTAGGGGTTAATTTCAACCGAATTAAATTTTTGTTGTTCATGGGGGACTGCAAATGAGTTACTCCGATCAAAAAAAGCAAAAACAAATTCTGACTTTTTTTCGAAATTGACTAAAGTTGGGGTGTTACGTCTTTTTCCTCAATTTTCAAATTTGACCACCTGTAACTTTAGAACGAATGGACCGATTGGAGTGGATCCCTGTGTTTTTTACTCTTCTTAATGTCCTGTTTCATCTCACACTATTACCCCGTAGGTGCAATAGTATGAGGTCTATAGGTATATCGAAAACCTGTTCAGTAAGCGATTTTTAGAAACTTTTATGATCGAGTTCCTTGTCATATATAAAAAAAAAACACTTTAGGGGTTAATTTCAATAGAATTAAACTTTTGTTATTATTGGGGGACTGCAAATGAGTGACACCGATCAAAAAAAGCAAAAGCAAATTCTGACTTTCTTTCGAAATTGACCAAATTTGGGGTGTTACGTCTTTTTCCTCAATTTTCAAATTTGACCACCTGTAACTTTAGAACGAATGGACCGATTGGAGTGGATTCCTGTGTTTTTTACTCTTCTTAATGTCCTCTTTCATCTCACACTATTACCCCGTAGGTGCAATAGTATGAGGTCTATAGGTATATCGAAGACCTGTTCAGTAAGCGATTTTTAGAAAGTTTTATGATCGAGTTTCTTGTCATAAAAAAAAACACTTTAGGGGTTAATTTCAATCGAATTACATTTTTCTTGTTCTTGGGGGACTGCAAATGAGTTACTCCGATCAAAAAAAGCAAAAACAAATTATGAATTTTTTTCGAAATTAACAAAGTTGAGGTGTTACGTCTTTTTTCCGAGTTTTCAAATTTGACCACCTGTAACTTTAGGCCGAGTGGACCGATTAAAGTGGGTCCAACTGTTTTTTATTTTTACTCTGCTTAATGTCCTCTTGCACCTCACACTATCGCCCCGTAGGTGCAGTGAGGTCTATCAAATACCTGTTCAGTAAACGATTTTTAGAAACTTTTTTAATCGAGTTTCTTGTCATAAAAAAAAAAAAAAATAAATTGACCAAATTTGGGGTGTTACGTCTTTTTCCTCAATTTTCAAATTTGACCACCTGTAACTTTAGAACGAATGGACCGATTGGAGTGGATCCTTGTGTTTTTTACTCTTCTTAATGTCCTCTTTCATCTCACACTATTGCCCCCGTAGGTGCAATAGTATGAGGTCTATAGGTATATCGAAGACCTGTTCAGTAAGCGATTTTTAGAAAGTTTTATGATCGAGTTTCTTGTCATAAAAAAAACACTTTAGGGGTTAATTTCAATCGAACTATATTTTTCTTGTTCTTGGGGGACTGCAAATGAGTTACTCCGATCAAAAAAAGCAAAAACAAATTCTGATTTTTTTTCGAAATTGACTAAAGTTGGGGTATTACGTCTTTTTTCTCAGTTTTCAAATTTGACTACCTGTAACTTTAGAACGAGTGGACCGATTGGAGTGGATCCAGCTGTTTTTTACTATTCTTAATGTCTTCTTTCACCTTACACTATTGCTCCGTAGGTGCAATAGTGTGGGATCTACACGTCTATCGAAGATAGATCTGTTCAGTAAACGATTTTTAGAAACTTTTGAAATCGAGTTTCTAGTCATAAAAAAATTTTTTGTGGTTAATTTCAATCGAACTAAATTTTTCTTATTATTGGGGGACTGCAAATGAGTTACACCGATCAAAAAAAGCAAAAACAAATTCTGACTTTTTTTCGAAATTGACCAAATTTGGGGTGTTACGTCTTTTTCCTCAATTTTCAAATTTGACCACCTGTAACTTTAGAACGAATGGACCGATTGGAGTGGATTCCTGTGTTTTTTACTCTTCTTAATGTCCTCTTTCATCTCACACTATTACCCCGTAGGTGCAATAGTATGAGGTCTATAGGTAAATCGAAGACCTGTTCAGTAAGCGATTTTTAGAAAGTTTTATGATCGAGTTTCTTGTCATAAAAAAAACACTTTAGGGGTTAATTTCAATCGAATTACATTTTTCTTGTTCTTGGGGGACTGCAAATGAGTTACTCCGATCAAAAAAAGCAAAAACAAATTATGAATTTTTTTCGAAATTGACCAAAGTTGGGGTGTTACGTCTTTTTCCTCAATTTTCAAATTTGACCACCTGTAACTTTAGAACGAATGGACCAATTGGAGTGGATCCCTGTGTTTTTTACTCTTCTTAATGTCCTCTTTCATCTCACACTATTACCCCGTAGGTGCAATAGTATGAGGTCTATAGGTATATCGAAGACCTGTTCAGTAAGCGATTTTTAGAAAGTTTTATGGTCGAGTTTCTTGTCATAAAAAAAAAACACTTTAGGGGTTAATTTCAATCGAATTACATTTTTCTTGTTCTTGGGGGACTGCAAATGAGTTACTCCGATCAAAAAAAGCAAAAAAAAATTCTGATTTTTTTTCGAAATTGACTAAAGTTGGGGTGTTACGTTTTTTTTCTCAGTTTTCAAATTTGACTACCTGTAACTTTAGAACGAGTCGACCGATTGGAGTGGATCCAGCTGTTTTTTACACTTCTTAATGTCTTCTTTCACCTTACACTATTGCCCCGTAGGTGCAATAGTGTGAGGTCTATAGGTATATCGAAAACCTGTTCAGTAAGCGATTTTTAGAAACTTTTATGATCGAGTTCCTTGTCATATATAAAAAAAAAACACTTTAGGGGTTAATTTCAATCGAATTAAACTTTTCTTATTATTGGGGCACTGCAAATGAGTTACACCAATGAAAAAAAGCAAAAACAAATTCTGACTTTTTTTCGAAATTGACCAAATTTGGGGTGTTACGTCTTTTTCCTCAATTTTCAAATTTGACCACCTGTAACTTTAGAACGAATGGACTGATTGGAGTGGATCCTTGTGTTTTTTACTCTTCTTAATGTCCTCTTTCATCTCACACTATTGCCTCGTAGGTGCAATAGTATGAGGTCTATAGGTATATCGAAGACCTGTTCAGTAAGCGATTTTTAGAAACTTTTATGATCGAGTTTCTTGTCATAAAAAAAACATTTTAGGGGTTAATTTCAATTAGAAAGGTGTTGGATCGCAGGTGTAGGACAAATAGCCACTTCACTTTCTCGAAATCGCCAACGTTTCGACCTTTATTTTTAGGTCTTCCTCAGGGCTGTTAGCTAGGGAAGCAAGTTTCGTCTCAGTGTTGAAACAGCCCTGAGGAAGACCTAAAAATAAAGGTCGAAACGTTGGCGATTTCGAGAAAGTGAAGTGGCTATTTGACCTAAACCTGCGATCCAACACCTTTCTAATCATTGATAGGACGCAAAGCGCAATATGATGACAGTTAACGGGGGATTTTTTCGACACATCCAACGTACGTATGGCGAGCACACACTACAAGTATTTAAGGCCTGGATCAACACTGAGACGAAACTTGCTTCTCTAGCTAACAGCCCTGAGGAAGACCTAAAAACAAAGGTCGAAACGTTGGCGATTTCGAGAAAGTGAAGTGGCTATTTGTCCTACTCCTGCGATCCAACACCTTTCTAATCATTGATAGGACGCAAAGCGCAATACGATGTTAATTTCAATCGAATTAAATTTTTTCTTGTTCTTGGGGGACTGCAAATGAGTTTCTCCGATAAAAAAAGCAAAAACAAATTCTGACTTTTTTTCGAAATTGACCAAAGTTGGGGTGTTACGTCTTTTTTCTCAATCTTCAAATTTGACCACCTGTAGCTTTAGAACGAGTGGACCGATTGGAGTAGATCCAACTGGTTTTTACTCTTCTTAATGTCCTCTTTCACCTTACACTATTGCCCCGTAGGTGCAATATTGTGAGGTCTATAGGTCTATCGAAGACCTGTTCACTAAGCGATTAGGTTACTATTAACTGTTAGGATCGAGTTTCTTGTCATAAAAAAACACACTTTAGGGGTTAAGTTCATTCGAATTAAATTTTTCACGTTCTTGGGGGACTGCAAATGAGTTAGACCGACCAAAAAAGGCAAACACAAATTATGAATTTTTTTCGAAATTGACCAAAGTTGGGGTGTTACGTCTTTTTTCCCAGTTTTCAAATTTGACCACCTGTAACTTTAGACCGAGGAGACCGATTAAAGTGGGTCCAACTGTTTTTTATTTTTACTCTGCTTAATGTCCTCGTGCACCTCACACTATTGCCCCGTAGGTGCAGTGAGGTCTATCGAAGACCTGTTCAGTAAACGATTTTTAGAAACTTTTTTAATCGAGTTTCTTGTCATAAAAAAAAACACTTTAGGGATTAATTTCAATCGAATTAAATTGTTGTTGTTCATGGGGGACTGCAAATGAGTTACTCCGATCAAAAAAAGCAAAAACAAATTCTGACTTTTTTTCGAAATTGACTAAAGTTGGGGTGTTACGTCTTTTTTCTCAGTTTTCAAATTTGACCACCTGTAACTTTAGAACGAGTGGACCGATTGGAGTGGATCCAGCTGTTTTTTACACTTCTTAATGTCTTCTTTCACCTTACACTATTGCCCCGTAGGTGCAATAGTGTGAGGTCTATAGGTATATCGAAAACCTGTTCAGTAAGCGATTTTTAGAAACTTTTATGATCGAGTTCCTTGTCATATATAAAAAAAAACACTTTAGGGGTTAATTTCAATAGAATTAAACTTTTGTTATTATTGGGGGACTGCAAATGAGTAACACCGATCAAAAAAAGCAAAAACAAATTCTGACTTTTTTTCGAAATTGACCAAATTTGGGGTGTTACGTCTTTTTCCTCAATTTTCAAATTTGACCACCTGTAACTTTAGAACGAATGGACCGATTGGAGTGGATTCCTGTGTTTTTTACTCTTCTTAATGTCCTCTTTCATCTCACACTATTACCCCGTAGGTGCAATAGTATGAGGTCTATAGGTAAATCGAAGACCTGTTCAGTAAGCGATTTTTAGAAAGTTTGATGATCGAGTTTCTTGTCATAAAAAAACACTTTAGGGGTTAATTTCAATCGAATTACATTTTTCTTGTTCTTGGGGGACTGCAAATGAGTTACTCCGATCAAAAAAAGCAAAAACAAATTATGAATTTTTTTCGAAATTGACCAAAGTTGGGGTGTTACGTCTTTTTTCCCAGTTTTCAAATTTGACCACCTGTAACTTTAGGCCGAGTGGACCGATTAAAGTGGGTCCAACTGTTTTTTATTTTTACTCTGCTTAATGTCCTCTTGCACCTCACACTATTGCCCCGTAGGTGCAGTGAGGTCTATCGAAGACCTGTTCAGTAAACGATTTTTAGAAACTTTTTTAATCGAGTTTCTTGTCATAAAAAAAAACACTTTAGGGGTTAATTTCAATCGAATTAAATTGTTGTTGTTCATGGGGGACTGCAAATGAGTTACTCCTATCAAAAAAAGCAAAAACAAATTCTGACTTTTTTTCGAAATTGACCAAATTTGGGGTGTTACGTCTTTTTCCTCAATTTTCAAATTTGACCACCTGTAACTTTAGAACGAATGGACCAATTGGAGTGGATCCCTGTGTTTTTTACTCTTCTTAATGTCCTCTTTCATCTCACACTATTACCCCGTAGGTGCAATAGTATGAGGTCTATAGGTATATCGAAGACCTGTTCAGTAAGCGATTTTTAGAAAGTTTTATGGTCGAGTTTCTTGTCATAAAAAAAAACACTTTAGGGGTTAATTTCAATCGAATTACATTTTTCTTGTTCTTGGGGGACTGCAAATGAGTTACTCCGATCAAAAAAAGCAAAAAAAAATTCTGATTTTTTTTCGAAATTGACTAAAGTTGGGGTGTTACGTTTTTTTTCTCAGTTTTCAAATTTGACTACCTGTAACTTTAGAACGAGTCGACCGATTGGAGTGGATCCAGCTGTTTTTTACACTTCTTAATGTCTTCTTTCACCTTACACTATTGCCCCGTAGGTGCAATAGTGTGAGGTCTATAGGTATATCGAAAACCTGTTCAGTAAGCGATTTTTAGAAACTTTTATGATCGAGTTCCTTGTCATATATAAAAAAAAACACTTTAGGGGTTAATTTCAATCGAATTAAACTTTTCTTATTATTGGGGCACTGCAAATGAGTTACACCAATCAAAAAAAGCAAAAACAAATTCTGACTTTTTTTCGAAATTGACCAAATTTGGGGTGTTACGTCTTTTTCCTCAATTTTCAAATTTGACCACCTGTAACTTTAGAACGAATGGACTGATTGGAGTGGATCCTTGTGTTTTTTACTCTTCTTAATGTCCTCTTTCATCTCACACTATTGCCTCGTAGGTGCAATAGTATGAGGTCTATAGGTATATCGAAGACCTGTTCAGTAAGCGATTTTTAGAAACTTTTATGATCGAGTTTCTTGTCATAAAAAAAACATTTTAGGGGTTAATTTCAATTAGAAAGGTGTTGGATCGCAGGTGTAGGACAAATAGCCACTTCACTTTCTCGAAATCGCCAACGTTTCGACCTTTATTTTTAGGTCTTCCTCAGGGCTGTTAGCTAGGGAAGCAAGTTTCGTCTCAGTGTTGAAACAGCCCTGAGGAAGACCTAAAAATAAAGGTCGAAACGTTGGCGATTTCGAGAAAGTGAAGTGGCTATTTGTCCTACACCTGCGATCCAACACCTTTCTAATCATTGATAGGACGCAAAGCGCAATACGATGTTAATTTCAATCGAATTAAATTTTTTCTTGTTCTTGGGGGACTGCAAATGAGTTTCTCCGATAAAAAAAGCAAAAACAAATTCTGACTTTTTTTCGAAATTGACCAAAGTTGGGGTGTTACGTCTTTTTTCTCAATCTTCAAATTTGTCTACCTGTAGCTTTAGAACGAGTGGACCGATTGGAGTAGATCCAACTGGTTTTTACTCTTCTTAATGTCCTCTTTCACCTTACACTATTGCCCCGTAGGTGCAATTTTGTGAGGTCTATAGGTCTATCGAGGACCTGTTCACTAAGGTATTTTTAGAAACTTTTAGGATAGAGTTTCTTGTCATAAAAAAACACACTTTAGGGGATAGGTTTTTCACGTGATTGGGGGACTGCAAATGAGTTAGACCGATAAAAAGAAGCAAAAACAAATTATGAATTTTTTTCGAAATTGACCAAAGTTGGGGTGTTACGTCTTTTTTCCCGGTGTTCAAATTTGACCACTTGTAACTTTAGACCGAGTGGACCGATTAAAGTGGGTCCAACTGTTTTTTATTTTTACTCTTCTTAATGTCCTCTTGCACCTCACACTATTGCCCCCGCAGGTGCAGTGGGGTCTATCGAAGACCTGTTCAGTAAACGATTTTTAGAAACTTTTAAAACCGAGGTCCTTTTCATAAAAAAAATACACTTTAGGGGTTAATTTCACACGAATTACATTTTTCAGATTCTTGGGGGACTGCAAGTGAGTTACTCCGATCAAGAAAGCAAGAACAATTTCTGATTTTTTTTTGAATTTGACTAAATTTAGAGTGTTTGAGCGACTCTTTTCTCAATTTTCAAATTTGGGAGTGACTTTAACTGTGTCTTGCTCTTGTTGGTGTCCTCTTTCACCTCCCACTAACGAAAGTTCTGATATTTCAGATATTATCAATTTTGTTGTTCCTGGCTGCTCTATTATGGACCTAGAGCAATAACATGAACTTGAAACATTGATTTTTCGAGATTATCGTGTTCCAATTACGTACTATTTAAATTTTTTTTGTAGAAGAAATATTAATAAATTAAGGGCCTGTATCATAACACTCACAATTTTGAGCATGATGCACATACAATGGATAATACATAGACAACAATTGATGATGTACTTTAAGTGCTACATTTTTGTCTTAAGTACCTAATATACCTATAATGAAAAACACTTTCAAAAAGTGCCTATAAATAGCTTAAACAATCACATACCTCTCAGTGTTGTCCTGGTTAGTCCAACATGAAGTCCTTTATCGTAGCCAGTGTTTTGCTAGTTGCTGTTAGCGCAGCTCTTCTTGAAGATCCAGCTGCGCAGTTTCAAGCTTTCAAGGTATAATAGAATGGAATTATAGAATATTTCCAGGAAACAAAACATATCGGGAAAAGTATGCAAAATCATACTTCTAAGTTGTACAGAAACAGCCGATGTTTCGACGTCTATTTTACGTCTTTGTCAAGGCTATTGCACTCAAATTTGCTTTAGTCACAACGTTGAGTACCACACACTTCTTTTGTGGTTCAACCATTTGACAGAACTCCTACAGTGTGGGCAGTATAATAGGCTTAAAAAAGTCGTAAAATAGACGTCAAAACGTCGGCAATTTCTATGCAACCGTAGAAGTTTAATATTGTATTCTTCTCCCGATTCCTTTTTTCCTCCTGGGAATTAAAATCTTGAGGAATCTACACCTAAATCATTATGGAGTATTACAATATTGTTACGGCTTTGTAGCTGAAGCACAACAAGAGCTACAAGAACCAAGTGGAAGAAGCTACCAGGTTCGCCATCTTCCAGAAGAGGGTGCAAGAATTTGAAGAGCACAATGCTTTCTATGAACAGGGTCTTGTTACCTACAAAAAAGGTAGGAGCAATTTAGTTTTTCCACTAATTTTTAACCAATCACTATGTAGCATAAGGCCCCTGTTTGTTATGACCCACACAACTTCTTCTTCTTTCTTCCACAAGCTTGTGTATCAGAAATTCTTCTTTAGGAGTCAACAAATTTACCGACTGGACCGACGACGAAAGGAAAGCTTACCGCACCCTTCACCCAAAACCTGACACTTCTGCATTGAACAAAACTATGTATGTAAAACAAAACATCGGCGTTCCTGACAGCGTCGACTTGAGAGAATTGGGTTACGTTACCCCCATAAAGGACCAAGGGCAGTGCGGTTCTTGTTGGTCTTTCGCTGTGGTAAGTTGCGTTGTGTAGTTCCTGATGGGGTTGGACGTAACAAAATTTGCGCAGGTTGGTGGCATAGAGGGAGGAGTCGTCCGCCAGACTGGTAAATTGGTGTCTCTTGCCGAACAACAGCTGATCGATTGCTCTACGGACGTAAACTTCGGATGCGATGGAGGTTACATCGAGCAGACCTACCCTTACATTGAACAAAACGGTCTTGAGGCCACAAGCGACTATCCTTACGAAGCTGTAGATGGTAGCTGCAGATACGATGCCAACAAAGTGGTTTCTGGCACAAAGTTCAGCGGCTATACTATGATCCCGCAGGGAGACGAGTCAGCTCTTCTCGAAGCTGTCTACGCTCATGGGCCCATTTCTGCCGCCATCGATTCCACCCTCATCATGGACTATGCTTCCGGGATTTTCAACGACCCCGGTTGCACTACAAACTGTGACCACGGTGTTGTGATAGTTGGTTACGGAAGCGAAAACGGAGTAGATTACTGGATCGTCAGAAATTCCTGGGGTACGGTATGGGGTGAGGATGGATACATGAGGTTGGTGAGAGGAAGCAACCACTGTGGTATCACCCAGGATGATTGTTATCCTACATACTAGAAGCACTATTTTGTTGTCAATTCGATTAAAATTGTTCGATGATAGTGATTTTGAAGTTTTTGTAAAAAATTGCACCTATTTTGATAGTAGGTTAGTTTTATCAAAGAAGGTTGGTACTATTGGTAGAAGATCTGTGGAAATTATTATTGCTAAGCTTGCGTGTGAATGAAATTAAAAATAATCCCTAGTAGATTATAAAAACTCCTTTGTGAGATGATGTATCTAAACCCTGATGGATTAAGTCACAACTGGACTTCCTGCTCTTATGCACATACACTGGATAACAATTAAACAATTTTAAAGTTTACGTAATGACGCCATCTTTTAAGTACCTGCTATATCTCAGTCTCAAGTACCTTAATTAAAAGCAACATTTTAGAAATGCTTATCACAACATTTTCCTATCAGTCAGTTGATTTCCATCAGGGACACAAAACTAATGTGACATGAAAGCCTTTATCGTGGCAAATCTTTTGCTGACGGCTGTGGGCGCCATCTTGCTAGAAAATCCAGCGGAACAGTTTCAAGCTTTCAAGGTTCTTACATTATTTCACGGAATTTTGGCGATTAAACCGTGGTCTTGTTAGCTGAGCAAATTCTGACTTTTTTTCAAAATTGACCAAAGTTGGGGTGTTACGTCTTTTTCGTCAATTTTCAAATTTGACCACCTGTAACTTTAGAACGAGTGGACCGATTGGAGTGGATCCGTGTGCTTTTTACTCTTCTTAATGTCCTCTTTCACCTCACACTATTGCCCCGTAGGTGCAATAGTGTGAAGTCTATAGGTCTATCGAAGACCTGTTCAGTAAGCGATTTTTAGAAACTTTTAGGATCGAGTTTCTGGTCAAAAAAAAACACACTTTAGGGGTTAAGTTCATTCGAATTAAATTTTTCACGTTCTTGGGGGACTGCAAATGAGTTAGACCGATCAAAAAAAGCAAAAACAAATTATGAATTTTTTTCGAAATTGACCAAACTTGTGGTGTTACGTCTTTCTTCCCAGTTTTCAAATTTGACCACCTGTAACTTTAGACCTAGTGGACCCATTAGAGTGGGTCCAAGTGTTTTTTATTTTTACTCCTCTTGCGTCCGCTTGCACCTCACACTATTGCCCCGTAGGTGCAGTGAGGTCTATCGAAGACCTGTTCAGTAAGCGATTTTTAGAAACTTTTATGATCGAGTTTCTTGTCATAAAAAAAAGCCCTTTAGGGGTAATTTCAATCGAATTAAATTTTTCTTGTTCTTGGGGGACTGCAAATGAGTTACTTCGATCAAAAAAAGCAAAAACAAATTCTGATTTTTTTTTTCGAAATTGACCAAAGTTGGGGTGTTACGCCTTTTTCCTCAATTTTCAAATTTGACCACCTGTAACTTTAGAACGAGTGGACCGATTGGAGTGGATCCGTGTGCTTTTTACTCTTCCTAATGTCCTCTTTTATCTCACACTATTGCCCCGTAGGTGCAATAGTGTGAGGTATATCGAAGACCTGTTCAGTAAGCGATTTTTAGAAACTTTTATGATCGAGTTTCCTGTCATAAAAAAAAAACACTTTAGGGGTTAATTTCAATCGAATTAAATTTTTCTTGTTCTTGGGGGACTGCAAATGAGTTACTTCGATCAAAAAAAGCAAAAACAAATTCTGATTTTTTTTTTCGAAATTGACCAAAGTTGGGGTGTTACGCCTTTTTCCTCAATTTTCAAATTTGACCACCTGTAACTTTAGAACTAGTGGACCGATTGGAGTGGATCCGTGTGCTTTTTACTCTTCCTAATGTCCTCTTTCACCTCACACTATTGCCCCGTAGGTGCAATAGTGTGAAGTCTATAGGTCTATCGAAGACCTGTTCAGTAAGCGATTTCTAGAAACTTTTAGGATCGAGTTTCTGGTCATAAAAAACACACTTTAGGGGTTAAGTTCATTCGAATTAAATTTTTCACGTTCTTGGGGGACTGCAAATGAGTTAGACCGATCAAAAAAAGCAAAAACAAATTATGAATTTTTTTCGAAATTGACCAAACTTGTGGTGTTACGTCTTTCTTCCCAGTTTTCAAATTTGACCACCTGTAACTTTAGACCTAGTGGACCCATTAGAGTGGGTCCAACTGTTTTTTATTTTTACTCCTCTTGCGTCCGCTTGCACCTCACACTATTGCCCCGTAGGTGCAGTGAGGTCTATCGAAGACCTGTTCAGTAAGCGATTTTTAGAAACTTTTATGATCGAGTTTCTTGTCATAAAAAAAGCCCTTCAGGGGTAATTTCAATCGAATTAAATTTTTCTTGTTCTTGGGGGACTGCAAATGAGTTACTTCGATCAAAAAAAGGAAAAACAAATTCTGATTTTTTTTTTCGAAATTGACCAAAGTTGGGGTGTTACGCCTTTTTCCTCAATTTTCAAATTTGACCACCTGTAACGTTAGAACGAGTGGACCGATTGGAGTGGATCCGTGCGCTTTTTACTCTTCCTAATGTCCTCTTTTACCTCACACTATTGCACCTACGGGGCGATAGTGTGAGATAAATAGGTATATCGAAGACCTGTTCAGTAAGCGATTTTTAGAAACTTTTATGATCGAGTTTCCTGTCATAAAAAAAAAACACTTTAGGGGTTAATTTCAATCGAATTAATTTTTTCTAGTTCTTGGGGGACTGCAAATGAGTTACGTTGATCAAGAAAAGCAAAAACAAATTCTGATTTTTTTTTCGAAATTGACCAAAGTTGGGGTGTTACGCCTTTTTCCTCAATTTTCAAATTTGACCACCTGTAACTTTAGAACGAGTGGACCGATTGGAGTGGATCCGTGTGCTTTTTACTCTTCCTAATGTCCTCTTTTATCTCACACTATTGCCCCGTAGGTGCAATAGTGTGAGGTATATATGTATACCGAAGACCTGTTCAGTAAGCGATTTTTTGAAACTTTTATGATCGAGTTTCCTGTCATAAAAAAAAACACTTTAGGGGTTAATTTCAATCGAATTAATTTTTTCTAGTTCTTGGGGTACTGCAAATGAGTTACTTCGATCAAAAAAAGCAAAAACAAATTCTGATTTTTTTTTCGAAATTGACCAAAGTTGGGGTGTTACGCCTTTTTCCTCAATTTTCAAATTTGACCACCTGTAACTTTAGAACGAGTGGACCGATTGGAGTGGATCCGTGTGCTTTTTACTCTTCCTAATGTCCTCTTTTATCTCACACTATTGCCCCGTAGGTGCAATAGTGTGAGGTATATAGGTATATCGAAGACCTGTTCAGTAAGCAATTTTTAGAAACTTTTATGATCGAGTTTCTTGTCATAAAAAAAAAACACTTTAGGGGTTAATTTCAATCGAATTAAATTTTTCTTGTTCTTGGGGGACTGCAAATGAGTTACTCCGATGAAAGAAAGAAAAAACAAATTCTGATTTTTTTTTTCGAAATTGACCAAAGTTGGGGTGTTACGCCTTTTTCCTCAATTTTCAAATTTGACCACCTGTAACTTTAGAACGAGTGGACCGATTGGAGTGGATCCGTGTGCTTTTTACTCTTCCTAATGTCCTCTTTTATCTCACACTATTGCCCCGTAGGTGCAATAGTGTGAGGTATATAGGTATATCGAAGACCTGTTCAGTAAGCGATTTTTAGAAACTTTTATGATCGAGTTTCCTGTCATAAAAAAAAAACACTTCAGGGGTTAATTTCAATCGAGTTCAATTTTTCTTGTTCTTGGGGGACTGCAAATGAGTTACTCCGATGAAAGAAAGCAAAAACAAATTCTGACTTTTTTCGAAATTGACCAAAGTTGGGGTGTTACGTTTTTTTCTCAATCTTCAAATTTGACCACCTGTAGCTTTAGAACGAGTGGACCGATTGGAGTAGATCCAACTGGTTTTTACTCTTCTTAATGTCCTCTTTCACCTTACGCTATTGCCCCGTAGGAGCAATATTGTGAGGTCTATAGGTCTATCGAAGACCTGTTCACTAAGCGATTTTTAGAAACTTTTATGATCGAGTTTCCTGTCATAAAAAAAAACACTTTAGGGGTTAATTTCAATCGAATTAAATTTTTCTTGTTCTTGGGGGACTGCAAACGAGTTACTTCGATCAAAAAAAGCAAAAACAAATTCTGATTTTTTTTTCGAAATTGACCAAAGTTGGGGTGTTACGCCTTTTTCCTCAATTTTCAAATTTGACCACCTGTAACTTTAGAACGAGTGGACCGATTGGAGTGGATCCGTGTGCTTTTTACTCTTCCTAATGTCCTCTTTTATCTCACACTATTGCCCCGTAGGTGCAATAGTGTGAGGTATATAGGTATATCGAAGACCTGTTCAGTAAGCGATTTTTTGAAACTTTTATGATCGAGTTTCCTGTCATAAAAAAAAACACTTTAGGGGTTAATTTCAATCGAATTATTTTTTTCTAGTTCTTGGGGGACTGCAAATGAGTTACTCCGATGAAAGAAAGCAAAAACAAATTCTGACTTTTTGCGAAATTGACCAAAGCTGGGGTGTTACGTCTTTTTTCTCAATCTTCAAATTTGACCACCTGTAGCTTTCGAACGAGTGGACCGATTGGAGTAGATCCAACTGGTTTTTACTCTTCTTAATGTCCTCTTTCACCTTATGCTATTGCCCCGTATGAGCAATATTGTGAGGTCTATAGGTCTATCGAAGACCTGTTCACTAAGCGATTTTTAGAAACTTTTAGGATCGAGTTTCTGGTCATATAAAACACTCTTTAGGGGTTAAGTTCATTCGAATTAAATTTTTCACGTTCTTGGGGGACTGCAAATGAGTTAGACCGATCAAAAAAAGCAAAAACAAATAATGATTTTTTTTCGAAATTGACCAAAGTTGTGGTGTTACGTCTTTCTTCCCAGTTTTCAAATTTGACCACCTGTAACTTTAGACCGAGTGGACCGATTAGAGTGGGTCCAACTGTTTTTATTTTTACTCTTCTTAATGTCCTCTTGCACCTCACACTATTGCCCCCGCAGGTGCAGTGAGGTCTATCGAAGACCTGTTCAGTAAAAGATTTTTAGAAACTTTTAAAACCGAGTTCCTTTTCATAAAAAAAATACACTTTAGGGGTTAATTTCACTCGAATTAAATTTTTCAGATTCTTGGGGGAGTGCAAGTGAGTTACTCCGATCAAGAAAGCAAAAACAAATTCTGATTTTTTTTTTGAATTTGACTAAATTTGGAGTGTTTGAACGTCTTTTTTTCTCAATTTTGGGAGTGACTTTAACTGTTTCTTGCTCTTGTTGGTGTCCTCTTTCACCTCCGACTAACGAAAGTTCTGATATTTCAGATATTATCAATTTTGTTGTTTCTGGCTGCTCTATTATGGAACTAGAGCAATAACATGAACTTGAAACATTGATTTTTCGAAATGATCGTGTTCCAATTACGTACTATTTGAAATTTTTTTTTAGAAGAAATATTAATAAATTAAGTGCCTGTATCATAACACTCACAATTTTGAGCATGATGCACATACAATAGATAATACGTAGACAACAATTTATGATGTACTTTAAGTGCTACATTTTGTCTTAAGTACCTAATATACCTATATTGAAAAACACTTTCAACAAGTGCCTATAAATAGTTTAAACAATCACATACCTCTCAGTGTTGTCCTGCTTAGTCCAACATGAAGTCCTTTATCGTGGCCAGTGTTTTGCTAGTTGCTGTTAGCGCAGCTCTTCTTGAAGATCCAGCTGCGCAGTTTCAAGCTTTCAAGGTATTATAGAATATGTCGAGGAAACAAAACATATCGGGAGAAGTATGCAAAATCACACTTCTAAGTTGTACAGAATCTGCCGACGTTTCGACGTCTATTTTACGTCTTTGTCAAGGCTATTGCACTCAAATTTGCTTTAGTCACAACGTTGAGTACCACACACTTCTTTTCTACTTCAACCATTTGACAGAACTCCTACAGTGTGGACAGTAGAATAGCCTTAAAAAAGTCGTAAAATAGACGTCAAAACGTCGGCAATTTCTATGCAACCGTAGAAGTTTAATAGTGTATTCTGCTTTCCGATTTCTTTTTTCCTCTTGGAAATTAAAATCTTGAGGAATCTACACCTAAATCATTAAGGAGTATTACAATATTGTTACGGTTTTGTAGCTGAAGCACAACAAAAGCTACAAGAACCAAGTGGAAGAAGCTACCAGGTTCGCCATCTTCCAGAAGAGGGTGCAAGAATTTGAAGAGCACAATACTTTGTATGAACAGGGTCTTGTTACCTACAAAAAAGGTAGGAGCAATTTAGTTTTTCCCCAATCACTATGTAGCATAAGGCCCCTGTTTGTTATGACCCACACAACTTCTTCTTCTTTCTTCCACAAGCTTGTGTTTCAGAAATTCTTCTTTAGGAGTCAACAAATTTACCGACTGGACCGACGAAGAAAGGAAAGCTTACCGCACCCTTCACCCAAAACCTGACACTTCTGCATTGAACAAAACTTTGTATGTAAAACAAAACATCGGCGTTCCTGACAGCGTCGACTTGAGAGAATTGGGTTACGTTACCCCCATAAAGGACCAAGGGCAGTGCGGTTCTTGTTGGTCCTTCTCTGTGGTAAGTTGCGTTCTGTAGTTGCTGATGGGGTTGGACGTAACAAAATTTGCGCAGGTTGGTGGCATAGAGGGAGGAGTCGTCCGCCAGACTGGTAAATTGGTGTCTCTTGCCGAACAACAGCTGGTCGATTGCTCTACGGACGTAAACAGCGGATGCAATGGAGGTTACATTGACGAGACCTACCCTTACATTCAACAAAATGGTCTTGAAGCCACAAGCGACTATCCTTACGAAGCTGTAGATGGTAGCTGCAGATACGATGCCAACAAAGTGGTTTCTGGCACAAAGTTCAGCGGCTACACTATGATCCCGCCGGGAGACGAGTCAGCTCTTCTCGAAGCTGTCTACGCCCATGGGCCCATTTCTGCCGTAATCGATTCCACCCTCATCCAGGACTATGCTTCTGGAATTTTCAACGACCCCGGTTGCAGTACGTACTATGACCACGGTGTTGTGGTAGTTGGTTACGGAAGCGAAAACGGAGTAGATTACTGGATCGTCAGAAATTCCTGGGGTACGGAATGGGGTGAGGATGGATACATGAGGTTGGTGAGAGGAAGCGACCACTGTGGTATCACCCAGGATGATTGTTATCCTACTTACTAGAAGCACTATTTTGTTGTCGATTCGATTAAAATTGTTCGATAATAGTGATTTTGAAGTTTTTGTAAAAAATTGCACCTATTTTGATAGTAGGTTAGTTTTATCAAAGAAGGTTGGTACTATTGCTAGAAGATCTGTGGAAATTATTATCAGTGAATGAAATTAAAAATAATCCCTAGTAGATTATAAAAACTCCTTTGTGAGATGATGTATCTAAACCCTGATAGATTAAGTCACAACTGGACTTCCTGCTCTTATGCACATACACTGGATAACAATTAAACAATTTTAAAGTTTACCTATGTAATGACGCCATCTTTTAAGTAACTGCTATATCTCAGTCTCAAGTACCTTAATTAAAAGCAACATTTTAGAAATGCTTATAAATAATCACAACATTTTCCTATCAGTCAGTTGATTTCCATCAGGGAGACAAAACTAATCTGACATGAAAGCCTTTATCGTGGCAAGTCTTTTGCTGGCGGCTGTGGGCGCCATCTTGCTAGAAAATCCAGCAGAACAGTTTCAAGCTTTCAAGGTTCTTACATTGTTTCACGGAATTCTGGCGATTAAACCGTTGTTTTGTTTAGCTGAAGCACAGCAAGAAGTACCAGAACCAAGCAGAAGAAGCTACTAGGTTTATCATTTTCCAGAGCAGGTTGCAGGCCATCGAGGAACATAATGCTCAATACGAGCAGGGATTTGTCACTTACAAAAAAGGTATGGGCGATTTAATAGTTTTGTGATAATAAGTTTCTTTTGAATGGTGAGAAAAAACATCTATTACCCATTCACTTATTTTGTCATCTAGTTACCTTTGAAACCTTAATTTTGTATACCCACTGCCATTTAGCACATGTTGAGAAGATGTGAAAGTCACTTTTCCAACTACTACTTGACGACAATAATAATTGAATGGGTTGTAACCTTGAACCCTTAAAGAAGTTATATTTTTAAGAATTTAAAGTTGTCTCGGCCCTCAGACTAGACCCCGCTAGGGAAAAGGAATTTTATCTATATTTTTGAATTACTTTTTATATCAGCTACTGATCACAAAGGTGCCAAAGTAAAGAACAAAGCAAGAAAACTGTGGTCCCCTAGTTTATATCACAAACTTTGACGTTATAATGTGCATAGAAAAATGGGCAATATTGAAAAATTTTACGTTGTAAGAGTGTCCTTTAGGAAGTGCTAGAACCCTTAGATTAACCAGTAGCCTATTTAGGGTGGTATCGCGGAAAACGTCATCTCTTTAGCACCATTCGGAGTATATATAGCGAGGTAATAAGTTTACAAATTCGATGAGTAAAAATTGTTTAAAAAAAAAATTTGAAAAACAAACAATTTTGGATGGTTTTTGTAAATAATAGTAATTTCGAAAAGTTGTCTATGGCCGGAGCTTACTGTATTTGCTTTCATTTTGGGTCTGGGTGTCATACAGGGTGAAATAAAATTGTTTTTCTACAAACGCATTTAAAATTCAACTTTTAACACTCTACTGAACTCTCAAAAATAGCGTTTTAAGGCACTAGTGTTAAAAGTAAACTACTTTAAGGTGCTAGTGTTAAAAGTAAACTTTTACATGCGTGCCTTAAAATTGCACTTTTAACTCTTACATTATAAATAGCTTTTAAATGTTTCAAATTTTTGGCCGGTTTTGGTGTACATACTTTATGCATTTTTCTCCCTGTAGGTCGTACGTTTTTTCAGGAAAAAAATCTTAATTAATTCAGAGGGATACTAGACATGTGCCGTTTCGTAGTAACCTTAGATCAACGCCTTAGCTTTCAAATAGGAATTTTAACTTAATTTTTTTTTTACTTCAAATTTAAATGTTGACTTTGAGGTCGATTTGTGCTTAAACCCTCCAATCTATCGTATCGCTTGCTATTCCAGACAGTGGCGTGATCCAGCCTTCTGTGAAGGGAGGGGGAGAAAAAATTACGCAAAATTTTTTTTGAGGTGCCACGCCCGCTTTTTGTTAAATTTTGACGAATATTTACTGAGAAGAGTGTAATTTCCAACGGTTAATTTCCGCTATCATCTACTAACAATTTTGACTGAGAATGGCAGTAACAACTTCATTGACCTCCTGTAATTTTAGAATGCCTCGACCGATTGGAGTGAATCCAACTACTCTTCTTGTTCTTGATGTCCTCTTTCACCTTCCACCATCCGAAGGTGCAATAGTTTCTGTGGTAGGGCCTTCGGAGGTCGATTTTGACTTTTAGATTCGCGTGTTTTGACGATTTTTTAAATAGCCTCTTTAGATTTTAAATTTATTCGAATTGAGTTTGTGACGTTCTTCGGAAATTGCAAGCGTGCCATTCCGATCAAAAATAGCAAAAAAAAAAATTCCAAATTATTTTGAAAAGGTTCAAAGGTGGGGGGGGGGGTTATTATGACTTTTTTCTCAATTCTTAATATTGACCGACTGTAACTTGAGAATACCTCGACCGATCGGAGTGAGTCCAACTGTTTTTTCCTCTTCATAATGTCCTCTTGTTAAGTAAAGTTAAGTAATTAAGTATTTCGTATTCAAAACTGATTTTTTTTTCAGATTTTTTTTCAACAATAACTAGCAGTGAGTGGCTTTTTTCCAGGTTCCTCCACTCGCTTTTCTTTGACGTACTTTTTCTTTTTTATAAATCACTACCCAAGCCTTCATCAACACTTTCCTCAATAACAATGGCCTCTTGTATTTGTCTAAAGACAGGATCAGGAGCATATTCTAATGTCTTGAAAACCTCTTCAACTGTAACCTTTGTTTGAGACTTTTTTATTTTTCCTCTATAGTAACAGTTTCATAATTTTTTTTCTATTTATCGCCTTTCTATTTCTTTATTACTAATTTTTTTTATCACTTTTTGTTTCTTTTTCTATTACAGGTATTGTCTTTTCTATATTTGCACATGCTTTTTTTTCAAGTTTTTTTCGTATTGTTTTTTTTTTATTTTCATATTTTTTTAGTAATCCTGTTTCATCATGTTTCGTTCAAGTTTCGCTCAAATTACTTTAAATTTTTAAATTTCTTTTAATTTTGACTCAAACTTAGAAATGTTTTTGTGCCTCTACCTATTTCTTTTGGATTTATTTTTTTAGAGTTTTCTAATTTTTCCAGTATTTTTCAATCGGCGCTTTTTTTCGTTTTTGATTTATTTTTTCTTTCCAATTGGTTTTTTATTCTTCACATTTTTCTATTCTTATCCTTTGCCATGTTGCGTTGAGTTTTTTTTATCCTTAATTTTTTATGTACCTAAATTAGACTTATTATTGTGATTTCGTTTTTTTTTACCTAAAAATGAACTTTCCCAACGAGTAAACAATTATAATGCTATTTGAATTCCTTTTAGAAATTTTGGCAAAAAACTGCGTTTTCTTACGGCTAACGATTAATGATTTTTCAAGTTTTTTTTATACAGTTTTACCCCAATTTAGAAATGATGCAAAGAGGTAAAGATTTGATGAAATTGGACTCTCTTCCAGAGTGACCGTGGTTTGAGGGTTTAGCCTTCTTCTTCTTCTTCTAAAGTCACAATTTCACTTTTTTCATTATTTGTCACCCTTCTTCTTTTTAATAATTTCCTCTTTGTCACCCTTTTTCTTTTTAATTCTATAGTCCAATTACGCTTTTCTTCATAATGTGTTTATTCGGTATTTCGTGTTAGAAAACTGATTTTTTTCTATGTTTTCTTCTTTAGAAATAGTTTTTTACTTATTTTCAGAGGAACACCTTCCTCAATAACAACAGTATCTTGTACTTGCTTAAAGATTTATTCAGGAGCATATTCTAATGTATTGAAATGTTCCTCTTTATCATCTTTTTATTTCTTTATTACAAGTTTTTTTTACGTACTTTTTTGTATTACAGGTATTGTCCCTTCTCTGTTTGGGGTGTCAGTTCTTCAACAAGAAATTCCGGCAATTTAGATGTTTCTTCTTGCTCTAGCAACCAACAAAATAACAAAAATAGTTGTTAGGAAGCTCTTCTAGTGTATCTCTTTCCGAAAATCTTCTCTTTAATGTTCCTTTTTTTCTTTTTTCAATTTTTTTAGCATTGTAAGTTTTTCATGTTTCGTTCAACGTTCTTTACTCTCACATTTTTTTTTCATTGATGATCAGTTATAAAATTGGACTTTTCTTTGCGTTTTCATTCTTTTGAGGTAGCTTTGACCTAAAAATTGAAATTTTTCAATTCCGATTTTCACTGAGAAAATTTTGGTTTACGAAAGAAAAATATTTTAGCATGTTTAAAAAAATCTGACAATTTTGTCCCAAAATTATACAGGGTGTGTCAAAAAGATGTTGACAAACTTTAGGGGACTATAGAAGACGCCAAGTCATCTAATTTTTGCTTATGTCTTTGAGATACAGGGGATTTCAAGGAATTTTTTTTTATGGGTTTTTAGATTATATATCAGGAACAAATTGACATAGCTAATTGAAATTGTGTACACGTTTTACCATTGCTTGGAGATACTTTATTAGTGTTAAAAAACGCAAATTTTATGTGCCAGTGGGGTAAATTTAGTAGTCGGCTGGAATTGTTTTGCCTCTAACGTCTACGTCACTGGAAAAAGAAAATGCAATGTGAAGCATATTGTGAAAGGCAAATATTTTCTACACGAAAAAGGTATTCTTAATCAAAAGCGCCATTGTGCGCCGTTTTTGAATTAAATGGTGTTTTATGCTGAATGACACGGGTAAAACAGCAAAAATTATTTCTTATAATTTTTATTTATTATCGCATAAGCTTAAGTATTTCTTAATAATTCTACTGTTTAAAACTTGTTGGATAACTGGTACCTGCATAACTGGTAGTGACGTTTTGACTGAAGACGTTGATAACCATTTAATGCCATAAATATTTCTTTGGCACCCTGATGCATTTCAAAAAACGATGCGTTTGCAGATAGAGCCTTCGAAGCAAAAGTTGGATGACTTGACGTCTTCTATAAAGTTTGTCCTGTAAAGCTTGTCAGCACCTTTTTGAAACACCCTGTAAATATTTTATATTTGTGCCTCTATCTATCTTTTTTTATAATTTTATCGCATGTTTATTTCTACTTTTTTGACAATTTTCTTTTTAGTCACTTCTATTCTTCAGTTCTTCAACAAGAAAGTTTAGGCATTCCATATTCAAATAAATATAAATCATTTTTGTATTCAAATATCACAAATAAAATTTCTAAACTAGAGCAAGAAACGTTCCTCTCTCGGTTTAATTTTTTTTTTATTGTTTTTTTTGCATTTTTGTCGCTTATTGCACATTAGCAATAACCACTAATAAGTAGCACACAATGACCAAATAATGTCGTTTTTATTACGACAGTAATTCGCGTTTAATACACGTCAGCAATAATCATCAATAGTTAACATACAACAACCAAAAAATGTCGTTATTGTTACGACATTTAACGTCACTTTTCAGTTAGGTGACGTCTTAAATTCAAAAAAACCTTTTAATGACGCAATTGTACCGTCAGCTTGCTGCTTGGGAATATTTTCGGAGGTCGTCTTTTAAGCACTATTAAAATTGCGTTTTTTCTTTCACCTCCCACGATCACAAGTTCCGTAGGTGCAATATTTTCGGAGATAGAGCCCTTTGGAGGTCGATTTTAAAAGTCGTCAAAATGCAACTTTTTAGTTGTGCGTTTGCGTTTATCAGTCAAACAAAAGTCGAGCCCCCTCCTCCTTCCAAGATCCGCCACTAATTCCAGAAGGTACTTTGAAATGTTTTCGATCTCCGACCTTTGTTAAATCCTTTTTGAGGGTTTATTCCCTGGACAATTAAAGGAAAATTCCGGGTTTATTCGATTAGAACCTCTAAATTTACTTACTAAAACAAACCAGAATCTGGATTTATTGAATTCTAATCAAAAATCTAACTTTAAATCTTGTAACTACCGAGTGCTTTCAAAAAAAAGTGGGAAAAAAACTCAGGTAAAAACCCAAAATTGGGTTCAAAAGTTTTTTGGGAATTTTCTCTTTGCCCATCTATAAGTCAAAGCAAGCCAGTTTTCTGCCGGAGTTGTCGCTTCCCACAGACAGATGGCCGAGATTTCGTACCTACACCGTCAGGGATCAACGTTCAGCAGAGTATCAAACTCATTTCTCTATCAGGCAGAGGAACCATAGACCGGTTTCGTTCTTATTAGAGCTCAACAATATGGTAGAAAAGCTTGATAGAAATACGAATTCGAGTTTGACTTGGTTTCCTCTATTGCTCAAGGCACTGTGCATATATGCAAGTGGCGCCACATACATCTCGCATCCCCTAGTGGAAATACCTGCCGTCGTCCGATGGCGCCACTTGCATATATGCACAGTGGCTTGAGCATTAGAGGAAACTAAGTCAAACTCGAATTCGAATTTCTATCAGGTTTGAGGTACTGATGAGCTCCAATAAGAGCGAAACCGGTCTATGGTTCCTCTGCCAGATAGAGAATTGAGTTTGATACTCTGCTGAACGTCATCCCCTGACGGTATAGATACGAAATCTCGGCCATCTGTCTGTGCGAAGCGACAACTCCGGCAGAAAACTGGCTTGGTTTCACTTCACATAAAGAATATATAAACACAATAATATTTTCATTGGAATGACAAATGACAAGTTTGACAATGACGTGATCTTTAACTTTTGTTTTGGAGATTTTTCATTTTAAAGTAAAAATTACAGCCTTTACATCATTGATTTGCGCTAAAAACAGTCTGAGGGCCGGCTGAACATAAAGCTGTGAACAGTTCATACCAAGGGGGTTGAAAACTTGGCCAAAAATTACCCAAAACGTATTTTTTCGCATTTTACGGACCCATGGTGGCGTGAATATTTTCTTTAACCACTTTTTTGCCTCTTCCTATATGAAACCCGTTGTCCAATGCGTGTTAAATGAGACAAACATGGCGTGCGTCATATTTAAGGAACAAATTCGGGAAATTGGTACCTGTGGCGGTACCGTAAACTGTAGTGTATTGTAGCTGAGCTAAAAACCTGTTTTTCATGGCACATCGGAGTTTATAATAAACTGAGACATGTAAATAAAAATTAAAAATTCATGATGGCCGTCATGGAAAATGTGAATGATTGGTACATCTCGGGAACTATTAGAGCCAGGAGGCTGAAATTTGGTTTGAAGCTTGCTTACTGAATGGCTGACAAATCGAAATATACAGGAACCCGCGACGGTATCAATAGTTCAATTTTAGAATTTTTTAAATTTGTGTCACAACTCAGAGGCTGTTGATACAGTATTCCGAAACGAAGTATATTCGATGATTCGGATTCTTTTGCATCCAGCTATAAAATTTAAAAAAATCACCAACCTGCCTAAATTTGTCAAACTTCTTTTTCTACGACTGCCTCGAAAATGAACAAATGCACACTACTAACTACAGTTGAAAATCGCATATTGCAAACAGCGTGCGCAAGGTACATTTTGCGCACGCTCCCATACAGAAGCGTGTGCAAAGTCATCCAGTTCCCGAAATATGTAGACATAAGATTTAGAATGTCGATAAAATAGTGGAAAATTGACATTTTAGGCGCCATTTTGAAGGAGAAGAAAAGTATTGAAAGTTAAAACTTTGTTTTTTCTACATGGCTTTCCCCTCTTTATGATACAACACTATTTTTAAGAAAATCTGTACCAATCGATTTGGTTGAAAATTTCGACGACCTTGAAGTTTTTTAAAATGTTTGTTTTTCGTCTGTAGCTTAAACACGGTAAAACTTTTTATTATGCATCTAAACAGATAGTATGAAGAGGTTATTGAGGACTTTAATATAGAGCAATCAGAAGAAAGCTACCGTTCATGGTTTTCAAGAAAAAGATCAAAAAGTACAACATTTATATTTTTTTTTGGGCCACTTGTGCTCAGTTACTATTAGAGGTGGGTAATCAGAAATCAGCTCAAAATGTACCCTCACTTCTCTGCTTTCTTAACTCTCATTACAATTTTCCGGATAAACCTTCATCGAAAATCGAAACGAAATATGTTGTCAAATACCGCCATGCATGATTTGGTCTTCAAATTAACGTTTTCTGGCTGGTTCGTGAGGCTCACTCACATGCCTAATATAGAAATTTATATTTGCGTCATATAAATCTATACCAATTGGTTTCTTTCGTTAATTCAAACAGTTAAATGATCAATAGGCCGTTGATATATGTTTTAGATAGAATAGGGTCAATCAATCAATCAATCAGCATTTATTTCAAAACAATGTACAAAACAGGTTTGAAATACGTCAAAGTAAAAATAAATTAAATTAAAATTACAAGTCAAAATAGACGTAAGACAGTCAATACAAATACCCATGGGACATCACAACAAGCAAAACAGAACTCGTTATATATATCTAAAACGTGCACTGCTCGAATCTAAATTCGAGATTTCTTGATTAGGCATTTAAATACTCCTGTATCGTGTATGGTTCCAAGTCACATAGATACTTATGCAAGGCCCTCTTAAAGGGGGAGATTTCCCGAATTTCTTTAATTCCTGTAGGCAGATTGTTAAATAAAACAAGGATAGAGTAAACACAATTTTTCTCAGTCAGTGTTAGCGAGTGCTTAGGATAATTATAGACAAAGGACTTATTGCGGGTATCATGAACGTGAGATGTCCGAAATTGTGAAAATTTCTCAGGATACTTCCTAACAAACAAAATGCATTCTTCTATATATAATGCAGGCGCGGTTAAAAATCTCTTTTCGCGAAATATACCGCGACACGATTGCTTGTATGGCAATCGGTATTCTTAGAGCCTTCTTTTGAATAATAAATGGTCGCTCCAGATTAGCATTGTTTCCCCAAATCATTATGCCATACCGCATTACTGAGATAAAATTACTAAAATATACCACCGTGGACGCACCCGCGTCAAGGTACCCTGCCACAACCCTAAGAGTAGTTCAGGGTGTCGCAAAAACAAGTCTAAAAATGTTATCTTCAGGAAGCCCTAAAACTAGAAACCTGAAATTTTGTTAGTGGGTTTTTTTCATACTTACAAGCAATAGAAAATAAGATGGAATCCTGATGAGGGTACCCAAAAGAAGGTATGCAAAAAAAACACATTGCCGTGGGCTGCCAGCTTTTAGTAATAAAATTAGGAAACTGTTCCTTCACCATGTTTAGTTTGGCACTAAACTTAAAAAATACTCGAAGGACCTGGTGTTATCGATACGTTTATTTTGAAGTTTGGACATGGACTGGACTTAAATTTAAGCTTACGAACTAGGTAAAATCCCTTTAGGGTCGTAAATGGTGGTGGGTGACCATAAATCAAAACGGCTGGGTTTTTCCAGCAATAAAATGTTATGGCGCCTTAACATACCGCCCTCGTTGAACTATAATGCTATAGTTCAAAATTTATTTATTTACCTCTTTATACAAACAACAAACATGAAAAAACCGTGCTACTGATTTACGTCGCTGCTTCGGTCGCTGCCTTCCTCCATGGGTAGAATGCAAACTCGACTTACACCTCGCTTGGTAACGCCATTTGTAGTTTTAATGGAAACTACACGAGTGATACCATCCTTCCCTGGATGGAGCTGCACTATTCGACCCAGTAGCCACTGCTGAGGTGGAATGTTTTCCTCCATTATCAAGACCATGGTACCCATCTTGATGTCCTTGGGTTGATGGTGCCATTTTGTCCTGAGTTGTTGGGAGAGCAGATATTTTCTCGACCAGCGCTTCCAAAAATGTTGACGAACTTGTTCGACGTATTGCCAACGGGAAAGACGATTTTTTGGCAATAATTTATAATCTGGTTCCACCAGAGCCGTCAGTGGTTCTCCAATTAAAAAATGGCCAGGTGTGAGAACGGAAAGGTCATTAGGATCATTGGAGAGAGGACATATAGGTCGTGAATTAATACAAGCTTCAATTTTTGCTAGTAAAGTGCACATTTCTTCAAAGTTAAAACTAGTTTCCCCAACTACTCTTTTTAGATGATGCTTAACTAGCTTAACATTAGCCTCCCATAGGCCACCGAAGGTTGGCGAACGTGGTGGAATAAAATGCCATGAAATATTTAAAGGTGTTAAAGCATTGATAACGTTTAGAAATTTAGTTGATTTAAAGAGCGACTGTAATTCTTTGTTAGCGCCTTTAAAGTATGATGCATTATCAGAAAAAAGATCTGTTGCATGGCCTCGTCTAGAAATGAAACGTTGTAGTGCTGCTAAAAATGAATCAGTTGTTAAATTGCCTACAAGCTCTAAATGAACAGCTTTAGTGGCAAAACAAATGAACAAAGCTATATAAGCCTTAACCTTATCTTAACTTAATCTGTATCGGACCTATATAGTCGATACCAGTTTTAGTAAAAGGCCTTATGGGCTCTAGTCTTTGTTGTGGTAAATCACCCATTGGTTGAGTTAAAAATTTTGGATGAGATCGAAAACAAATTAGGCATTTATGTAAAATACTTCTGACTACGCTTCTGCCAGAAATAATCCAAAAAGTTTGCCTTAAGGCGGTAAGTGTAGCTTGAGCTCCAGCATGAAGCTGTCTTTCATGGGCTTGATTAACTAGCAATTTGGTTACGTGATGCTTGCCAGGTAGGATTATTGGATATTTTTCATCATAACTTATAGATGAATGTTTTAGGCGTCCACCTACTCTAATAATCCCATCATTACCCAGTATTGGATTTAGCAAATACAAACAACTTTGTTTTTTAACATAACCAGATGCATTTAAAGAAGTTAGTTCTGATGAAAATGAATTAAATTGAACAATTTTGATGATGGTTTTTTGAGCTGCATTTAGTTCATGCGATGATAATACGCCCCTTTTCTTTAAAAGTGGATTTCTACAATTATGAATAAATCTCAAAATTAAAGCTATGATTCTTTGCAATTTGAAAAATTGTGAATATTTGCTTAGGAATTTATCAGTGTTGATCTTGGTTAACAAAACCTTGTTAATAGTTTTTCGTTTTTCTGGTGTTGTTTCTGAATTTATTACTAATGACGCGGGCCACAAGGATTTGGGCAAATTTAGCCAAAAAGGTCCATGCCACCATAAGCTAGATTCACTTAGTTGGCTTGGTTCCATACTTCTTGAAATAATATCCGCGGGATTATGATTTGTACGAATATGATGCCATTCATTGGACTTGGATAGTGACTGTATTTCGGACACACGATTTGCTACAAAGGTGGTCCATGTATTAGACGGGGCTGCTAGCCAAGATAAGACAATAGTGCAATCAGTCCAAAAATAACGTTTTGTAATATTTAAATTTAATTTGGTTAAAACCTTGTTCATTAAGCGAACGAGAAGTAAGCTTCCACACAAGTCTAGTCGTGGTATGGACAATGTTTTAAGAGGAGCAACCCTAGATTTGCTGCATAGCAGATTTGTTTGATAATTGCCTTGCCCGTCTAAACATCTTATAAAAATAGCCGCTCCGTATGCATTCTGTGAGGTATCACAAAAGCCGTGAATTTCTGTCTTTATCACTGGTAAATTTGATATTACCTTTCGATCAATCTTAATGTTATTTATATTTGATAAATGAGTTATAAAATTGTTCCACATGTTGTTTAATTCTTCGGGTACTGGTTCATCCCAGGATAATTTTAAAGTCCATAATTTTTGCAGCATCAGTTTTGCTTTAATTATAACTGGCGAAATTAAACCTAAAGGGTCCCATAGTTGCGCAGTTGTAGATAAGATATTTCTTTTAGTGGGTTTAATATGAATTTTAGGTAAATTTATTTGGTAGGTTAAAATATCAAGTTTATAGTTCCAAACAACTCCTAGTGTTTTAGTTTCCTGATTGTTATCATAAAAATTTATTTCTGCTACGTCGTTGTTTGATTGGGACGTTAATTCAGAACTATTTGACGCCCATTTTGACATTTCGAAACCCGCTTGGTTTAAAATGGAATTAATATCGTGCTTTAACTTAATTGCATCTTCTGCTGAAGCTGTACCGGTTAAGAGATCATCCATGTAAAAATCTCTCAAAATAACCTCACTCGCTACAGGGAAGTTAGCCCTCTCATCGAGCGCTGCTTGTTGAAGACAACGAACTGCTAAAAATGGTGCACAAGTGGTACCATACGTTACGGTTAACAAACGATATGTCAAAATAGGATCTAGTGGATTTTCTCTCCACACAATTTTTTGATAATTAGTATGTAGTGGGTCTACCTTTACTTGCCGATACATTTTAACAATGTCTGCGCAAATCGCGATATTAAAGATTCTAAATCCTAGGACCTGTTAAAAGTGTATCGTTAAGACTCTTTCCGTTAGAAGTTTTGGCGCTAGCATCAAAAACGACTCTAAGTTTGCCTGAAGATTGCTTGACAACTGCGTGGTGCGGCAAATAACAATCATCATTAAATTTGAATTGATTATCATTAGGCACTAATTCCATATGGTTTAGTGCTATATATTCTTTCATAAAATTAGAATACTCTACCTTTAATGTAGGATTTCCCTTGAATTTGTTTTCCAGACAACTTAGTCGTTTTAGAGCTATCGCTATGGAAGATCCAAGTTCGGGTTTGTTTGCTAGAAAGGGTAATTGAACCATAAACCGTCCGCTAGGATCTCTTTTGTAGGTAGTAGTAAAGTGAATTTCGCTCGAAACCTCTTGTTCGGACCAATTACTTTTATGAGGGTCATTGTTAGGGAGTTCTTCAACCTTCCAAAATCTTTCTAGTTGTTGATCGATAGTGGATTCTATGTTTAAGGCTATATTACAGACAGCTGTTTTAGTACCTTCATAAAGTTCGCCGCCGACAATCCATCCCAAATGTGTTTCAATAAACTGGGGTTGACCGGGTTGATTTGTTAATTTACTTGACGTCAGATGCTTCCAAAACAGGCCTGCACCAATTAGCAAATCAATGGGTCGAGATTCATCAAAATTCGGATCAGCTAATACGATATTACTCGGGACATTAAAATAGGTAGTATTTAATGAATGTGTTGGAATGTTTCCTGAAATTTGAGGCAGAACTAAACAGGAAATTTCAGATGAAAATGTACTTGATCTTGATCTGATTGATACGATAGCTGTTTTGGTCGACGTTATTGTTTTCTGATTAATTCCTTGAATAAGAATGTTATTAGGTTTTAGATTTAAATTCAGTTTTTTGATTAGCGATTCAGTGATTATGTTAGTTTGAGAACCAGCATCAAGTAATGCTCTACACTCACAAAAATTATTTTTATTATCTTTAATATAAATTAAAGCCGTCGAAAGTAAAACTTCCTTTTGGGATATATTATTTAGGATTTCTTCATTTTGGGAGAATGCGGCAAAATTTCCCAGGGTAGAAACTTTGTCTGGCTGCCCATTACTAGTATTTGAGTCGTGAAGCAGAGTATTATGATTTTGACGGCAATGTCGGCATTTGAAATTAGATCTACAATTAGATATAGAATGGTTGTTTCTCAAACAATTTTTGCACAATTTTAACTTGTCTACACTTTCTTGTTTACTTTTGAGAGATAGATTCAAAAACTCCGGACATTTATAAATAGTATGAGAAGAGTTTTTGCAGTAATTACATGCCACCTGATTAGGAACCTTTACATCAACAAAAGTTTTTACAGAATTCCTATTTCGAGAAAATTTTGTTCCCCTTTCGAAACGTTCGTTATTTTGGTTTAAAGTTTCTAAGGATTCTAAGGTTAAACATCTTTGTTCTAAAAATTCAATTAAATTGGCAAGTGTTGGAATTTCGAGTTTTAATTTTGATTGCCATTCGCGATTTGAATTGTAGTCAAGTTTATCTGTTAAAATGGGAACTAGTAACGCATCCCACTGGTCAGTAGGCTGATTTAGCAATTTTAAGGCTTCTAAATTTGAATTTACATCATTAATTAATTGTCTTAATATGACATTTGAGGCTTTGGATATTTTAGAAATTGATAGAATGTTATTTACATGTTCTTGAACAATTAATCTCGGGTTATTATAGCGTTTTTGGAGGAGGTCCAAAGCAGCTTGATAGTTAGCTGTAGTAATGGATAATGCTTCGATTGTACTAGAAGCGTCTCCTTTTAAACATGATTTCAAATAATGAAATTTTTGACAATTATTTAGATCTTGTCTTAAATGAATTAAGGTTTGAAAGGTGTCGTAAAAACTAGTCCAGTTAGAATAGCTACCGGAAAAGGAAGGTAAATTCAAATCTGGTAATTTTATTGATATTTCCGATGTGTTTGGCTGCTGCAGAGGCATTTGATTTGTTATGTTTTGTGTTGGTTTATTTAGAAATTTAGAAATTTTTGTTAATAAGTCGTAATATGACGTTTCAAAACTGTTCCATTCGGAGGCAACTGATTTTGTTTGATCGCGTGACGTACTAAGAAGTTCAATTTTAGCTTGAATTCTGTCAAATTCTCTATGTTTGAAGTACATCATCTTTACGAAGACTGACTTGATCTAAGTCGATATTATCTGCATTGAATTGATTTATACTATCACTTAAACGTTTCAATTTTGATTTGATTCTATCACGTTCGACAACTAAATCCGCTAACTCGGTCATTTTGTGATTAAATTTAAAATAGTACACGAATTTGCAAAAACGAGGGGTTAGGTTATAGGAGGGTTAATGAGGGGTAATGAGAACCACTAACCTTTCTTCCGGCTCCTACGTCTTGGTGATTTTGATGGGTCCACGTCTGCTTTTCTTTTACTGCTAGGCTTCTTGTTTGCTTCGCTGATTAATGTTCATCTAGATCTCGGCTGGTTTTTGGCTACTGCAATCCGGCTCGAAGATAGACCAAATGTTTAGTTTGGCACTAAACTTAAAAAATACTCGAAGGACCTGGTGTTATCGATACGTTTATTTTGAAGTTTGGACATGGACTGGACTTAAATTTAAGCTTACGAACTAGGTAAAATTCCTTTAGGGTCGTAAATGGTGGTGGGTGACCATAAATCAAAACGGCTGGGTTTTTCCAGCAATAAAATGTTATGGCGCCTTAACACACCATTTCATTTACAAATTCTTCTTTTTACACCTATAAGACAAGATATGGCCTCGTTTTCATGCACAATATCTTATCTTTATAAATACCCACACTGGTACAACTGTCAATGTACCAGTGAACCACAATGGCACCATATAATAATTAAAGGACTGATATTAGATACCGTTTAAGAATAAACCTCTTTAAAAATGTCTTCCATATGGCTCGAGTTAATAGCTTCAGCGGTTTATATTACCCAAAACGTATTTTTTGGACCCATGGTGGCGTGATGATTTTCTTTAACCACTCTTTTGCCTCTTGCTATATGAAACTCATTGTCCAATGCGAGTTGGACAGTTGAGACAAGCATTGCGTGCGTCTTATTTAAGGAACCATTCACGCGGTTCAAATTTGGGAAATAGGTACCTGTGGTGGTACCGTAAACTGTAATGTATTGTAACTGAGCTAAAAACCTGTTTTTCATGGCACATCAGAGTTTATAATAAACTGAGACATGTAAATAAAAATTAAAAATTCATGATGGCCGTCATGAAAAATGTGAATGATTGGTATATCTCGGGAACTATTAGAGCCAGAAGGCGGAAATATGGTTTGAAGCTTGCTTACTGAATGGCTGACAAATCGAAATATACAGGAACCCGCGACGGTATCAATAGTTCAATTTTCGATTTTTTTTAAATTTAATTTTTTAAATTTGATTTGATGATTTTTAAATCACAACTCAGAGGCTGTTGATACAGGATTCCCAAACGAAGTATATTCGATGATTCGGATTTTTTTGCATCCAGCTATAAAATTTTAAAAAATCACCAACCTGCCTAAATTTGACAAACTTCTTTTTCTATGACTGCCCCGAAAATGAACAAATGCACACTACTAACTAGAGTTGAAAAAATCGCATATTGCAAACAGCGTGCGCAAGGTACACTTTGCGCACGCTCCGATTCAGAATCGTGTGCAAAGTCCACTTTGCCCACGCTTATGATTGTTTTGCCCACGCCTTGCATAAATTTTATAATACGAATGAAGCAAATTCGCAGTCGTAGAAAAAGTAAAGTGTAGCTCTTGTGACGTTGTATCACTCGCCTACGGTTCGTATCGAAACCGACACAATGGTGTGAAAAGTGCAATTTTCGACACTAGTTGCATAATATACGATTCCAATTTCTTTTGTGAAAAAAATTATGGTATCTTCTTCAGTTACATACTGAATCTTCTTGAAAGTCAGTTTCAAGACCTTTGTTTTTTTAAGGACTGGTCGCTTTTCTACCAATGACAAAATTTGCTAATAATTTTGGGTCATGAATGGTCTGTTGACCACTGTCAAGGACATCGTTGTACCATGTTTAGTTTCCGAAATATGTAGACATAGATTTTAGAATGTCGATAAAATAGTAGAAAACTGACATTTTAGGCGCCATTTTGAAGGAGAAGAAAAGTATTGAAAGTTAAAACTTTGCTTTTTCTGCATGGCTTTCCCTTCTTTATGAAACAACACTATTTTTAAGAAAATCTGTGCCAATCGATTTGGTTGAAAATTTCGACAACCTTGAAATTTTTTAAAATGTTTGTTTTTCGTCTGTAGCTTAAACACGGTAAAACTTTTCAATATGCATCTAAACAGGTAATATGAAGAGGTTATTGAGGAATTTAATATAGAGCAATCAGAAGAAAGCTACCGTTCACGGTTTTCAAGAAAAAGATCAAAAAGTACAAAATTTATACTTTTTCTTGGGCCATTTGTGCTCAGTTACTATTAGAGGTGGGTAATCAGAAATCAGCTCAAAATGTACCTTCACTTCTCTGCTTTCTTAACTCTCATTACAATTTTTCAGATAAAACTTCCTCGAAACGAGATATAAGCTGTCAAATACCGCGATGCATGATTTTGATCTTCAATTTTTTTGGCTGGTTTGTAAGCCTCACTCAAATGCCTGATACAAAAATTTATATTTGTCATATAAATCTATACCAATTGGTTTCTTTCGTTAATTCAAACAGTTAAATGATAAATGGGCTGTTGATATATGTTTTAGATAGAATAGGGTGTCGCAAAAACAAGTCTAAAAATGTTATCTTCTGGAAGCCCTAAAACTAGAAACCTGAAATTTTGTTAGTGGGTTTTTTTCATACTTACAAGCAATAGAAAATAAGATGGAATCCTGAAGAGAGTACCCAAAAGAAGGTATGCAAAAACAAACAGATTGCCGTGGGCTGCCAGCTTTTAGTAATAAAATTCTTCACCATTTCATCCACAAATTCATCTTTTTACACCTATAAGACAAGATATGGCCTCGTTTTCATGCACAATATCTTATCTTTATAAATACCCACACTGGTACAACTGTCAATGTACCAGTGAACCACAATGGCACCATATAATAATTAAAGGACTGATATTAGATACCGTTTAAGAATAAACCTCTTTAGCCGTCTTCCATATGGCTCGAGTTAATAGCTTCAGCGGTTTATATTACCCAAAACGTATTTTTTGGACCCATGGTGGCGTGAAGATTTTCTTTAACCACTTTTTTCACGGTCGCGGTTCAAATTTGGGAAATAGGTACCTGTGGTGGTACCGTAAACTGTAATGTATTGTAGCTGAGCTAAAAACCTGTTTTTCATGGCACATCAGAGTTTATAATAAACTGAATGATTGGTATATCTCGGGAACTATTAGAGCCAGGAGGCTGAAATATGGTTTGAAGCTTGCTTACTGAATGGCTGACAAATCGAAATATACAGGAACCCGCGACGGTATCAATAGTTCAATTTTCGATTCTTTTTAAATTTAATTTTTTAAATTTGATTTGATGATTTTTAAATCACAACTCAGAGGCTGTTGATACAGGATTCCGAAACGAAGTATATTCGATGATTCGGATTCTTTCGCTTCCAGCTATAAAATTTAAAAAAATCACCAACTTGCCTAAATTTGACAAACTTCTTTTTCTACGACTGCCTCGAAAATGAACAAATGCACACTACTAACTACAGTTGAAAATCGCATATTGCAAACAGCGTGCGCAAGGTACACTTTGCGCACGCTCCGATTCAGAATCGTGTGCAAAGTCCACTTTGCCCACGCTTATGATTGTTTTGCCCACGCCTTGCATAAATTTTATAATACGAATGAAGCAAATTCGCAGTCGTAGAAAAAGTTAAGTGTAGCTCTTGTGACGTTGTATCACTCGCCTACGGTTCGTCGTATTTGTCATATAAATCTATACCAATTGGTTTCTTTCGTTAATTCAAACAGTTAAATGATAAATGGGCTGTTGATATATGTTTTAGATAGAATAGGGTGTCGCAAAAACAAGTCTAAAAATGTTATCTTCTGGAAGCCCTAAAACTAGAAACCTGAAATTTTGTTAGTGGGTTTTTTTCATACTTACAAGCAATAGAAAATATGATGGAATCCTGAAGAGAGTACCCAAAAGAAGGTATGCAAAAAAAAAAACAGATTGCCGTGGGCTGCCAGTTTTTAGTAATAAAATTAGGAAACTGTTCCTTCACCATTTCATCCACAAATTGTTCTTTTTACACCTATAAGACAAGATATGGCCTCGTTTTCATGCACAATATATTATCTTTATAAATACCCACACTGGTACAATTGTCAATGTACCAGTGAACCACAATGGCACCATACAATAATTAAAGGACTGATATTAGATACCGTTTAAGAATACACCTCTTTTAAAATGTCTTCCATAGGGCTCGAGTTAATAGCTTTAGCGGTAAAACTAGATTAATATGCTAATCAGCAACTTGCCTAGTGCAATAATTATTGAGTAATATAGGTACTAGTAATTACTGAAGGTAACTATTAGCCACCTTTTTAGGCATCAACAAATTTACTGACTGGACTGATGAGGAGCGGCAGTCTCTTTCGATGACCCCTGGAGGACCAGTTTCGAAAAACACCATCTACTCACCAGTTGGAGCGTCCATTCCCGATAGCGTCGACTTGAGGACAGAAGGCCTAGTTACTGAGGTCAAGGACCAAGCAGCGTCTCCTTGCTATTTTGGTGTGGTACAGTATAGTCCACAATAACACCTATAGATAAACGTTTATATACCTTCCGATATTTAGGTTGGTGCTGTAGAAGGACTTTATGCCCGCCTTAACAAAACCTTGGTGGCTCTTTCCGAACAGCAAATAGCTGACTGTGTGGTGAACACCAACTGTGCGGCCGTCGAAGCCTACGAGTATATCGAAACATACGGCCTTGAGCCTGCAGACGAGTATTCTTCAAAAGATGGCACCTGCAATTTCGACGAAACAAAAGTCGTAACCAAAATCAAAGATTACGTCTCCATTGAGCAGGACGAAGAGATCTTGGCTGAAGCGGTTTACCTCCACGGGCCAATAGCCAGTGCGATAGATGCGACTTACCTTGTGGAATACGCTTCTGGTATTTTTACCAGCAATCAGTGTAGCACCACAACCTTGAACCTTAGGGTTCTGATCGTGGGTTATGGGAGTGAAAATGGAACGGACTTTTGGATAATCAAGAATTCTTGGGGAAGTGCTTGGGGCGAGGCTGGTTACTTTAGAATAGGGCGAGGTAGCAATGAGTGCGGAATTGCTCTGGACGATTCGTATCCTGTTGAGAGCTGAGTGCTCTGTTATTTCAGAGTGATGTTACCCTACAATTTGTTTCTTTTGCAGGGTAAACTAAATTTATTATCCAATTATCTATAATATCTGTGTCTATAATAAACGGAGTATCTATAGTACGATTTTTTTTTGTGTTATCATAAACATAATTTAATAGTTCCTTGTCCTTCAAACACTATTAGGCCTGGGTTACTCAACTTTTTGAAGCGTTGCTAATCTGAACTAACATGAACTAACTTGATCTAACCTAACTAAAAAGTTGCATAAACCCGGCCTTAGATATTAGCTAAGAAACACAAACTCTGTCACTAAAAAGTATACGAAGTATTGTATACCTTTTGCTGTTTCGCAAGGAAGTTTCAAAGTATTAGTTATCATCTCTTCAAACACTACTTGTACCTATTTTTGTAACATTACGTAAGATTTGGTCCGAAGTTTTGAGCTTTGAAATAAAAAATATACAACAGATATCTCGAAAAAGGTGTGAGTTTTCAGATTTCTACGATTCTAGCGGTGTTTGAGATAGTTTTGGCCGCTCACCTTCAACTAAATTTCTCTATCAAGGAATCCGATGGGACATAGGTACTAAAAGTTTAGTACTCTGGAAAATAGTTTGTGATGTTCTCTATAGTTCCAAACTATATAAATTCTACACAAGTCTTCAATATCAAAATACCTGCATGAAGTAACAAGAACAAGTTTCGTCCCATATGTTAATAGGGTATTCCGCCATATTGCCTTGAAGGCCAATCATGTCAAGTGACTAAATTTTCGAATGATAGTTTTGAGTGTTATGATAGATCCCGGATGCAGGGCGTGTGCTCGTGAACTGTGAAGACTGTACTAGATTTGAGGCTGTAGGTACTAAAGAAGATGCCAAAGGACTAGATCTAGTACAATTGTACTAAGGGAGGCAACACGGACAACTTCTCTTCTTGCGATTCGAGATCAAATTCTGTATTACCTATTCACAAAAGTTTGGCATCTTTTTACCCTTGGATATTTGACTTTGACGTTGTTTGCCAATCTTCTTGACATAAGCAAAGGGACATGGGTATAGAGAACAACTTCCATGGCTACTAAAATACTGAATGTGTAATAGTTGAGAAAGCTATTACTCACCCGTCAATAGGGAACCGTAGTTGACCCAAAATTTTGGATTCCTCAAAATTGTCGGCTTCACGTGCTAGCTGGACCCCCCCAGACCCGGTCCTAGTATCTACTTTTTTCCGCCCTACACGATGGTGCCCCTGGGGGGCCCCTTTCGAATAGTTATATCGATTTTGTTGAAATTTTTGTCCCGTTTTTGGCCCGTGTGCCCCCCCTAATTGTCCCACAGCCGTGGGGGTGGTATCGTTGGATAGGGCGTACCTCATTGGTCAACTTTTAGAAAAAAAAATTGTCCCACCCTAATTAGGGGGACCGTGGGGGACCAACACACGTATTTGCAGTCGGAGGGGCAATCACTCGTCACATATAGGGTTTTGACCCCCGCTGAATCCAAAAATGATAAAATTACCCCCCGGGGGGCTCAGGGGGGGCCCCACGATTTTTTTTTTTTTAGAAATTTTTTTTAGAAATCAATACTAATTCCTAGCGACTCAAGACTCGATTTTTTGTATAAAAACTGAATTTCGAAGGTTATTAAACATGAGCTTTGTGCTCGATGTTAATGGCACAAAACTGTGACTTCTTAGTGAAACAAAATAAAACTATAATTTTTCGCGATTTCCGACAACTATCGATTTAAAAAGACTAGAAAAAAAATTTATTAGATGCTATAGCTTAATTTATTTTAAAATAGACTTAAATTTTTGATTTTTCACGATTCGAAACCATATTGTGGTTTAAAAATTTTTTTTTAGGGTTACAAAAAAATTAGTTTTTGTTCGGTAATGGCGGTACAAACAATGGACTTATTTTGTGAAAAAAAACAGTGCTTTTTTCGGTAATTAGGCAAACTATTTGATTTAAAAAGTTGTTTTTAAACTCTAGGAAAATGCACTTTTTTGCCATTCTTTTAATAAATTTTCAAATAAAAAAACTTATTTCTTGCTATTCAAGAGAATAACTTAATTCCGATTTTTTTTAAGATTAAAAACAATACGCTTTTTGGTTGAGGTTAGTTCAGGTCAGGTGTTAGTTCAGGTTAATCCAAAAATTGAATTGTTTTCTGAAGAAAGAATCAAGCAATATTTTAAATTAAAAAGTAGTTATTCTGAGGTAAGCAAAATGCCTTATTGGAAGGTTGTACTTAAGATTTTTTTTATAAAAACTGAATTCTTGCGACTCAAGACTCGATTTTCTGTTTAAAAACTGATTTTCTAAGGTTACAAAAAATCTTCTTGACATGGAAAAAGGTAGATGGGTAGAGAACAAATGAACATTCCATGGCTACTAAGATGCCAAAAAATCCTGAATGGATAATAGTTTAGAAAATTATTTTTTGAAACAAAAGAAAATTATTTTTTGTACAAAAATTGAATTATTTTGTGAAACGAAACTGCTTTTTTATATAAGAAGGATTGGAAAGCATTTTTTGTTGGTTTTGCTTTAAGGACATGATCTTTTTAATAAAAAAAAAAAAATCTTGCTATTCAAGAGAAGATTTTGTTTCAAGTGAAGCTTTTTGGTTGATGTTAAATCAGGTTAGGTGTTAGTTCAGACTGATACAAAAATTGATTTTTTCAGTGTAGAAGGAATCACGCAATATTTTAAATTAAAAAGTGGTTTTTCTGAGGCAAGCAATATGCCTCTTTGGAAGGTTTTACTTATTTTTTTTTTAAATCAATACTAATTCCTAGCGACTCAAGACTCGATTTTTTGTATAAAAAACGGAATTTTGAATGTTACAAAACTCTGACTTCTTAGTGAAACAAAACAAAACTACAATTTTTCGCGATTTCCTGACAACTATCGATTTAAAATGTGTTTTTTTAAGACTAGAAATAGTAGATTATGTCACTAGGAGTAAAAGTGGGTCTTTTCGTGCTGAGCCCAGAGATTGACGGCCGAAGCGAAGCTGAGGCCTGCAACTGGGCGAAGCACAAAAAGACCTTTTACTCCGAGTAACATATACTATTTTTTTTTCAAGCATGCAGGAAAGTCTATTTTAGAGTGATTCAGTTTTGCAACTTTGTCTCATACTCTTTAAGCGGGTCTAGGTACTTACCCAATTAGTCGTGTATATAAATAGAATGTGTTAGATCGGTGGTTTTCAATATTCAATGGTTTTAATGGTATTAAATCATAACCAATGGTTTAGGAAGTTTAGGTAAATTATGGTAAACTAGAAATTTGTAGTATTATTATTAATACTAAATTAATAAAAATGACATGGACAGATAAATATGATGACGCGCATGACAACCAACGACATTTAACAGAATTCCAGATCCTGTGCGATTTCGACTAAAACCGGTTTCGGGTGGTGCTCTCGAGCGCTCTGAGAGTATTCCTATCCTTTGTTTTTTCAACAAGAATGTAAAGATAAAAACTGAATTCTTGCGACTCAAGATTCGATTTTCTGTTTAAAAACTGATTTTCTAAGGTTACAAAAAATCTTCTTGACATGGAAAAAGGTAGATGGGTAGAGAACAAATGAACATTACATGGTTACTAAGATGCCAAAAAATCCTGAACGGATAATAGTTTAAAAAATTATTTTTTGAAGCAAAAAAAAAAATTTTTGTTTAAAAATTGAATTATTTTGCGAAACAAAACTGTTTTTTTTTCATGTAAGAAGATTAGAAAGCATTTTTTCTTGGTTTTGCTTTAAGGACGTGAATTGTTTAATAAAAAAAAGATTTCTTGCTATTCAGAAGAAGATTGTGTTTTAGAAAACTTATTTAAAGTTTAAGAAAAATGAGCTTTTTGGTTGATGTTAATTCAGGTTAGGTGTTGGTTCAGATTAATACAAAAATTGATTTTTTCAGTGTAGAAGGAATCAAGCAATATTTTAAATTAAAAAGTAGTTTTTCTGAGGCAAGCAATATGCCTCTTTGGAAGGTCTTAATTTTTTTTTTTAAATCAATACTAATTCCTAGCGACTCAAGACTTGATTTTCTGTATAAAAAACGGAATTTCGAAGGTTACAAAACTGTGACTTCTTAATGAAACAAAACAAAACTACAATTTTTCGCTATTTCCTGACAACTATCGATTTAAAAAGTGTTCTTTTAAGACTAAAAAAATATTTTATTAGATGCTATAGCCTTATTTTTTTTAAAATAGACTTAAATTTTTGATTTTTCACGATTCGAAACCATATTGTGGTTTTAAAAAAATTTTTTTTGGGTTACAAAAAATTAGTTTTTGTTCGGTATTGGCGGTACAAAAATTGACTTATTTTGTGAAAAAAAAAACAGTGCTTTTTTCGATAATTAGGCAATTATTTGATTTAAAAAGTTGTTTTTAAACTCTAGGAAAATGCACTTTTGTTGGCTTTGTTTTAATGAATTTTTAAATAAAAAAATTATTTCTTGCTATTCAAGAGAATAACTTAATTTAGATTTTTTTTAAAGATTATGAAGAATAAGCTTATTGGTTGATGTTAGTTCAGGTCAGGTGTTAGTTGTGGTCGATCCAAAAATTGAATTGTTTTGTGAAGGAAGAAACAAGCAATATTTTAAATTAAAAAGTAGTTTTTCTGAGGTAAGCAAAATGCCTTTTTGGAAGGTTGTACTTAAGATTTTTTTTTATAAAAACTGATTTCCTGCGACTCAAGACTCGATTTTCTGTTTAAAAACTGATTTTCTAAGGTTACAAAAAATCTTCTTGACATGAGCAAAAGGTAGATGGGTAGAGAACAAATGAACATTCCATGGCTACAAAGATGCCAAAAAATCCTGAATGGATAATAGTTTAGAAAATTATTTTTTGAAACAAAAGAAAATTATTTTTTGTACAAAAATTGAATTATTTTGTGAAACGAAACTGTTTTTTTATGTAAGAAGGATTGGAAAGCATTTTTTGTTGGTTTTGCTTTAAGGACATGATCTTTTTAATAAAAAAAAAATTCTTGCTATTCAAGAGAAGATTTTGTTTCAAGTGAAGCTTTTTGGTTGATGTTAAATCAGGTTAGGTGTTAGTTCAGACTGATACAAAAATTGATTTTTTCAGTGTAGAAGGAATCACGCAATATTTTAAATTAAAAAGTGGTTTTTCTGAGGCAAGCAATATGCCTCTTTGGAAGGTTTTACTTATTTTTTTTTTAAATCAATACCAATTCCTAGCGACTCAAGACTCGATTTTTTGTATAAAAAACGGAATTTTGAATGTTACAAAACTCTGACTTCTTAGTGAACCAAAACAAAACTACAATTTTTCGCGATTTCCTGACAACTATCGATTTAAAATGTGTTTTTTTAAGACTAGAAAAATATTTTATTAGATGCTAGAGCCTTATTTTTTTTAAATAGACTTAAATTTTTGATTTTTCACGATTCGAAACCACATTGTGGTTTTAAAAAAACTTTTTTTGGGTTACAAAAAATTTGTTTTTGTTCGGTATTGGCGGTACAAAAATGGACTTATTTTGTGAAAAAAAACAGTGCTTTTTTCGATAATTAGGCAATTATTTGATTTAAAAAGTTGTTTTTAAACTCTAGGAAAATGCACTTTTGTTGGCTTTGTTTTAATGAATTTTTAAATAAAAAAATTATTTCTTGCTATTCAAGAGAATAACTTAATTTAGATTTTTTTTAAAGATTAAGAACAATGAGCTTTTTGGTTGATGTTAGTTCAGGTCAGGTGTTAGTTCAGGTTAATCAAAAAATTGAATTGATTTCTGGAGAAAGAATCAAGCAATATTTTAAATTAAAAAGTAGATTTTCTGAGGTAAGCAAAATGCCTTTTTGGAAGGTTGTACTTAAGATTTTTTTTTTATAAAAACTGAATTCTTGCGACTCAAGACTCGATTTTCTGTTTAAAAACTGATTTTCTAAGGTTACAAAAAATCTTCTTGACATGGAAAAAGGTAGATGGGTAGAGAACAAATGAACATTACATGGTTACTAAGATGCCAAAAAATCCTGAACGGATAATAGTTTAAAAAATTATTTTTTGAAGCAAAAAAAAAATTTTTGTTTAAAAATTGAATTATTTTGTGAAACAAAACTGTTTTTTTTTCATGTAAGAAGATTAGAAAGCATTTTTTCTTGGTTTTGCTTTAAGGACGTGAATTGTTTAATAAAAAAAAGATTTCTTGCTATTCAGAAGAAGATTGTGTTTTAGAAAACTTATTTAAAGTTTAAGAAAAATGAGCTTTTTGGTTGATGTTAATTCAGGTTAGGTATTGGTTCAGATTAATACAAAAATTGATTTTTTCAGTGTAGAAGGAATCAAGCAATATTTTAAATTAAAAAGTAGTTTTTCTGAGGCAAGCAATATGCCTCTTTGGAAGGTTTTACTTATTTTTTTTTAAATCAATACTAATTCCTAGCGACTCAAGACTTGATTTTCTGTATAAAAAACGGAATTTCGAAGGTTACAAAACTGTGACTTCTTAGTGAAACAAAACAAAACTACAATTTTTCGCTATTTCTTGACAACTATCGATTTAAAAAGTGTTCTTTTAAGACTAAAAAAATATTTTATTAGATGCTATAACCTTATTTTTTTTAAAATAGACTTAAATTTTTGATTTTTAACGATTCGAAACCATATTATGGTTTTAAAAAAACTTTTTTTGGGTTACAAAAATTAGTTTTTGTTCGGTATTGGCGGTACAAAAATGAACTCATTTTGTAAAAAAAACAATGCTTTTTTCGGTAATTGGGCAATTATTTGATTTAAAAAGTTGATTTTAAACTCTAGGAAAATGCACTTTTGTTGGCTTTGTTTTAATGAATTTTTAAATAAAAAAATTATTTCTTGCTATTCAAGAGAATAACTTAATTTCGATTTTTTTTTAATATTAAGAGCAATAAGCTTTTTGGTTGATGTTAGTTCAGGTCAGGTGTTAGTTGTGGTCGATCCAAAAATTGAATTGTTTTGTGAAGAGAGATAAAAATAAAAACTGATTTCATGCGACTCAAGACTCAATTTTCTGTTTAAAAACTGATTTTCTAAGGTTACAAAAAATCTTCTTGACATTAGCAAAAGGTAGATGGGTAGAGAACAAATAAACATTCCATGGCTGCAAAGATGCCAAAAAATCCTGAATGGATAATAGTTTAGAAAAATATTTTTTGAAACAAAAGAAAATTATGTTTTGTACAAAAATTGAATTATTTTGTGAAACGAAACTGTTTTTTTATGTAAGAAGGATTGGAAAGCATTTTTTGTTGGTTTTGCTTTAATGACATGATTTTTTTAATAAAAAAAAAAATTCTTGCTCTTCAAGAGAGGATTTTGTTTTGGAAAACTTTTTTAAAGGTTAAGAAAAATGAGCTTTTTTGGTTGATGTTAGTTCAGGTTAGGTGTTAGATCAGATTGACACAAAAATTGATTTTTTTTCAGTGAATAAGGAATCAAGCAATATTTTAAATTAAAAAGTAGTTTTTCTGAGGTAAGCAAAATGCCTTTTTGGAAGGTTGTACTTAAGATTTTTTTTTATAAAAACTGATTTCCTGCCACTCAAGACTCGATTTTCTGTTTAAAAACTGATTTTCTAAGGTTACAAAAAATCTTCTTGACATGAACAAAAGGTAGATGGGTAGAGAACAAATGAACATTCCATGGCTACAAAGATGCCAAAATATCCTGAATGGATAATAGTTTAGAAAATTATTTTTTGAAACAAAAGAAAATTTTTTTTTGTACAAAAATTTAATTATTTTGTGAAACAAAACTGTTTTTTTATGTAAGAAGGATTGGAAAGCATTTTTTGTTGGTTTTGCTTTAATGACATGATTTTTTTAATAAAAAAAAAAATTCTTGCTATTCAAGAGAAGATTTTGTTTTAGAAAAATTTTTTAAAGATTAAGAAAAATGAGCTTTTTGGTTGATGTTAATTCAGGTTAGGTGTTAGTTCAGACTGATACAAAAATTGATTTTTTCAGTGTAGAAGGAATCACGCAATATTTTAAATTAAAAAGTGGTTTTTCTGAGGCAAGCAATATGCCTCTTTGGAAGGTTCTACTTATTTTTTTTTAAATCAATACTAATTCCTAGCGACTCAAGACTCGATTTTTTGTATAAAAAACGGAATTTCGAAGGTTACAAAACTGTGACTTCTTAGTGAAACAAAACAAAACTACAATTTTTCGCTATTTCCTGACAACTATCGATTTAAAAAGTGTTCTTTTAAGACTAAAAAAATATTTTATTAGATGCTATAGCCTTATTTTTTTTAAAATAGACTTAAATTTTTGATTTTTCACGATTCGAAACCATATTGTGGTTTTAAAAAAATTTTTTTTGGGTTACAAAAAATTAGTTTTTGTTCGGTATTGGCGGTACAAAAATTGACTTATTTTGTGAAAAAAAAACAGTGCTTTTTTCGATAATTAGGCAATTATTTGATTTAAAAAGTTGTTTTTAAACTCTAGGAAAATGCACTTTTGTTGGCTTTGTTTTAATGAATTTTTAAATAAAAAAATTATTTCTTGCTATTCAAGAGAATAACTTAATTTAGATTTTTTTTAAAGATTAAGAGCAATAAGCTTATTGGTTGATGTTAGTTCAGGTCAGGTGTTAGTTGTGGTCGATCCAAAAATTGAATTGTTTTGTGAAGGAAGAAACAAGCAATATTTTAAATTAAAAAGTAGTTTTTCTGAGGTAAGCAAAATGCCTTTTTGGAAGGTTGTACTTAAGATTTTTTTTTTATAAAAACTGATTTCATGCGACTCAAGACTCGATTTTCTGTTTAAAAACTGATTTTCTAAGGTTCCAGAAAATCTTCTTGACATTAGCAAAAGGTAGATGGGTAGAGAACAAATGAACATTCCATGGCTACAAAGATGCCAAAAAATCCTGAATGGATAATAGTTTAGAAAATTATTTTTTGAAACAAAAGAAAATTATTTTTTGTATAAAAAATTAATTATTTTGTGAAACAAAACTGTTTTTTTATGTAAGAAGGATTGGAAAGCATTTTTTGTTGGTTTTGCTTTAATGACATGATTTTTTTAATAAAAAAAAATTCTTGCTATTCAAGAGAAGATTTTGTTTGAGAAAACTTTTTTAAAGGTTAAGAAAAATGAGCTTTTTGGTTGATGTTAATTGAGGTTAGGTGTTAGTTCAGGCTGATACAAAAAATGATTTTTTCATTGTAGAAGGAATCACGCAATATTTTAAATTAAAAAGTAGTTTTTTCTGAGGCAAGCAATATGCCTCTTTGGATGGTTTTACTTATTTTCTTTTAAATCAATACTATTTCCTAGCGACTCAAGACTCGGTTTTTTGTATAAAAACGGAATTTCGAAGGTTACAAAACTGTGACTTCTTAGTGAACGAAAACAAAACTACAATTTTTCGCTATTTCCTGACAACTATCGATTTAAAAAGTGTTTTTTTAAGACTAGAAAAATATTTTATTAGATCCTATAGCCTTATTTTTTTTAAATAGACTTAAATTTTTGATTTTTCACCTTTCGAAACCATATTGTGGTTTTAAAAAAATTTTTTTTGGGTTACAAAAAATTAGTTTTTGTTCGGTATTGGCGGTACAAAAATAGACTTATTTTGTGAAAAAAAAACAGTGTTTTTTTCGATAATTAGGCAATTATTTGATTTAAAAAGTTGTTTTTAAACTCTAGGAAAATGCACTTTTGTTGGCTTTGTTTTAATGAATTTTTAAATAAAAAAATTATTTCTTGATATTCAAGAGAATAACTTAATTTAGATTTTTTTTAAAGATTAAGAACAATAAGCTTTTTGGTTGATGTTAGTTCAGGTCAGGTGTTAGTTCAGGTTAATCCAAAAATTGAATTGATTTCTGGAGAAAGAATCAAGCAATATTTTAAATTAAAAAGTAGATTTTCTGAGGTAAGCAAAATGCCTTTTTGGAAGGTTGTACTTAAGATTTTTTTTTTATAAAAACTGAATTCTTGCGACTCAAGACTCGATTTTCTGTTTAAAAACTGATTTTCTAAGGTTACAAAAAATCTTCTTGACATGGAAAAAGGTAGATGGGTAGAGAACAAATGAACATTACATGGTTATTAAGATGCCAAAAAATCCTGAACGGATAATAGTTTAAAAAATTATTTTTTGAATCAAAAGAAAATTATTTTTTGTACAAAAATTGAATTATTTTGTGAAACAAAACTGTTTTTTTATGTAAGAAGGACTGGAAAGCATTTTTTGTTGGTTTTGCTTTAAGGAGGTGAATTTTTTTAATAAAAAAAAGATGTCTTGTTATTCAAGAGAAGATTTTGTTTTAAAAAACTTATTTAAAGGTTAAGAAAAATGAGCTTTTTGGTTGAAGTTAATTCAGGTTAGGTGTTAGTTCAGATTGATACAAAAATTGATTTTTTCAGTGAAGAAGGAATCAAGCAATATTTTAAATTAAAAAGTAGTTTTTCTGAGGCAAGAATATGCCTCATTGGATGGTTTTACTTTTTTTTTAAATCAATACTAATTCCTAGCGACTCAAGACTCGATTTTCTGGTTAAAAACTGATTTTCTAAGGTTATAAAAAATCTTCTTGACATGAGCAAAAGGTAGATGGGTAGAGAACAACTGAACATTCCATGGCTACAAAGATACCAAAAAATCCTGAATGGATAATAGTTTAGAAAATTATTTTTTGAAGCAAAAAAAAAATTTTTGTTTAAAAATTGAATTATTTTGTGAAACAAAACTGTTTTTTTTTTCATGTAAGAAGATTAGAAAGCATTTTTTCTTGGTTTTGCTTTAAGGACGTGAACAAAACTACAAGTTTTCGCTATTTCTAGACAACTATTGATTTATAAATTGATAGTTTATACCATTAACCATTTGTTAGTTTAGAAAACTCTTTTTTAAGATAAGAAAAAATAGTTTTTTTTTCGGGAACGTTGGTCCAAAAATGAAGCGTTTCAGTGAAGCATAGCATTGCAGTTTATTTCAGATTTTATGATAAAATTTTGACTTCAAAAAGTATTTTTATTAAGGTTACAAAAATTCCTTTTTGGTCGTTTTTCATTCAAAAATATATATTTTTTTGCAACAAAGCGAAGGTTTTATTACATTACTTATCTTTCCATTCAACTAATCTGTGTTTCTAATCAATTTCTTTATAATTTGTTAACGTAGTTTTCTCATAGCTTCTTGTCATTTTTGGATCATTGCCTTTTTCGCTAGAAAGTCGTAGATTTGATTAGAAATAACTGATAACAGGTCACCTTAGTTTGAGGAACATAAGAGCGCAAACCGAGCATGCACTGAAATATTATGTTCATGTCATCTATGTTATGTCAACCTTCTAGATCGTTGGATATATTTACATATGTGTATGTAAATGTCATCTAGAAGGCTATGAAATTTTGACAGAAAAGGATGACGTAATTCGTAACCTCGAACGTAAATGGACTTTTGTTTCTTCATTTTCTTCTTTTGATATTAACAGCCAACTACACAACGTTTTTAAATTAACACCTCATATTTGCACCTGGCGATTAGTAACACGAATAAAATAATTGAGGACAATGGAATAGCCTATAGGTGAGAAAATACCAGATGAAAAAATGCGAGAATACTCATTACAAAGAAGGAGAAAGGAGGAGTGGCAAGCCAAGTTTGCCATCGAACTAAAATGCCGAATGAAAATTAAATAAGAGTTTAATTTAATTTGTAAATGTATTTACAATTGTGGAGTTTAAGAGAATCATATTAGATGGTGGGGAAGACGTCATCCTCAGCGACACCACATTCGTTGGTTCGTCAGATTTTATTCAAAAAATACAAATTTTTTCAATGAAACGAAACTTTCATTACTTATCTCTCGATTCATCTAATATGGTCTGTGATAACCATTTCTGTATAGTTTGTTAATGCACTTTACTGATAAGTTTCTATCATTTTTAAATCAATACCTTATCTCTTGAAAAATCGTAGATTGGGCAGAAATTACTAATAACGAGCCACTTTAGCTTGACGACCAAAAGAGCGCAAATCAAGCTTGCAATGACATATTTTGAACCAAACTTGTATTCAATCTTCACTTTAAAGGACTGATATAGTTCATTAGAATATAGTTCATTTGAAAACGTCATCTGCCTGGCTGTGAAATATTAAAAGAACAGGATGAAAGAACAACAGTCAATTTACTTTGATTATGTCATCTTTTTCTTCCATAAGTCCTTCTACATAACAACTACAACAGAGGACAAAGAAATAGCCAACCTGTAGTTTTAAATACTGGTGTAGTAGAAGAATTACTTACTTTTAAATTTTTACATAAGTAGTTACATATTTCAATAATCAATAAAAAATAAAATAGTCGTGACATGCTTTCACTTATTAGAAATAAGCAAGTATGACTTATTCAGTTATTTTTGTCATTTAGTTACCTTTGAAATCTTCATTTTTTTATACTCATCTCCTTAATACTTGTTGAGAAGATACGATAAAAATGTCAAAATCAAATTTCGAACGCCTACTTAACGACAATAATAAGTGAATGGCTTATATGTAAGAAAACTGTAATAGTGAGCACATAAGAAGAAACTGCCAATAGCAGAACTACAACGTCGTTTTAATGACGCGAAAATAACGTGACCTATATTACGTAATTAGTCTTTGTCTGTCTTATTTTCACGTCATCAGGATACGTCGCCCAGGTCACAAAGGTGACCTATTAGTAACGTGATATCGACGTGATCTTGATACTTGGGGAGATAATACCATAAGAAAAAACTCAAGAATACTCATTATAAAGAAGGAGAAAGGAGGAGGAGTAACGAGCTACTGCTGGCTTTAAAGCCAAGTTAAGGAAGCCAAGGAAGTCGAAGTAAAAAGCCGTATGAAAACTAAATAAGAGTTTAATGTAATTTGTAAATGTATTTACAATTGTGAAATTTAAAAGAACCAAATTAGATGGTGGGGAAGACGTCATCCTCAGCGACACCACATTCGTTGGTTCCACGGAGGAGCTTGAAGTATCCGCTCTCTCCCCAGGTAGCGCCCCATGAGTTCTTGACGATCCAGTAGTCCTGTCCGTTTTCACTTCCATATCCAACGACCAAGACACCGTGGTTCAATGACTCGGGCGAGCAGACTCCTGAAGAGTAGAGGGACAGGTAGGTGGCGTCAATGGCAACAGAGACTGGACCTTCGGTGGCCACAGCTTCCAACAGGGCTTCTTCGTCATTCCAGATTGATTTGTAGCTGCTGACCTTGGTAACTACTTCAGAGGTTTATGGCCGTATTTATAGTCAACTAGAAAAGAGCCACTTAAGTTACACTTTCAGAAGTGACACTTGAGTGTTTATTACCATGGCTGTTCTATAGTGCATGACAAGTGAGACTTCAGGGACACTTCAGAAAGTGTCTGTTTCTGGGGATTTTTCAGCCTCGTATGTTGGCTACATTGAAATTTATTGATTTAGCCGCAATTTTTCAGTAATTTTATGACTGGCGAAAGGAGTATCGCTGGCGCCAATTTGAAATGGATCGGTAATTTGTAAATTTTTTAAATTTTAGCTGTTTTGTTTGAATTGTCTCCGTGCTGTGAGGGTATGCGTGAATTGGTCTCTTTTGTTGTTAGCTGATTTAATATTTATTTTAAAAAAATGTAAAGTAAGATTCCAAACCTACTTCTAAACTATTAAGATCAAAGACAAATTTTTAAGAAAAAATAATAGATTCTGCAATAGGTGAAGAAAAAAATTTGCGAATAAGGAGACATGAAGAATCCAAGAAACCAAGAACTTCATGTGGGCCAAAATGGAGCTTGTAGAGCTGGAAGAATTATATTTGAAAATGTAAATTGAGCTTTTAAAATAAATAAAATAAGTGTGCTTTCAAAACCTCTTTGTCTTATTTGTTAATAATTAATTAAATAAATGCTCTATACTTAGCTGTACTAAATTAAATCTATCTATTAAAGTGTATTGCAAGAAATGCCCTCCAAAATGCAAAATCATTTTCGGCTTGGAATATGATATTGTCTTCTACACGTTCTTCTTCACCAGCTGGTTCATGTTCTTCTTCTTGTAGATTTTTTCCAATATTATACAAAGTGGCACTCGCTATACTTGAAAATTTCCTGTTGCATAAAATCTCAGGGCAATTAATAATTGTAAATGAGGAGGAACTGGCAACCCTTTGTTATTGTTTTTTCCAAAGCCTCATAAAATAGAGATAGAATGACTTCACGAACAGTTCCTTCTTAAAACGAAACCTACTAGTAAATTCCGAATTTTCATAAAATTCGAATGGATCCTGCATATCTCTTATCGTTTTTCTAATCTCAGTTCGTTTTCATTTTCTTCCTCAATTAAGTCCACACATTCAATAAAGTCTTGGAGTTCATCCATCACTGATGGTTTAAAATTCGTTTTTAAAACCCCCCGAAAAATCTTTTTATATAATCATAATACTAAAATGTAAAATGAGTTAAATGACAACTCGAACTCGATTTCATATGTTCTCTAACCTTACTTTCTTGACGTAAGGAACACTTGAGTGCCCGACATACCACCCTTGAGTGTTCCTTACCCTTAAGTGATGCTTGGCACACAAGTCATCGGCAAAATGTCACTATAGAACACGATTTGGTTCTAAGTGACCCTCAAGACCAAAGTGTCATTCAAGTGTCGACTATAAATACGGGCACTATTTCAAGTTGGTCCAAAAATTTAATTTTTCAGTAAAGAACGAATCTGAGTCGTCAGAAATCAAAACTGAAGGATTTGATTTCGGGCGACTCACGATGCCATTTGGTGTTTAGAAAATTATTTTTTAAAGACATGAAAAATGAGCTTTTTGATTGATATTGGTGGTCCTAAAAGGGTATTTTTTAGTGAAACAAAACTGAATAACGGAAATTACCCTATATGGCAACGTCGTTTTAATGACGCGAAAGTAACGTTACCTATACTATGTAATTGGTCTTTGACATTCGACCATCATTAAGACGTTATTTTCATGTCATCAGGATACATCATCCAGGTCAGAAAGTTGACCGATTAATAACGTGATATCGACTTGATCTTGCTTCTTGGGGAGATAATACCAAAAGAAAATAATCAAGAATACTCATTACAATAGAAGGAGAAAGGAGGAGGAGCAATGAGCTAGGTTTAAAGCCAAGTTGCCATCGAACTAAAAAGCCGTTTGAATTCTAAATAAGAGTTTAATTTAATTTGTGAATGTGAAGTTTACAAAAATGATTTTGTGCAAATTGAGACCAGATTTTGGTTTATAATTTTTTTGGGGTTACCACAAAATAACTTTTTGTTCTTTGGTCGCAAAATGAAACTTTTAAGTGAAGTAAAGCATGGCCGGTTAATTCTCGATTTGAAGGTAAAATTTTAATTCAAAAGTAAGAACTTTTTCAATGAAACGAAAACAACGTTCTCTCTTGATGCAAGAACCAATTTTTCGTTTAAAAATAGTAAAATTTGATTTTTTGTGAGACTGTTGGTTCAAGAATTAAGCTTTTCAGTGAAGCATAATATTGCAGTTTTTTTTCGTTTTCTTGGCAAAATCTTTACCACAAAGGTAGAAAAATGCTTACTTAGTCAGATTGTATTAAAAAAATACAAATTTTTTCAATGACAAGAAATTTCTATTACTTATCTCTCGATTCATCTAATATGGTCCGTGATAACCATTTCTGTATAGTTTGTTAATGCGCTTTACTGATAAGTTTCTATCATTTTTGAATCAATGCCTTATCTCTTGAAAAATCGTAGATTGGATAGAAATTACTAATAACGAGCCACTTTAGCTTGACGACCAAAAGAGCGCAAATCAAGCTTGCAATGACATATTTTGAACTAAACTTATATTTAATCTTCACTCTAAATGACTAATATAGTTCATTTGAAAACGTCATTTAGTTGGCTGTGAAATATCAAAAGAACAGGATGAAAGAATAACAGTCTATTTACTTTGATTATGTCATCCTTTTCTTCCATCCATCCTTCTACATAACAACTACAACAGAGGACAAAGAAATAGCCAACCTATAGTTTTAAAAACTGGTGTAGTAGAAGAATTACTTACTTTTAAATTTTTTCATAAGTAGTTACATATTTCACTAACCAATAAAAAATAAAATAGTCGTGACATGCTTTCACTTATTAGAAATAAGCAAGTATTACCCATTCAGTTATTTTTGTCATCTAGTTACCTTTGAACTAGAAATCTTCATTTTTTTATACCCATCTCCTTTTAACACATGTTGAGAAGATACGAAAAATGTCAAAGTCAAATTTCCAACGCCTCAAGCTACCAATAGCAGCACTACAACGTCGTTTTAATGACGAAAATAACGTTACCTATATCACGTAATTGGTCTTTGACATTCGACCGTCATGAAGAAGTTATTTTCACGTCATCAGGATACGTCACCCAGGTCAGAAAGGTGCCCGATTCATAACGTGATATCGACGTGATCTTGCTACTTGGGGAGATAACACCAGAAGAAGAAAATGCGAGAATACTCATTATAATAGAAGGAAAAAGGAGGAGGAGCACTGAGCTTCTGCTGGCTCTGAAGCCAAGTTTGTTATCGAACTAAAAAGCCGTATGAAAACTAAATAAGAGTTTAATGTAATTTGTAAATATATTTACAATTGTGAAGTTTAAAAGAACCAAATTAGATGGTGGGGAAGACGTCATCCTCAGCGACACCACATTCGTTGGTTCCACGGAGGAGCTTGAAGTATCCGCTCTCTCCCCAGGTAGCGCCCCATGAGTTCTTGACGATCCAGTAGTCCTGTCCATTTTCACTTCCGTATCCAACGACCAAGACACCGTGGTTCAATGACGAAGGCGAGCAGTAGTCGTCGGCGTAGACTCCTGAAGAGTAGAGGGACAGGTAGGTGGCGTCAATCGCAACAGAGACTGGACCTTCGGTGGCCACAGCTTCCAACAGGGCTTCTTCGTCATTCCAGATTGATTTGTAGCTGCTGACCTTGGTAACTACCTCAGAGGCTTTAAATTTGCAGCTGTCATCTGTACCAGTGTAGGGGTAGGCAGATTCGGATTCAAGACCGTTCTCTTGGATGTAAGGGAAAGTTTGGTCCAAGTATCCACCGTCGCAACCCAAGTTGATGCTAGTAGTGCAGTCCACCAATTGTTGTTCAGAGAGGGAGACCAGTTTACCAGTACTTTTATAGTAGGCACCTTCGGTGGATCCGGTCTAGAGAATTATGTTAGATTATTAAGCTTTCTGGAAAGAAAAAGGCTGCTTTGGAACATACCAGAGCGAAAGCCCAGCAAGAACCGCAACTTCCTTGGTCCTTGACTTCTGTGACGTAACCCTGGCTTCTCCAGTCAACAGCAGCAGCAACTTGAACTCCCTTCTTTACGTATGGGGTACCTTCGACCTGGGGCTTTTTGTACAGGCCAAGGTAAGACCTGAATTCTTCAGGGGTCAAGTCGGAGAATTTGTTGACACCTAACAAGATTAATGTGCAATAATTACTTAATTCAATCGTGTTTCTACTTACTCATGTTGTAAGAGACCAGTCCTTGAGCATAGAGAGCGTTGTGTTCTTCGATAGTGCGAAGGTTGTCCTTGAAGATGGCGAAACGTCTAGTTTCTTCTACTTGGTTGCTGTAGGTCTTGCCGTGGGCCAGCTTCAAAAAAAAATGTTTAGTATCAACTTTTATAAAAATAAATGCTGAAAACTTACCTTGAAAGCTTGGAATTTAGCCCCATGCTCCTCAAGAAGAGAGGCACTGACGGCAACTACCAAAAAACTAGCCAAGATAAAACGTTTCATGATGATTTTGGTTCTGCGACTCGAAGAACTGTGCCTGTCCAACGATATTTTCAGGTTTATATAGTAAATTTTCAAGGGTTTAGTTACCACATTTTCTGATTCTTACTGAGGACTTGAGTAGCAAGCGATATTTTTGCCTGATAGTACCTAATCTCTACTCTTTGCTTATTGTTGACTTGAGATTTGTCGTGAAGATTAGTGTTAGAGCAGACAGAAATTCAATGACTTGCTAAAATCGCAGTTCACATGGTTATCGCCCAAGTGGGGGACAAAGAAACAATCGCCGTTCCGTAATCTCAGTCTGGATCTGAGATTTAGTGAAGTGTTGTTTGCTGGAATTCATTGAGAAATCGGTTTTCAGAAATTAAATGCGCAGGTACCACAACAAAACAAGTGATTTCTTTTGGATAAAGTTTTGAAAAACAACAATAGTGCAGCTGCATGTTTTTGTTATTATTACAAAAGATTCTATTAGAAGCGGTTTTTCAGTTACAGGAAATTATTTGTCTAACAAAGCAATAAATGACGATTTTTAGTTGTCATTTTGATTAAAGCCATAAAAATTCGAATTGTATGTTAATTAAAACTAGTGATCCACAAATGCTCTGTTTCACAAAGGAATGCTCCAAAGATTCCTTGTAAGCTTTTGGATATTTTTTTTTCAATGGTTAACTATAGCGTGAGTTTTTTCGATTTTTAGTAAAGACAAGCAGAGATAGGAAGTGATTTAAATAGAGAAAGAATTGTAGTTTAAGGGATCAGAAAATTTATTAGAGCCAAAAACTCAAGGGTTATTGATCCTGGGTGGGTAAACTATTTTTTTTTTATTTTTAATTGTTTATTTAATCATTTTCATAAACAAAACATTTGGACCTTGAATCTGTCTGCTATATTGTGTAATTCCAAATACAAGTATTACTGGTTTTTCCACTTCAGTACACGAGTCGCGTTTATTGACGTCAATGCACTATGTCATTCCACTACATACCTGTCTGATTTGAAGTTTTACTTTTTTTCTTTTTCTACTGAGTGACATTGGAAAAAGTGTACCACGCAACCGTCGTAGTCAAAATATTAAAAAATTCCTGGACACTTTTGCCGAAATCCCTTTCGAGTATAAAAAAATTACACATTTTTGAATTTCTCCGAGCTGACTGAAAATATTAAAACGACTAATTATTTGAATCAGTGTGTGTCAGAATAGTGATTTTGATTTTAGAAAGAATCAGTTGTATTTCAGAATAGTCACTTGTACACGTGAATTTCAGAAAATTGTTTTGGAAAAAAGTTTGTTTTTTGCATTTGTGCGGAGTTCTTCAAAAAGGTAAGTACAATGCAAAAGTGAAGGACTCAAAAACCACGCCAACACAATATATTTTCTAAAAATTGGACTTTATTCACAAAACTTAGCATTTCTCTTAATGCTGCCGTTTTAGTAATGGTAATATACCAGTTGGACTAAATTTTATATTTACCAAGAGTAAATTATTGTCATTGTTAAATTTTATGTGTATATCAAGTATAATTTATACAATATAAAAAAAGGAAACTCTGTTGTAGCTGCATCGCATGTTTTTTCAATCCGATTCTGAAAATAGTATGTAACTCGTTTATTTTCTTAAATTTAAATGACGAATTCTGAAATATATCTGAACTTTTCTGAAATACAAATGACTAATCTAAATTCCACCTGTTGATTTCTAAAATACATGTAACGCTTCAAAATTTCAAATGATACTTTCTAAAATTTAACTTACTATTCTTAAATACAAGTGACGATTTCTGAAATACAAGTGATATATCTGAAATCCAAGTGACTTTTTCTAAAATACAAATGATACTTTCTAAACAATATGTGAAAACTGTGTAGTTCTGCCACGTGGTATTAGTTACTTTAATACAAATCTGTCACATTGCACTTTTTTCAACGTCACCCTGTAGATCTGTTGAAAAACGTTTTTATGTTTTTTTTTTAATACATGTTAGTGTTAATTATTGTTGATTTGCTCCGTTTTTTAAACAAAATTTTTGTTTTTTTTGTTTCTTTTTATATACTTGGTAAGTCCCATAAGTGTATTTCTTATTTTATCTTTTCTCAGTAGCCAATATTGCACTTGAAAGAAGTTATACACACTTATATAGATTCTGTACACAGTAGCTCATTCTAAGATGCTACTGTTGTTGCCATCCTCAGCCTTGACAAAGACGTCAGTAAACGTTGAAATGTCGGCAGTTCCTGCTTACATGTTGGATTTTTTTTTTATTTAAGCTGTTTTTGATAACCATGTTATGCATATACTTTGAGGAAATCACCAGATAGTTATAAAATTAATCTTGTGGTTTAATAGAAAAGCTGTTTATGGCATTAATGGAGATTGTCGATTTTGATGGAAAATTATGCCAACAAATTAAAGCAGAATGGATGGAACGATAAGCTGAATATAATTAGAGTTATCGATCGCTGTTAAAGGCATTGCCTTGCCCTTTCTAATTACCCAAATATTTGGAAATAAATTTTAAAATATCGATAAAATATTGGAAAAGTTACATTTTGAACCATTTTGAAGAGAAAAAAGAGTAAACAGGAGTAAAAATTACAATTTTGCATTTTTATTATATATTTTCGTCAGCGTTATGCTTTAGCACCATTTTAAATAAAATCTGTAACAATCGATTACAACTGAAAATTTTCAATCTTGAAATTAAAAATTTTTGATATTTTCATATTTTTGCTTTATCTTGAAAACGCAAAAACTTTTCTATATGCATGTAATAGGTGGTATAAAGAGGCTATCAAGCTCTATAAGAGGGAGAAATCGGAATAAAGCTAGCGTTCCAGGTTTTCCAGAAAAATTAAAAAAAAAATACAAAATCCGTACTTTATTTTTGGGCCACCCGTACTCAACTGCTATTCTAGATGGACAATCTAAATATATCTCATATTGTAGCTTCACGATTTTGATTTGGTTTTTGGTGTTGTTCGACAGCTATACAAGGTGATTCGAAAGTTGGTGTTATCCTTCCACGAGGAAAGAGGGCTTCAATAAATAAGAATTTTTATTTCCTTTGGCACTTTTTCGAAATATGAACATTAAATCGGGTGTCAACATTTTATTTGAAAAAATTTAAATGTATTAATAACCGCCAAATCACTTGTGGCAATTAAACAAAATTTTGTAGGTTTCAACTTGAGTATTACTTGCCATATAACTCGTTGTACCTTGAATTTAAATAAAAATTCATTTAATTTAAAAATTTAAAAATACGTTAAAACCAACTAGCTAGTATATAACATCTGCAGAGACCCTCCTGTTTTACAGTTTTGGCCCCGCTTTTTAGCAGTGGGTACCATAAAAATGGCGGCAATATCCGCCTGAAGTAACGTCACTGTACGTCTTACGTTTTCATCATTCGTCACAACGTCAAGTTGTGATTCACCAAATGATATGCTCTCACGATGAAACTGCGTCATGGGTACCTTAAAAATAGCCGACTTTTGGCCAGAAAACGGAATTATTTTTAGAGAAATGTCGATATTTGTTGGCTGTGTCTATATTTCCTAGTTCATTGATTAAAATGGTTTTTATTTTTTTACTCAAAGTCGGTGCATCGTACCACAAAATAATAAAAAAATGTTCTTTTTAGAATCGAACGAGAAACTCGGTACAATTATCATTTAACCTGAAAAAAAAAACTTTTTATAAGCGCGCTACTTGTAAACCCAAAAATAGGTGGAAGGATAATAGTAACTTTGGAATCATCCTGTATATGCTTGATATGCATAATTTGATTAAATTAAACTTTTTCTTTCATAAATCTAATCGGTTTATTTCTTGCAATAATTTAAAAAATTGTATAATAAATAAAGCGTGAATTGCTGTTTTAAATTATGTGAAGTGTCCCAAAAGGTTCCCCCCCAAAAATCGCTAATTTTTGTTTATTGGTAGCAACACTAATCAACACTATCGACTTTTGATTGTAAATACATAAGTGGACCCAATTTTGGTTTAGCTCTTATCTTCGGCGGACCAAATTTTTATGTTTAAAATTTTCTAGCAATCTAGGTGTTCTTTGTTTAGATTTCACCCTGTAGATCATATTTTCCCAGCAAACATTCTGAAATAATTTGTGGACAAAGCCCTTCGGCCTGGCTAAGAATTACGGTCTTAGCTTTTCATTTAAAATTAAGGGGGATTTGTGCCAGGACAGTACTGGCAAATCGTTTTCTATCCCAGGGGATCCCTCAAAAAGTTTTCTGTTCGGCACCTAGAAATAAATTTTTTTCTGTGAAAGTGGCTGCTATGGTCTGAATTGATTTCCGAAGCAGAAAATATATATTTTTTCTGATATGCTGCTATTATTGCTATTTTTTGCCTAAAGAAACATGTCAATAAACGTCAAAACGTCGGCAGTTTCTGCTAACATATTGGAATGCTTTTTTTACCTATTCCCAAAAACTTTTGTACACATACACTTTAAGGAAATTGAAATATTGTTATAGAGTTAACTTTAGAGTTTTAAATATAGAATTTATGAAGCAAGGAATATGAACTTTTAGTTTCAATGTTGAGGGGGATGCTAATTACTGGAAAATCTAATCTGACATATTTTGATTCCGTTTATGGTTTGACACTAGTTTTTACAAAATCTGTGACAATGGATTTCTACTGAACCGTTTCCGGCTCTATCAAAAATTTTGTAAGTTTTTATTTTTTGGCTTTGTATTGAAAATGGTAAAACTCTTTAATACATATAAATCAGTGGTATAAAGAAGCTATTAAACACTCTAAAATAGGGAAATCGGAATGAAGCTAACGTTTAAGGTTTTCTTTATTTTTGGGCCACCGGAACGACAAATTTCTGGAACCTCTACAACATTTTCAGTCGGACCCAAGTTTTTATTTCGATTCCTATAACCTTTTCCAAGTAAAACGATAATTTAGTCCCATTTTAAAAATATCATACCATTCTCGAGATTTTACCTATTAACTTTGTTTTTTTTAAAAATGAACTTACGAAGTTTGTACTCGTTTTAGCTGATTTTTTTGCTAACCCGAACTAACCTGAACTAAGACGACGGCATTCGATTTTTTTTGCCTCTAACTATTCCCGAGATATTTAGTCATTTTCTTATTTTCAAAGGTAAACCTACGAAGTTTGTACTCGTTTTCAGCTAACTTTTTCCAACTAAAGCAATGATCTAGTCCAATTTTAAGCATTTAACAGTTCCTGAGATATCTATATATTTGGTTATTTTGATAGAAAGACCCACCCAGTTTTGTACTCGTCTTCAGCTAACTTTTTTCAACCAAAACAATAATCTTGTCCGATTTTAAAAATTTCATACCATTTTTGAGATATTACTAATTTTGTTATTACAATCCACAATCTAAAGTGTTTTCCGGGCTTAGAAGTCGTGGTCTAATGCAGCTTCGGCAGACATTTTGTTGACTGCAGACTGATTCGACTGTGGTGAGCTCCGTGGTATTACCGCGCCTTTGCGCTGCAGTGGAGGGAGCGGGGGGAAGGGTAATGGTGGCCTGGGTTTCGGCGCACAAACGTAATTGCATCCTTCCTGTTGAAATTGTTGTCGTGTTTAAAGATCTCAATGCCTTTCGCCCATTGCCCCATCGCCTTTGATAATGTCTGCGGCAGCTGTAGACGAAACCTTAGGAAGATATTCTATTGAACCACAGCTTTAAAGCCTAAAAAACACTTCAGATTGTATTTTGACCGGCCTGAAAGCCTTCGACCACAGTTTCAAAAATGTATAATTTTTTAGTTATTTTCAAAACTAAACCTTCTACTCGTTTTCAGGTAACTTTTCCCAACTAAAACGATGATGTAATCCAATTTTAAGAATTTCTTCTCAATCTAGGGATACTATGACGACGACAATCTATTCAAATTTTAAGGACCTCGAACGATTCCCAAGGTATGAGGTACTAATGAGGTTATTTTGATAGAAAGGCCTACGAAGTTTTGAATTTGCTTCCAGCTAAGTTTGTCCAACTACAACAATGATTTATTCCAATTTTACAATTCTCACTCATACCATTTTCGAGATATCACTAACACTGTTATTTTCAAAGATAAACCTATAAAGTTTGTACTCGTCCGATACTAATCCAATTTTAAGAATCTCTTCCCAATTTGAAGTTACTAAGACGACGACGACCTATATGCAAATTTTTTGAGTTTCTAACGGTTCCCGAGATGTCTACTAACTTAGTAATTTTGATAAAAAGACCCTCAAAGTCATTTCCAGCTAACTTTTTTCAACTAAAACAATAATTATTTAGTGCAATTTTAAAAATCTCATACTATTTTCGAGATATTACTAACTTTTTTTAAAAGATAAACCAATCAAGTTTGTACTCGTTTTCAGCTAACTTTTTCCAAGTAAAATAGTGATTTAGCCCAATTTTAAGAATCTCTTCCCAATTTAGCGATACCACGACCTATTCAAATTTTTAAAGCCTCTAGCGGTTTCCCGGATATTTACTAATTTGGTAATTTTGATAAAAAGACTCTCAAAGTCATCTCCAGCTAACTGATTTCAACTAAAACAATAAATATTTAGTGCAATTTTAAAAAATCTTATTCCATTTTCCAGATATTTCTAACTTTGTTATTTTCAAAGGTAAACCTATGAAGTTTGTACTCGTTTTCAGCTAACATTTTCCAAGCAAAAAATCGTTTATCCAATTTTAAGAATCTCTTCCCAAGTTAGAGATACTAAGACTACGACAATCTATTAAAATTTTTAGAACCTCTAGAGGTTTCCGAGATATTTACTAATTTGGTAATTTCGATAAAAAGACCCTCAAAGGTTATTTCTACCTAACCTTTTTCAACTAAAACAATAATTATGTAGAATAATTTTAAAAAATCTCATACCATTTTCGAGGTATTACTAACTTTGTTATTTTCAAAGATGAACTTATCAAGTTTGTACTCGTTTTCAGCTAACTTTTTCCAAGTAAAACAATAATTTAGGCCAATTTTAGGAATCTCTTCCTAATTTAGAGATACTAAGACTACAACAATTTATTCAAATTTTTAGAACCTCTAACGGTTTCGGAGATGTTTACTAATTTGGTAATTTTAATAAAAAGACCCTCAAAGTCATTTCCAACTAACTTTTTTCAACTAAAATAATAATTATTTAGTGAAATTTTAAAAAAATCTCATACCATTTTCGAGATATTACTAACTTTGTTATTTTCAAAGATAAACCTGTCAAGTTTATACTCGTTTTCAGCTAACTTTTTCTAAGTAAAACAATGATTTAGTCCAATTTTCAGAATCTCTTCCCAATTTAGATATATTAAGACTAAGACGATCTATTCAAATTTTTAGAACCTCTAACGGTTTCCGCGATATTTGCTTATTAGGTTATTAATTATATAATGTTAATAGAAAGATACACGAAGTTTTGTAGTCGCTTCCATCTAACTTTTTGCAATTAAAACAATAA